>CM026267.1:30773304-31976901 GCA_014851425.1 Senna tora
TACAATCGTGGTGGACCAAATTGAGATGTAGCAAATATTAAGGACCAAATTGTTACCAATGCAAACGTGGGACTAAATTTAGACTGACCCAATTGTTAGGGACCTAATTGAGAAAAATGATAAGAAAAAAAAAAGTAACCAAAATAAGAATTTTGTCTAATTAAAATTAAATATTTAGTTTACTTTCAAATATTTATACATTTAGTGGCACAAGTGCTTGATGAGTATAAATCCTTTTAATATTATTTTTAGGGATAATAATATTTTATTTTTAACTTTAAATTTATGCCAATGACAATGTTTCATTTTTTTAATTTAAAAATAATAATAATTTTAGAGGTGGAGGTAGAGGTAAAAAGGCTGTCATCTAAATGTGCATATCAACATACACACATAATTTCAATTTTTTTAAATGGAATACAAACAATTACAATACATAAGTTAATCAATTACATTATATTTGACATTTATTTTTTTTCTAAATAAAAAATTTCAAAATTAAGACATGAGATTTGAAATTTAGAAAAAAAAACACAAACATTTTTTTGTTAACTTATAATAAATTAGCTTAAAAAAAATAAAAGATTCGACACCGATCTATTTTTTAATTAAAATTTTATATTAGAATCAGACAATTTTAATGGTTATAATTTATAATTCTTTATAGTTTAGGTTAAAACAATCCTACAATTTAATGAGTTGTTCAAATTTAAAAACATTTTTTTCATAAAAAATAAATACCTACTATGTACATGGATAATGCAAAATTAATTCATACTTTTTAAAAAACAAAAAATTAACAATGATTTAAAAAAATTACTTCAAGAGTTACATATAGGGATACAGGGTATGACAATTTTTTCAGTATAGGTTAGGGTACACTACTATGTACTAAATAAATAAATAAAATTATAATATACAAGTATCGGTAGGGTTACGCATGCGTGTACATATACAAAGTATGACAAAATTTTCAAAATATATAGGCACGGGTACGATAATATATACTAAATAAACAAATTTCATTTAAATAAAATATTCAAAATATTCAAATTTCATTTAATTTGTTGAGTGATACAGACAGTAGTTCTGCCAATAGTACCACAAATGTTGTGTACAAGAAAGTATTCCAAAATGTTAAATAGTGGTTACAGAGTATACATATGATTTATTACATTTTTCAGTGGTACTTCAATATTATCATCTATCTATTTATTTTCAGTATTTCTCGACTATTTATATTCAGATTGTTAAGTCAATTTTAAGATTTTTTTAGGCATTTTTTATAAGCACAATTTGTTGTAACTGTTAATCACAAGTTTTATAAAGTATATGGGAACATAATTTATAATGTTCCATGTATGTAAAGAAATATTATTCATTCTTAATCATTTATAGAGGCTACCCGTGCGATGCACAGGTTCCACTACATAAGTTGATAGTTATTAAAAGAGGTAATAAAGTTAATTTAACTTACATAAGTTGACTCATTATTAGTTTCGGGTTTAATGAGTTGATTTTATATATGTTAATATTTCAGGTAAAATAAAGTACCAATCTGATTCATAATAACCCACCTACATGATATCATATATTAATATTACATTAAAAAAACATAACAATGCATAAAAAAATGAACAGTTTGAACAACCAAATAATAATAATATACATGTTCCAAATTAAATTAATATTACATTAGAAGTACATAAAATTTTAAAAAAATACAATTTCACTTGTGTAAATAACAATTTACATTAGAAGTACATAACATGTATATTATTAGGGATGATCAAAATACTCATACCCAATGGGTACCCTGAAATTGTACCATGTGGGTATGGGTATGGGCCCAAGTACAACGTCAACGGGTCCGGGTCCGGGTTCGGGTCCAGATAAGGAGGTACCCTACTCGTATTCTACCTGCAATAGTAATTATTTATTTTTATAGATAAAAAATATTTTTAAACTTTTTATGTTGAGAAAATATATAATTTTAAGAAATTTTTTTAAATATTTTATAAATATTAAAGTAATTTAATAGTATATTTATATTTATGATTTAATTTTTGCGATTAGAGATGAAAAAGTTGATAAAAATATATTTTATATTAATAAAATAATAATTTATTTAAAATTTTGATGGGTCTAGGTCCGGGTATGGGGATTTGACTATTCCTAGGGTCTGGGGATGGAGATTGATTTTGTACCTGTTCAAATCTTGATCCAGGAAATATATTACCATACCCAAACCCTACCCATGATTATCCCTAATTATTATTTGGTTGTTTAGACTGTTAATTTTATTTTTGATGCATTGTTATGTATTTTTAATATAATATTAATAAAATATATCACATAAGTGGGTTACGGTGAGCCGGATTATTTTTTTTGATTCATCTAAAATTTTAATGCGTATAAAATTAACTTATTTAACCCGAAACTCATGATGAGTCAAATTAACTTTATTACCTCTTTTAATAACTATAATATTTTACTCTATTTAAAATTCTGAACACCCAACTAAATCTTTTTTATATGACTCAACTAAATTATTATTTTATAAGTATTTTATTTATATATATATTGTAAATATAATATTTATATTATATATATATATATAGCCGAAGGCCCTTGTTTGTCAGGGGCTAACAGAGCCTTCACCACAAGTTGTGGCGGAGGCTCATTAATATAATATTAATTTTTTTTTGGATTTGTAGTATAGTGGGAAATAAGATTTTTTGTATTAGATTTTGATAAATAATTTATTTTAAAATTTCATATTAATAAAATAGCCTTTTTATGGGGGTAGCGCTATTGTAGAAACATGTGACTTAAATTACTATAACTGTGTTTTGTCAATATGATATTCAATATTGGTTGTAATAAATATTTTAATTTAAAAATCTATTACTCAAACACGACAAGGAAGTCACTCATTGTTCACTGATGTAAAATAATTTACTATATATTAATCCAATGTATTAAAAAAGCATTTAGTAAGGTTAGATAATAAACTATTACCTAAAATAAAATAAAATAAAATAAAAAATCTGAGACTAAACAAAACATTTAATGAGGTTATACTAATGAAATGATAAATTGAAAATAAAATAATATAAATAAAAAATTAATTAGAGTAATAAATATGAATAAAAACTAAAAGAAAAAATCACTATAATAAATTACAAAGAGAGATGGAGATGTAATTTTAAATTTTAATTAGAAAATAGGTTAAGGGCATATATGTCATTGAAAAAAATTAAAAAATACATTTAATACAAATTGTGACTTTTAGGTACTTTTTTATTATTCAACTTTCGGCATCGTCATCTTATGAATTACTAACGATGGTTGTAGTTAAAACTGGGAGAGGAAGGTTTGAAGTGTTTTTTATGCAAACTATCATTGTCAGCAGACATGAGCCTGTTTTATGGGGCTATTTTATTAATATGAAATTTTAAAATAAATTATTTATCAAAATCTAATACAAAATATTTTATTTCCCACTATACTACAAATCCAAACAAAAAAAATATTTAATACTAGATTGATGAGTCTCCGCCACAACTTGTGGCGAAGGCTCTGTTAGCCACTGACAAACAGGTGCCTTCGCCCCATGAGAGGCCGAAGGCCCCTTATTATATATATATATATATATATATATATATATATATATATATATATATATATATATATATATAAAATATAAATATTATATATAAAATAATAATTTAGTTAAGTCATATAAAAAAAACTTAGTTGGGTATATAGAAATTTTAAATAGTGTAAAATTGCTAGTTATTAAAATAGATAATAAAGTTAATTTAACTTACATAAGTTGACTCATTATGAGTTTCGGGTTTAATGAGTTGATTTTATATATGTTAATATTTCAGGTAAAATAAAGTACCAATCTGATTCATAATAACCCACCTACATGATATTTTATATTAATATTACATTAAAAAACATAACAATGCATAAAAAAAATGAACAGTTTGAACAACCAAATAATAATAATATACATGTTCCAAATTAAATTAATATTACATTAGAAGTACATAAAATTTTCAAAAATACAATTTCACTTGTGTAAATAACAATTTACATTAGAAGTACATAACATGTATATTATTAGGGATGATCAAAATACTCATACCTAATGGGTACTCTGAAATCGTACCATGTGGGTATGGGTATGGGCCCGAGTACAACGTCAACGGGTCCGAGTCCAGATAAGGAGGTACCCTACTCGTATCCTACCTGCAATAGTAATTATTTATTTTTATAGATAAAAAATAATATTTTTAAACTTTTTATGTTGAGAAAGTATATAATTTTAAAAAAAAAATTTAAATATTTTATAAATATTAAAGTAATTTAATAGTATATTTATATTTATGATTTAATTTTTGCGATTAGAGATGAAAAAGTTGATAAAAATATATTTTATATTAATAAAATAATAATTTATTTAAAATTTTGATGGGTCTAGGTCCGGGTATGGCGATTTGACTATTCCTAGGGTCTGGGGATAGAGATTATTTTGTACCTGTTCAAATCCTGATCCAGGAAATATAGTACCATACCCAAACCCTACCCATGATTATCCCTAATTATTATTTGGTTGTTTAGAATGTTAATTTTATTTTTGATGCATTGTTATGTATTTTTAATATAATATTAATAAAATATATCACGTAAGTGGGTTACGGTGAGCCGGATTATTTTTTTGTTCATATAAAATTTTAATGCGTATAAAATTAACTTATTTAACCCGAAACTCATGATGAGTCAAATTAACTTTATTACCTCTTTTAATAACTATAATATTTTACTCTATTTAAAATTCTGAACACCCAACTAAATTTTTTTTATATGACTCAACTAAATTTTTATTTTATAAGTATTTTATTTATATATATATTGTAAATATAATATTTATATTTTATATATATATATATATATATATATATATATATATATATATATATATATATATATGATGGACCATTGGGTAATAGTCCATCATATATATAGCCGAAGGCCCTTGTTTGTCAGGGGCTAACAGAGCCTTCGCCACAAGTTGTGGCGGAGGCTCATTAATATAATATTAATTTTTTTTTTGTTTGGATTTGTAGTATAGTGGGAAATAAGATTTTTTGTATTAGATTTTGATAAATAAATTATTTTAAAATTTTTTATTAATAAAATAGTCGTTTTATGGGGGTAGCGCTATTGTAGAAACATGTGACTTAAATTACCATAACTGTGTTTTGTCAATATGATATTCAATATTGGTTGTGATAAATATTTTAATTTAAAAATCGATTACTCAAACACGTCAAGGAAGTCACTCATTGTTCACTGATGTAAAAATAATTTACTATATATTAATCCAATGTATTAAGAAAGCATTTAGTAAGGTTAGATAATAAACTATCACCTAAAATAAAATAAAATAAAATAATCTGAGACTAAAGAAAACATTTAATGAGATTATATTAATGAAATGATAAATTGAAAATAAAATAATATAAATAAAAATTTAATTAGAGTAATAAATATGAATAAAAATTAAAAGAAAAATCACTATAATAAATTACAAAGAGAGATGGAGATGTAATTTTAAATGTTTATTAGAAAATAGGTTATGGGCATATATGTCATTGAAAAAAATTAAAAAATACATTTAATACAAATTGTGACTTTTAAGTACTTTTTTATTATTCAACTTTCGACATCGTCATCTTATGAATTACTAACGGTGGTTGTAGTTAAAACTGGGAGAGGAAGGTTTGAAGTGTTTTTTATGCAAACCATCACTGTCAACAGACATGAGGCTATTTTATGGGGCTATTTTATTAATATGAAATTTTAAAATAAATTATTTATCAAAATCTAATACAAAAAATTTTATTTCCCACTATTCTACAATCCAAACAAAAAAAAAACATTTAATTCTAGATTGATGAGTCTCCACCACAACTTGTGGCGAAGGCTCTGTTGGCCACTGACAAACAGGGGCCTTCGCCCCATGAGAGGCCAAAGGCCCCTAATTATATATATATATATATATGATGGACCATTACCCAATGGTCCATCATATATATATATAATATAAATATTATATTTATAATATATATATATATATATATAAAATAATAATTTAGTTAAGTCATATAAAAAAAACTTAGTTGGGTATTTAGAAATTTTAAATAGAGTAAAATTGATAGTTATTAAAAGAGGTAATAAAGTTAATTTAACTTACATAAGTTGACTCATTATGAGTTTCGGGTTTAATGAGTTGATTTTATATATGTTAATATTTCAGGTAAAATAAAGTACCAATCTGATTCATAATAACCCACCTACATGATATTTTATATTAATATTACATTAAAAAAACATAACAATGCATAAAAAAATGAACAGTTTGAACAACCAAATAATAATAATATACATGTTCCAAATTAAATTAATATTACATTAGAAGTACATAAAATTTTCAAAAATACAATTTCACTTGTGTAAATAACAATTTACATTAGAAGTACATAACATGTATATTATTAGGGATGATCAAAATACTCATACCCAATGGGTACCCTGAAATTGTACCATGTGGATATGGGTATGGGCCCGAGTACAACGTCAACGGGTCCGGGTCCAGATAAGGAGGTACCATACTCGTATCCTACCTGCAATAGTAATTATTTATTTTTATAGATAAAAAATAATATTTTTAAACTTTTTAGATTGAGAAAATATATAATTTTAAGAAAAAATTTTAAATATTTTATAAATATTAAAGTAATTTAATAGTATATTTATATTTTTGATTTAATTTTTGCGATTAGAGATGAAAAAGTTGATAAAAATATATTTTATATTAATAAAATAATAATTTATTTAAAATTTTGATGGGTCTAGGTCCGGGTATGGGGATTTGACTATTCTTAGGGTCTAAGGATGGAGATTGATTTTGTACCTGTTCAAATCTTGATCCAGGAAATATAGTACCAATCCCAAACCCTACCCATGATTATCCCTAATTATTATTTGGTTGTTTAGACTGTTAATTTTATTTTTGATGCATTGTTATGTATTTTTAATATAATATTAATAAAATATATCACGTAAGTGGGTTACGGTGAGCCGGATTATTTTTTTTGGTTCATCTAAAATTTTAATGCGTATAAAATTAACTTATTTAACCTGAAACTCATGATGAGTCAAATTAACTTTATTACCTCTTTTAATAACTATAATATTTTACTCTATTTAAAATTCTGAACACCCAACTAAATTTTTTTTATATGACTCAACTAAATTATTATTTTATTTATTTTTTATATGTATTTTATTTATATATATATTGTAAATATAATATTTATATTATATATATATATATGATGGACCATTGGGTAATGGTCCATCATATAGCCGAAGGCCCTTGTTTGTTAGGGGCTAACAGAGCCTTCGCCACAAGTTGTGGCGGAGGCTCATTAATATAATATTTTTTTTTTGGATTTGTAGTATTGTGGGAAATAAGATTTTTTTTATTAGATTTTGATAAATAATTTATTTTAAAATGTTATATTAATAAAATAGCCGTTTTATGGGAGTAGCGCTATTGTAGAAACATGTGCCTTAAATTATCATAACTGTGTTTTGTCAATATGATATTCAATATTGGTTGTGATAAATATTTTAATTTAAAAATCTATTACTCAAACACGACAAGGAAGTCACTCATTGTTCACTGATGTAAAAATAATTTACTATATATTAATCCAATGTATTAAGAAAGCATTTAGTAAGTTTAGATAATAAACTATTACCTAAAATAAAATAAAATAAAATAAAAAATCTGAGACTAAAGAAAACATTTAACGAGGTTATATTAATGAAATGATAAATTGAAAATAAAATAATATAAATAAAAATTTAATTAGAATAATAAATATAAATAAAAATTCAAACAAAAAATCACTCTAATAAATTTCAGAAAGAGAAGGAGATGTAATTATAAATGTTTGTTAGAAAATAGGTTAAGGTCATATATGTCTTTGAAAAAAATAAAAAAAATACATTTAATAAAATTGTGACTTTTAGGTACTTTTTTATTATTTAACATTGTAGGGACTTCGACATCATTGTCTTATTAATTACTAACGGTGGTTGAAGTAAAAACTAAGAGAGACAGGTTTGAAGTGTTGTTGATGCAAACCATCACTGGCAGCTGGCATGAGACAGTTTTATGGGAGTAGCGAACATGTGACTTAAATTACAAAAATTGTGTTTTGTCAATACTGTCACGAACCCCGTTTAGAGGACTGTGACCGGCACAGACACAGGGAATACCCTTATGCATGTAAGCCTTATCGCCTAATTGACAGAATATCTGTTATTGAAAATACATTCACATGCATTATAATACCATGACTACACCGAAATGGTGGCCTATCCTAGGCAAGCAAATCCATGGTCAGTGCCACTTCAGGATATAGATATAGGAAAGCACACATAATATATATAACCTGTGTACTGGCTACACATCCGAAGATGCTGCCTATCCTATTCACATGCAACAGATATATGTATACATATAAATATTTTGAAAACAAATTTTCCCTGTATCACAGAATAATTTATCCTAATCTTTAAGGTGTGTGAGGCTGACAGTTCTAGATTTAGCGATACAATATAATTGGGTACGTCTGCCCTTTACTTTATGATACATGATAAAGTAAATTAAATTAAAATTACAATTTATTCACCCACATGAACAAGTTGTGGATCTTGGAAAGTTTTGTTCGTAACTCGCTCCACCGAGACTTCTTCCACCTGTACTTAACCTGTCTCTGTGTAGTAAAATGAGGTGTGAGTCTTAATCACGTGACTCAGTGAGGACTCTCCCATCCCCGGCGCAAGGCGGGCACCATAGTGCTGGGAATAAGAGTCATACACAACCACATGCAAAAATAACTGGTTACCATTAATTAGCATACACTCTTGGTGACCACACAACTGTTGGATTTTATTATAAATTAATTCAATTAATAATTAATAATTATAATAAAGTTGAAGGTGTTAGAGTTTTGTAACTGGATTATTACTATAATAATCACAAATAAAAATATGAACGTTGGAGCATTAAAACACAGTGCAACGGTTTGTGATATATATATATATGTGTGTGTGTGTGTGTATGTTGGTTATATACACACCACTAAGAGTTGAAGAACATGAGGCGTGCAGAGAGTTTTTGTTCTAAAAACTATAATATATCATGTGTGTGTATTGTGTAATATTTGGGTAGAGAAAGGTGTGGGAGACAGAGTCTTGTCTACCTCCTACGTGCAGAGGTTGTAGACATACAGGCGAGTACTGGGCTGTTGTATCCTGGAGGTAACGCGTCTGAGTACCCCTGCACCGGGTGATATAGCAAAATCAACCCGTGGGAGGCGTGAATTACCTTAAAGATAACGAGATACCCGTGCCTCAGTCCGGTACCATGCGTATTATATTTTCTATAACAATTTTATATTTCCCTATTTTGGTGTTTATTCTTATTTTCCATGCGTATCAACAATTCTTCTCCTTATTAATAAGGACGAGTATCCTTAATAAGATATAACTCATATATCCGTCCAGATGCACTCTCTGAACCTCAAGCTATCGTCATAACAATATAAATCCTTTCTGACCCTATTGCCTGGATAGGGCAATGACCATGGTCATGTTGATTATAAAAACTGAGGTCTCAAGTGCCATCTGACGTTGTTCTAGTCGATGTCTCACATCGCTAGCATAACCAAATCTGAAACCCACCAATAACTCCCTTTGCATGATTATAATTTAAGTCACCGTCGTGATGAGTTTTCAAAACAAAAGTTTAGTCTTTCCGTACAAGGACTCTTGCCACCGTCGTGGAAAAGATTTAATAAAATACTCATCATGCCTCCGGAGTGTATGAGTTGGATTTGTAACACACCAATCATAGCAAACAATTGCTCTCTACTCCTATGTCTTCCTATCTAAGCTACTTTCCACAACCTATTTTCTAGTTCCTTTATTCTTTTAACATTCTATACCTATAGCTAACACATACCAGACAAGCAGAGAATGTACATACTCATGTAATCCACACAAGCATACAACCCTAGGAGCAGAGATGGAAGAACCCTCACCTTGGCCAACCTTCCATGCAATCCTCTCCTGTAACTTTAGTCTCCTCGAAGTTCCTGTTGCACTCTATTGCGTGCCTTTGTTCCTATAAGAACAACATTTACTTCGTTAAGGTTATTACTTAACTTAACTCGTTATTTATCTCTCCATTACTCTCACATGCAGTCCATGGTTGCCACAGAGTCAAGCTCTTGGTCTTATCGGACTTCTCTATCCCGACTTATGCGTATCCTCCCTCGGACACTTGACTTACTCAAATATAACACTCTACTTGAGTGTTTCACATACTTGGATTTGAGTATTAAACCTCTATACAACTTGTATTCACTTCTGAGGAAGCTTAATTAATTATCTAGCTTGATTGGAAGGAATCCTAATTTTAGGAAGGTCTAAGCATTTTGATCCAACTTGTGTTCTTACTTGGGTTCTAAGAAAATCTAGTTTCTAAACCTCAATATACCTCCAATTTATCCTACTTAAGGTTTCCTAAAGGTTGTGAAGGAATAAGATTGAAATTCACGAAGTTAGACTTAATTTGTTCCGCAAGTTTCCATCCTTGAGAAACAAGAAGGTACTTGGAGTGGTTTAAATCCTCAAAAACATGTTTAGGAGTGTTCTAGGGTGTTTAGGATTTAAGAGAAGAGATTTAAAACTCTCAACGTCACCCTTAAAGTGTATTTGGGCAACCCGAGCAGGGACCCGATACGTTAACGTCAAGGTTCAATCTTAGTAACCTCGGGCCAACTCTTCACGGGTTTTGTTCAGCTAATATTCCAACCATATAATTTTACTAATACCAATCCAAGCCTATTTACTCAAATCCAAGCTTAATCTTAATTATCAACAATTTCCCCAATTTATGAATAATTAGAATCTTAACCCCAAATCCTTCCAAATTCGAATTTGGGCAAATCCGAGAATATAATCTCGATTCCTACCCCAACTAAGTGTTCAAGAACACTTTCTAGGTCTCAATCTACCCTTTAAACAACTCAATCGAAGGTGAATCAAAGAAATCCCTAAAAATAGAAAAATCGAGGGTTTAGAATGAAATTGGGGTTACCAACCTTGATTCGATTGGTGGGAGGTGTTGAAGATGTTGGAGTCGAGCTCTGGTGGTCGTGGCCGGCATCGGACGGCTCTCTCCGGCGAACCTCCTCCTTCCCCCCTCTCTTTTCTCTTCTCCACGCACCCCCTCTCTCTCTCTCTCTTCTACCTCTCGTCTTCTATCTCTCTTTCTCTTCTCTCTTTTTCTTTCTTTTTTTCTCTTTTAATAACCTTTCTTTCCTTAAAAGGCTACTGCACCCCTCCACTTAAATATAATAAAAAATAATTATAATAAATAAATAAATATAGTTAAAATAAAATAATTAGTAATTAAATAATTAAATAATTAAATAATAAATAAATAAATATTATTAAAAATAAATTAATAATTATGTAAATAATAAAAAATTTGTATTTTTGAATTTAATCCCTTTCCTTATTTAATTCAGGTTTCCAAGTTCTTAGGTCCCGAATTAAATCTAAAAATTATTTTCTACTTCTTTTCTTTCACTTTCTAGTTTTTTAAAAACCCCCTTTTAAAATATTTAAAATAATCATAATAAAAATAAATTAATTAATAATTAAAAAATAATAACCAATAATATTTTAATTTAGTTCCCACTCCTATTTATTTTAGGTTTCTAATTTCGTAGGTCCTGAATTAATTTCAAAAAAATATTTTACTCTTTTCTTTCATCTTTTATTTTACTTGAAATTTCGTAGAATTTCTCGGTTCTTTTCCGGTTTCCCTTAACCTTAAGACTTTTCCTATATTCTTTTTAAGGTTTTAATTCCTAGCCCCGGAATAAATCATTCTTAAATCCTCAAAATTTTAAATAAATCATTCTTTAATCCTAAAAAATTTTCCGGAGTTTTACAAATACGGTATTCAATATTGGTTGTGATAAATATTTCAATTTAAAAATCTATTACTCAAACACGGCAAGGAAGTCATTCATTGTTCACTGATGTAATCATAATTTACTATATATTGATCCAATCTATTAAGGAAGCATTTAAGAAGGTTAGATCATAAACAAAGTACCTAAAATAAAATAAAATAAAAAATCATTTAAAGAGGCTAAAGAAAACATTTAATGAGGTTATATTAATGAAATGAAAAATTCAAAATAAAATAAAATAAATAAAAATTTAATTAGAGTAATAAATATGAATAAAAATTAAAACGAAAAATGACTATAATAAATTACAGAGGGAGATGGAAATGTAATTATAAATGTTTATTGGAAAAGAGGTTAAGGGCAAACATGTCTTTGAAAAAAATTCAAAAAATACATTTAATACAAATTGCGACTTTTAGGTAATTAATTTTATCCAATGCTGCATGGACTTCGACATCGTCGTCTTATCAATTACTAACGGTAGTTGTAGTAAAAACTTGGAGAGGAAGGTTTGAAGTGTTGTTGATGCAAACCATCACTGGCAACTGGCATGAGACGGTTTTATGGGAGTAGCAAACATGTGACTTAAATTACCAAAATTGTGTTTTGTCAATACGGTATTCAATATTGGTTGTGATAAATATTTCAATTTAAAAATCTATTCCTCAAACACGGCAAGGAAGTCATTCATTGTTCACTAATGTAATTATAATTTACTATATATTGATCCAATCTATTAAGGAAGCATTTAATAAGGTTAGATCATAAACAAGTACCTAAAATAAACTAAAATAAAAAATCATTTAATAAGGCTAAGGAAAACATTTAATGAGGTTATATTAATGAAATGATAAATTGAAAATAAAATAAAATAAATAAAAATTTAATTAGAGTAATAAATATGAATAAAAATTAAAACGAAAATGACTACAATAAATTACACAGAGAGATAGAGATGCAATTATAAATGTTTATTGAAAAATAGGTTAAGGGCAAACATGTCTTTGAAAAAAATTAAAAAAAAATACATTTAATACAAATTGCGACTTTTAGGCACTTTTTTTTTATCCAATGCTGCATGGACTTCGTGTAATACCCCGGAAAATTTCGAGGATTAAAGAATGATTTATTTAAAAATTTTGAGGATTAAAGAAGGATTTATTCCGGGGCTAGGAATTAAAACCTTAAAAAGAATATAGGAAAAATTATGAAAGTTAAGGGAAACGGGAAATGAACCGAGAAATTTTTTTGAAATTTCAAGTAAAATAAAAGATGAAAGAAAGAAGTAGAAAATAATTTTGGACTTAATTCAGAACCTAGGGAATTGAAAACCTGATTTAAATGGAGAAAAGAGAGTAGGGAATATTTTGGGTATCTAATTTGGGATATAAGAGGAAATAAAAATATAATTAGAAAGAGGAGGATTTAATTGGGGATATTTTTCCACCTCTTATTTATTTTAATTGTTATTATTAGTATTTAGTTATTTAGTGTTTTATTTAATTTTAATTAATCATTTATTTTTAGTTGGGGTAGGTGCCGCGATTTTGCTAATAGGAAAGGAAGTATGAGGATAAAACAAAAAGGGATAAGGATAATAAAGAGGGAGAGAGGGCAGACGAGCAAGAGAGAAGCAAGAATGAAAAAGAGAAGGAAAGGAGAGAGAGAGAGAGCTAGGGCTTGGAGGTGGTAGGAGATCCGGAGGTAATCTCGTCGGAATCTGGTGAGCCGGAGATCATCCTCGTCATCTTCCTCGTCTCAATCTCTCGAGTTAAGGTTGGTATAATGCCCGATTCTCTCCAAGTCCCCATTTTCTTCATTTTTCTTCATTTTTGGAATTGAGTTGAGAATCTGAGTTTGGGCAGATTCGAGGGTAGAATAATGTTTCTAAAGTGTTCTTGAACACTCATCGGGGTTAGGATTCAAGGCTAAATTGTTGGATTTGGCCGGATTCGAAGTTGGAAGAGTTTGGGGTTTATAAAACCTATTTTTCCCAATCTCGAACGATCAACGATTCGGCGACGAATCGGAGTAGGATTTGAGTTGTAGGACTTCCTAAATGTAGTATATATATAGGTGAACAAAACCCGTGGAGTGTGGAGTTGAAGCCGAGGGCGAAAGGGGGCGGAACGGGGTCGGAACGGGCCCAAACCAACCCACATCACAGCAAACGAATTGTTGTGCTGCAAGCCGGCGCTCTATCTCTCGGGTGTGCCAAGAGTTGCTGGGCAGCAGCTCGGCGCTATAGCGCCAGGCCTCTGCCCAGCATGCCCAAAATTTATTTTTTTTGCAAATCCGGAGCGTCCGAACCTCATATTTTCAATCCTAAACTTCTTAGAACACCACCAACCATGTTTTTAAGGATCAAAATCATTCCAAATGTCTTCTTGTCCCTCAAGAATAGAAATTTATGGAGTAAACTAAGTCCAACTTCCTGAATTTCAACCTTAAGTGGGATAAATTGGAGGTATATTGAGGTTTAGAAACTAGATTTCTTAGAGCCTAAGTAGGAACATAAGTTGATCTAAACTTCTTAGACCTTCCTAAAATTAGGATTCCATCCAACCAAGCTAGATAAGCTTTCTTAGATGCGAATACAAGTTAGATAGAGGTCTAGAACTCAAATCCAAGTATGTGAAACACTCTGGTAGAGTGTTATACGCGAGTAAGTCAAGTGTCCGAGGAAGGATACGCATAAGTCGGGATAGAGAAGTCCGATAAGACCAAGAGCTTGACTCTGTGCCAACCATGGACTACACGTGAGAGTAATGGAGAGATAAATAACAAGTCAAGCTAAGTAATAATCTTAATGAAATAAATGTTGTTCTTATAGGAACAACGACACGCAAAAGAGTGCAACAGGAACTCCGAGGAGACTAAAGTTACAGGAGAGGATTGCATGGAAGGTTGGCCAAGGTGAGATTTCTTCCATCTCTGCTCCTAGGGTTGTATGCTTATGTGGATTACATGAGTATGTACGTTCTCTGCTTGTCTGGTATGTGTTAGCTAGAGGTATAGAAGGCTAAAAGAATGAAAGAACTAGCAACAGGTTGTGGAAAGTAACTTGGATAGGAAAACATAGGAGTAGAGTACAAATGTTTGCTATGATTGGTGTGTTACAAATCCAACTCATACACTCCGGAGGCATGATGAGTATTTTAATTAAATCTTTTTCCACGACGGTGGCAAGAGTCCTTGTATGGAAGGACTAAACTTTTAATTTGAAAACTCGTCACGACGGTGACTTAAATTATAATCCTGCAAAGGGAGTTATTGGTGGGTTTCGGATTTGATTATGCTAGCGATGTGAGACATCGACTAGAACAACGTTAGATGGCACTTGAGACCTCAGTTTTATAATCACCATGACGATGGTCATTGCCCTATCCTGGCAATAGGGTCAGAAAGGTTTTATATTGCTATGACGATAGTCTGAGGCTCGAAGAGTGCATCTGGACGGGTATATGAGTTATATCCTGTTGAGGATACTTTTACATATTAATAAGGAGAAGAATTGTTTATCCTTCGGAAAAGATACAAAGAATCCTATTAATATGTGAGACTAAGGTAAGGAGACACGGGAGGAACCTATGGGTGAACCGTGAGCCTAGCCTAGTAAAAGAGAAATCATCCTGTGGAGTTGGTCTAGGGGTGTCAGTGGCCATGCTTAAAGACGTCGTGCCGTGCCCGCCATGTGGCCTGGTTGGGTAATGGACGAGTGGGCTCAAGCTATTGCCCCGCAGCAAGGGGTCAGGACGTGCCACGTGGTGGCTATGCGTCAGTTGCTTGATAGATAGAAGTTGATTATGTTTGCTTAACAGAATTGTCACGAGGTGACCAGTACCCAAGTGAATGGGTTAAGTATGTTTTGCCACGTGGTGGCCAGTAGCCCGAGTGTACGGGTTTGAAGTAGAAAAGCCACGTAGTGGCTAGTAGAAACCCCAGAGTTTGGGAGATTAAGTAGATGTATGTTCAGAATCTGTGTGTATGTATAAATTGTCTGTGGTTGCATATAACTGTTGATTGTGCAGCGTAGTGGTAACGTACAGGACTACGTCACCATGCGTTTTGTTGATTCAAACATGCTGAATGTGAGAGGACCGGTAGGTAAAAGCCGACACTATGTGTTACATGTTACTTGCTGATTGATGACGTGGAATAAACTACTGCATGCTTATATCTGTTAAATGCATGTGAGTGTTTGGGTGAAATTTCTTTTAATGTGTGATCACCAAGAATGCATGCGTTAACTCACAGTAACTAGTTGTTTGTGCATGTGGTTGTGTATGACTCCCAGTCCCAACGGTAAGGTACCCGCCTTGCGCCGGGGATTGGAGAGTCCTCACTGAGTCGCGTGGTTAAGACTCACACCTCATTTTTTACTACACATAGACAGGTTAAGTACAGGTGAAAGGAGTCTCGGTGGAACGAGGGTTGAGCAACATTTTCCAAGACCCACAACTTGTTCATGTGGGTGGATAAAGTGTAATTGTAATTTAATTTACTTTATCAGTGTATCATAAAGTAAAGGGTAGACGTACCCAATTAGACTGTATTACTAAACTTGTTTTCAATATATATATATATATACACACATATCTGTTGCATGTGAATAGGATAGGCAGCATCTTCGGATGTGTAGCCAGTACACAAGTTATATATTATGTGTGTTTTCCTGTATCTATATCCTGAAGCGGCACTGGCCGTGGATTTGCTTGCCTAGGATAGGCCACCATTTCGTTGTAGCCATGGTATTATAATGCATGTGAATGTATTTTTCAATAATAGCTATTCTGTCAATTAGGTGATAAGGCTTACAGGCATAAGGATATTCCCTGTGTCTGTGCCAGTCACAGTCCTCTAAACGGGGGTTGTGACAAACTTGGTATCAGAGTCAGGTTGTTCTTTAAGGGTGTGAAGCTAACTAGTAGTCTCGGGTGTCAGTCGGGCTATCCATTACGATTCCGGACGTAACGGTGGATCCGACGGACACTTGTGAGGTTGCTCAGGATATTGAGTCATAAATTCTTTCGAGTCATCGCTTTAAGCATAGAATTTGTATGTGAAATTCTATGCAAAGCATATAACCTGTACAGTACACAAGTGCCGATGAGCACTAAGGCGTAAGGGGGCTGGCAGTGACCCCGGGAACCTTGGGACGCCATAATAGGGAAAGGAGACATCCATGGAGGATGCTACCTAGACACAGACACATTTGGTTGAATTGTAGGCAGGAATGCGCTACAATGTGTGATTATTGCAGGTGTTAAATGAGACGATGCGTCTACTCTGTTAGTGGCGCGTTGTGTGCTATGGTATAGGCACAAGTTGTTTGAGTATCGTATGGAATGAAAGTAGAATAGAAATATGCAGTGAATGGTAGTTCAGGCTAGGAATGGGTTGTAAAGTGAAAGAAAAGACACGCTTGGCGTGTAGAAAAGATTGTAAGCCCATGGGGCGATTGAAAATGGAAAGTTTATAGACAAAAATAAACAGGGCCAGGGGGCATGAGACGACAAGAAGATGACCAAGTGAATGGGTCACGACTATGCGGTATGCTATGGCTGAAGGAAGTGAGTTGTCCTTCCTAGAAAGAAAACAGAAAAGATGTGGTGTATGCCACAGTATAGAAGTAGAAGTTTACGGACTAGAAAATCAGGATACGACATATGGAAGGGCAAAGTGGCCGAACCATATGCTGTAGAGATAGATGTTAAGAAGTAGAGGCATATGTAAACGTGTAGAGCGTGACCATATGCCGAGCATGAAACAGAGTAAATGGTAAGGCACAGGGAAGGAGCCTAGTCCAACCCTGCGCTTGATCCATGAACTGCTAGTTCCTTAAGCAAACAAGGGGGAAAAGAAGGGATTAGACCCAACCAAACTCTCTTCGGTTGCTTAAGGAAGGGCATAAAGAATAGGATATTGATCACATGAGAAATGTTTATAATAATCTTTTTGGTCTTTCCGGATGAGAGATTCTGAAAGACCTTCAAACTTTTCTTGAAAATACTAGGGATAACCATTGGAAGGAAAATTTTTATTGAAAACTCTTTCTCAATTTGTGTCATTCCAATTGGTTAAACCCTAACCATTTACAAAAACCTTAGGCGCCATTTTCTAAGAAATAAACTTGAATTAATTTTTAAAACTGCAAGGTGCCTAAGAAAACTAACTCATGTGACCAATACCCTACTAAAAAATAGTACTTTTACAGGTAAGCTGTATAAGGATGGTAGATGCAATTGAGAAATCACTCACTTGGAGTGATTAAAGTTAAGTAGACAATCGAAAAGCACTAGAGAGTGCTAAGGTGCTAAGGGAGTATACATGTAAACCTAAGGGTTACCAATTAAGGGGGCCATAGGGTTATTATGGACCCGAAAGTATTAGACCGGAGCAAGTCTAGAAGTGGAAATGGGCGTAGAACTTCGGGTACCGTCCAGAGATAAGAAAATGAGTGCTATTGCGGTAGATAGATCTCGAACGAGATAACGTAAGAGATAAACCCCAAAGGGACTCGTGGAGGCCCGAGGGGAGAGAAAGTAGATGGGGATAAGTAGTCTCATAAGTGGGGAATAATGGAAGCCTAGAGGACCCCATAGGATAAGAGTCAACTAGGAGGTGGAGAACCAACTACTACTGTAAGTGTATGTGTAGTACACAGATTGTAGTGGGCATAGCTAGGTAAGCTAGTTCCACGGGTTAGTGAACCGTAAATCCGTTAGTCTGAAGCCCGTGTATGGGTGGAGACTGAGTGGACAAACCAAACATATCAATGGCATGTGGGTGCCATAAAGGGAAAAAATTAACCGTAAGGATGGTTAATCGAGAAGGAGAATTTAGTGAGTAACGAGTATTGAGAAATACTCGAAGAAAGAGTACCACGTAGGTACGAAATGGAAAAGAAGAGAGTGAATATGGGAATGGAGTTGAGTAAGTATCTGGGGATGCGAGCCAAAATGATAAAACAGGTATGCTACCGTTGGGGGCGATTGGAACCCAACGGGTAACACACTTGCAAGAGGCGGTATATGTTCGTGAACATATGCCATATCATAAGAAGGGAAAGAGTCAAACCGTGAGAGCGGATCCCGTTTGGTCATGGGGAGTAGAGCATGTCCGGAAAGGTTCATGCTGGAGTTAACGGATCAAGTCTTCTAAGTAGGAATACAGGATTTAAGTGAGTTGAGGAGTCCGAGTGGGCTAAGTTGGGGTAAAATCCAACGAAAACCCAATGAGTAGAGTTAGCATAGGATGTGCAACACTAAGTGGACTAACCTGACGATGATATAGATCCACAGTCATAGTCATGTTAAGCGAGGTCTTCGGATGTGAAGACCAAACTGAGCCTGAGGTAGAGTAATGAGTATGATGGTAAGGAGGAAACTGGTGAGTTTCCATTATAAAGAGAAATGACTACAAGTAGTAGTCAGAAAAGAGTCTAAGTTAGTCAGACATAGGATGTCGACAGAGGGTAACCTGAAGGGGTTATTGAAACCACTAATGGTAAGTGTAGAAGTCTGGAAAAGAAAGGCAAACACAAGTCATAAATGTAAAATCCTTTACCGTTTGGTGGAGAAACGGTAAGTGTAATACATAGTTGTGCTAGTGTCATGGCATTTAGCCTCGTTAGGACACAAGTTGGGTAAACCGAGTCGGTAGTGAGTGTAACAACCTCGGAAGGGTTGGGTACACTGATGGCACAAAGTATAAATACCTACGTAGGGTGTATGCCGTGTAAGCGGTAAGTCTAGATGTAGAGTAGAGGGGGTAATAAACTGTAAACATACTTTTCTGGAGAAGTCGTTTACAAGGAATATATCAGGGGAATACCGGCAGAAGGGTAGCTACTTGGTAGTGGAGGATAATTAAGTACGGGGACTCTGATGTAGGGGAGTTTTTCGTCAGTTAGAGTTTATAAAAATAGAACCTAGTGTGCTATGCAAATAGCTAGTGTCTTGGCGTGTTCTAAGACGAATATAAGGAGTCACTACGAAGGTAGCTAGTCGGACAAGCAGATTGAGTCAAGGTAAGCCTCACTAGAGAAGGCAATAGCTAACTCCTCGGAGAACTAAATTGGAACATGGCAAGTAGTACGTGCCAGACACCCCATTGCGAAATTAGTAGCACAAAGTGAATTGAAACTAGGAAAGTTAGGTATCCTTGGGGAAGGATACGACGACAGATGGAGCCTGTCGTTTAACACCTCACCGAGGGGTGGTTAACTACGAAACCAGGAATACAAACGATCATAGAAAGAAGATGTAGAGACCAGATAGAGACCTTGAGTCCCTAGGAAAGAAAGATGAACCGTAGAGTAAAACGTTAAAATTTCTACATTGAGGGAAACCATGGATGAAACTGAGCCAAGGGAGGGCAACAAGCCAACAACCCCACGAAAGAGATGAAATTTGGGGACCGAATTTCTTAAGGGGGGAAGAATGTAATACCCCAAAAAATTTCGAGGACTAAAGAATGATTTATTTCGGGGCTAGGAATTAAGACTTAAAAAAAAAGAATATAGAAAAAGTATGAAAGTTAAAAGAAACCGGAAAGGAATTTTTTTCCGAAGATTGTAATACTCGAGGGGTATTTTTGGAATCAAGTCAAATATATAGTAAGATTTAGAATGGTCATCATTTGGAGTTGGAATTTAAAAATAAATAAATAAATAAATAATATATAAACAAGTAAATAAATAGAAATATGTATATATATATATATATATATATATAGATAAATAATCTTAATTAAGAAATGATGGGATAATATGAAATTGATAGAATTTTGATGTTGAGGTTGGACATTTTGACTAAATAAAATAAAAATAATTTCTTGGAATGAAATAAGATTTTTTGGGTTATTATTAAGATTTTAATTGCTTTAGATTTGAGAATTTAAGAAATTAAAATAAATAAGAAATTCAAATAGAAAAATATAAATTGGGGCATTCCTCTCCTCGGCGGCAACGACAAATCCGATGTCGTTTTGCCGAAATTCCTCCGACGTCGATCCCCTTTTCAGAACAATGTGTTGTCTCCTTCTGAGCTTGGATGTTGCTCTACCATCTCTTGTTCTTCTTCCTCTTTCCCACATTCTCTCTCTATTATATCTATTTTAAGCTTACTGGAAGAAATAGGATTGTGAATGTGAAGAAGAAGAAGAAGAAATCCAGGAAGAGAGAGAGAGAGAGAGATGGAGACAAAGCGCTCTGCCAAATTCAACTTGGTGATGGAGTCCTCACGCCCGCTGGTTCTGGTTTTGGTGAATATGGTGTGTGAATGAGGAAGAGAATGGAAATGGTGGCGGCGGCGGTGGCGGTGACGGCGGCGGCGCCGGGGGTGGTGGTGGTGGAAGTATTGAAAGAGAGAGAAGAAGAAGAAGAAGGAAGAGGAAAGAAGAAGATGAATATGAAGAAGATGATGATGTGGCTAAGATGGATGACATGGCATGATGTGGCATGCCACGTCATTAAAATATGACACGCAGGAGAGAGAGTATGCCACATCAGCCTGCCACGTCATCACTTAACGGCAAACTTAAACGGTGTCAGTCTTGAGGACCAAAATCAACCCAAAAAAAACATTGAGGACCAACATTAAACTTTTGAAACATTGAGGACCAACATTAAACTTCATGCAAACACTGAGGACCAAAATAGTACTTTAGCCTTAATACTATAAGAAAAATGTGCATTCCACTTGTAATTAAGTGTTACAAATTGTTTAGAATAATATTATTTATTTTATGTGAAAATTGTTTTTATTTGGTTACTTAAAATAAAATACATATTAATTTTTTTATAATCATTAAAAATTAAAAATTTATTGTCACATAGGAAGAGGAAGAATATGAGAGATTAATTTTTAAATTTAATTTTTTATACACATTTTTAAAAAAATAATTAAATAAAATTTAACTGTATTTTTCAATACATATCTTATATTATCAATTTTATTTTTTCTTTCTAGGTCATATCTCCATAATAATATTCATCCTCTTTAATTTTTAATTTTAATTTAAATTTTGGAAATTTTAAAAAAGTAATTTAATATTAAAATTTCAAATTTTAAATTAACTTTTTCATAACTTTATTTCTTTTGCATATAAAAATATGTTAGTCGACTTGGAGACAAAGGGTGAAAATATTTAGCGGGGTTTTTTTTTTGTAATATGTCATTCTTAAGAGAATTAATTTTAGATTCAAGAAAAAAGATAGTTTTATATAATTTTCTAATCTCTTATATTTTTATTTATATTATAATAGTTTAAAATAGTTTTAGTGATTGGTCTTTAAAATTATGTATTATTTTTTAAATAAATTATAATTAAAATATGTTTTATAGGGAGGGTACAAACAAGAAAAAAGGAAAAAAGAGAGTGAGAAATTAATTAAAATTGATAACATAAAAAGTTAAATAATTTTTATTACTTATTTTATTATTTGAAAAATACTTATTTTTCTTTAATATTTTAAAAACTAAAGATAGAACCGACATATATTTTTATAGTGTAAACCTAAACATTAATATATAATATATGATTTGTTATAGGCTTGCTCTTGTTTATGTAAATGGCAGAGTTCCAAGAAAGAGAAATAGAGAGCTGACGGTGGAAGAACAAGAAAACCTAAAACGGAGCATAAAGAAAATCAAAACTCACGACGAATCCACCACTGTGGATCCCTCGGAAGGTTCTGAGCGTGAAGCCCACTCCCCGAGTGAGGAACAAATTAAGTCTAACTTGCGGAACAATTTAAGTCTAACTTCGTGAATTTCAATCTTATTCCTTTACAACATTTAGGAAACCTTAAGTAGGATAAATTGGAGGCATATTGAGGTTTAAAAACTAGATTTCTTAGAACCCAAGTAGGAACACAAGTTGAATAAAAATGCTTAGACCTTCCTAAAGTTAGGTTTCCTTCCAACTATGCTAGATAAGCTTCCATAGATGCGAATACAAGATAGATAGAGGTTTAATACTCAAATCCAAGTATGTGAAACACTCAAGTAGAGTGTTATATTCGAGTATGTCAAGTGTCCGAGGAAGGATACGTATAAGTTGGGATAGAGAAGTCCAATAAGAACAAGAGCTTGACTCTGTGGCAACCATGGACTACATGTGAGAGTAATGGAGAGATAAATAACAAGTTAAGCTAAGTAATAACCTTAATGAAGTACATGTTGTTCTTACAGGAATAATAAGTAATAACCTTAATGAAGTACATGTTGTTCTTATAGGAACAACGGCACGCAATAGAGTGCAACAGGAACTTCGAGGAGACTAAAGTTACAGGAGAGGATTGCATGGAAGGTTGGCCAAGGTGAGGGTTCTTCCATCTCTACTCCTAGGGTTGTATGCTTATGTGGAATACATGAGTATGTATATTCTCTGCTTGTCTGATATGTGTTAGCTAGAGGTATAGAATGCTTAAAGAATAAAAGAACTAGAAAATAGGTTATGGAAAGTAACTTGGACAGGAAGACATAGGAGTAGAGTGAAATTGTTTGCTATGATTTGTGTGTTACAAATCCAACTCATACACTTCGGAGGCATGATGAGTATTTTATTAAATCTTTTCCACGACGGTGGCAAGAGTCCTTGTACAGAAGGACTAAGCTTTTATTTTGAAAACTCGTCACAACGGTGACTTAAATTATAATCATGCAAAAGGAGTTGTTGGTGGGTTTCGGATTTGGTTTTGCTAGCGATGTGAGACATCGACTAGAACAACATCAGATGACACTTGAGACCTCAGTTTTATAGTCACCATGACGATGGTCATTTCCCTATCCTGGCAATAGGGTCAGAAAGGATTTATATTGCTATGACGATAGCTTGAGGTTCAGAGAGTGCATCTGGACGGGTATATGAGGATACTTGTCCATATTAACAAGGAGAGGCCATTGTTGCCTAGTTGGGTAATGGACGAGTGAGCTCAAGCTATTGCCCCGCTGCGAGGGTTCAGAATGTGCCACTTGGTGGCTATGGATCAGTTGTTTGATAGATAGAGGTTGATTGTGTTTGATTAATAGAATTGTCATGAGCTGACCAGTACTCAAGTGAATGGGTTAAATATGTTTTGCCACGTGGTGGCCAGTAACCCGAGTGCACGGGTTCGAGGTAGAATAGCCATGTAGTGGCTAGTAAATAGCCAGAGTGGGGGAAGTTAAGTAGTTGTATGTTATAATATCTGTGTGTATTTAAAAAATTGTCCGTGTTTGCATATAACTGCTGATTGTGCAGCGGAGTGGTGACAAACAGGATTACGTCATCATAATGTCTTGTTTGATTCAAACATGCTGAACGTGAGAAGACTGGTAAGTAAATGCCGACACTATATGTTACATGTTACTTGCTGATTGATGACGTGGAACAAACTTCTGCATGCTTCTATTTGTTAAATGCATGTGAGTGTTTGGGTGAAATTTCTATTGTTGAGTGATCACCAAGAATGTATGCTAACTAATAGTAACTAGTTGTTTTCGCATGTGGTTGTGTATGCCTGCCAAACCCAGCGCTATGGTACCCACCTTGCGCCGTGGATGGGAGAGTCATCACTGAGTCGCGTGGTTAAGACTCACACCTCATTTTTACTACACAGAGACAGGTTAAGTACAGGTGAAAGAAGTCTCGGTGGAACAAGGGACAAGCAAAACTTTCCAAGACCCACAACTTGTTCATGTGGGTGAATAAATTGTAATTGTAATTTACTTTATATTGTAGCATAAAGTAAAGGGTAGATGTACCCAAATTAGATTGTATTACTAAATCTAAAACTGTCAGCTTCACACGCCTTAAAGATCAGGATTAGTTATATCACTATACAAGGAAAACTTGTTGTCAAAATATATAAATATACATATATCTGTTGCATGTGAATAGGATAGGGAGCATCTTCGGATGTGTAGCCAGTACACATGTTATATATATTATGTGTGTTTTCCTATATTCATATCCTGAAGCGGCACTGGCCGTGGATTTGCTTGCCTAGGATAGGCCACCATTTCGGTGTAGCTATGGTATTATAATGCATGTGAATATATTTTCAATAATAGATATTCAATCAATCAGGTAATAAGGCTTACAGGCATAGGGGTATTCCCTGTGTTTGTGCCGGTCACCGTCCTCTAAACGGGGGTCGTGACAGAGTTCAGGAAAAAAGAATTAGGGTTGGCAAGAACCTTTTTCTTCTAAGATTCCATCAAGCTTAATTCAACTTATGATGAATCAATATTTGGATTTGTTGGATCAGAGGAATTTTTTGAGGCCCAAATGTTTTTTTTCCTATATGTCCATAATTTTTAAATGAAATGCCGAAGTGAATTGTGGCACGGGTACATTATTTTGAAATGTCCAAAACTAAAGAGCCCACCTTGCATTAGATAGAAAAAAATGAATATCTCAACCAAAAAAGAAAAAGAAAAAATGAATATCACATGCTTTTATCTTTGTGATAAATGGGGTACCACAAAATCAGAAAAGACAAAAGAAAGGTATGAGAAGGTGTGGCTTTTCTTGACATTGGGTAGCGTGTAGTACTTGTGATACTCTTTCATTATTTAAAGCATCTAATCAAGAAAAAGAAAGAGTGTGCTCTAATTAGAATGTGTGCAGCTATTTTTTAAGAGATAAAATACTATTTAGTCCCTAAATTGTAAGTCAAACAATTATTTAGTCCTCGAATTTGGCAAAAATACTATTTAGTCCCCAAATTTGTAACTCTGTCAACTCTTTAGTCCCCGAATTTGGCAAAAATACTATTTAGTCCCCGAATTTGCAACTCTGCCAACTATTTAGTCCCCAAATTTGGCAAAAATACTATTTAGTCCCAAATTTGCAACTCTGTCAACAATTTAGTCCCCTGATCGTTACCTGTTAGATAACCAGGCACCAGCTGATGTAGCCGTTAAATGCTGATGTGGTACTGTTAATTAAGTGCCTGGGCACATGCTACCTCACATGCCACATCAACATTTAATTATGACGTCAGTTGGTTATCTAACAAGTAACAATAAGGGGACTAAATAGTTGATAGAGTTGTAAATTCCAGGACTAAATAATATTTTTGCAAAGTTCAGGGACTAAATAGTTGACAGAGTTGCACATTTGGGGATTAAATAGTATTTTTGCCAAATTCATAGACTAAATAGTTGACAGAGTTACAAATTCGGGGATCAAATAGTATTTTTGCCAAATTCGGGGACTAAATAGTAGTTTGACCAGCAATTCAAGGACTAAATAGTATTTTGCCTCTTTTCTAAAAGCTCTCCTCCTACCTACTCGTTTCATCATAAGAAAGGAAAAAAAGGAAAGGAAAGAAGCAATTTCGCATAAAGTTCTCTCTTCGCGCCTACTACCTCCAACTTCTTCCTTAGCCATAGTAAAGAGCTTAAGCTTTAATGGTGCATTTAATGCTTGAAAGTGGTTGAAGTTTTTGAAGAAGCTCCTTCCAATGGATAGTATTTTGGAGTGTTTTTTGTTGCAGCATTGAAGAAGCCTTGATCATCAATTGAATATAAGCTAAAATAAAGAGAAAAACATTCTGAGTGATTTTGTTATTGTTGCATTTATTTTCATGCTCTTAGTGAGTAGTTGAATATCTGTGATTTCATATCTTTGTGATTTATTGTGTCTTTGTGGTTGTAAAAATCTTTCTTCTTCTGGTTGTTGTATGGTGAATGATTTTAATAGGTTCTGAGTGTAAACACCAAGTGTGGTTAATCTTTGAGGGTGGTTTCAAGGTTGTCAGAACTTTAAGTATTATTCATCAGTCTGGTTCCTTGGTTAGGGTTACTTGTACCACAGACAACAAGTACAGGTGCAGCTAGACGTCGTGGTGCAGGATCTAGTGGCAGAGGGCCAGGGGCAGTAGGTGGAGGACAAGCGCGGGTATTTGCACTTTCTCAGCAAGACGCTCATGCATCAAATGCAATTGTGACAGGTACCCTCATTGTTTGTTCTCTTGAAGCACGAGTTTTTTTTGATTCCGGCTCCACTCATTCCTATGTGTCGCATGCATTTGCTTCTAAATTCAAGAAAAGTCCGTCTAGAATGAAAGAAACAGTACTGGTCTCTACTCCAATGGGAGAATCGGTACAAGTAGAGTATGTGCACGAGTCTTGGATTGTGAAGGTCGATGTCCATGAGACTATGGTAGACCTTCGGTTGTTGTGTATGGTTGATCTTGATGTAATCCTCGGAATGGATTGGTTGTCGTCTTGCCACGCGGTTGTGGATTGCAGGGCTAAATGTTTGAAGTTCAATATGCCAAACGAAAAACCTTTTGTGATACAGGGTGACGGAGCTGCACCGTATCCAAGCTTAATCTCGGCGTTGAAGACATCCAAATTACTTGTAAAGGGATATAAGGGGTATTTAGCTTTTGTCAAGGATACCACGAAAGTAGTACCTTCACCGACTCAGGTACCGGTAGTGCGTGAATTCTTGGATGTATTTCTAGAAGATTTGCCAGGATTGCCGCCCAATCGGGAGATTGAATTTGCAATTGAGCTGCAACTTGGCACCCAGCCTATCTCCACACCACCTTATAGGATGGCTCTGAAAGAGTTGAAGGAGTTACACACACAATTGCAGGAGTTGCTCGACAAAGGCTTCACCCGACCTAGTTTCTCTCCTTGGGGTGCTCCAGTCCTTTTTGTGAAGAAGAAGGACGGATCTTTGCGGTTGTGTATCGATTACCGAAAGTTAAACAAGGTGACGATCCGCAATCAATACCCACTGCCGAGGATAGATGACCTATTTGATCAGTTGCAGGGTGCAAAGTGGTTTTCCAAGATTGATTTGCAATCTGGGTATCATCAACAAAAGATTCGAGAATCAGACATACCTAAGACCGCATTCCGGATTCGATATGGACATTACAAGTTCTTTGTGATGTCTTTCGGATTAACTAATGCACCTGCAGCATTCATGGACATGATGAATAGGGTTTTCAAACCGTTTTTAGAGCGATTTGTCATTGTCTTTATTGATGACATCTTGGTTTATTTGAAAAATTCTGGAGAACATGCAGAACATTTAAGATTAGCCTTACAGAGGTTGAGAGAGAAGAAATTTTATGCGAAGTTCTCCAATTGTGAATTTTGGCTTGACAAAGTTGCCTTTTTGGGTCACATGGTATCATCAGAGGGAATCCACGTTGATCCAAGTACGGTAGAAGCGGTGAAGAATTGGTCCCAGCCTACCTCAGTTACTGAAATTCGCAGTTTCTTGGGTTTAGTTGGGTATTATAGAAGATTTGTGCAGGATTTTTCTAAAGTTACCGCACCTATGACTAAGTTAACTCAGAAGGGAGTGAAATTCATATGGGATGATAAGTGCGAGTAGAGTTTTCAAAAGCTGAAAGAGAGTCTCACTATCGCTCCGGTGTTGGCACTACCTGAAGGCACATGAGGGTATGTGGTATACTGTGATGCGTCGAGGATCGGGTTAGGGTGTGTGTTGATGCAGCACGGCAAGGTGATTGCGTATGCATCGCGACAATTGAGGAAACACGAGAAGAATTACCCGACTCACGACCTCGAGATGGCTACTGTAGTATTTGCTTTGAAAATATGGAGGCATTACCTATATGGTGAGACTTGTGAAATTTATATAGACCACAAGAGCCTTAAATACATTTTCGAGTAGAAAGACTTGAACTTGAGACAACATCGATGGTTAAAGTTGTTGAAGGACTACGACTGCACGATCTTGTATCATCCAGGAAAGGCTAATGTAGTAGCCGATGCTCTGAGCCGGAAATCCATGGGCAGTCTTGCTCATATAAGTGAAGAAAGAAGGCCGTTGATTAGAGAACTGCATGAGCTAGAACAAACGGGAAATCAGTTTGAGATTGGACTTCTAACTCACTTTTAGCCCATTTGCAAGCTAAGTCCTCTCTGGTAGAAGAGGTGAAGTCTAGACAGGATGAAGATACCGACCTCAAGCAAATCAGGGATACTGTAACTAAAGAGAAGGGGGATGACGTCCAATTCTCTATTGATGATTTCGGGGTACTTCGGTTGGAGGGACGGTTGTGTGTTCCCATGGTTGATAACTTGAAAGAAAGAATTCTTGAAGAAGTACACCAGACAGCTTATACAATCCATCCAGGAGCTAATAAAATGTATCATGATATGAAAAAGCTGTATTGGTGGAATGGCATGAAGAAGGATGTTGCGAACTATGTAGCCAAGTGTTTAATGTGTCAGCAAGTCAAGGCTGAACACCAGAAGCCCGCCGGAACATTACAACAGATAGAAATACCTGAGTGGAAATGAGAGAGGATAACGATGGATTTTGTAATAGGGTTGCCAAGATCACAATGTGGATTCGATTCGGTTTGGGTGATAGTGGATCGCATGACTAAGTCTGCGCACTTCCTACCAGTTAAGACCACTTACGGAGTGAGTCAATATGCGCTGATTTATCTATCAGAAATCATTAGATTTCACGGTGTGCCAGTGTCCATAATATCTGATAGAGGGCCACAGTTCACTTCCAGGTTTTGGAAGTCATTGCAGGAAGTGTTGGGAACGAGAGTCGATTTGAGTACTGCGTTCCCCCCACAGACTGACGGGCAATCGGAAAGAACCATTCAAATTCTTGAAGACATGCTTCGGGCGTGTATTATGGATTTTGGCGAAAGTTGGGAAAGGTATTTACCTTTGGCTGAGTTTGCATATAACAACAGTTATCAAGCAAGTATCCAAATGGCACCTTTCGAGGCTCTGTACGGTCGTAGGTGCATATCCCCGATTGGGTGGTTTGAGGTCGGAGAAGCTAGCCTAACCGGCCCAGAATTGTTACAAGATGCCTTGCAAAAGGTGATGTGCATAAGAGAAAGATTGTTAACGGCTCAGAGTAGACAGAAGTCCTATGCAGACAATCGAAGGAGAGAACTCAAGTTTGCCGTTGGTGAACAGGTGTTCTTGAGGATATCACCGATGAGAGGCGTAATGCGATTCGTTTGAAATGTGGCGTATCGGTTGGAATTGCCTACGGAGTTGGAGGGAGTACATCGTGTTTTTCATGTATCGATGCTTCGGAAATATCTTCCAGATCCCTCGCACGTAATCCAATCGCAAGACGTGCAACTATCCGAAAATCTGACATATGAAGAGGAGCCAGTGGAAATCTTAGATCGGTAGTTGAAGAAACTCAGAACAAAGGAGATTCCATTGGTTAAAGTCCTGTGGAGAAATCACTCGACCAAAGAAGCTACATGGGAGGTCGAGGGTTAAATGCGCAGGACGTATCCTCATCTGTTTCAAGACTAAGGTTAGTATATTGTTTGAAATTCAGGGATTGGATTTCTTAAGGGGGGAAGATTGCAATATCCGAGGTATTTATTTTAATTGTTATCATTTTTTATTATTTAATTTATTTTTCTTTCAAAAAGAAAAATAAATTAAATTAAAGGTAAAATAAAATTAAGAGGAGAAAAAATAGGAAATCTAAATTTTCTTTTTAGGACCTAAAAGAAAAGGGGGTTAAAAAGATGGGAAAGAATTAGGATTTATCTAGTTATTAATTATTTTGTTTTTTTAGGCCAAATATTAAAATGAAAGGGGGGCCAAACCGTGACCCCCCTTCCATTTCATTAGCAAAAAGAAAAAAAAAGAGAAGAACGGAGGGAGAGAGAAGCCGAGACGCACGAGGAAGGGAAGAAGGAAGGTGACGGAGGGGATTTGGCCAGAATCATGCCGGTGAAGGGGCTCCAACGCCGGTCATGGTGACCGAGACCCTCCTTCAACACCCAGCAAGCTTCACATCTGGTTGGAACAAGTTAAGAAAGCCCCAATCTCTCAAAACCCCAATTTCTCCAATTTTAGGGATTTTAGGAAATCTTCAATTTCTTCTATTGGGACATTCCGGGGATAAATTAGAGCTTCGTAGGTGTTTTTGAATGCTTAGTGAGGTTCAGAATCGAAGCTAAATCGTAGGAATGGACCGGTTGTGGAAATTATGGAAATTGGGTTAGAAATTTCTCTAAAATTTGAATTTGCTGGTATGATGCATGAATAGGCTTGGATTGGAGTAGTATAGGTGTTATAATTGCTGGAAATATACAAGGGAATAAAGCCCGAGTAGTTACCGTTGCAACCGGAGCCAAATCCGGTCAAAAAGAGGCGATATACCAAGCCACCGTTCAGCAAGAAACTGTGTTGTGGGCTGAACACCTCAGCCTAGTCCGTGGCGGACACCTAAGACCAACTAAATTGGGTCCAAGGCTTTTCTCATACCCAATTATATTCTTTATATATAATGAAAGAGGTAGTGATTAAGCTTTTACTCGGCAAATAAGGGAAACAGTTGAACGTGCAAGCTAAGGCCTCTTTTGAGTCGTAAATTTATTTCTTTATTAGTTAAATGCTCTTATGAATACATGAAGTGAAGTTTAGATAAATTAGAATCTCTAACCTAAGCTTTCAGAGGATTCTAAATGGTTTGGATAGGTGAAAGTCGAGTATGAAAATATTCTAGACTTTCTGAAAGGGGAAAAAAGACGACGTAACGAACTAAGTATCTAGTTCTTGGATATGTCTAGAGGGCACATGAGCATTAGCATGATACGTGCATTACTAGTCACATAGTTAAACGTTGTTAATTGCTTAAATACATGTGTATAGGGCACCACTGAGTAATTGGAGCTTCAGGTACTCCGAGGACTGATCAGGAGGGCTAATGAGATGAGGGGCTCTCCCATCCTTGCCCCACAGGGTTGGATGACTACGTGAAAATGTGGTTTGCTCTATTTTATGCAGTTATTATATGAAATATAATTATCTGAATGAGTTTACGTTACGCGTGTATGGTTAGCAAGTAAGCAGTGAATGTGCAAACTGTATAGGTGCTTATGTGTTTAGTCTCAAGCGTATATGTGTTATTGTGGCTCACCGAGCCTTATATGTTACCGTGGGTAAGACTGACTTAGAATTTCATATGTGAGGGTTCATTAATATTAGAAATCAATTAAATTGATCATCGTTGTAAAGAAGTTGACCGTATGGTATGTCGAGGAAACTAAACATAGGGTGTTAAGTGTGAGTGAGAGTGTTGCATAATCAAAAAGGGGGAAACTAGGCCTAACTAATAAATACGTATAATATTCAATTAGTTTTTCATAAAGTGTCCTTCAAGGTTAAACATGTTAGTTGACCTTGTTTAGGATAGTCCGGGTAGATCGAGTCGGTCATCTTGGTCGGACAGACGGGATTATGTCGTCAATAAGCATGCCACATAGTGGCCATTACCTTGGTTTAACCGAGGTCAGACAAGTTGCCTGCTATTACTTAAGCGTGCCTTGGAGTCAGAAAGTTCCTAGTGTGATCAACTAGGTTCAAACATGAGATTGCCTTTGAATATGATATATATTGACTGCCTGATCATATTAAAGGTCGCAATATAATCCGTTTCATGCGCATGTGTTTGTGGTTGCTCCCTTCCCCCAACTGTAGTGGTACCCGCTGCAACGCCAGGGATGGGGCAGCTCCTCACTGAGTCTGTTCAACTCACCTCCCCTGTTTACATGTTTCAGATACAGGTGGTTCAGGTGTCAGGAACGCGTCCACTTCTTCTCAAGGAGGCGGACAGATCTGAAGACTGCACGCTTAGTCCGTGTTGGTAGTTATTTTGGTTATGTAATTATGTTGTGATGTATATATATATATATAAATCCTTTTTGGGTGTAGCTTTTGTACATATACAGCTGCTGTGTATATATATGTTATACTCGAACTCTAGTATTGTCGGCTTCATACAGGTTAAAGATAGGTCTTGGTGTTTGGGAATTAGGCCATGATATTGAATATATCATGTATATATATATGACTTCTGCATGTGACTAGGATAGATCATACGCATTGAGGCGTGTGATCAATATGAAAATTATATATATGTGTGGCTGAATATATGTTTGTATGGAGATATGGCTTCTGCATGTGACTAGGATAGATCACACGGATTGAGGCGTGTGATCAATATGTAAACTATATGCATGTGTGGTTGATTATATGTATGAATGGATACAGGACTTCTGCATGTGATTAGGATAGATCACCCGTACTGAAGCGCGCGATCAATATGTAAACTATACGTATGTGTGACAGAATATGTGTATATATATATATAGACTGAAGCGGTGCTGAGCGAACCGTGGATTGTGACCTACTTAGGTCACCGTAAATGGATGGCCGTATATATTATATATTGTTTGTATTAGAAACGGGTAGTTATGAACATGTATAAATGTTAATCAGGGATTAGAGGCTTACGGGATAGGAGAAATCCTACCTCCCGTGCCGGTCACGGACATCCGATATGGGGTCGTGACAGGGGCGCTATGGAAGAGCATCCCCATATACATGGCCATCGAAGAATACAATAAAAGAATAAAATACAATAAGAAAATCTAAAGAACAAAGCAAACCTACAAGCTACCCGTAGCCTCCAAGAGGAGGACTCTAAACTGCTTGCCTAAGGTGGGGGTGTGGCTACCTATTTATAGCCTCCAAACCCAAGCTCTAGGTCTTCAATTGGGCCTCTAATGGGTCAAAACCGTGCAACTGATCCCTCTTACTTTGCAGTAGTGCTAGGATGTCGCGGTCCGAACATGGTCCAATTTAATTCATATTTTACTAGATAAATGCAGCAAGTGGCCCTGACCTAGGTTGATCTCTCGAGGAGGCTACTAAATGTTCAGGCCTTGGAAACTCAAGTGCTCAAGATAGAAAGGTATCCCAACTCTCTATCGAGACTTTCGTCAAACAATATGTAGGCGTATTTTTGGGGGTTTGATAGGAATGAATAGGAAATAAAATAAAGACAAAAAAATAAAATATGCAAATGCAGGACAGAGTATCGCCTTTCGGTGGACAATATGAGGCTATCATTGCTAGTGAATAGATGGAGAGAATCGTATCTCGATGTCCATTATCCACAATTCATTCAATCAACCAAATGAACTCCTATGGCGCATAGCCGACTAGTAGAAATTCATCTGCCACATGAATTCCTTAGGGGATGGAGCAAATAGGAGATGAGTTACATGCATCCAATAGCGTACTACTATGCCATTGAAGTACCAATGACTACTCGACCAAGATTTCTCTTGAGAGGCATCATTGGAGTATAAAATCAATGGGGGAAATGAAGATCAACAAACGGATCTCTTATTATCCATCTCTACACAGTTATACTTCTTGAAACTCTAACAACAACTCTACAAAGATTCAAATCAAAGGAAGTATTGTTAGATAATCAAAAGGAATCCACCTAACTACATATACTCCTGTCATGGTTCCAACATTTCGTGGTAGTGGCCGAAGTACACTTGTGTTCCTTCCTCGAAGGCTTGAATTTCCACATTAGGTTAAGAGAATGAGCCCAATGATAAGACTACCTTCTACCCTCCAGACTCAAGCATCTTGCTGTCACCGAGTGCGAATCCAAGAGTGAAACCGACTAAAACCATGAAAACATCGAAAATAAAATAAAGACACGATTCTTCCACCTAACCAACCATAGCTCAAGCTACATCTCAATCCTCCCAAAAGGGAAGAGAGACCTAGCTTTGAGTATGGGGGAAGCTCCTTGACAGCCACCTCAACCACACACACATGGCTAGAGGAAGAATGCAAAAGAAAAGAAAAGAAGAAGAGAAGACCTAATATCTCTCTTAGACTAAGAAAGAAAATACAAGAATGTGTGAGAGAGGTGTGTGAAATGCCTACCCTTAGCCTCTATTTATAGGCAAGAGGCTAGGGTTATGCCTCTAAATTGGGCTTAATTACGCCCAAATCCCGTTTTCCTACATAATCTTAGTAAAAGCCGGTTCGTAAGCAAATTGGTATATACTTAAATGCCTCTAATGTGAGCTCACTTGTGGCGAGCTATGCTGCTCGCTGTAGGCAAGGTGGTGCTAGCTCTCCTTCTGCTCCAAGCTACTCTGCTTTAGGTTGCTCTGGCCTGCTTATTTTGACTTTTATGCCCTCTTTCCTTCATTCCTTGCTTTTAGGTCCTTAAGGAATTCCTGGACAATATAGAACCTTGCATCAAAGTTTGGTAAAAAGTCTTCCTTAAAGGACTTGCATAAATAAAGCGTTAAGAACACGAAATTAGCAAGAAATGAAGGCAATGCCTTCATCATAATTAAGGCATAATTATATGCATAATGCATGATTAAACAATATAATATATGCCATTTAAGCACTTAAATCAGTGATGATTTTGGGTGCGATCAATTCCCCCACATTTGGACCTTTGCACTCCTGGGCAAAGCATCAGTCATAGGAAAGAGTCGAGGTTTCCCAAAGAGGTATACTACTTCTCCTGCCACTTTCGCGTGGATACAGTTTTTGTTCTCTCCAAGAGAAACGTACTTCAGGCTTGCACAGCTCTAGTAGTGCACATATGGGCATAAGAATAAGCTATTTTAACTATTGATCATTAAACTGTTTCACTTAGACCTCACAGTCAGGGTTCTTTTTCGCTCAAGTTTGCTTTATTAATGCTAGCCATAGGCTTGGTATATTTCTCTATCTCCATTACGAATATTCTTGCAAAGATAGATCAAGAGGAATTTTTAGGGTTGTAATGGATGGATGAAGGATAAAGTGGAAGATATGTAAAGGAAAGAAAGAAAGATGAATAACTAGGCCCTAATTTGGAGCGATCATTTGTTTTTCTCCTTGGTAAATAGGGTTGACCATTTTTTAGGTTTTCACTATTGCTTTTTCCTTCGGAATACTATTCCGCTTTTGACCCTTATTGCCCGATTTATTTTCTTTTCGTCCTGCATTTTCTGCTTTTCTTTTCTTTTTCGAGAGTCTACTAGACTAGGGTATTTTTCTTTTGAGTAATTGGGGAGCAATTTAGCTATAATGATATATAACTAACCATATTAACCTTTTATGAATTCAAATGATTGTCCTTGGGGATCTAGCTTATTCATATAAGGCTCAAATGGATTAGCAAAGCGATAAATGGTGTTTAGGGTGAGTGTTTGGGATAAAGGGTTAAGAAATGAATGCCTCTATCTTCTCTATCATGCAAGAGATATATTAAGCCTTGACTAAGAGAATATCACATGTTCTAGCTAATGCTATTAAGAAAAGTAGGTACACTCTGAAGATATTTCATTGAATAATAGGTGTTTGGGCTTAAAAACCTTCCAACTGGTTGGGTTTTTCTCAATTAATCAATGCTTACCTAAATTCTTTAGTGATAGATACACTATTTTGAGCTATAAGAGCTAAAGCTAATTTCTAATGAAAAGTTTAAAACTAAATCCAGTAAAAAGTTAAATAGAAAAATCAATATATTCTTTGTTATTTACTCAACTCCTCCTCAACTAAAACTAAGAGGAGTGCTAGATCTATGGTGTAAAAATTTTGAAAAATAAAGGAATTTATCCTATTTAGGTGTATGGAAAAAAATGTAGAAAAGGTAAACAAAACAGGGGAATTTACTTCTGCTTTGTTCACTTAAGGCGAGTTGGATGTCACTCACTGCATGCAAGTGACACAGAGGTGATATTCCTCGGCATGTCCATCTTTTCAGTTTTCAAAAAAAAAGTTTTCACCTAAGGTTTTCACCTAAGGAATTCGACCGATCAGTTGGATACACTACGAAAAATGGTCATCGTGATATGATCTTGTCCATCGTTCCACTAGCTGTGATAGCAACATATCATCCCGCCGATGGGAACTCTATCGTACATTTGAATATTTGATTTCGTGTCTTTATTTTCTTGCATCCGAAAACCCAAAAAATACGCCTATTTAGTGTTTGACAAAAGTCCCAATAGAGAGTTAGGCTAGCTCTCAACCTTGAGCCTTGATATTCCGAGTCCGTGCCCATTGGTAACTTCCACGTGAGATCGACCTAGGTCAGCGGCACTTGCTACGTTAGCCTAGTAAAATAAATTCTAAATTGATTCTTGTTCGGACCACAACATCCGAACACTACCGCGAGGTAGGAGTTACCGATCAATTTTTGGTGTCGTTGCTGCGGCGGTTATTAGTAAGGATTTGGAAAATTGAGTATCAAGATTGATCTTCTCTTCTCTCTTTCTTTATCCTTATTTTCTTTATTTTATTTTACTTTTCTGAGTTTGGGACTTCGCCTTTTGAGTCTTTTTATTTTGATTTTTTGCATTTTGCAGAGTGTAAGAATTGTAGCTGCTACAGTTCTAGAGAAAATCGCCAATGTCTTGCTCGCTTACATGCTAGCAATAGTGAATTTCTCAATCACTTTTGCAAAAATTCTCTCCTCAATCTCATTCGCTTACAACGAGCTAAGGCTGCTCGCCACAAGCGAGCCGGGCAGGAGAGGATTGCATTTCGTTTTACCTTTATTTTTATTTATTTTTCTTTTTAAATACAAAAATCTTCAATGGAGAGGCCTACACTAAGGATTTTAAGGGAACAAGCAGCCACACCTCAAGGCACTGGTGAATTGTCACTGCAAGCACGCGTAGAAATGCTCATCGCCCAAGTGGCTAAAATGGTTCGTATAATACTTGCCTAGATAAAATGAACTGACAAGGAACTAGACTCTATGACTGCAACAGTCATGCATGTAGTTTTGCAAAAGATAGAAGGGCAAAATTGTCCTACTCCGACTCTACTGGAAACGGCTAAGAACGTTACTTTTGCAAGTCAAATCGAGAAAAATGAGGAACCCTTCTGCTCAGTCAACACAGAGTTATAGCAACCTCGGAAGATTGATGGCAAGATTAAGGACAAAATCCCTACTCCCATTGTCCCCACCATTTAACCAAAAAAGATGATCACCTTGTGTCCCACATTGATTTTATCATTCCATTCTACACTTGTACCATGCAACATGCCCAAATCTTTTGTACAGGTACGGATGGAATAATCTTGTCACGACCCCCGTTTAGCGGACCATGACCGGCACAGACACAGGGAATATCCCTATGCCTGTAAGCCTTATCACCTAATTGACGGAATAGCTATTATTGAAAAATACATTCACATGCATTATAATACCATGGCTACACTGAAATGGTGGCCTATCCTAGGCAAGGAAATCCACGGCCAGTGCCGCTTCAGGATATAGATATAGGAAAACACACATAATATATAACCTGTGTATTGGCTACACATCCGAAGATGCTGCCTATCCAATTCACATGCAACAGATATGTGTGTATGTATATATATATATATATATATATATATATTTTTTGAAAACAAGTTTTTCCTGCATCGTAATCTAACGGATCCAGATCTTTAAGGTGTGTGAAGCTGACAGTTCTAGATTTAGTAATACAGTCTAATTGGGTACGTCTACCCTTTACTTTATGATACAATGATAAAGTAAATTAAATTACAATTACACTTTATTCACCCACATGAACAAGTTGTGGGTATTGGAAAATGTTGCTCAGCCCTCGTTCCACCTATACTTAACCTGTCTCTGTGTAGTAAAAATGAGGTGTGAGTCTTAACCACGCGACTCAGTGAGAACTCTCCCATCTCTGGCGCCAGGCGGGTACCATAGCGCTGGGTTTGGGAGTCATACACAACCACATGCAAAAACAACTAGTTACTGTTATTAGCATGCATTTATGGTGATCACACAACAACGAAAATTTCACCCAAACACTCACATGCATTTAACAGATACAAACATGCAACAGTTTATTCCACATCATCAATAAGCAATTAATCACGTAACATATAGTGCCGGCTTTTACTTACCGGTCTTCTCACGTTTAGCATATCTGAATCAAACAAGACGTTGTGATGATGTAATCCTGTACGTCACCACTCCGCTGCACAATCAACAATAATATGCAAACACAGACAATCCTTTAAGTACACGTAGATACTATAACATACCTCTACTTAACTTCCCCCACTCTGGGGTATTTACTAGCCACTACATGGCTTTTCTACCACGAACCCGTTCACTCTGGTTGTTGGCCACCACATGGCAAAGCATACTTAACCCATTCACTTGGGTACTGGTCACCTCGTGATAATTCTGTTAATCAAACAATACTTAACCCATTCACTTGGGTACTAGTCACCTCGTGACAATTCTATTAATCAAACACAATCAACTTCTATCTATCAAACAACTTATACGTAGCCACCACGTGGCACGTCCTGACCCCTTGCTGCGGGGCAATAGCTTGAGCCCACTCGTCCATTACCCAACCAAGCCACATGGCGGGCACGACACGATGTCTCAAAGCATGGCCATTGACACACCCTGGACCAACTCCACAGAATGATTTATCTTCTGTAAGATCAGGCTCACGGTTCACCCGTAGGTTCCTCCCGTGTCTCCTTATCTTGGTCTCACATATTAATAGGATTCTTTGCATCTTTCCCGAAGGATCAACAATTCTTCTCCTTATTAATATGGACGAGTATCCTTAGCCGGATCTAACTCATATACCCGTCCAGATGCACTCTCTGAGCCTCATGCTATCGTTATAGCAATATAAAACCTTTCTGACCCTATTACCAGGATAGGGCAATGACCATCATCATGATGATTATAAAACTGAGGTCTCAAGTGCCATCTGACGTTGTTCTAGTCGATGTCTCACATCGCTAGCATAACCAAATCCAAAACCCGCCAATAACTCCGTTTGCATGATTATAATCTAAGTCACCGTCGTGACGAGTTTTCAAAATAAAAGCTTAGTCCTTCCTTACAAGGACTCTTGCCACCGTCGTGAAAAAGATTTAATAAAATGCTTATCATGCCTCTGGAGTGTATGAGTTGGATTTGTAACACACCAGTCATAGCAAACAATTATACTCTACTCCTATGTTTTCCTATCCAAGCTACTTTCCACAACCTATTTCTAGTTCTTTCATTCTTTTAGCATTCTATACATTTAGCTAACACATACCAGACAAGCAGAGAATATACATACTCATGTAATCCACATAAGCATACAACCCTAGTAGCAGAGATGGAAGAACCCTCACCTTGGCCAACCTTCCATGCAATCCTCTCCTGTAACTTTAGTCTCCTCGGAGTTCCTGTTGCACCCTATTGCGTGTCGTTGTTCCTATAAAAACAACTTTTACTTCATTAAGGTTATTACTTAGCTTAACTTGTTATTTATTTCTCCATTACTCTCACGTGTAGTCCATGGTTGCCACAGAGTCAAGCTCTTGGTCTTATTAGACTTCTCTATCCCGACTTATGCGTATCCTTCCTTGGACACTTGACTTACTCACATATAACACTCTACTTGAGTGTTTCACATACTTGGATTTGAGTATTAGACCTCAATCTAACTTGTATTCGCATATAAGGAAGCTTATCTAGCTTGGTTGGAAGGAATCCTAATTTTAGGAAGGTCTAAGCATTTTGATCCAACTTGTGTTCCTACTTGGGTTCTAAGAAATCTAGTTTCTAAACCCCAATATACCTCTAATTTATCCTACTAAAGGTTTCCTAAATATTTTTGAGGAGGTTGAAATTTTAGAAATTGAATTTCATTGTTCCGCAAGCTTCCACTCTTGGGAAACAAGAAAGTACCTAAATTAATTCTTGATGCTTGATAGCATATTTAGAATTATTCTAGGGTGTTTAAGATTGAAAAGAAGAGGTTTGGAGCCCTCAACATCACCCTTAAAATGTATTTGGGCAACCCGAGCAGGGACCCGGTACGTTAACATCAAGGTTCAACCTTAGTAACCTCGGGCCAGCTCTTCACGGGTCTTATTCAGCTAATATTCCAACCATATAATTTTAATAATATCAATCCAAGCCTATTTACTCAAATCCAAGCTCAATCCTAATTATCAACAATTTCCCCAATCATGAATAATTAGAATTTTAACCCCAAACCCTTCCAAATTCGAATTTGGGCAAATCTGGAAATATAATCTCGATTCCTACCCCAACTAAGTGTTCAAGAACACTTTCTAGGTCTCAATCTACCCTCGAAACAACTCAATCTAAGGTGGATCGAAGGAATCCCTAAAAATGGAGAAATTTAGGGTTTAGAATGAAATTGGGGTTACCAACCTTTGATTCGATCGGTGGGAGGTGTGGAAAATGTTGTAGTCGAGCTCCGGTGAGCTTTTCTGGCATCGACTAGCCGGTGAGATTCCGGCGAGATTCCTCCTCCTTCCCCCTTCTTCATCCCTCACACGTCCTCCCTCTCTCTCTCTACTCTCTCTCTCGTCCTCTCTCTCTCTCTTTCTCTTTTCTTTCTTCTTTCTTTTCTTTCTTTCTAATATAAATCACAGCACCCTCCCCCAATTAACATAATTAAATAATTAAAAATAAAATAAAACAATTAATACTTAAATAATAAATAAATAAATAAATATAATTAAAATTAAATTAATAATTAAATAATTAAATAATTAAATAAATATTATTAAAAATAAATTAATTTATAATTGAATAAATAATAACTAATTTGTATTTTTAATTTAATCCCTTTCCCTACTTGATTCAGGTTTCCAATTTCTTAGGCCCTGAATTAAATCCTAAAAATTATTTTCTACTTCTTTTAACTTTCCTTTTATTTTATTTTAAACTTCGAAAAATTTTCTTGGGTATTACAATCTTTGAAAAAAATTCCTCTCCGGTTTCTCTTCACTTTCATACTTTTTCTATATTCTTTTTAAGGTTTTAATTCCTAGCCCCGGAATAAATCATTCTTAAATCCTCGATTTAATTCCTAGCCCCGAAATAAATCATTCTTAAATCCTCGAAATTTTAAATAAATCATTCTTTAATCCTCGAAATTTTTCGGGGTATTACAAATCAAATCAATAACTATCTTGAAACAACGCGGGAGTGACCAAGCAGCTGAAATAATTTTGGGACAAAGTGCTAAAGAAAAAGGGAATACTGAATGTTCCCTTGAATAAAGACTGTTGCTACAATTTCATTTATTCAAGGAGAACTTGAAGCCGGATTCAAAATTAGGTTGTTTCCTTCTTTTACTTATGTCTTGTTTTATCTCTGTTTTGTTTAAGCCAACTACTGATGGTTGGCATGTTTTGTCATAGTTATATCTTATGTTTGTTTGCTAAATATTAGTAATGAATAAATTTGTCTTAATTTGGATTTCAAATACTATTTCCATTTTTATCTTCCTATATGATTTCTCCCTAACCGACACATAAACAAACAATTACTCTTGGGGTATGTTTGGATTGGGGATTAAGGAGGAGAAGGGAAGGGAAGGGGAGATTTTTAAGATATCTTCCCCTTGTTTGGGAAGATGAAAATTGGAGGAGAAGATAATGGAAGATCAAGCCTTAATCCTCCATTATCCTTCTCCTTCACAAATTCAAGATATTCCAAATTGGGGTATTTTGGAGGAGGTATCAACACCCAAACAAGGGGAGGACATATGGAAGGTTAACCTTTCCCTCCCCTCCCTTCTCCTCTAATCACTTCCCTTCCCTTCCCCTCTTAATTCCCAAACAAACCCTTAATGTTTTCTACATTAAGAGTAATGCTTCGTTTAAGAGTGGGGGAGGAAGAAAATAAACTATCTTGTTTACTTTGCTCAATTCACTCTACTTTAGTTGCTTGATTTAATTGGATATCATCTTTAGGCTTGTGTTTTCATAAAACCCTCTTAATTTTCAAAACCTTAGCTGTAAAAACATTTTTGAAAATTGAATAGAAGGAGATACAAAAGAATATCACCACAGTGTCACTCTCCTACAACGAGTAGCGAGCAAGGCAATAGTGAATTCCCCTATTTCATCTAATATTTTATGAATTTTATTTTCTAATACACCTAAGTAGGACCAATTCCTTTATTTTCAAAAACTTATACACTTTAAATCTAGCACTCCTCTTAGTTTTAGTTTAAGAGAGTTGAGTAAATAACATGGGTTATATTGTCTTTTTTTGTCTAATTTCTTATTGGATTTAGTTTTAGAACTTTTCATTAGAAATTAGATTTAGCTATCACAGCTCAAAATAGTGTATTTATGACCAAAGAATTTAGCTAGGCGTTGATCACTTGAGAGAAACCTCATCTAGTTGGAAGAACTTTTAGCTCAAACACTTGTTATATTTTGAAAGATCTGAAGAGAGTGTATCTGCCCTTATTAATAGCTCTAACCAGAACTTATGATAACTCTTAGTCCAAGCTTAACATATCTCTTGCAAGATAGAGGCATTCATTTCTAAACCTGTTTACCCCAAACACTCACCCTAAACACCAAATACCCTTTGCTAAACCCCTTTGAGCCTTAAATCAATAGATAGATTCCCTAAGGATAATTTTCTGGACTCATAAAAGGTTAGTATGGTTGATTATACATCCTTATAGCTAAATTGCTCCCCTAGTACAAAAACAGAATTGACTCAAGTCTAGTAGACTCCCGAAAATAAAAAAGAAAACAAAATAGAAAATGTTGGACAAAAAGAAAATAAATCAGGAAAATAAGGGTCAAAAGCAGAATAGTATTCCGAAGGAGAGAGCAATTAGCAAAAATATTAAAAAATAGTCAACCATATTGACCCTAAAAGAGGAGGATTAATTGCTCTGAATCATGATCTAACTATTCATCTTTCTTTCTTTTCTTCCCATATCTACCATCTTAGCCTTCATCCATCCATTTCAACCCTAAAAGTCTTTTTGATCTATCTTCGCAAGAATATTCATTGTGGAGATAGAGAGTTATCCCAATCTTATGGCTAGGCTTTAATGAGGCAGACTTGAGCGAAAATGAACCTTGACTTGTGAGGTCTGAGCAAAACAGTCTAATGATTGTTAATGGCTCAGAGTAGGCAGAAATCCTATGCAGATAATCGGCCTAGAATTGTTACAAGATGCCTTGCAAAAGGTGAAGTGCATTAGGGAAAGATTGTTAATGGCTCAGAGTAGGCAGAAATCCTATGCAGATAATCGAAGAAGAGAACTCGAATTCTTCGTTGGTGAACAGGTGTTTCTGAGGATATCACCAATGAGAGGCGTAATGCGGTTCGGTAAAAAGGGGAAGCTAAGTCCTCGGTATATCGGACCGTTTGAAATCCTGGAACGAATTGGAAATGTGGCGTATCGGTTGGAATTGCCTGCGGAATTGGAGGGACTACATCCTATTTTTCATGTATCGATGCTTTGGAAATGTCTTCCAGATCCCTCGCACGTAATCCAATCGCAAGACGTGCAACTAACCGAAAATCTGACATATGAAGAGGAGCCAGTGTAAATCTTAGATCGACAGTTGAAGAAACTCAGAACAAAAGAGATTCCATTGGTTAAAGTTCTGTGGAGAAATCACTCGACCGAAGAAGCCACATGGGAGGTCGAGGGTGAAATGCGCAGGATGTATCCTCATCTGTTTCAAAACTAAGGTTAGTATACTGTTTGAAATTCGGGGACCGAATTTCTTAAGGGAGGAAGATTATAATATCCGAGATATTTAATTTAATTATTATCATTATTATTTAATTTAATTTTCTTTCAAAAAGAAAAATAAATTAAATTAAAGAATTAAAGAGTTAAAATAAAATAAATAAGAAAGTAATAGGGAATATTTATAATTTTTCTAGGACCTAAAAGAAAAGGGAATTAATAAAGATGGGAAAGAATTAGGATTTTACTACTATTTATTTAATTTGTTTCTTTAGGGCCAAATATTAGAATAATGGGGGGCCAAACCGTGAAAATGTGGTTTGCTCTATTTTGTGCAATTGTTATATGAAATATATTTATCTGAATGAATTTGCGTTACACGTGTATGATTAGCAAGTAAGCAGTCAATGTGCAATAGTATATGTGCTTATATGATTAGTCTCAAGTGTATATGTGCTATTGTGGCTCACTGAGCCTTATATGTTACCGTGGGTAGGATTGAGTCATAATTTTATATGTGAGAGTTCAGTAACATTAGAAACCAACCACATCGATCGTCTTTGTTAAGACCTTGTTTGTATTGTTTGTTGGGGAAAACTGAACTTAGGTTAAGTGTGAGTGAGAGTGCTGCATAATCGAAAAAGGGGAACTAGGCCTAACTAATAAACACGTATAATATTCAATTAGTTATTCATAGAGCGTCTTTCAAGGTTAAACATGTTAGTTGAACTTGTTTAGGTTAGTCCGGGTAGATCAAGTCGGTCATCCTGGTCGGACAGACAGGATTTTGTTGTCAGTAAGCATGCCACGTAGTGGCAATTACCTTGGTTAAACCGAGGTCAGACAAGTTGCCGGCTATTACTCTAAGCCTTCCTTGGAATAAGAAAGTTCCTAGTGTGATCAACTAGGTTCGAACATGAGATTGCCTTCGGGCTAGTATTTCTCTTAGCATAATGCGGGAGATAGAAAGTGAATGCCTGCGAGTATAAGTGTGTGTTGTCTATGGAAACACATGATATATAATTTTGATTGATTTACGTGTGGCGTAATAATTATGTTAGAAACATGAGTTAGGGTAATTATTGTAAATATGATATATTGACTACCTGAACATATTTAAGGTCTCAATATAATCAGTTTCATGCGCATGTGGTTGTGGTTGCTCACTTCCCCCAACTGTAGTGGTACCCGCTGCTACGTCAGGGATGGGGGAGCTCCTCACCGAGTCTGTACGACTCACCCCCCTGTTTACATGTTTCAGATATAGGTAGTTCAAGCGTCGAGAATGCGTCAACTTCGTCTCAATGAGGCGGACAGATCAGAAGACCGCACGCTTAGTCCGCGTGGGTAGTTATTTTGGTCATGTAATTATGTCGTGATGTATATGTATATAAAAATCCTTTTTGGATGTAGCTTTTGTACATATACAACTGCTGTATATATATGTCATATTCTAGTTTTGTCGGCTTCATACAGGTTAAAGTTAGGTCTTGGTGTTGGGAATTTAGGCTATGATATAGTATATATCATGTATTTATATATATATATGACTTCCGCATGTGACTAGGATAGATCACACGCATTGAGGCGTGTGATCAATATGTAAATTATATATATGTATGTGTGGTTGAATACCTGATTGTATGAAAATATGGCTTCCGCATGTGACTAGGATAGATCGCACGCATTGAGGCGTGTGATCAATATGTAAACTATATGCAAGTGTATGATTGAATATATGTATGACTGGATACAGGACTTCTGCATGTGAATAGGATAGATCACCCGCACTGAAGCACGTGATCAATATGTAAACTATATGTATGTGTGGGTGAATATGTGTATATGTATAGACTGAAGCGGTGCTGAGTGAACCGTGGATTGCGAGCTATTTAGGTCTCCAGAAATGGATGACCATATATGTTATATATTGTTTGTATTAAAAATGGGTAGTTATGAACATGTATAAATGTTAATCAGGGATTTGAGGCTTACGGGATAGGAGAAATCCTACTCCCTGTGCCGGTCACGGACGTCCGATAGGGGGTCGTGACAGGGATAGCACGATTTCAAGTGGCATCAATTCAGACAGGTGGCAAACCACCAGATTGCAGTACGATAATGGTTTATGTTGACACAAGTAGATCGATTATGAAGAAAGGATTGGATGCGTGTTTAGGAACAACACTGGACGGTGTTTGATGGCCATGACTAAGAGGATTGAAATTATGGCTTCTATTGATTATCTTGAAGCGGTGGCGATCTTGGAGGTAATGCAACTGGCCAAGATCATGTGCTCCAACTGTTTAGTGATTGAAAGTGACTGATCTCAAAGAGTTATCAACTTGATTAATAAGGGAAATACTGATGTTTTCTATCTAGGATTCGTGATAGAAGAAATTTTAGAGTTAAAGTCTTGTTTTGGTAGTATTTCATTTAATTAGGTCAAATGGGAGGCCAATATGGTCGCCCACGAGTAGATGTTCAGTAATACGGTACTACTGAACTTTAGTACATCCATCCAATCAGTTGGTTCCTAAACCATTCAAGGCGAGTCTTTATTAATGTGAATTTCTATTAATATTAATAAATGGCTTTACATGATTGGAGGGATGTACCAAACTTTACTAGTACGGTACCACTGAACTTTTATCCGACGCCTACACTCTTACCTATTCGATTGTTAGTTTTTTTGTTAATTCATCTAATTTTCTTGTATGGCTGGAGGATTTTCCGCCCATTATTTGTAATGCACTTTAGTGCGACATTTCTTAATCAATGAATCTATCCAGGTATTGTCCTAGTTCTTTAAAATAATATGGTCGTTAGGTCTTTTGGTCATTGGACTCACAAGATACTTTTTTTTAATTAAAAAATATAATTAAAATGTATGATGGGAGGATGTAGGAGAGAGAAAGTAGATAAGGTGAGTAGTTAATATAAAAGTGAAAAAAAAATAGCTTTCCATGATTTCATTTTTTATTTTAAAATGTAATAATAATTAATTTACTTTTTTATTTTAAAATTTTAAAAATTATCAAATATTTAATTTTTTTATTTTAAAAATAATAATTTTATATTATATTATATTATATTTTTAAACAAATTAAAAAATAATTTCCATTAACTGAATCAAGATATATACTTAGATTAGATATGTTGTATATCAAATGCAACAAACCAATAAACTCAAGCTTAGTCACATGGCTATTGCTATCGGCTTTAGGGGAAAACAAGAATAAAAACAAAACAAAACACTTCAATTAACATAACGGTCGCTTTAATAATAAAGCAATGTATAAGAAAGCTTAAAAGCCAAATAAATGTTAGCCACCAAATGAATTAAATTGTGTTGCATTAAGCGATAAACAAATTTTAACCATTGATTTCATAGATCTTTGAGAAAAATCCCATTGTCACACAACATTAATTTATAATCTTCCTTAGGAAGTGATAAAAATCCTATGAAGTTTCATCAATAGGATTCCATAAACTGCATATTAATCCAAAACAATTTGATTCACCATCTATGATCATCCTCTTCATTTAGTTAAACTGTAAATGTACCTTAAGACTAGAGGAAAAACATGACACTACGATTCTTCCCAATAATTGCATAAAATATATAACACAGATAGTTTTCCATCTAACCTAATTAAAATTGTAAAACATAAATAGAAGTAAAGGACTAAGGGAACGCTAAAACAACACTACAATCCAGATCACATGCCTTATCCATCATCATGTACATATTTATATGTACATAATGTTTATACTTGTGATCAATATTGGCCATTGTCAATCCTGCAATTGCTGTTAACTACTAGTTCTTCTGGTTGAAATAAAAGAAGCCACTACCAGGGTGCCCATTGAATGGTTGACTAGACGATGATGGAGGCATGTCAAGCATTATTGGCGTCAGTTGAGTCTGCTAGGACCGATTTTTAGCCAAGTGATGCAAGGCTAATTCGGTAGCAAACTTTGAGAGAAGACAAGAAAAAGAAGAGTTGCCACTAAAAGCAGCATTTTGGAAATTCTGTATCTTGAGTCGATGTAGATCTTCCCTCAGTAATTGATTGATAGTTGCGGCCATAGAAAAATGTGTATCATGATAGTATTACAACAAAGGTTTTTTCAACTAGGTGATATCAAAGATACCAACATGTTCTATCTATGTTCATTTCTATTGTTAGATTATTAATGCTTAAAATCATGTTAATAGTTTAACCTATTATATTTTTGGCATGTTAGTGTGCCAATCATGTTAAATTTAAAAACCAACATCATGTAGTTATCATCAAAACTTCAAATAATATTTTTTCCCGGAACTTGATGAATTTTGGAAACAATATGCATAAATTCCCAATCCTTTCCTTTCCTGCATGATTTTCTTAAATATGGTGATATAAAAGATATGCATAACAATTCAAGAAATTCCAATGATGCAACAATTACTATAATGACTAGGCTTGTAACACCAAAGAAATGATTAATTGAAGAGCACAAATCTATTTCGAGTATTAACAAAAAGGCAAACCCCTACATACTGTTAGTCATTAATATAAAAATGGACTATACTTATATGGAATTCAATATGTCTTTGCTTTAAGTTCTCCGATCAAAATAATGAAACATGCAAAAATTAAAAAAAAAATAGAACCAACAAAAAATGTTTCTATTGGAGAACTGTATGGAAAAGATATAAAAACTATAGCCAATTAAGTTTTTTCCTAACTTGAAAATTGGAGTCATGCATTGCATACCATCTCTAAATTGGGCTTGTTGAAGCGTAGCCTCCAATTGCACTTTAAGCAACTTATTCTCAGCTCTCAACTCTGTAGTTTTCCTCTGTATAAAATGAGAGAGAAATAAGTTTACTTCTTTTAATTTTTTTTTCTTATTATGTTTATGCATGTAAATTGAAGATAATGGAATGGATCGAACAACATAGTTACATACAAAGGGACTAATTGTATGACTTGCATAACTATTTCTTTTCAAATAAGTTACACACAAAAGCAACTAGTGAATTTCTAGCACCAGTCTCACTTATAAAGAAGACATGAACAATGGAGGAAGCAAAGGTCATTGGTGTCCTGGGTAATCGTCCACTTCTATATATATCACAATCAATTACATGAAATAGACCCAAGGCTCATTTCAATCCCTCAACCCACAAAACAAAACCCAATTAACTTACAATGCTTTAGTAAATAACCATGATCGTATTTCATGAGATTCTATGTCAAGATAATGACAAATAGGGGTTTATTCAGAATATGAATCCAACTATTAGATACTCTGAAATTGATCAAATTGTTCACTAAAAAGTAGTAATAGAAGAGGAATATAAGTGAGAGACGACACATAATCATTTTAATCACATAGCTAGAAAGGACAGAATCAGCAAATTTATGTCTTCAAAAGATATGAATATTGTAAAAAGGAAAAGACATACATATATATATATATATATATATATACCTGAATTATTGTAAGCTCGGTCGAGACGTTACTTGATTTCGTCTTAAGCATCGGCACATTTATTTCCAATTCACTTGCATAACGGTTTTTCCTCACCTTTGATCGAGCCGCAGATTGCCTATTACCAAGAATCCTATACGGACAAAAATATTAAACACTACAATTTATATCAGTGCCTCAATTTAATATTTTAGATATTTCTTCTTTCAGTTTTCCACCAATACAAACAACCATTTTTTCTAGGTTTTCTTTTTTTAATTCATCGAGGAAGCATTCACATCTCAGCTATAAAATCCCAGCAATTATTTCTTTTTTTAAAAAAAGCAATAAATAGATTAAAGAAAAGTTTTCTCAAACCAGATGAAGAAAGAAAAACTTGAATAACTAGTGGAAGTAAAAGAAGCATAAGATCTCAACTTTCTATATCTCGAAGGATCAATGAGAGCTAATTCCGCGAGCTCATGGGGGGTCACGGCCTTCTTCCTTTCACTCCCCATGGATGAGTCAGCCTCAACTGATGAGACGTTGGTCAACCCATCCATGGAAATGTTTTGCCGGTGATGTATTATTGGCCACTCCCCATTCCTTCCAAGGTTCTCCGTCTACCCCATTGACGTCACCGATCAATCCCAATCCGATGTTGTAGAAATTAGAGTCTAAAGAAAAGCTCCGGAGATGGCCAGTAGGGGGACTCAATGGCTTGCTGGGCCTAGAATTTTGACCGTTGGATTCCTCTGAGACAGAGTCGATGGCGGCGTTGGGCACACCCAGTCCTACAGCAGAAGGGGCGACGGCGCCCTCATTTTGGGTGTTGGGAAGTGGAGAAGCGAAATCGAAGGTGTTGATATCAAAAGGGTAGTCATCCAAGCGAAGCAGGTCATCGAAGTCGGAGAGGCTAAGGGCTTCATCGTAGTTGCCTCTACGGTGGTAGGAACAATGCTTCAGGGATTTCGACATCGGTGTCTTATCAATTACTAAAGGTGGTTGTAGTAAAAATTGGGAGATGAAGGTTTGAAGCGTTGTTGATGCACACCATCACTGCCAGCAGGCATGAGACGGTTTTATGGGGGAAGCGCTATTCGAGAAACATGTGACTTCAATTACCATAATTGTATTTTGTCAATACGCTATTCAACATTGGTTATGATAAATATTTTAATTCAAGGAATTGAAGCATTTAATAAGGTTAGGTAATAAACAAATACCTAAAAGAAAATCAAATAAAATAAAAAAATCATTTAATGAGGCTAAAGAAAACATTTAATGAGGTAATATTAATAAAATGATAAATTGAAAATAAAATAATATAAATAAAAATTAAATTAGAGTAATAAATATGAATAAAAACTAAAACATAAAATAACTATAATAAATTACAGAGAGAGATGGCGTTGTAATTATAAATGTTTATTAGAAAATAGGTTAAGGGCATATATGTCTTTGAAAAAAATAAAAAAAATACATTTAACATAAATTGTGACTTTTATGTACTTTTTTACTATCCAACGCTGCAAGGACTTCGACATTGTTGTTCTATCAATTACTAACGGTGGTTGTAGTAAAAACAAGGGAGAGGAAAGTGTAACGTGTTGTTGATGCAAACCATCACTGCCAGCAGGCATGAGGCTGTTTTATGGGAGTAGCGCTATTCGAGAAACATGTGACTTAAATTACCATAAATGTGTTTTGTCGATACGATATTCAATATTGGCTATGATAAATATTTTAATTCAAAAATCTATTACTCAAACACGACAAGGATTGCACTCATTGTTCACTGATGTAATAATAATTTACTATATATTGATCCAATGTATTAAGGAAGCATTTAATAAGGTTAGATAATAAACAAGTACATAAAATAAAATAAACAATAATTTAATGAGGCTAAAGAAAACATTTAATGAGGTTATTTTAATGAAATGATAAATTGAAAATAAAATAAAATAAATAAAAATTTAATTAGAGTAATAAGTATGAATAAAAATTAAAACGAAAAATCACTATAATAACTTACAGAGAGAGTTGGAGATGTAATTATAAATATCTATTAGAAAATAGGTTAAGGGCATGCATATCATTGAAAAAAATAAAAAATACATTCAATAAAAAATTGTCACTTTTATGTCCATTTTTATTATCCAACGCTGTAGGGACTTCGATATTGTCGTCTTATCAATTACTAACGGTGGTTGTAGTAAAAACTGGGAGAGGAAGGTTTGAAGAGTTCTTGATGCAAACCATCACTGCTAGCAGTCATAAGACGGTTTTATGGGAGTAGTGCTATTCGAGAAATATGTGACTTAAATTACCATAAGTGTGTTTTGTCAATACGCTATTCAATATTGGTTGTGATAAATATTTTAATTTATAAATCTATTACTTAAACACGATGAGGAAGTAACTCATTGTTGACTGATGTAATAATAATTTACTACATATTGATCCAATGTATTAAGGTACAATTTAATAAGGTTAGATAATAAACAAGTACCTAATATAAAATAAAATAAACAATCATTTAATGAGGCTAAAGAAAACATTTAATGAGGTTATATTAATGAAATAATAAATTGAAAATAAAATCATATAAATAAAAATTTAATTAGACTTATATATATTAATAAAATTTAAAACAAAAAATCACTATAATAAATGACAAAAGAGATAGAGATGTAATTATAAATGTTTATTAGAAAATAGGTTAAGGGTATATATGTCTTTGAAAAAAAATACATTTAATAAAAATTGTGACTTTAAGGTACTTTTTTATTATCTAACGATGCAGGGACTTCGACATCGTCGTCTTATCAATTACCAATGGTGGTTGTAGTAAAAACTGGGAGATGCAGGTTTGAAGTGTTGTTAATGCAAACCATTACTGCCAGCAGGCATGAGACGATTTTATGGGAGTAGCAAATATGTGACTTAAATTACCACACATGTGTTTTGTCAATACGCTATTCAATATTTGCTGTGATAAATATTTTAATTCAAAAATCTATAACTCAAACACGACAAGGAAGTCACTCAATGTTCACTAACGTAATAATAATTTACTATATATTGATCCAATGTTTTAAGGAAGCATTTAATAAGGTTAGATAACAAACAAGTACCTAAAATAAACTAAAATAAAATAAACCATCATTTAATGTGGCTAAAGAAAACATTTAAAGAGTTTATATTAATGAAATGATAAATTGAAAATAAAATAAAATAAAAATTTAATTAGAGTAATAAATATGAATAAGAATTAAAAAAAATCAGTGTAATAAATTACAGAGAGAGATGGAGATCTAATTATAAATGTTTATTGGAAAATAGGTTAAGGGCATATACGTCTTTGTAAAAAATAAAAAAAACACACATTTGATACAAATTGCGACATTTAGGTACTTTTTTATTATCCAACGCTGCAGGGACTTTGCCATCATCTTCCTATCAATTACTAACGGTGGTTGTAGTAAAACCTGGGAGAGGAAGGTTTGAAGTGTTGTTGATGCAAACCATTACTGCCAGCAGGCATGAGACGGCTTTATGGGAGAAGCGTTATTCGAGAAACATGTGACTTAAATTAGAGTAATAAATTTGAATAAAAATTAAAACAAAAAATCACTATAATAAATTACAGAGAGAGATGCAGATGTAATTATAAATGTTTATTAGAAAATAGATTAAGGGCATTTATGTCTTTGAAAAAAATAAAAAATACATTTAATACAAATTGTGACTTTTAGGTGCTTTTTTATTATCTAACCTCATTAAATGCTTCCTTAAGTAATGCCCTAAATTACAGTAACAAATTTGTATAAAAAATCAAAAGTAATCATTATAGTAAATTAGCAAGAGATGGAGATTTTTTTTTATGGAGAGAGATATGGAGATTTAATTATAAATTCTTACTAGAAAATAGGTTAACGACATTTATGTCTTTAAGAAAAATAGAAACATACATTTAATACTAATTGTGACTTTTAGACACTTTTTCACTATATAACCTTATTAAATGTTTCCTTAACCTGTGTCCTAAGGACGCACTAATTAGGAAAACCCATGTATTAATACTATAAGAAAAATGTGCATTCCACTTGTAATTTAGTGTTATAAATTGTTTAGAATAACATTAATTATTTTATGTGAAATTTTTTTTATTTGGTTACTTAAAATAAAATAAATATTAATTTTTTATAATCATTACAAATTAAAAATTTATTGTCACATAGGAAGAGGAAGAATATGAGAGATTAATTTTTAAATTTAATTTTTTATACACATTTTTTTAACATAATTAAATAAAATTTAACTGTATTTTTCAATACATATCGTATATTATCATTTTTATTTTTTCTTTCTAGGTCATATCTCCATAATAATATTCATCCTCTTTAATTTTTAATTTTGGAAATTTTTAAAAGTAATTTAATATTAAAATTTCAAATTTTAAATTAACTTTTTCATAACTTTATTTCTTTTGCATATAAGAATATATTAGTCGACTTGGAGACAATGGGTGAAAATATTTAGTGGGGTTTTTTTTTGTAATATGTCATTTTTAAAAGAATTAATTTTAGATTCAAGAAAAAAGATAGTTTTATATAATTTTCTAATCTCTTATACTTTTATTTATATTATAATAGTTTAAAGTAGTTTTAGTGATTGGTCTTTAAAATTATGTATTATTTTTTAAATAAATTATAATTAGAATATGTTTTATAGGGAGGGTACAAACAAGAAAAAAAGGAAAAAACAGTGAGAAATTAATTAAAATTGATAACATAAAAAGTTAAATAATTTTTATTACTTATTTTATTATTTGAAAAATACTTATTTTTATTTAATATTTTAAAAACTAAAGATAGAACCGACATATATTTTTATAGTGTAAACCTAAACATTAATATATAATATATGATTTGTTATAGGCTTGCTCTTGTTTATGTAAATGGCAGAGTTCCAAGAAAGAGAAAGAGAGAGCTAAAGGTGGAAGAACAAGAAAACCTAAAACCGAGCATAATGAAAATCAAAACTCACGACGGATCCACCACTATGGATCCCTCGGAAGGTTCTGAGCATGAAGCCCACTCCCCGAGTGCGGAACAAATTAAGTCTAACTTCGTGAATTTCAACTCATACACTCCGGAGGCATGATGAGTATTTTATTAAATCTTTTCCACGATGGTGGCAAGAGTCCTTGTACGGAAGGACTAAGCTTTTATTTTGAAAACTCGTCATGACGGTGACTTAAATTATAATCATGCAAAGGGAGTTGTTGGTGGGTTTCGGATTTGGTTATGCTAGTGATGTGAGACATCGACTAGAACAACGTCAGATGACACTTGAGACCTCAGTTTTATAATCACCATGACGATGGTCATTGCCCTATCCTGGGAATAGGGTCAGAAAGGATTTATATTGCTATGACGATAGCTTGAGGCTCAGATAGTGCATCTGGACGGGTATATGAGTTATATCCTATTGAGGATACTTGTCCATATTAACAAGGAGAGGAATTGTTGATCATTCGGGAAAGATACAAAGAATCCTATTAATATGTGAGACCAAGATAAGGAGACATGTGAGGAACCTACAGGTGAACCGTGAGCCTGATCTTGTAGAAGAGAAATCACCCTGTTGAGTTGGTCCAGGGTGTGTCAGTGGCCATGCTTTGAGACGTCGTGCCGTGCCCGCCATTGTGGCCTGGTTGGGTAACGGACGAGTGGGCTCAAGCTATTGCCCCGCAGTGAGGGGTCAGAACGTGTCACTTGGTGGCTATGGATAAGTTGTTTGATAGATAGAGGTTGATTGTGTTTGATTAATAGAATTGTCACGAGGTGACCAGTACCCAAGTGAATGGGTTAAGTATGTTTTGCCACGTGGTGGCCAGCAACCCGAGTGCACGGGTTCGAGGTATTAAAGCCATGTAGTGGCTAGTAAATAGCCAGAGTGGGGGAAGTTAAGTAGATGTATATTATAGTATCTGTGTGTATTTAAAAAATTGTCTGTGTTTGCATATAATTGCTGATTGTGCAGCGCCAGTGGTGACGTATAGGATTACGTCATCACAATGTCTTGGTTGATTCAAACATGCTGATCGTGAGAAGACCGGTAAGTAAAAGCCAGCACTATATGATACATGTTACTTGCTGATTGATGACGTGGAACAAACTGCTGCATGCTTATATTTTTTAAATGCATGTGAGTGTTTGGGTGAAATTTCTGTTGTTGAGTGATCACCAAGAATGTATGCTAACTAATAGTAACTAGTTGTTTTCGCATGTGGTTGTGTATGACTCCCAAACCCAACGCTATGGTACCCACCTTGCACCGAGGATGGGAGAATCCTCACTAAGTCGCGTGATTAAGACTCACACCTCATTTTTACTACACAGAGATAGGTTAAGTACAGGTGCAAGAAGTCTCGGTGGAACGAGGGACAAGCAAAACTTTCCAAGACCCACAACTTGTTCATGTGGGTGAATAAATTGTAATTGTAATTTAATTTACTTTATATTGTAGCATAAAGTAAAGGGTAGATGTACCCAAATTAGATTGTATTACTAAATCTAAAACTGTCAGCTTCGCACGCCTTAAAGATCAGGATTAGTTATATCGCGATACAGGGAAAACTTGTTGTCAAAATATATAAATATACATATATCTGTTGCATGTGAATAGGATAGACAGTATCTTCAGATGTGTAGCCAGTACACATGTTATATATATTATGTGTGTTTTCCTATATCTATATCCTGAAGCGGCACTTGCCGTGGATTTGCTTGCCTAGGATAGGCCACCATTTCAGTGTAGCCATGGTATTATAATGCATGTGAATGTATTTTCAATAATAGATATTCTATCAATTAGGTAATAAGGCTTACAGGCATAGGAGTATTTCCTGTGTCTGTGCCGGTCACGGTCCTCTAAACGGAGGTCGTGACAGAGTTCAAGAAAAAAGAATTAGGGTTTGCAAGAACCTTTTTCTTCTAAGATTCCATCAAACTTAATTCAACTTATGATGAATCAATATTTGGATTTCTTGGATCAGAGGAATTTTTTGAGGCCCAAATGTTTTTTTTCCTAAATGTCCATAATTTTTAAATGAAATGCCGAAGTGAATTGTGGCAAGTGTACATTATTTTGAAATGTCCAAAACTAAAAAGCCCACCATGCATTAGATAGAAAAAATGAATATCTCAACCAAAAATGAAAAAAGAAAAAATGAATATCACATGCTTTTATCTTTGTGATAAATGGGGTACCAAAAAATCAGAAAAGACAAGAGAAAGGTATGAGAAGGTTTGGCTTTTCTTGACATTGGGTAGCGTGTAGTACTTGTGATACTCTTTCATTATTTAATGCATCTAATCAAGAAAAAGAAAGAGTGTGCTCTAATCAGAATGTATGCAGCTATTTTTTTAAAGAGATAAAATACTATTTAGTCCCTGAATTGTTAGTCAAACAATTATTTAGTCCTCGAATTTGGCAAAAATACTATTTAGTCCCCAAATTTGTAACTCTGTCAACTCTTTAGTCCCCAAATTTGGCAAAAATACTATTTAGTCCCCGAATTTGCAACTCTGCCAACTATTTAGTCCCTAAATTTGACAAAAATACTATTTAGTCCCAAATTTGCAACTCTGTCAACGATTTAGTCCCCTGATTGTTACCTGTTAGATAACCAGGCACCAGCTGATGTAGCCGTTAAATGCTGATGTGGCCCTGTTAAGTGCCTGGGCAAATGCTACCTCACATGCCACATCAACATTTAATTGTGACGTCAGTTGGTTATCTAACAAGTAACAGTAAGGGGACTAAATAGTTGATAGAGTTGTATATTCCAAGACTAAATAGTATTTTTGCGAAGTTCGGGGACTAAATAGTTGACAGAGTTGCAAATTTGGGGATTAAATAGTATTTTTGCGCCAAATTCATAGACTAAATAGTTGACAGAGTTACAAATTCGGGGACCAAATAGTATTTTTGCCAAATTCGGGGTCTAAATAGTAGTTTGACCAGCAATTCAAGGACTAAATAGTATTTTGCCTCTTTTCTAAAAGCTCTCCTCCTACCTACTCGTTTCATCATAAGAAAGGAAAAAAGGAAAGGAAAGAAGCAATTTGGCATAAAGTTCTCTCTTCGCGCCTACTACCTCCAACTTCTTCCTCAGCCATACTAAAGAGCTTAAGCTTTAATGGTGCATTTAATGCTTGAAAGTGGTTGAAGTTTTTGAAGAAGCTCCTTCCAATGGCTAGTATTTTGGAGTGTTATTTATTGCAGCATTGAAGAAGCCTTGATCATCAATTGAATATAAGCTAAAATAAAGAGAAAAACATTCAGAGTGATTTTGTTATTGCTGCATTTATTTTCATGCTCTTAGTGAGTAGTTTAATATCTGTGATTTCATATCTTTGTGATTTATTGTGTCTTTGTGGTAAACACCAAGTGTGGTTAATCTTTGAGGGTGGTTTCAAGGTTGTCAGAACTTTAAGTATTATTCATCAGTCTGGTTCCTTGGTTAGGGTTACTTGTACCACAGACAGCAAGTACAAGGGTAGCTAGAGGTCGTGGTGCAGGATCTAGTGGCAGAGGGCCAGGGGCAATAGGTGGAGGACAAGCGCGGGTATTTGCACTTTCTCAGCAAGACGCTTGTCACGACCCCAAATCAGGAGTACGTGACCGGCACGGGAATAGATTTTTACCTCTAAACCCGTAAGCCTTATCCTGTAAACATGACTATAACTACCCTGCTATACAATCAATATCTTTATATCATACTAGTGGCCACACCTCACTGGTGGCCTAATTAACCTGCAATCCGTGGTTCGCTCAATACCGCTTCAGCTCAGCCAGTCTATAGAAATATATATCAGCACTCATAAAGTAAATATTAATATCATATTGACCGTACGTCTCAATACGTACGATCTATCCTATTCACATGCAGCAACCACACATAATATATATATCCATATCATATTGACCGTACGCCTCAATGCGTACGATCTATCCTATTCACATGCAGAAGTTCATATACTCAAACATATATCCTAGTTTATCCCCAACTGGACCCTGTCTTTAAGTACATGTGAAGCCGACAATTCTAGAGTAGGTACATATCAAAAACTGTAAATATATATATACACAACTCTTACAACTTTAAAATATGTACAACAAGAGAAATCAAAATAACCAAAGGAGTCCACCCACGCGAACAAGAGCGTAAGGATGGTCTGATGTCTGTATCACTGTCCGAACGTCGATGCCTGCCCGATCCCTGTATCTGAAACATTGAAGCAGAGGGAGTGAGTCAAACAGACTCAGTGAGAAGCTTCCCATCCTCGGCGTAGCGGCGGGTACCACTACAGCTGGGGAAAAGGGAAACACCCACAACCACATGCGCATGAAAGTCCAGTTTATCAAACGTTATATTACGATCAGACAATATTAATATAACATTAAAATCAAAGATAAACCTACGGATCATGCTTTTCTATCATGCTTCTCATAAACAAGCAATCACATTTTAACATATCATTTGAAAACTGTAAATCACTTAACTAACCCTAGTACCAGGCTAAGGCAATGGCCTCAACGGGCAAATCTTTTAGTCTTTTACTGACCCTAGTACCAGGCTAGGGCAATGGCCTCAACGGGCAATTGTTTTAACTTGTTTCTCTTTCCAAGCTTTCAGTTGGGATCCTGACTCTATCTACCCATTACTATCCTAAACTGACTTTACCTAGGTAGTGTGGACATCCCTACGACTCACTAATCAATTAAGAGATCTCATAAATCCTCATATTGTTCCCAAACCCTTGGTTTAGATCATAACCTAGCTCTAAGGTCTTTCCTAAGTTCAATTACCATAAAATGTCGACGTTAGCAACACTTTCTTTATGATTTCTTAGGTGAGTTTCTAATTAACATGGTAAACCAAACCTTGGACTCAATCAACAACTTACCCCCATGCTTGTACTGTTCGGCGTATCTCATGTCACCACATGGATACCCTCCAGTACCTCTTTACTTGTAGTCAAACACACATATACAGATACTTTCATATATAATAGTTTAGGAACAACAATAGCATGTTAACCACTAAATAATTCTTACAAATAGACAAGTAGGCAAACCACATATCCACATCCTCAATCAACCCTGTAGGGCAAGGATGGGAAACCCCTCACCTGGACGGCTTCCCTTCACTAGTCCTGGAGTAACTCCCGCTCCGGACGAGTCGTGGTTTCCTAACGAATGCATTCATGTGGTTAACATCTCAAAATATATGTAATTCATATGCATATGACATGCTCGTACCTAAAAATTCATATAGACGTCGCCAAGAACCGACTTCTTGGTCTTATCCGTCTTCCCTCTCTTCCATGAGAGTCTCAAGTGCTACATACTTGGTTTCGTATAATTATCGCTCACCTTGAATTAATTTTAGAGCCTTGGATTTGAGTTACTAAACCTCGATATGCTTCTAAATTATCCTACTTAAGGTTTCCTAATAATTACGAAGGAATTAAATTGCCATTTTAAATTTTGGACTTTATTGTTCCGCAAGTTTCCATCCTTGAGAAACAAGAAAGTACCTAAAATAATTCTTGATGCTTGATAACATTTTTAGAATTATTCTAGGGTGTGTAAGATTGAAAAGAAGAGGTTTGGAGCCCTCAATATCACCCTTAAAGTGTAATTGGGCAATCCGAGCAGGGACCCGGCACGTTAACGTCAAGGTTCAACCTTAGTAACCTCGGGCCAGCTCTTCACGGGTCTTGTTCAGCTAATATTTCAGCAATATACTTTCAGTAATTCCAGTACAAGCCTATTTACTCAAATCCAAGCTCAATCCTAATTTTCAACAATTTACCCAAATTAGGAATAATTATAATTTCAACCCCAAATCCTTTCAAATTCGAATTCGGCTAAATCCGAGGATATAATCTCAATTCTTACCCCAACTAAGTGTTCAAGAACACTTCCTAGGTCTCAATCTACCCTCGAAACAACCTAATCGAAGATGGATCGAAGAAATCCCTAAAAATGGAGAAATTGAGGGTTTTGAATGAAATTGGGTTTACCAACCTTTGATTCGATTGGTGGGAGGTGTAGGAGACGTCGTACCTGAGCTCCGGTGACTTCTCTGGCGTCGACTAGCTCTCCTCCGGCGAGATTCCGGTGAGATTCCTCCTTCTTCTTCCCCCTTCTTCTTCCCTCGCGCGTCTCCACCCTCTCTCTCTCTTCCTCTCTTTTCTTTCTTTCCTTTCGTGCTCTCACGTTTCTCTCTCTCCCCCTCTTATTCTTTTCTTAATCCTTTCTTTTCTTCTTTTGAAACAACCTACGACAGCCCCCAAAATTTAATTAAAAGTAATATATATATATATATATATATATATATATAATTAAATAATTAAATAATAAATAAATAAATATAATTAAAAATAAATAAATTAATAATCAAATTAAGACACAACTACTATATATTTTATTTATTTTTTTCCTTTTTTTTCTAAAATAGATAATAAGATAAATAATAATCACTTAAAAATGATAAAGATATATTTTAATTTAATTTCTTTTCCCTATTTAATTCAGGTTTTCAATTTCTTAAGTCCTGAATTAAATCCCAAAAATTATTTTCTACTTCTTTTCTTTCCCTTTTATTTTATTTTAAACTTCGTAAAAATTTCTCGGGTATTACAATCTTCCCCCTGAAGAAATTCGGTCCCCGAATTTCAATTAACATACTAACCTCAGTCTGGAAATAGGTGAGGATATGTCCTGCGCATCTCAGCCTCAACTTCCCACGTTGGTTCCTCAACTGAATGGTTTCGCCACAAGACTTTCACCAATGGTATTTCCTTCGATCTTAGCTTCTTCAACTGGTGATCTAAGATTTCCACTAGCATCTCCTCATACGTCAGACCTTCGGCTAGCTGTACTTCATGAAGTTGGATTACATGAGAGGGATCTGGCAGGTACTTGCGAAGCATAGACACGTGAAACACCGGATGAACTCCTTCCAACTTTGTTGGCAATTTTAGACGGTAGGCAACATTTCCCACGCGTTCTAGAATCTCAAAGGGTCCGATGTATCTTGGACTTAGCTTGCCTTTCTTGCCAAATCTCATCACGCCCCTCATCGGTGAAATCTTTAAGAAAACCTGCTCACCCACAGCAAACTCTAACTCTCTTCTCCGGTTGTCGGCATACGACTTCTGCCTACTCTGAGCCGTGGCAAGCCTTTCTCTAATGGACTTTATCTTGTCCAAAGCATCCTGCACAAGTTCTGGACCAACCAACTTGGCCTCTTCGACCTCGAACCACCCAATCGGGGACCTGCACTTCCGACCGTACAAAGCCTCGAAGGGTGCCATCTGAATACTGGATTGGTAACTATTGTTGTAGGCAAACTCCGCTAATGGCAGGTATTTCTTCCACCCTCCGCCGAAGTCCATAACACATGCCCTAAGCATGTCCTCTAAAATCTGAATGGTCCTCTCAGATTGCCCGTCAGTCTGGGGATGGAACGTTGTACTTAGATCAACTCTCGTCCCCAATGCCTCCTGCAATGCTCTCCAGAATCGAGAGGTAAACTGTGGCCCCCTGTCAGAGATAATCGACACCGGTACTCCGTGCAACCTCACTATCTCTGATAGGTACAACTGGGCATACTGATCCACTTCGTAAGTAGTCTTAACTGGCAAGAAATGGGCGGACTTGGTCATCCGATCAACGATTACCCAAACTGAATCGAATCCCCTCTGTGACCGCGGCAATCCTGTCATAAAATCCATAGTAATTCTCTCCCAGTTCCATTCAGGAATTTCTATCTATTGAAGTGTTTCGGCGGGCTTTTGGTGTTCAGCCTTAACCTGCTGACACACTAGACATCTAGATACGTAGTTTGCCACATCCTTCTTCATACCGTTCCACCAGTACAATTCTCTCAGATCTTGATACATTTTATTACTACCCGGATGGATTGTGTACGCTGTCTTGTGTGCCTCATCAAGAATTCTTTCTTTCAACCCATCTACCATAGGTACACACAGTCGTCCTTCCAACCGGAGTATGCCATTGTCATCTATGGAGAATCGGAAGTCATCCTTCTCCCCCTTAACCACTGTATCTCTGATCTGTTTGAGGTCGGCGTCTTGATCTTGCTTGGATTTAACCTCTTTGACTAGAGCTGACTTGGCTTGGACATTGGCTAGAAACAAGTCGGAGTCTCCAATTTCAAACTGAGTTCCAGACTGTTCTAGCTCATGTATTTCCCGAATTAACGGCCTTCGTACTTCACTGATATGGGCTAAGCTACCCATTGACTTTCGGCTCAGAGCGTCTGCCACCACATTCGCCTTACCAGGATGGTACAAATCGTGCATTCATAGTCTTTCAACAATTCCATCCACCTGTGTTGTCTCAGATTTAGATCTTTCTGCTCGAAAATGTACTTAAGGCTCTTGTGGTCTGTGTATACCTCACATGTTTCGCCATAAAGGTAGTGCCTCCAAATCTTCAAGGCAAATACCACCGTTGCCATTTCAAGATCGTGTGTTGGGTAGTTTCTCTCATGCTTCCGAAGTTGCCTAGACGCATAAGCAATCACCTTGCCATGTTGCATAAGAACACACCCTAACCCAACTCGCGAAGCATCACAGTAAACTACATACCCTCTGGTGCCCTCAGGAAGAGCCAATACCGGTGCTGTGGTGAGACTTTCCTTCAGTTTCTGAAAACTCTCTTCACACTTGTTATCCCACACAAACTTTACCCCTTTCTGAGTTAACTTTGTAAGAGGTGCAGCAACCTTCGAAAAGTCCTGCACAAACCTTCTATAGTATCCAGCCAAACCTAGAAAACTGCAGATCTTAGTGACTGAGGTAGGCTGGGACCAATTCTTCACGGCTTCCACCTTGCTCGGATCAACATGGATTCCTTCTGAAGATACCACGTGATCGAGAAATGCAACTTTGTCAAGCCAAAACTCACATTTTGAAAACTTAGCATACAATTTCTCTTCTCTTAGCTTCTGTAATGCCAGTCTCAAATGCTCTGCGTGCTCCTCAGCATTCTTGGAATAAACTAGAATGTCATCTATGAATACAATGACAAACCGGTCTAGAAATGGCTTGAAAACCAGATTCATCATATCCATAAAAGCTGCTGGTGCATTAGTGAGCCCGAACGACATGACTAAAAACTCATAATGGCCGTATCGGGTTCAAAAAGCAGTCTTGGGCACATCTTCTTTTCTAATCTTCAGCTGATGATACACTGATCGCAGATTGATCTTTGAAAACCTCTTAGCACCCTGCAACTGATCAAACAGATCATCGATTCTTGGAAGTGGATACTGATTGCGGACCGTTACCTTATTTAACTTCTGGTAATCAATACACAATCTTAAAGTTCCATCCTTCTTCTTCACGAATAGAACTGGTGCACCCCAAGGTGAAAAACTGGGTCTGATAAAACCCTTATCAAGTAACTCCTGTAACTGCGTGTGTAGCTCCTTCAACTCCTTTGGAGCCATTCTGTAAGGTGGTGTGGAAATCGGCTGAGTACTTGGTAAAAGCTCGATCTCAAATTCAATCTCCTGATCAGGCGGCAAACCAGGTAATTCGTCAGGAAATACATCAAGAAATTCCTGAAACACCGGTACCTAATTCGCAGGAAGTACTTCTTTCGTAGTATCCCTCACAAAAGCTGGATATCCTTTACACCTTTTCTCGAGTAGCTTGGAAGCTTTCATTGCTAAAATTAGACTCGGATATGGTGCAGCACCATCACCCCGCACCACAAATGGCTCTTCATCCGGCATATTGAATTTCAAACACTTCGCCCTGCAATCAACTACTGCATGACAAGATGCCAACCAATCCATACCCAAAATGACATCCAGGTCTACCATGTATAGTAGTCGTCGGTCCACAACTGTTTCATGACCCTCGACCACAACCACACACGACTCGTAGACGTACTTGACTTGTACTGATTCACCCATTGGAGTAGAGACCATTTCTGTCTCCTTCAACCTAGTCGGGCTTTTCTCAAATTTCCATGCAAACGCATGTGAAATGTAGGAATGTGTTGAACCAGAATCAAATAATACAAGAGCCTGGAGAGAGCATACTGAAAGTGTACCTGTCACCACTGCATTTGAGGCATGTGCATCCTGTCGAGACAAAGCAAACACCCGTGCCTGTCCTCCCCCTGGTGCACCTGGACCTCTACCTCCTGCTCCTGCTCCTCTACCTCTGCCCGCTCCTAAAGTGTTGACTTGGGGTGGTACAATTCTAACTGGTGGGGCTACAATTGGAGTACTACCCAGAGTAGGATTGCTCTTGACACTCGTATTACTCTTCCTCTACGGACATTCCTTAGCCATATGCCCGAACTATCCACAGTTGTAACAACCTCCCTTCATAACTTTGCACTCTCCAAAATGAAATCTTCCACATGTTCCACATTGCGGTCTCTGGTTACCGCCCTGACTACTGCCTTGGAACCTCTGCCCACCTTGTGTGTTACTCCTCCCAGAACTTGTGATGGTAATAGCAGGCTGCCCACCAACTTGCCCTGCATAATTTGGAACTATACCAGAATTACCAGCTGTCTTTTGCTTCTTCTTCCATCCCTGTCCATCACTACCTGTCAGTAACTTGTTCTTGGGATTTGTCGATGTCCCAAACTTCTTTCTATTTTCAATTACCCTGGCACAATCAGCAGCCTGTGCTAGAGTTTCAAACTGACCACATTGCGGCAATAGAACTACGAACAAGGGCTTTACCAACCTATGGATAAACCTCTTGATCAACTCCCTCTCATCGGGAACCAATTCTGGAGCATATTGAGCTAGCTCCGTGAACTACAGCTCAAACTCAGTCACTGACATATTCAGCGTCATCCACAAATCTTCAAACTGTTGACGCTTGGCATACCTCATTCCTTCAGATAGAAACCAACCCAGGAATTCCCTCTGAAAATCTTCCCAGGTCATAGGAGCAACTCTCCTTGCATATCTCTTCTGTACTGATTCAAACCAAACCCGTGCAGCGCCTCTTAACTGAAACGAGGCAAGTTCCACCATCTCTCCTCCTGGACACCTCAGTAACTGCCCAATTCTGATTATATCACGGAGGAAATGTTGAGCGTCCTCCTTGGTTTCAGTTCAACAAAAGGTAGGCGGATTCAGCTTCAGGAATTTAGTAATCGGTAATTCCCTCGGAACTCCCCTCGGTCCCCGGGGCACGTCCCTTTGTTGCCATTCCCTTCTTGGTTCTTCCTCCCTTTCCTCAACCATTTCAGTTTCCTGTTCAGCCGATATCACTTCCTCCTCTTCCTCGCTGACAACTAAACGGCGGACTTCTTGTTGAATTTGGCGGGTCATTTCAGCTCTCAACTCCTGAAATCCTGCAGTCAGCATCTCAGCCACTGACGGAGCACCCGCCTCAACCTTTGGCTCTGGGGTTTGTTGCCTATGCACTTCTCTTCCTTGTGTCCTACCACGACCGCGAGCACGGCCTCTAGCTCGACCCTTGGGAGGCATTCTCTCCTCCCGAACGGATTCCTCATCAGTACGTGCAGGGACTCTACCGCTCCTCCTAGCCTGCCTAGTAGTTGGCGACATCCCTGTACTGCACAAAAACGTCACCTGATAAGCAATTGCATAATCTATCATAGATTAAGAAGGAATGAAAGAAAGGCTGACTCAAATTATCCTGGGTACTCCCACAAGTGCCTGTTTAATGCAACGTTGTGCCCAGGTTTCACAACGAAGCTTAAACCGACACCCGGTTATACCAATGGATTCACAAGACTTAAAGAAAAACCAGGCTTTGATACCAAGTTTGTCACGACCCCAAATCGGGAGTACGTGACCGGCACGGGAATAGATTTTTACCTCTAAACCCGTAAGCCATATCCTGTAAACATGACTATAACTACCCTGCTATACAATCAATATATTTATATCATACTAGTGGCCACACTTCACTGGTGGCGTAATTAACCTGCAATCCGCGGTTCACTCAATACCGCTTCAGCTCAGCCAGTGTATAGATATATATATCAACACTCATAAAGTAAATATTAATATCATATTGACCGTACGTCTCAATACGTACGATCTATCCTATTCACATGCAGCAAGCACACATAATATATATATCCATATCATATTGACCGTACGCCTCAATGCGTACGATCTATCCTATTCACATGCAGAAGTTCATATACTCGAACATATATCCTAGTTTATCCCCAACTGGACCCTGTCTTTAAGTACATGTGAAGCCGACAATTCTAGAGTAGGTACATGTCAAAAGCTGTAAATATATATATATACACAACTCTTACAACTTTAAAATATGTACAACAAGAGAAATCAAAATAACCAAAGGAGTCCACCCACGCGAACAAGAGCGTAAGGATGGTCTGATGTCCATATCACTGTCCGGACGTCGATGCCTGCCCGATCCCTGTATCTGAAACATTGAAGTAGAGGGAGTGAGTCAAACAGACTCAGTGAGAAGCTTCCCATCCTCAGTGTAGCGGCGGGTACCACTATAGCTGGGGAAAGGGAAACACCCACAATCACATGCGCATGAAAGTCCAGTTTATCAAACGTTATATTATGATCAGGCAATATTAATATAACATTAAAATCACAGATAAACCTATGGATCATGCTTCTCATAAACAAGCAATCACATTTTAACATATCATTTGAAAACTGTAAATCACTTAACTGGCCCTAGTACCAGGCTAGGGCAATGGCCTCAACGGGCAAATCTTTTAGTCTTTTACTGACCCTAGTACCAGGCTAGAGCAATGGCCTCAACGGGCAAATCTTTTAGTCTTTTACTGACCCTAGTGCCAGGCTAGGGCAATGGCCTCAACGTGCAATTGTTTTAACTTGTTTCTCTTTCCAAGCTTTCAGTTGGGATCCTGACTCTATCTACCCATTACAATCCTAAACTGACTTTACCTAGGTAGTGTGGACATCCCTACGACTCACTAATCAATTAAGAGATCATATAAATCCTCATATTGTTCCCAAACCCTTGGTTTAGATCATAACCTAGCTCTAAGGTCTTTCCTAAGTTCAATTACCATAAAACGTCGACGTTAGCAACACTTTCTTTATGATTTCTTAGGTGAGTTTCTAATTAATATGGTAAACCAAACCTTGGACTCAATCAACAACTTACCCCCTTACATGTACTGTTCGGCGAATCTCATGTCACCAAATGGATACCCTCCAGTACCTCTTTACTTGTAGTCAAACACACATATACAGATACTTTCATATATAATAGTTTAGGAACAACAATAGCATGTTAACCACTAAATAATTCTTACAAATAGGCAAGTAGGCAAACCACATATTCACATCCTCAATCAACCCTGTAGGGCAAGGATGGGAAACCCCTCACCTGGACGGCTTCCCTGCGCTAGTCCTGGAGTAACTCTCGCTCCGGACGAGTCGTGGTTTCCTAACGAATGCATTCATGTGATTAACATCTCAAAATATATGTAATTCATATGCATATGACATGCTCGTACCTAAAAATACATCTAGACATCGCCAAGAACCGACTTCTTGGTCTTATCCGTCTTCCCTCTCTTCCATGAGAGTCTCAAGTGCTACATACTTGGTTTCGTATAATTATCGCTCACCTTGAATTAATTTTAGAGCCTTGGATTTGAGTTACTAAACCTCAATATGCTTCTAAATTATCCTACTTAAGGTTTCCTAATAATTACGAAGGAATTAAATTGTCATTTTAATATTTGGACTTTATTGTTCCGCAAGTTTCCATCCTTGAGCAACAAGAAAGTACCTAAAATAATTCTTGATGCTTGATAACATTTTTAGAATTATTCTAGGGTGTAAGATTGAAAAGAAGAGGTTTGGAGCCCTCAATATCACCCTTAAAGTGTAATTGGGCAATCCGAGCAGGGACACGACACGTTAACGTCAAGGTTCAACCTTAGTAACCTCGGGCCAGCTCTTCACGGGACTTGTTCAGCTAATATTTCAGCAAAATACTTTCAGTAATTCCAATACAAGGCTATTTTTTCAAATCCAAGCTCAATCCTAATTTTCAACAATTTCCCCAAATTAGGAATAATTATAATTTCAACCCCAAATCCTTTCAAATTCGAATTCGGCTAAATCCGAGGATATAATCTCGATTCATACCCCAACTAAGTGTTCAAGAACACTTCCTAGGTCTCAATCTACCCTCGAAACAACCCAATCGAAGGTGGATCGAAGAAATCCCTAAAAATGGAGAAATTGAGGGTTTCGAATGAAATTGGGGTTACTAACCTTTGATTCGATTGGTGGGAGGTGTAGGAGACGTCGTACCCGAGCTCCGGTGACTTCTCCAGCGTCGACTAGCTCTCCTCCGGCGAGATTCCAGTGAGATTCCTCCTCCTTCTTCCCCCTTCTTCTTCCCTCACGCGTCTCCACCCTCTCTCTCTCCCTTCCTCTCTTTTCTTTCTTTCCTTTCGTGCTCTCATGTTGCTCTCTCTCTCCCTCTTATTCTTTTCTTAATCCTTTCTTTTCTTCTTTTGAAACAACCTACGGCACCCCCCAAAATTTAATTAAAAGTAATATATATATATATAATAATAATAATAATAATAATAATAATAATAATAATAATTAAATAATTAATTAATAAATAAATAAATATAATTAAAAATAAATAAATAAATAATCAAATTAAGACACAACTACTATGTATTTTATTTTATTTTTCCTTTTTTTTGGTCTAAAATAGATAATAAGATAAATAATAATCACTTAAAATAATAAAGATATATTTTTAATTTAATTTCTTTTCCCTATTTAATTCAGGTTTTCAATTTCTTAAGTCCTGAATTAAATCCCAAAAATTATTTTCTACTTCTTTTCTATCCCTTTTATTTTATTTTAAACTTCGTAAAAATTTCTCGGGTATTACAACGCTCATGCATCAAATGCAGTTGTGACAGGTACCCTCATTGTTTGTTCTCTTGAAGCACGAGTTTTGTTTGATTCCGGCTCCACTCATTCCTATGTGTCGCATGCATTTGCTTCTAAATTCAAGAAAAGTTCGTCTAGAATGAAAGAAACAGTATTGGTCTCTACTCCAATGGGAGAATCGGTACAAGTAGAGTATGTGCACGAGTCTTGCATTGTGAAGGTCGATGGGCATGAGACTGTGGTAGACCTTCGGTTGTTGTGTATGGTCGATCTTGATGTAATTCTCAGAATGGATTGGTTGTCGTCTTGCCATGCGGTTGTGGACTGCAGGGCTAAATGTTTGAAGTTCAATATGCCAAACGAGGAACCTTTTGTGATACGGGGTGATGGAGCTGCACCGTATCCAAGCTTAATCTCGGTGTCGAAGGCATGCAAATTACTTGCAAAGGGATGTAAGGGGTATTTAGCTTTTGTCAAGGATAGTACGAAAGTAGTACCTTCACCGACTCAGGTACCGGTAGTGCGAGAATTCTTGGATGTATTTCCAAAAGATTTGCCGGGATTGGCGCCCGATCGAGAGATTGAATTTGCAATTGAGCTGCAACCTGGCACCCAGCCTATCTCCACACCACCTAATAGGATGGCTCCGAAAGAGTTGAAGGAGTTACACACACAATTGCAGGAGTTGCTCGACAAAGGCTTCACCCGACCTAGTTTTTGTCCTTGGGGTGCTCCGGTCCTTTTTGTGAAGAAGAAGGACGGATCTTTGCGGTTGTGTATCGATTACCGAAAGTTAAACAAGGTGACGATCCGTAATCAATACTCACTGCCGAGGATATATGACCTATTTGATCAGTTGCAGGGTGCAAAGCGGTTTTCCAAGATTGATTTGCGATCTGGGTATCATCAACTAAAGATTCGAGAATCAGACATACCTAACACCGCATTCCGGACCCGATATGGACATAATATCAGAAATCATTAGATTTCACGGTGTGCCAGTGTCCATAATATCTGATAGAGGGCCACAGTTCACTTCCAGGTTTTGGAAGTCATTGCAGGAAGTGTTGGGAACGAGAGTCGATTTGAGTACTGCGTTCCCCCCACAGACTGACGGGCAATCAGAAAGAACCATTCAAATTCTTGAAGACATGCTTCGGGCGTGTATTATGGATTTCGGCGGAAGTTGGGAAAGGTATTTACCTTTGGCTGAGTTTGCATATAACAATAGTTATCAAGCAACTATCCAAATGGCACCTTTCGAGGTTCTGTATGGTCGTAGGTGCAGATCCCCAATTTGGTGGTTCGAGGTCGGAGAAGCTAGCCTAATCGGCCCAGAATTGTTACAAGATGCCTTGCAAAAGGTGAAGTGCATAAGAGAAAGACTGTTAATGGCTCAGAGTAGACAGAAGTCCTATGCAGACAATCGAAGGAGATAACTCGAGTTTGTCGTTGGTGAACAGGTGTTCTTGAGGATATCACTGATGAGAGGCGTAATATTGTTCGGTAAAAAGGGGAAGCTAAGTCCTCGATATATCGAACCGTTTGAAATCCTGGAACGAATTGGGAATGTGGCGTATCGGTTGGAATTGCCTACGTAATTGGAGGGAGTACATCGTGTTTTTCATGTATCGATGTTTCGGAAATATCTTCCAAATCCCTCGCACGTAATCCAATCGCAAGACGTGCAACTAACTGAAAATCTGACATATGAAGATGAGCCAGTGGAAATCTTAGATCGGCAGTTGAAGAAACTCAGAACAAAGGAGATTCCATTGGTTAAAGTCCTGTGGAGAAATCACTCGACTGAAGAAGCTACATGGGAGGTCGAGGGTTAAATGCCCAGGACGTATCCTCATCTGTTTCAAGACTAAGGTTAGTATATTGTTTGAAATTCAGGGACTGGATTTCTTAAGGGGGGAAGATTGTAATATCCGAGGTATTTATTTTAATTATTATCATTTATTATTATTTAATTTATTTTTCTTTCAAAAAGAAAAATAAATTACATTAAAGGTAAAATAAAATTAAGAGGAGAAAAAATAGGAAATCTAAATTTTCTTTTTAGGACCTAAAAGAAAAGGGGGTTAAAAAGATGGGAAAGAATTAGGATTTAACTACTTATTAATTATTTTGTTTTTTCTAGGCCAAATATTAAAATAAAAGGGGGGCCAAACCGTGACCCCCCTTCCATTTCATTAGCAAAAAAAAAAAAAAAAGAGAAGAACGGAGGGAGAGAGAAGCCGAGACGCACGAGGAAGGAAAGAAGGAAGGTGATGGAGGGGATTTGGCTGGAATCATGCCGGTGAAGGGGCTCTGACGCTGGTGACGGTGATCGACACCCTCCTTCAACACCCAGCAAGCTTCACATCCGATTGGAACAAGGTAAGAAAGCCCCAATCTCTCAAAACCCCAATTTCTCCAAATTTAGGGATTTTAGGAAATCTTCAATATCTTCTATTTGGGACATTCTGGGGATAAATTAGAGCTTAGTAGGTGTTTTTGAATGCTTAGTGAGGTTCAGAATCGAAGCTAAATCGTAGGAATTGACCGGTTGTGGAAATTATGGAAATTGGGTTAGAAATTTCTCTAAAATTCGAATTTGCTGGTTTGATGCATGAATAGGCTTGGATTGGAGTAGTATAGGTGTTATAATTGCTGAAAATATACAAGGGAATAAAGCCCAAGTAGTTACCGTCGCAACTGAAGCCAAATCTGGTGAAAAAGAGGCGATATACCAAGCCACCGTACAGCAAGAAACTGTGCTGTGGGCTGAACACCTCGGCCTAGTCCGTGGCGGACACCTAAGACCAACTAAATTGGGTCTAAGGCTTTTCTCATACCCAATTATATTCTTTATATATAATTAAAGAGGTAGTGGTTAAGCTTTTACTCGGCAAATAAGGGAAACGGTTGAACGAGCAAGCTAAGGCCTCTTTTGAGCCGTAAATTTATTTCTTTATTAGTTAAATGCTCTTATGAATACATGAAGTGAAGTTTAGATAAATTAGAATCTCTAACCTAATCTTTCAGAGGATTCTAAATGGCTTGGATAGGTGAAAGTCGAGTATGAAAATATTCTAGACATTTTGAAAGAGGCAAATAAGACGATGTCACGAACTAAGTATCTAGTTCTTGGATATGTCTAGAGGGTACATGAGCATTAGCATGATACGTGCATTATTAGTCACGTAGTTACACGTTGTTAATTGCTTAAATACATGTGTATGGGGCACCACAGAGTAATTGGAGCTTCAGGTACTCCGAGGACTGATTAGGAGGGCCAATGAGGTGAGGGGCTCTCCCATCCCTGCCCCACAGGGCTGGATGACTACGTGAAAATGTGGTTTGCTCTATTTTATGCAGTTATTATATGAAATATAATTATTTGAATGAGTTTACGTTACGCGTGTATGGTGAGCAAGTAAGCAGTGAACGTGCAAACTGTATATGTGCTTATGTGTTTAGTCTCAAGTATATATGTGTTATTGTGGCTCACCGAGCCTTATATGTTACCGTGGGTAAGACTGAGTCAGAATTTCATATGTGAGGGTTCATTAATATTAGAAAGCAATTAAATTGATCATCGTTGTAAAGATATTGACCGTATGGTATGTCGAGGAAACTAAACATAGGGTGTTAAGTGTGAGTGAGAGTGTTGCATAATCAAAAAGGGGGAAACTAGGCCTAACTAATAAATACATATAATATTCAATTAGTTTTTCATAAAGTGTCCTTCAAGGTTAAACATGTTAGTTGACCTTGTTTAGGATAGTCCGGGTAGATCGAGTCGGTCATCCTGGTCGGACAGACGGGATTATGTCGTCAGTAAGCATGCCACATAGTGGCCATTACCTTGGTTTAACCGAGGTCAGACAATTTGTCGGCTATTACTTTAACGTGCCTTGGAGTCAGAAAGTTCCTAGTGTGATCAACTAGGTACAAACATGAGATTGCCTTTGGGCCAGTACTTCTCTTAGCATAATGCGGGAGACAGAAAGTGAATGCCTACGAGTATAAGTATGTGTTACCTATGGAACATATGATATGTATTCGTGATTGATTTACGTGCGGAGTAATAATTATGTTAGAAGCATGAACTAGGGTAATTATTGTGAATATGATATATATTGACTGCCTGATCATATTAAAGGTCGCAATATAATCCGTTTCATGCGCATGTGTTTGTGGTTGCTCCCTTCCCCCAGCTGTAGTGGTACCCGCTGCTACGCTAGGGATGGGGCAACTCCTCACTGAGTCTGTTCGACTCACGTCCCCTATTTACATGTTTCAGATACAGGTGGTTCAGGTGTTGGGAACGCGTCCACTTCTTCTCAAGGAGGCGGACAAATCTGAAGACCGCAGGTTTAGTCCACGTCGATAGTTATTTTGGTCATGTAATTATGTTGTGATGTATATATATATAAATCCTTTTTGGGTGTAGCTTTGTACATATACAACTGCTGTGTATATATATGTTATACTCAAACTCTAGTATTGTCGGCTTCATACAGGTTAAAGATAGGTCTTGGTGTTTGGGAATTAGGCCATGATATTGAATATATCATGTATATATATATGACTTCTGCATGTGACTAGGATGGATCATACGCATTGAGGCGTGTGATCAATATGTAAATTATATATATGTGTGGCTCAATATATGTTTGTATGGAAATATGGCTTCCGCATGTGACTAGGATAGATCGCACGCATTGAGGCGTGGGATCAATATGTAAACTATATGCATGTGTGTGGTTGAATATATGTATGAATGGATACAGGACTTCTGCATGTGATTAGGATAGATCACCCGCACTGAAGCGCGTGATCAATATGTAAACTATACGTATGTGTGATTGAATATGTGTATATATATAGACTGAAGCGGTGCTAAGCGAACCGTGGATTGCGAGCTACTTAGGTCACCGTAAATGGATGGCCATATATATTATATATTGTTTGTATTATAAACGGGTAGTTATGAACATGTATAAATTTTAATCAGGGATTAGAGGCTTACGGGATAGAAGAAATCCTACCTCCCGTGCCGGTCACGGACGTCTGATAAGGGGGTCGTGACAGGGGCGATATGGAAGAGCATCCCCATATACATGGCCATCGAAGAATACAATAAAAGAGGAACATACAATAAGAAAATCTAAAGAACAAAGCAAACCTACAAGCTACCCGTAGCCTCCAAGAGGAGGACTCTAAACTGCTTGCCTAAGGTGGGGGTGTGGCTACCTATTTATAGCCTTCAAACCCAAGCTCTGGGTCTTCAATTGGGCCTCTAATGGGTCAAAACCGTGTAGCTGATCCCTCTTACTTTGCAGTAGTGATTGGATGTCGCGGTCCGAACGGGGTCCAATTTAATTCATATTTTACTAGATAATCGCAGCAAGTGGCCCTGACCTAGGTTGATCTCTCGAGGAGGCTACTAAATGTTCAGGCCTTGGAAACTCAAGTGCTCAAGATAGAAAGTTATCCCAACTCTCTATCGGGACTTTCGTCGAACAATATGTAGGCGTATTTTTGGGGGTTTGGTAGGAATGAAAAGGAAATAAAATAAAGACAAGAAAATAAAATATGCAAATGCAGGATAGAGTATCCCCCTTCGGAGGACTATATGCAGCTATCATTGCTAGTGAATAGATGGAGAGAATCATATCTCGATGTCCATTATCCACAATTCATTGAATCAACCAAATGAACTCCTATGGCGATGGAGCAAATAGGGGATGAGTTACATGCATCCAATAGCATACTACTATGCCATTGAAGTACCAATGACTACTCGACCAAGATTTCCATTGAGAGGCATCATTGGAGTATAAAATCAATGGGGGAAATAAAGATCAACAAACGGATCTCTTATTATCCATCTCTACATAGTTATACTTCTTGAAACTCTAACAACAACTCTACAAAGATTCAAATCATAGGAAGTATTGTTAGATAATCAAAAGGAATCCACCTAACTACATATACTCCTATCATGGTTCCAACATTTTGTGGTAGTGGCCGAAGTACACTTGTGTTCCTTCCTCGAAGGCTTGAATTTCCACATTATGCTAAGAGAATGAGCCCAATGATAAGACTACCTTCTACCCTCTAGACTCAAGCATCTTGCTGTCACCGAGTGCGAATCCAAGAGTGAAACAGACTAAAACTATGAAAACATCGAAAATAAAATAAAGACACGATTCTTCCACCAAACCAACCATAGCTCAAGCTACATCTCAATCCTCCTAAAAGGGAAGAGAGACCTAGCTTTGAGTATGGGGGAAGCTCCTTGACAGCCACCTCAACCACTCACACATGGCTAGAGGAAGAATGCAAAAGAAAAGAAAAGAAGACCTAAATATCTCTCTTAGACTAAGAAAGAAAATACAAGAATGTGTGAGAGAGGTGTGTGAAATGCCTACCCCGTAGCCTCTATTTATAGGCAAGAGGCTAGGGTTATGCCTCTAAATTGGGCTTAATTACGCCCAAATCCCATTTTCCTACATAATCTTAGTAAAAGCCGGTTCGTAAGCAAATTGGTATCTACTTAAATGCCTCTAATGTGACCTCACTTGTGGCGAGCTATGCTGCTCATTGTAGGCAAGGCGGTGCTAGCTCTCCTTCTGCTCCAAGCTACTCTGCTTTAGATTGCTCTGGCATGCTTATTTTGACTTTTAGTCCCTCTTTTCTTCATTCCTTGCTTTTAGGTCCTTAAGGAATTCCTGGACAATATAGAACCTTGCATCAAAGTTTGGTAAAAAGTCTTCCTTAAAGGACTTGCATAAATAAAGCATTAAAGACACGAAATTAGCAAGAAATGATGTCAATGCCCTTCATCATAATTAAGGCATAATTATATGCATAATGCATGATTAAACAATATAATCTATGCCATTTAAGGAATTAAATCAGTGATGATTTTGGGTGCGATCAATTCCCCCACATTGAAACCTTTGCACTCCTGGGCAAAGCATCAGTCATAGGAAAGAGTCGAGGTTTCCCAAAGAGGTATACTGCACATATGGGCATAAGAATAAGCTATTTTAATAATTGATCATTAAACAATTTCACTCAGACTTCACAGTCAGGGTTCTTTTTCACTCAAGTTTGCTTTATTAATGCTAGCCATAGGCTTGGTATATTTCTCTATCTCCATTACGAATATTCCTGCAAAGATAGATCAAGAGGACTTTTTAGGGTTGTAATGGATGGATGAAGGATAAAGTGGAAGATATGTAAAGAAAAGAAAGAAAGATGAATAACTAGGCCCTAATTTGGAGCAATCATTTGTTTTTCTCCTTGGTAAATAGGGTTGACCGTTTTTTATGTTTTCGCTATTGCTTTTTCCTTCGGAATACTATTCCGCTTTTGACCCTTATTGCCCGATTTATTTTCTTTTCGTCCAGCATTTTTAGCTTTTCTTTTTTTTTCGAGAGTCTACTAGACTTGGGTATTTTTCTTTTGAGTAACTGGGGAGCAATTTAGCTATAAAGATATATAACCAACCATATTAACCTTTTATGAATTCAAATGATTGTCCTTGGGGATCTAGATTATTCATATAAGGCTCAAAGGGATTAGCAAAGGGATAAATGGTGTTTAGGGTGAGTGTTTGGGATAAAGGGTTATGAAATGAATGCCTCTATCTTCTCTATCATGCAAGAGATATATTAAGCCTTGACTAAGAGAATATCACAAGTTCTAGCTAATGCTATTAAGAAAAGTAGGTACACTCTGAAGATATTTCATTGAATAATAGGTGTTTGGGCTTAAAAACCTTCCAACTGGTTGGGTTTTTCTCAATTGATCAATGCTTAGCTAAATTCTTTAGTGATAGATACACTATTTTGAGCTATAAGAGCTAAAGCTAATTTCTAATGAAAAGTTTAAAACTAAACCCAGTAAAAAGTTAAATAGAAAAATCAATATATTCTGTTATTTACTCAACTCCTTCTAAACTAAAACTAAGACGAGTGCTAGATCTATGGTGTAAAAATTTTGAAAATAAAGGAATTTAACCTATTTAGGTGTATGGAAAAAAATGTAGAAAAGGTAAATAGAACAGGGGAATTTACTTCTGCTTTGTTCACTTAAGGCGAGTTGGATGTCACTCGCTGCATGCAAGTGACAAAGAGGTGATATTCCTCGGCATGTCCATCTTTTCAATTTTCAAAAAAAAGTTTTCACCTAAGGTTTTCAAAAAATTTAGAGGGGTGTGAAAAACAAACGCCAAAATGATATGCAATGTACACAAACAACAAGAGTAAGAGCAAAAGCATTACTCGTAATGTATGAAACATTTAGAGTAATATCTTAGTTAAGTGTTGGGTTAAAAGAAATTGCAAAAAGAAAGAAGTATAAAAACAGGATTGGATTAAGATCCAAAATAAAAACAAACAATCATGCATTCATAGAAAATAACAAAAATTCTGAATTATTAGAAATTCACCTATGATCCAACAAAATATATAAAGATTCAAACATTTAGAATAACTGATTAAACAAAGCAAAGTTATTCGAAGATTATGTGAGAGATTTGACCCTTGGGTTACACCCTGAGCTACCCTAAGGTTTTATTTGTTCACGATCATGATGACAAGTCGAGAGCTCGTTCGAAGTAATTCGAATTTGGTGAAGATCATGCACCGTAGGAATTCGACCGATCAGTTGGATACACTACAGAAAATGGTCATCGTGATATGATCTAGTCCATCGTTCCACTAGCTGTGATAGCAATATATCATCCCACCGATGGGAACTCTATCGTACATTTTAATATTTAATTTCGTGTCTTTATTTTCTTGCATCCCAAAACCCCAAAAATACGCCTTTTTAGTGTTTGACAAATGTCCCAATAGACAGTTGGGCTAGCTCTCAACCTTGAGCCTTGATATTTCGAGTCCTTGCCCATTGGTAACCTCCACGTGAGATCGACCTAGGTCAGCGCCACTTGCTACGTTAGCCTAGTAAAATAAATTCTAAATTGATCCTTGTTCGGACCACAACATCTGAACACTACCGCAAGGTAGGAGTTATCGATCAATTTTTGGCGCCGTTGTTGCGGCGGTTATTAATAAGGATTTGGAAAATTGAGTATCAAGATTGATATTCTCTTCTCTCTATCTTTATCTTTATTTTATTTTACTTTTCTGTGTTAGGGACTTTGTCTTTTGAGTCTTTTTATTTTGATTTTTTGCATTTTGCAGAGTGTAAGAACTATAGCTGCTACAGTTCTAGAGAAAATTGCCAATGTTTTGCTCGCTTACATGCTAGCAATAGTGAATTTCTCAATCACTTTTGCAAAAATTCTCTCCTCAATCTCATTCGCTTACAACGAGCTAAGGCTGCTCGCCACAAGCGAGTCGGGCAGGAGAGGATTGCATTTCGTTTTACCTTTATTTTTATTTATTTTCTTTTCAAATACAAAAATCTTCAATGGAGAGGCCTACACTAAGGATTTTAAGGGAACAAGCAGCCACACCTCAGGGCACTGGTGAACTGTCACTGCAAGCACGCGTAGAAAGGCTCATCGCCCAAGTGGCTGAAATGGTTCCTATAATACTTGCCCAGATAAAATGAACTGACAAGGAACTAGACTCCATGACTGCAACAATCATGCATGTAGTTTTGCAAAAGAGAGAAGGACAAAATTGTCCTACTCTGACTCTACTGGAAACGGCTAAGAACGTTACTTTTGCAAGTCAAATCGAGAAAACTGAGGAACCTTCTGCTCAGTCAACACAGAGTTATAGCAACCTCGGAAAATTGATGGCAAGATTAAGGACAAAATCCCTACCCCCATTGTCCCCACCATTTAACCAAAAAAAGATGATCACCTTGTGTCCCACATTGATTTTATCATTCCATTCTACACTTGTACCATGCAATATGCCCAAATATTTTGTACAGGTACGGATGGAATAATCAAATCAATAACTATCTTGGAACAACGCGGGAGTGACCAAGCAGCTGAAATAATTTTGGGACAAAGTGCTAAAGAAAAAGGGAATACTGAATGTTCCCTTGAATGAAGACTATAGCTACAACTTCATTTATTCAAGGAGAATTTGAAGCCGGATTCAAAATTAGGTTGCTTCCTTCTTTTACTTATGTCTTGTTTTATTTCTGTTTTGTTTTCATGTTTGTTTGTTTAAGCCAACTACTGATGGTTGGCATGTTTTGTCATAGTTATGTAATACCCGAGAATATTTTAATTAGCATCATTATTCTAATTTAATTAATTCATTTAAAGTTGGAAGGGGGAATTAAAATAGAATTCAGGCATATTTCGTTGGGTAAAATTAGGACCCAATAGAAGAGAATAAGTTGAAAATGGGATAGAAGTACACACTATCCTACTACTTATTATTTTGTAAATACTAATTATTTTAAATCCTAACTATTCTATTCTTTTTATTATTTTAGATTTTTGTTATATATATATATACATGAATTAATTATATATATATATATATATATATGATAAAAAAAATAAAGGAAAGAAGAGGCAAGCATAGCGTGAGAGAGAGAGAGAGAACCAAAGAAAGAAAAGACACAGAGAGAGAGGGTGTGAGGCGTCGATTTGAGCAGAGGACACGCGAGGAGGAAGACGGAGTGCAACGCGGCGGAAGGCGAGAGGAGTTGAGAACCAAAACGCGTCGGAACGCCAGGCCGCCCCGCCGGAGTTCACGCCGCCGCCGCTGCTAGAGGAGAGAGAGTGGCGGGCTAGAGAGAGAGACCAAAAGGGAGAGAGTTTTCTCGCCGGAAAACGCCATCTCTTCATCGGGGAAGGTGGCTGGGAGTCTCCTCTGCTCCATATCATCCTTCTAACCGATTGAATCGAGGTGAGAAGTCCCGAAACTCTCAAACCCCAATTTTATCAATTTTAGGGATTTTTGGAAAATCCCCATTTGATTCAATTTGAGTATTCTGGGACCTAAATTGAAGTATTTGAATGTTATGAAGTGAGTTGGAAGCTTAGGCATCGGAACCAATTTGATGGAAATTATCCGGGTTGGAAAATTGTAGGAAAATATGGTTGGAATTGTTTTAATGGTGTTGTGGACTGATTTGGGATGCAATAATAGGTTGAATTGGAATTATATAATTGTTAAAATTATTGGAATGTACGAGGGATTAAAACCCGAGTAATCACCGTCTCAACCGGAACCCAATTCGGGGAAAAAGAGACAATTTTCCAATTTTAAACGTATCCGGCTATGTGTATTCATATGTAAGTAAAGTGTTGAAAATTATTTCGGTAAAAGGAAATTTTGGACAAGTAGGATTTATGACTCTCTTGAGCCATAAATTCAAGACTTGGTTAATGGAAATTACATATGGACACATAGAGGTGGAATTGGGTAAATTTGCATTCCCAAATCAAGGTTTCCAAATAGTTCAAATAGTGTGAATAAGCAAGGGTTGGACACGAATAGAAGCATGCTAGATGTTCTAAAAACTAGTTGATGGCATTCCAAGCCAACAACTAGTCTATGGAATTAATTAGATAGAACATGAGCATTAGCATGACATGTTCATGATAGTGGCTAAATTTCAAGTTTCTAAATTTCTCAAGTATATGTGTATAGGGCACCATACAGTGAGTGGAGCTTCGGGCACACTGAGAGCCGATTAGAGGGGCCAACCAGGTGAGGGGCTTTCCCATCCTTGCCCTATAGGGTTGATTACGGATGTGGATACATGGTGTGCCTTCTTGCCTACTTGTAGGAATCATATGATAGATAACATGCTATTGTTATTCCTAAATTATAATATATGTGATAACGTGCTATATGTGTATATGTGAACTGTAAAAGCTATGGTGGCTCAATGAGCCTTATATGAAAAGGAGGCCCTCGGAACCCTATATGATATCGGGGGTAGGATCGAGTCAATTTTTATTATGTGAGGGTCCTATGGTACTAGAAACCAACCTCATTGATTATTATTGAAAACTATATTTGTGTATGGAAATTTTTAAAGCAAATGAACATAGGTGATTTTGTTTTAAATTGAGAGATTTCGAATTAGAAAAATGGGGAAATTTAGATTTATCTAAGAAGAAGTAAAATGAATAAGTAGTGGTCCATAGGGGTAATTTATGGTACAACGCGTGAATTGAGTCTATCACGAATAGTCCGGGTAGATCGAGTCTGTTATCCTGAATCAGACACACAGGAATACAAGTATATGAGTACACCACATTGTGGCTATTGCCTTGGTTAAACCGAGGTCAGATGAGTCGCCGTCTATGCTCCAAGTGGAGTCTTGGGGTCAGACTAATGTTCCAAGTAAAGTCTTGGGGCCAGGGGGTCCTAGAATGATCAACTAGGTTCCTATACCGCTCACGTGAGATATGCCTTCGGGCCAGTTTCTCTCCTAACGGAGATATGCCTTCGAGCCAGTTTATCTCCCCAAAGGGAGACATGCCTTCGGGCCAGTTTTTTATTATAGTTATTTGAACATGGATATCCACATGGAGTTATATGTTAAATTATGATATGATGTATGTAAACGTATGTAAAACCATGCTTTAAATTCTATATTGTGAATATGATATATGCTAATTGCATGACCACTTAACATATGGAAATTTAAATCCGTTATATGCGTATGTGATTGTGATTGGCTCCCTTTCCCCAGTTGTAGTGGTACCCGCTACTACACCAGGGATGGGAGAGCCTCTCACTGAGTCCGTTTGACTCACCTCGATGTTAAATGTTATAGACACAGGTGGTATAGGCATCGGGAGCGCGTCCACTTCTTCTCAGGGAGACAGACAGATTTAGAGACCGCACGCATTGTTCGCGTGGGTAGTATTTATATATGTATTTTGTCATGATATATATGTATATGAATCATTTGATATAGCATTGTTTATGTACAATTGCTATATATATATATTTATATGTCACACTCTAGAATTGTCGGCTTCATACTAATTAAAGATAGGTCATGGATTTGGGATTTAGGCTATATGGTTATATATATGGTAATTATGAATGTATGGCTTTCGCATGTGAATAGGATAGATCACACACAATGGTGTGTGACCAATATGTATATTATATATATGTGTGACTTGATATATGTATGGGTAAAAATATATACTCCCGCATGTGAATAGGATAGATTACACGCATTGAGGCGTGTGATCAATATGTAAACTATATATGAGTGTGGTTAGATATATGTACTTGCAACATGTTATACGAATCTTGCATGTGACTAGGATAGATCACACTCCTTGAGGGGTGATCACTATGTATATATATATATATATATATATGTAAGTGTGAGTGAATGTATTTATGTATATGTATATGTACTGGACTGAAGCGGCGTTGAGCAAGTCGTGGATTGCAGGATATTTAGGCCACCAGTAATGGTGTGGCCAATATATATTATGTGAATATTGTATGTTGGTTGTATAGCAGGGTAGCTATATTAAATTGTTATAGGGAAGGCTTACGGGTTTAGAGGTGAAAAACTAGTTCCGTGCCAGTCACGGACTCCTGAAATTGGGGTCGTGACAAGTTATATCTTATGTTTGTTTGCTAAATATTATAATGAATAAATTTATCTTAATTTGGATTTCAAATACTATTTCCATTTTTATCTTCCTATATGATTTCTCCCTAACCGACACATAAACAAACAATTACTCTTAGGGTATGTTTGGATTGGGGATTAAGGAGGAGAAGGGAAGGGAAGGGGAGATTTTAAAGATATCTTCCCCTTGTTTGGGAAGATGAAAATTGGAGGAGAAGATAATGTGTTGGGCCCTGCACAAAAATATAAGGAAAAGAGAAAGAAGAACACACAAAAATTTTAACGTGGTTCGGTGCCTCAAGACCTACTACCACGACCCCCACTTGGACAAACTTTACTAGTAATTTTTGAACGGAAAAATTACAAACCCTCCTCAATACATAAAAATACTCAATATTCTTATGTGTGATGGAACCTATATAACTCACACCTATTTATATAAGCTCCTCACCCACTCACTCCACACACCCCACCAATGTGGGACTTTGAATTACACACACACAACAAATCCTTCCTTAATCCAAAGTCCTACATTATTTCTCTCTATAAAAAAAACTAAACTCTCCTACTAATTTTTTGACTTCTTCTGCTTCTGCAACGATCCTCCCTTGCTGCAGAATCCTCTAACATCCTCAGATTAACTCATCTTCATAAGAAACCACATTAGTAGAAGAAGCTCCCTTCGATCTACCCCTTTTCTCCTTCATGCTCTGCAAGTCCTCCCTGAAGTCTGGACATCTCATTTGCATGTGACCCAACTGTCTACAGTAATGGCACTCAACAGTGCTCATGTCTCTCGATCGATAATTTCTTCCAAGTTGATCACCCTTCTTCTTCCTGTCACTATCCACTGCTATTATATGACTGTCCCTGAAAGACTCTTCACCACCCATCATCCTCTGACTCTCCTTCAAGGTACTCATCACTTCATCTAGTTTCAGTGTGCTCTTTCCTGCTAGCATTGACTGGACTAGAGGCTTGAAGGATTTTGGTAGTGAAGCCAAGAGAAGCAGCGCTTGCTCTTCATCCTTAATAGTCTCCCCTGCATTCAACAATCTAGATACCATCTCATTAAATTTGTTAATGTGATCAGTCACATTACCTCCCTCTTCCATCTTCAATGACTACAAATCCATCTTCATCATCAATCGATTGGTCAATGTCTTCGACGTAAACTTGCACTCCAACGTGTCCCACAACTTCTTCGGTGATGTCTCCTTCAGCACAGTCACTTTTATCTGTGGGGCTAGTGCCAACCGAATTGTACTAACAAAACCAACCTCTCTCCAAATTGCTGACTGGATGATAACGACTCCTTCCTCTTGCTCTTTCTCCCTTCTTCCTCCCTAGGCCGGAACCAAAGCTCTGATACCACTTGTTGGGCCCCGCACAAAAATATAAGGAAAAGAGAAAGAAGAACACACAAAAATTTTAACGTGGTTCGGTGCCTCAAGACCTACTACCACAACCCCCACTGGGACAAACTTTACTACTTGTAATTTTTGAACGGAAAAATTACAAACCCTCCTCAATACATAAAAATACTCAAAACCCAATACACCAAATAGTTATAGGCTAGTATTCTTATGTGTGTTGGAACCTATATAACTCACACCTATTTATATAAGCTCCTCACCCACTCACTCCACACACCCCACCAATGTGGGACTTTGAATTACACGCACACAACATAATGGAAGATCAAGCCTTAATCCTCCATTATCCTTCTCCTTCACAAATTCAAGATACCCCAAATTGGGGTATTTTGGAGGAGGTATCAACACCCAAACAAAGGGAGGACATATGGAAGGTTAACCTTCCCCTCCCCTCCCTTCTCCTCTAATCTCTGACCTTCCCTTCCCCTCTTAATTCTCAAACAAACCCTTAATGTTTTCTACATTAAGAGTAATGCTTCGTTTAAGAGTGGGGGAGGAAGAAAATAAACTATCTTGTTTACTTTGCTCGATTCACTCTACTTTAGTTGCTTGATTTAATTGCATATCATCTTTAGGCTTGTGTTTTCATAAAACCCTCTTAATTTTCAAAACCTTAGGTGTAAAAACATTTTTGAAAATTGAATAGAAGGAGATACAAAAGAATATCACCACAGTGTCACTCTCCTACAACGAGTACCACCTGCTCGCCACAAGCGAGCAAGGCAATAGTGAATTCCCCTATTTCATCTAAAAGTTTATGAATTTTATTTTCTAATACACCTAAGTTGGACCAATTCCTTTATTTTCAAAAACTTATACACTTTAAATCTAGCACTCCTCTTAGTTTTAGTTTAAGAGAGTTGAGTAAATAACATGGGCTATATTGTCTTTTTTCGTCTAATTTCTTATTGGATTTAGTTTTAGAACTTTTCATTAGAAATTAGATTTAGCTATCACAGCTTAAAATAGTGCATTTATGACAAAAGAATTTAGCTAGGCGTTGATCACTTGAGAGAAACCTCATCCAGTTGGAAGAACTTTTAGCCCAAACACTTGTTATATTTTGAAAGATCTTAAGAGAGTGTCTCTGTCCTTATTAATAGCTCTAACCATAACTTATGATAACTCTTAGTCCAAGCTTAACATATCTCTTGCAAGATAGAGGAATTCATTTCTAAACTTGTTTACCCCAAACACTCACCCTAAACACCAAATACCCTTTGCTAAACCCCTTTGAGCCTTAAATGAATAGATAGATTCCCTAAGGATAATTTTTTGGACTCATAAAAGGTTAGTATGGTTGATTATACATCCTTATAGCTAAATTGCTCCCCTAGTACAAAAACAAAATTGACTCAAGTCTAGTAGACTCCCGAAAAGAAAAAAGAAAACAAAATAGAAAATGTTAGACAAAATGAAAATAAATCGGGAAAATAAGGGTCAAAAGCGGAATAGTATTCCGAAGGAGAGAGTAATTAGCAAAAATATTAAAAAATAGTCAACCATATTGACCCAAAAAGAGGACGAATAATTGCTCTGAATCATGATCTAACTATTCATCTTTCTTTCTTTTCTTCCCATATCTACCATCTTAGCCTTCATCCATCCATTTCAACCCTAAAAGTCTTTTTGATCTATCTTCGCAAGAATATTCATAGTGGAGATAGAGAGTTATCCCAATCTTATGGCTAGGCTTTAATGAAGCAGACTTGAACGAAAAAGAACCTTGACTTGTGAGGTATGAGCAAAACAGTCTAATGATCAATAGCCGATAAGCTGATTCTTAACCCCATATATGCATTACTAGAGCTGTGCAGGTTTGAAGTACGTTTCCTTTGGAAAGAGAAGAAACTAATTTCATGCGAACATGGCAGGAGGAGCAGTAAACCTCATTGGAAAAATACCAACTCTTTCCTTTGACTGATGCTTTGCCTAATAATGCAAAGGTTTAAGTGTGGGGGAATTGATCGCATTCAAAATCATCACTGATTCTAGTGCTCATATGGCATATATTATACTGTTTAATCATGCATTATGCATATAATTGTGCCTTATTCATGATTAAGGGTGTTGACATTATTTCTTGCTAATATTGTGCTTTTAAAGCTTTATTTTTGTGAGTCCTTAGAGGAATACTTTTTACTAGACTTTGATGCAAAGTTCTATGTTGACCAGGTGTTCCTCAAGGACCAAAAAGCAAGGAATAAGAAGAAGAGGAACTAAAAGAAAAAAAGAACTAGGCTAAAGCAGCTTAGAATAGAGCAATATGTAGCAGAGGAAGAAGTAAACCAGCCTCGTTTAAAGCGAGCACGCATTAGAGGAATTGACTCAGAACCTCACTCGCCTACAATGAGTAGCACCAGCTCGCCTGAAGATAATACACTTCAGAGGCAACTTACTAGTTGCCGGTTCGCTTACAACAAGTGAAGGCTGCTCGCTATAAGCGAGCCAGCCAGAAAATGAGATTCGTGAAGGATTGCAAGGATGGACGGTTTTCAGCCCATTTGGAGTCATGAAGCTAGTGATTAAAGGCTATAAATAGGTGGTGTCTCACTCACATTTGCCGTATCAAGTTTTTCCTCCACTTGGAGGCTAGGAGAGGTCCTCCACCACTTGGTGGCTAGGAGTAGTATTTCTTTATTTTTTTTCTTTGTCATTTGTAGAATCTTTATGTTTAATTTATTTTAGTCTTTCTTTATTTCCTTCTTGTTGTTTTGTTTTCTTCTTCTTCCATGGCCTTGCATATGGAGTTGAGGTGGCTTCCTAGAAGCTTCCCCCATATGCTAAGCTAGACCTCTCCACCCTTGAGGAGGATTGAGGTGTGAGCTTGAACCACCATTATATGGATGGAAGAATCATTTCTTTCTTCTACTCATTGTGGCGAGCTGTTTTTCTCGCGACAACAAGCTATTCACATCTACTTCCTAGGCCTTGCTACTAGTTCTCAGTTTGGTTCTGGTTCTTGTAGTTAGAGGACACCTTCCCATTGATCCCTGTTAAGCCTGCAACACTCAACAAACATCAAACACGCATATCCAATATTCCATGGGTTTTGCGGATAATCAAGAATATCAATAAATAGTGTATTTTATGGGCATTTTATCACTTTTTTGTCTCTACTCCTATGTCAAAAAATTCAACCTTTTTGGTGCAAAATCATATGTTTTTATCTATAATTTATGCTATTTAGCACACTAAAGTTAGGTTGATTTTGGGTGTGATCAGGCATTATTCTGAGGCAGCTCTAACTCTTATAATTTGTTAAGTGAGTAGACAATATTCTCATATTGGTCAACTTGACCTACAAACGTGACGCTCTCGACCGTTTTCGGAAGAGTCAGAGTAAGACTATTTTGTCTCTCTCTCCCTTGCTTAACTATTTGCATAACTATTAAAGTCATAGCATCTAGTTCTTCATCATATTGCTTCAGCTTGTCATAAATATTCAAAATAATCGAATTTATTTTCCAAGACACATGATTTCTGGAAGGTTGGATGCTGATTCCTCCATGGCCCATTGTTCTAAACATTTCGTTGAAATTTTGATATATTTAAAATAGAAAAATTAAAACAAAACTGAGCTGAGAAATTCTTTTCTTCCTTACTTGCTTATAGAGACTAAGCTCAGCTCACTACAAGAGAGCGAGATAAAAGCGTTAGTTCTCTGGAAATATAGCAGCTACAGTTCTTGCACACAGAAAAACGCAGAAAAATAACAAAAAGACTCGAAAAAGACTAATTCCCTTACTTGAAAAACACAAACAAATAAACTAAAGATAAAATACAGAGAAGAGAATATCAATCTTGATCCTCAATCTCCCAAATCCTTGTTGGTAACCTCCCCAGCAACAACGCCAAAAATTGATTCACTCCTACTTTGCAGTACTATTCGGATGTCGCGGTCCGAACGAGGACCAATTTAGTTTTTATTTGAATAGGCAAATGCAGCAAGTGGCACTGACCTCGCTCGATCCCTCAAGGAGGTCACCAAATGTAAAGGCTTTGGGAAATGCAAGGCTCAAGGTCGAGAGCTAGCCCAACTCTCTATTGGGACTTTCGTCGAACACTATATAGGCATATTTTGGGTAACACAGAAATGCAAAGAGACAAGAAAATAAATATGCAAATGCAAGAAAGAATATCCCCTCAGGAGGATGATATGCGGCTATCACGGCCAGTGGAAATATGGAGAGAATCATATCACGATGACCATTTTTCATAGTGTATCCAAACTACCGATTGAATTCCTATGGTGCATCCAAAACCAACTAGTAGAAGTTCACCTGTCAAATAACTTCACTAGTGATTGATGTAAAATGGGGGAATGAGATACGTGCTTCCAATAACGTATGAATATGCCATTGAAGTACCAATGAATACTCGACCAAGATTTCTCTTGAAAGGCATCATTGGAGTATAAAATCAAGTGGGGAAATGGAGACCAAGCAAACGGATCTCGCATTAGCCATCGCTACATAGTTATACTTCTTGAAATCCTAACAATAACTCAACCAAGATTCAAATCAAAGGAGTCATCATCGATAAATTAAAACGATCACACATACTCAATCTACACCTAACATGGTTCCAACCTTTCGTGGTAGCGACCAAAGTACACTCGTGCTCATGCCTCAAAGGCTTAAATTCCCACATTATGCTAAAAGAATGAAACCAAGGATGAGGCTGCCTATGACCCTCCAGACTCAAGCCTCTCATTTTCACCGAGCGCGAATCCAAGAGGGAAACAGACTAAAACCACGAAAAATCGAATATAAAAATAAAGACATGATCCTATCATCTTGCCAACCATGGCTCAAGCTACACCTCAATCCTCCTAAAAGGGAATAGAGGTGTAGCTTTGCATGTGGGGGGAGTTACTAGATAGCCACCTCAACCCCGCACACATGGCTAGATGAAGCATATTAAAAAGAAAGAAAAGAAAAGAAAGAAAGAACAAACAACTAAAATAGATAAAGCATATAAGAGTCTACAAATGTAGAGAAAAGTGTGAAAATGAATTGTTCTCTAGTGGTGTGTGAATGTGTGTGTGTGCCTACCCATTAGCCTCTATTTATAGGGAAGAGGCTATGGTTTTGCCTCTAAATGAGCTCAATTAGGCCTAACTATGTTTACACTTGGCAATTCCATAAATGTTGATTCGCTTATGGCGAGCTGATGCTGCTCGCTATTGGCGAGTGGGTGTCTGAGTCAATTCCTCTAATGCATGCTCGCTTATGGCGAGCTAAGATGCTCGCTATAGGTGAGTCGGGATGCTTCTTCTTCTGCCCCAAATTGCTTTGCTTTGAGCTGCTCTGGCCTGATTCTCTTGTCTTTTAGGCCCTCTTCCTTTTGTTCCTTGCTTCTTGGTCCTTGAGGAACCCCTGAACATCACAGAACTTTGCATCAAAGTCCAGTAAAACGTATTCCTCAAAGGACTTGCATAAATAAAGCATTAAAAGCACAAGATTTGCAAGAAATAATGGCAATTCCCTTCATCAAAATAAAGGCAAAATTATATGCTTAATGCTTGGTTAAAGAATATAATGTATGCCATTTGACCAATAAAATCAGTGATGATTTTAGGTGCGATCAAGATTCACCAAGCTTCGATACTCAGGTGGGCTCCCATGTGAGGTGAGGTTCACTGGGCTTACACCCAGGGGGCCTTCTATCTACCATCTAGTCAAACAAAGCAAGGTTCGTCAGATTAAGGATCCAAACGGCTCTGGTGCAAACCTGACGGAACATGATGTTCCTCGACAAGTGAAATGAGTGCATAAATTAAATAGATACAAATAAACAACTGAAAGCATTGTGATCACAGAAAGGGTGGTCACAAACTAGGATAGAGGAGGTTGTGACCCCATATCACATTCTTGCCTCTGTCAGAAGTAATGGCAGCACAAGGAGTCGTAACCTAGACAAGCGGGGGTTGCGACATGTCAACCCAGAAATCGTAACAAAAAGCAGCACATAGAATATGGAGATTATGGCACTTAGTTTGCGACCTAAACCCGCTTCCTAAGTCACAAACAGATGCAAAATAGAGGATGTGGGGATCAGGGCATGCAGGTCCCGACCTATGGAATTTAGGTTGCGACCCTGTCCAATTCCCAGCAATCAATACGAAGTAAACATAAGAAAGATAAGCATGGGTCGCGACCCAACACCTGAAACCAACAAGATCATAGCGGCCAAAGAAGAGTACACATGCAGAATTTTACTCGATAATTTAAAGTCAAAAACATACTCAAAGAACCATAGTCTAGACAACTACTATACCTTCCTCTTAGAGCTACCAAATCTAAGTGCTTTAGGAGAGTCTAAGGGATTTCTTTTCACCTCTACCTTTAGGTCACTTTCCTCTATTAAGCCTGCCCAGTTTATAGTCGAGGGCTAGACACAAATTAGAAAAGAAAATCCACGAGGATCGAAGGAATCAAATAAGAGCTAAATCAATGGAGATCTGATTGAGGTCAAGGGGTGGTCGCGACCCAATCGGCGGTGGGTTGCAAACTTAGCTGCCGTAATTTCGAAACCCTAGCGGCTCAAGGTGGTCGCGACCTATGTAGGTTTAGGTCGCGACCCTTATCCTGTGGAAGCCTTTTTTCGGGGCTGGACCAATTCAGGTGTCCACAAAAATGGATGCAGTTCGTTGAGTGAATTTTGGCGGGGCACGAATCAAGCATTTGTAAATGAATGTAAAGAAGGGACTGATTTCTTAGAGTGGCTTTACTTTGCACTTACACAGTGGAATGACAAGGAAGCAAAAATGTTTGCTATAGCCACGCAACGTGTATGATTTTGTCGAAATAAGGCAAGGAAGAATCATGTGTAGGAAAGAGTCCTTTAAACATTGTTATAGATAAATAGTAATGATGACGACACAGTGGATCAAAGGGATTGTAATATCCGAGATATTTAATTTAATTATTATCATTATTATTTAATTTATTTTTCTTTCAAAAAGAAAAATTAAATTAAATTAAAGAATTAAAGAGTTAAAATAAAATAAAGAACAAAGTAATAGGGAATATTTATAATTTTTCTAGGACCTAAAAGAAAAGGGGATTAATAAAGATGGGAAAAAATTAGGATTTTACTACTATTTATTTAATTTGTTTTCTTAGGGCCAAATATTAGAATAACGGGGGGCCAAACCGTGGCCCCCCTTTCATTTACACACAAACTGAAAAAAAAAAAGAGAGAAAACAAGCAGAGGCGGACCACGACGCACGAAACCGAGAAGAGGAGAAGCACGAGACGACGGGTTCTGGATGGTTTCACACCGGTGAGGCCATTCCGACGTCGGAGACGGTGACCGGAAGCCTTCTTCAACCCTTAGCAAGCCTTCCACCCGATTGGAATAAGGTAAATAGCCTCAATCTCTCAAAATCACAATTCCTCCAATTTTAGGGATTTTAGAAATTCTTCAAATACTTCACATTGGGACATTCCGGGGATAAATTAGAGCTTAGTAGGTGTTTTTGAATGCTTAGTCAGGTTCAGAATCGAAGCTAAATCGTACGAATGGACCGGTTGTGGAAATTAGGAAAAATTGAGCTAGAAATTATGCTAAATTCGAATTTTGCTGGTTTGATGCATGAATAGGCTTGGATTGAAGTAGTATAGGTGTTATAGTTGCTGGAAATATACAAGGGAATAAAGCCCGAGTATTTACCGTCTCAACCGGAACCCAATCCGGTGAAAAAGAGGCAATATACCAAGCCACCGTACAGCAAGGAACTGTGCCGTGGGCTGAACACCTTGGTATAGTCTATGGCGGACACCTAAGACCAACTAAATTGGTTCTATGGCTCTACTTATACCCGATTATATTTTTATATATAATTAAAGAGGTAGTGGTTGAGCTCTTACTCGGCAAATAAGGGGAAACGGTTGAACGAGTGAGCTAAGGCCTCTTTTGAGCCATAAAGAAATTCTTTTATTAATTAAAAGTCCTTATGAACACATGAAATGGAGTTTAGCGAAAGTAGGATCTCTAACCCAAACTTTTAGAGGTTCTAAACGGCTCGAATGTGTGAAAGTCGAGTATAAGAGATTATGGACTTTCAAAAGAGCAAAAAAGACGACGTAACGAACTAAATATCTAGTTCTTAGAAATATCTAGAGGGTGCATGAGCATTAGCATGACACGTGCACGGTAGATGCTTAGTTATACGTTTCTAAATTGCTTAAGTACATGTGTATAGGGCACCATAGAGTAATTGGAGCTTCAAGTACTCCGAGGACTGATTAGGATGGCCAGCGAGTTGAGGGGCTCTCCCATCCCTGCTCCACAGGGTTGGATGACTACGTGAAAATGTGGTTTGCTCTATTTTGCGCAATTGTTATATGAAATATATTTATCTGAATGAATTTGTGTTACACGTGTATGATAAACAAGTAAGCAGTCAACGTGCAGCAGTCTATGTACTTATATGATTAGTCTCAAGTGTATATGTGCTATTGTGGCTTACTGAGCCTTATATATTACCGTGGGTAGGATTGAGTCATAATTTCATACGTGAGAGTTCAGTAACATTAGAAACCAATCACATCAATCGTCATTGTTAAGACCTTGTTCGTATGGTTTGTTGGGGAAAACTGAACTTAGGTTCTTAAATGTGAGTGAGAGTGCTGCATAATCGAAAAGGGGGAACTAGGCCAAACTAATAAACACGTATAATATTCAATTAGTTATTCATAGAGCATCTTTCAAGGTTAAACATGTTAGTTGAACTTGTTTAGGTTAGTCCGGGTAGATCGAGTCGGTCATCCTGGTCGGATAGACAGGATTTTGTTGTCAGTAAGCATGCCACGTAGTGGCCATTACCTTGGTTGAACCGAGGTCAGACAAGTTGCCGGCTATTACTCTAAGCGTGCCTTGGAGTCAGAAAGTTCCTAGTGTGATCAACTAGGTTCGAACATGAGATTGCCTTCAGGCCAGTATTTCTCTTAGCGTAATGCAGGAGACAGAAAGTGAATGCCTACGGGTTTAAGTGTGTGTTGTCTATGGAAACACATGATATATAATTGTGATTGATTAATTACGTGTGGCGTAATAATTATGTTAGAAACATGAGTTAGGGTATTTATTGTGAATATGATATATTGACTGCCTGATCATATTTAAGGTCTCAATATAATCAGTTTCATGCGCATGTGGTTGTGGATGCTCCTTTCCCCCAGCTGTAGTGGTACCCGCTGCTACGCCAGGGATGGGGGAGCTCCTCACTGAATCTGTATGACTCACCCCCTGTTTACATGTTTCAGATACAGGTGGTTCAGGCGTCGGGAACGCGTCCACTTCTTCTCAAGGAGGCGGACAAATCTGAAGACTGCACGCTTAGTCCGCGTGGGTAGTTATTTTGGTCATGTAATTATGTCGTGATGTATATGTATATATGAATCCTTTTTGGATGTAGTTTTGTACATATACAACTGCTGTATATATATGTCCTATTCTAGTTTTGTCGGCTTCATACAGGTTAAAGTTAGGTCTTGGTGTTGGGAATTTAGGCTATGATATAGTATATATCATGTATTTATATATATATATATATATATATATGACTTCCGCATGTGACTAGGATAGATCACACGCATTGAAGCGCGTGATCAATATGTAAACTATATGTATGTGTGAGTGAATATGTGTATATGTATAGACTAAAGCGGTGCTGAGCGAACCGTGGATTGCGAGCTATTTAGGTCTCAGGAAATGGATGACCATATATGTTATATATTGTTTGTATTAGAAATTGGTAGTTATGAACATGTATAAATGTTAATCAGGGATTTGAGGCTTACGGGATAGGAGAAATCCTACTCCCCGTGCCGGTCACGGATGTCCGATAGGGGGTCGTGACAGGGATAGCACGATTTCAAGTTGCATCAATTCAGACAGGTGGTAAACCACCAGATTGGAGTACGATAAAGGTTTATGTTGACACAAGTAGATCGATTATGAAGAAAGGATTGGATGCATGTTTAGGAACAACACTGGACGGTGTTTGATGGCCATGAATAAGAGGGTTGAAATTATGGCTTCTAATGATTATCTTGAAGCGGTGGCAATCTTGGAGGTAATGCAGCTGGCCAAGTTCATGAGCTGCAACTGTTTAGTGATTGAAAGTGAATGATCTCAAAGAGTTATCAACTTGATTAATAAGGGAAATACTGATGTTTTCTATCTAGGATTGGTGATTGAAGAAATTTTAGAGTTAAAGTCTTGTTTTGGTAGTATTTCATTTAATTAGGTCAAATGGGAGGCCAATATGGTCGCCCACGAGTAGATGTTCAGTAATACGGTACTACTGAACTTTAGTACATCCCTCCAATCAGTTGGTTCCTAAGCCATTCAAGGTGAGTCTTTATTAATGTGAATTTCTATTAATATTAATAAATGGCATTACATGATTGGAGGGATGTACCGAAATTCACTAGTACGGTACCACTGAACTTTTATCCGACGCCTACACTCTTACCTATTCGATTGTTAGTTTTCCTGTTAATTCATCTAATTTTCTTGTATGGCTGGAGGATTTTCCGCCCATTATTTGTAATGCACTTTAGTGCGACATTTCTTAACCGATGAATCTACCCAGGTATTGTCCTGGTTCTTTAAAATAATATGGTCGTTAGGTCTTTTGGTCATTGGACTCACAAAATTTTTTTTTAATTAAAAAATAAAATTAAAATGTATGATGGGAGGATGTGGGAGAGAGAAAGTAGATAAGGTGAGTAGTTAATATAAAAGTGAAAAAACAAATAACTTTCCATGATTTAATTTTTTATTTTAAAATGTAATAATAATTAATTTACATTTTTATTTTAAAATTTTAAAAATTATCAAATATTTATTTTATTTTATTTTAAAAATAATAATTTTATATTATATTATATTTTTAAAAAAATTAAAAAATAATTTCCATTAACTGAATCAAGATATACTTCGATTAGATATGTTGTATATCAAATGCAACAAACCAATGAACTCAAGCTTAGTCACATGGCTATTGCTGTCGGCTTTAGGGGGAAAAAGAATAAAAACAAAATAAAACACTTCAATTAACATAACGGTCGCTTTAATAATAAAGCAATGTATAAGAAAGCTTAAAAGCCAAATAAATGTTAGCCACAAATGAATTAAATTGTGTCGCATTAAGCGATAAACAAATTTTAACCATTGATTTCATAGATCTTTGAGAAAAATCCCATTGTCAGACAACATTAATTTATAATCTTCCTTAGGAAGTGATAAATATCCTATGAAGTTTCATCAATAGGATTCCATAAGCCTGCATATTAATCCAAAACATTTTGATTCACCATCTATGATCATCCTCTTCATTTAGTTAAACTGTAAATGTACCTTAAGACTAGAGGAAAAACATGACAATACGATTCTTCCCAATAATTGCATAAAATATATAACACACATAGTTTTCCATCTAACCTAATTAAAATTGTAAAACATAAATAGAAGTAAAGGACTAAGGGAACGCTAAAACAACACTACAATCCAGATCACATGCCTCATCCATCATCATGTACATATACTTGTGATCAATATTGGCTGTCAATCCTTTGCAATTGCTGTTAACAACTAGTTCTTCTGGTTGAAATAAAAGAAGTCACTGCCTGGGTGCCCATTGAATGGTTGACTAGACGATGATGGAGGCATGTCAAGCATTATTGGCGTCAGTTGAGTCTGCTGGGACCGATTTTTAGCCAAGTGATGCAAGGCTAATTCGGTAGCAAACTTTGAGAGAAGACAAGAAAAAGAAGAGTTGCCACTAAAAGCAGCATTTTGGAAATTTTGTATCTTGAGTCAATGTAGATCTTCCCTCAGTAATTGATTGATAGCTGCGAGCATAGAAAAATGTGTATCATGATAGTATTACAACAAAAGTTTTTTCTACTAGGTGATATCAAAGATACCAACATGTTCTATCTATGTTCATTTCTATTGTTAGATTATTAATGCTTAAAATCATGTTAATAGTTTAACCTACTATATTTTTGGCATGTTAGTGTGCTGATCATGTTAAATTTAAAAACCAACATCATGTAGTTATCATCAAAACTTCAAATAATATTTATTTCCCGGAACTTGATGAATTTTGGAAACAATATGCATAAATTCCCCAATCCTTTCCCTTCCTGCATGATTTTCTTAAATATGGTGATATAAAAGATATGCATAACAATTCAAGAAATTCCAATGATGCAACAATTACTATAATGACTAGGCTTGTAACACCAAAGAAATGATTAATTGAAGAGCACAAATCTATTTCGAGTATTAACAAAAAGGCAAACCCCTACATACTGTTAGTCATTAATATAAAAATGGACTATACTTATATGCAATTCAATATGTCTTTGCTTTAAGTTCTCCGATGAAAATAATGAAACATGCAAAAATTAAAAAAAAATAGAACCAACAAAAAATGTTTCTATTGGAGACCTATATGGAAAAGATATAAAAACTATAGCCAATTAAGTTTTTTCCTAACTTGAAAATTGGAGTCATGCATTGCATACCATCTCTAAATCGGGCTTGTTGAAGCGTAGCCTCCAATTGCACTTTAAGCAACTTATTCTCAGCTCTCAACTCTGTAGTTTTCCTCTGCATAATATGAGAGAGAAATAAGTTTACTTCTTTTAATCTTTTTTTTTTCTTGTTTTTCTTATTATGTTTATGCATGTAAATTGAAGATAATGGAATGGATCAAACAACATAGTTACATACAAAGGGACTAATTGTATGACTTGCATAACTATTTCTTTTCAAATAAGTCACACACAAAAGCAACTAGTGAATTTCTAGCACCAGTCTCACTTATAAAGAAGACATGAACAATGGAGGAAGCAAAGGTCATTGGTGTGCCGGATAATCATCCACTTCTATATATATCACAATCAATTACATGAAATAGACCCAAGGCTCATTTCAATCCCTCAACCCACAAAACAAAACCCAATTAACTTACAATGCTTTAGTAAATAACCATGATCATATTTCATCAGATTCTATGTCAAGATAATGACAAACAGGGGTTTATTCAGAATATGAATCCAACTATTAGATACTCTGAAATTGATCATATCGTTCACCAAAAAGTAGTAATAGAAGAGGAATATAAGTGAGAGACGACACATAATCATTTTAATCACATAGCTAGAAAGGACAGAATCAGCAAATTTATGTCTTCAAAAGATATGAATATTGTAAAAAGGAAAAGACATACATATATATATATATATATACCTGAATTATTGTAAGCTCGGTCGAGACGTTACTTGATTTCGTCTTAAGCATCGGCACATTTATTTCCAATTCACTTGCATAACGGTTTTTCCTCACCTTTGATCGAACCGTAGATTGCCTATTACCAAGAATCCTATACGGACAAAAATATTAAACACTACAATTTATATCGGTGCCTCAATTTAATATTTTAGATATATCTTTCTTCAATTTTCCACCAATACAAACAACCATTTTTTCTAGGTTTTCTTTTTTTAATTCATCGAGGAAGCATTCACATATCAGCTATAAAATCCCAGCAATTTTTTTTAAAAAAAAGCAATAAATAGATTAAAGAAAAGTTTTCTCAAACCAGATGAAGAAAGAAAAACTTGAATAACTAGTGGAAGTAAAAGAAGCATAAGATCTCAACTTTCTATATCTCGAAGGATCAATGAGAGCTAATTTCGCAAGCTCATGGGGGGTCACGGCCTTCTTCCTTTCTCTCCCCATGGATGAGTCCGCCTCAACTGATGAGACGTTGGTCAACCCATCCATGGAAATGTTTTGCCGGTGATGTAATATTGGGCACTCCCCATTCCTTCCAAGGTCCTCTCCGTCTACCCCATTAACGTTGCCGATCAATCCCAATCCGATGTTGTAGAAATCAGAGTCCAAAGAAAAGATCCGGAGATGGCCAGTAGGGGGACTTAATGGCTTGTGGGCCTGGAATTCTGACCATTGGATTCCTCTGAGAGAGAGTCGATGGCGGCGTTGGGCACACCCAGTGCTACAGCAGAAGGGGCGACGACGTCCACATTTCGGGTGTTGGGAAGTGGAGAAGCGAAATCGAAGGTGTTGATATCAAAAGGGTAGTCATCCAAGCGAAGCAGGTCATCAAAGTCGGAGAGGCTAAGGGCTTCATCGTAGTTGCCTCTACGGTGGTAGGAACAATGCTTCAGGGACTTCGACATCGTTGTCTTATCAATTACTAAAGGTGGTTCTAGTAAAAATTGGGAGAGGAAGGTTTGAAGCGTTGTTGATGCACACCATCACTGCCAACAGGCATGAGACCGATTTTATGGGGGAAGCGCTATTCGAGAAACATGTGACTTCAATTATCGTAATTGTGTTTTGTCAATACGCTATTCAACATTGCTTATGCTAAATATTTTAATTCAAGGAATTGAAGCATTTAATAAGGTTAGGTAATAAACAAATACCTAAAAGAAAATCAAATAAAATAAAAAATCATTTAATGAGGCTAAAGAAAACATTTAATGAGGTAATATTAATAAAATGATAAATTGAAAATAAAATAATATAAATAAAAATTAAATTAGAGTAATAAATATGAATAAAAACTAAAACATAAAATAACTATAATAAATTACAGAGAGAGATGGAGAAGTAATTATAAATGTTTATTAGAAAATAGGTTAAGGGCATATATGTCTTTGAAAAAATAAAAAAATACATTTAACATAAATTGTGACTTTTATGTACTTTTTCACTATCCACCGCTGCAAGAACTTCGACATTGTTGTTCTATCAATTACTAACGGTGGTTGTAGTAAAAACAAGGGAGAGGAAAGTGTGACGTGTTGTTGATGCAAACCATCACTGCCAGCAGGCATGAGGCTGTTTTATGGGAGTAGCGCTATTCGAGAAACATGTGACTTAAATTACCATAAATGTGTTTTGTCGATACGCTATTCAATATTGGTTGTGATAAATATTTGAGTAAATTACACTGCTCTCCCCTGAGAGATACTGAAATTACACTGCCCTCCCCTCTCATTTGAAAAATGACACTCCCCTCCCCTCACACAAGATAATAGCCTACAATTCAGTCCAAAGTGCACTTTTGGTTGACTTTTCCATCCAAATTTATTGATTTATGTGTAGATCATCAATTCAACTTATATTTTTTTACTATTTTGCCCTCACTTTGTGATTAAAATATTATGCTTACCCAAATGCCCCTTAGTGAATTCTCTAACATAATTTTGTTTCCTATTTGTGATTAAATATGATTCATTTGTCAATGTTATTATTTTTTATTGTATTTTACAATAATTATTTTTAATTTATTTTCATTAAATTTTATGATAATTCTATATTAACTAACTAATTAGTTAGTCATTTTTTTTATAATAATGTCTATTATTATTATTGTTTTACTAAATTTTTTTTTTTAACTTTTTACAAAAACAGTTAAAAGGTAATTTTTGTAATTAGTCAATAATTTTTTATAATTTTATAACGTGTAATTATTTTTACAAATTTGATAACGTAATTAGTAATTTTTTTTATAAATTATTTTGAGTAAATTACACTGCCCTCCCCTGAGAGATGCTGAAATTACACTGCCCTCCCTTCTCATTTGAAAAATGACACTCCCCTCCCCTCACACATGATAATTGTAGACAATTCAATCCAAAGTGCACTTTTGGTTGACTTTTCCATCCAAATTTATTAATTTATGTGTAGATCATCAATTCAACTTATTTTTTTACCATTTTGCCCTCACTTTGTGATTGAAATATTATGCTTACCCAAATGCCCAAAGTGAACTCTCTAACATAATTTTGCTTTTTATTTGTGATTAAATATAATTCATTTGTCAATGTTATTATTTTTTAATGTATTTTACAATTATTATTATTATTATTATTATTATTATTATTATTATTATTATTATATTTCATTAAATTTTACGATAATTCTATATTAACTAACTAATTAGTTAGTCATTTTTTTATAATACTGTCTACTATTATTATTTTATTAAATATATTTTCTAATTTTATAAAAAACGGTTAAAAGGTAATTTTTGTAATTAGTCAGTAATTTTTTATAATTTTATAACGTGTAATTATTTTTACAAATTTGATAATGAGTAATTTATGTAATTAGTAATTTTTCTATAAATTATTTTCTTATAACTAATATACTTTACAAAATTATTAATATGTAATTTATGTAATTAATAAATAGTTTAAAAAAATTGTAACTTGTATTTACGAATTATTTATAATAAAAAATTTACGTAATTAAAATTTTTATAAATTTATATATTTACAAAAATATTTATTCCTTTTTCTTATTTATTTTCATTTTAAATTTATAAAAAATTTAATTACATAAATACAAGTTACAGTTTTTTTAAAAATATTTTTATAAATTTTTATAAAATTTTTATAAATTTAAAATGAAAATAAAAAAGAAAAAGGAATAAATATTTTTGTAAATTTATAAATTTATAAAAATTTTAATTACGTATATTTTTTATTATAAAAAATTCGTAAATACAAGTTACAGTTTTTTTTAAACTATTTATTAATTACATAAATTACATATTAATAATTTTGTAAAGTATATTAGTTATAAGAAAATAATTTATAGAAAAATTACTAATTACATAAATTACTCATTATCAAATTTGTAAAAATAATTACATGTTATAAAATTATAAAAAATTACTGACTAATTACAAAAATTACCTTTTAACCGTTTTTTATAAAATTAGAAAATATATTTAATAAAATAATAATAATAGACAGTATTATAAAAAAATGACTAACTAATTAGTTAGTTAACATAGAATTATCATAAAATTTAATGAAATAAAATAATAATAATAATAATAATAATAATAATAATAATAATAATAATTGTAAAATACAATAAAAAATAATAACATCGACAAATGAATTATATTTAATCACAAATAGAAAGCAAAATTATGTTAGAGAGTTCACTAGGGGCATTTGGGTAAGCATAATATTTCAATCACAAAGTGAGGGCAAAATGGTAAAAAAGTAAGTTGAATTGATGATCTACACATAAATCAATAAATTTGGATGGAAAAGTCAACCAAATTGTAGCATAACCTTGTCATGCACTTTGGCTTGCCCCCTTCAAAGGTGCTCACCCAAATCATTCACTCGCACTCATGCACCCTTCCTTCATCTCATGCCTTCATGATAACCTTTTCTTATTGTGTGTCCCTTGACCACACACCAAGTGACCAACACTCACATTTTAGCTCTACCGATTCTAAGGCTAGTCTTGCCCCTAAGGACACCCTCACGGTTGTTTGGTCATATGGCTTACCTCCTTGGTCATAACCCAGGTGAAGGGTTCCAGACCTAGGGAACTTAAGGTTCAACTATATCGTAGTGCCATCTTACTTAGCTAGACCCATCACACCTCAAGTGTAATACCCTTCCTAGTTGAATTTTTTTTTCTACTTGAGCCACGCAACACGGGACTCTATAGGTTTTCGTTCTTCCCCCTTATGCAATCCCTTCTTTCAAACCAGACCATCCCACAACGCAACCATGAGCCCCTTAGGGTGGTACCTCTTAATCAAACCTATTGAGAGCTATCCATCATAATAGCACTCATAGTCTTGAAATCCTTGTGGTGATGCCTTAAGGCTCACACCCAATATCATGCCTAGGCCCACTCCATCCTAGTACCATCAGATCCATAAGGGTTTCATGACCTTTGACATGCATAAAGTAAAGATCCCACACATGCCCTTAACATTTCAACACAACACAACATCATCCAAACAAATTTTAAGGTCTCAACAAATGCAGATAGCAAATCACTTAGTAGGGATGTTGACCACATGGTTTAAATCTCTTGGACACCTTAATTCTTATAAAAGAATTGAAAGAAAGTTTGCTCTTGAAAATTATTTTCACAACTGATGCCCAAGGTTTTGTTTGGTATCCAGGGTGTTGAATAAGTAATATAATGTGTTTGAAATAAACAATTTAGAAAATCTTCTCTTTAAAAGTCACCTTGGGTTTTCTAGAAAAGAATGAGAAAATATTTCAAGATTTTGAAAAATGAAAGATAATGTTTTCCAAAAAAAAAAATTCTATGTGACCAACTCCCTTTCTCAAATCAATCTTCCCTAATCAAACAAGGGAGTTCGGTTAGACTTGCCTTTACTCCTTGGTTGTCTAGGGGAAATCATGGTATGTGGGTCGGATGCATGATGGAACCGAGTTCCTCCCCATCCCTTACCACATACTATGCCTTTTGACGGGCACATGGTTACATCATGTTTGTTTCCACATGCCCTTGTATGAAACACTTCACATGCATACAGTGTATGGTTCAACTACATTTCCTACCCATACACCATTTCACACCTGTTCATCATGTCAATCATACACAAATCCACAACATTCTACCTAAAAGTCGTCATGTTAACTTATATCAAAATACCATACTTGTCTACACAATCATCACATCATAGTTCCTGTTCCAATTCAAAGACAACAAAACAATTTGTTCAGCTCAATCATATTAAACCACTATGACCCACAAACGTGGTCAATTTCTTGCAAACAGCCTTACATCATAGCCCATTTCTTCACATTCAACCAATGACATACAACAACAACAACAAACAAAAATCATTCAAGTACATTGTAACATACACATTCACACTAATCTGAACGGACTGAGGTGGAAAGCCCCCTCCCTCATGGGTGGCTTCCCTTTCAAAATTAAGGGCACTAACAAAGGTTCGGGGGTCATTACCATCCCTACCTTGCGCCCTTGTACCTATCGGCATCCTAGCACCGCACAAGAATTACACTTCAAAGAGGATTTCACAAGCTATCCTATGATCAAATGGATGACACGAAGGAAATCTTGACACCACATTCTAAGCACTCTCACAAGTGTCCGCCTAGACCATCGTTATGTCCGGATTCATAAAGATGGCTAAGATGACACCTGAGAGTAGTATTAGCTCCATAAACCTAGAGGGAAACCTAGAGCTCTAATACCATCTTTGTCACGAACCCCGTCTGGGAACCACATGACCGACACAGACCGAAGGTGGGACCCCCGGACTGTAAGCCTACTATTCTATTTCAAGTTCATGAACATATATATTACTTTAACCAAACTTGTATCAAGCATAGTAATAATCCTTTACAAACAAAATATTAACTCTTAAAAAAATATATATGATTCTGCCTCTAGACTATGAGTTGACAACTAGAAAACTTAGCATAGCTATTACAATACAAAATATACTTATACCCACACGAACAAGATATGGGTCTTGGAAGTTGACTCCTTCCTTGAGCAAGACCTATTGTAAACCTATCCCTGAAAAATATCTATATAGAAGGGTGAGTTATAGAACTCAGTGAGGGACTAACCCATCCTAGGCGTAGTAGGGGGCACCACTACGACGGGCAAAGGGTGGCGCCCACATACATATGCAAAATAAATCAAACTTATCACACAACTTATGACATATTCAAATCAACAATAAACGGATTAGTTCACATCATACATGCCAAATACAAAATTGTCATATATCAGTTTACAATCACATAGTAAGAGTTTCCCTCAACCACTCAACAATCATTCAACAAATATATCAATGCTCCAGCACATAGTCAGACACATTACACTAATTCCAAATCAAACCAATCGATGGGCACATCAATTTCAAACACACGGTCAACATATAAATACCAATTCAAACCCTCAACACAATCTTCAATCCAATACATACAAGCCAATCAATTTTCTTTGGTGAGATGTTGGCCATGTAGTTAGAAACTTCCCTGAACACATTAGATAGCAAGAAAACAAATTTCAAAATCTTTATTTAGAAAAATGGTTTTCGCAATTAATGTTCAACGGTTTTTTACATGTCGCCAGAAGATTGTTCGTCATACGAAAACAATAATTAAATGAATTTGGAAAATATGATTAAAAGGTAGAAGTTATTTATAAGAAAAAAATCTTGAAATATTACCTTTGGGTTTTAGGGAATAACAAGTTTAAAAGAATATTTCTAAAACATGGAGGCATTAGGGGAGTTTTCTTGAGACATGAACTTTTAGAGGTAGTCCTCCATATCTCACCTCGTATGCTTTAAAATACCAAACAATTACACATATAACTTATTTAGAAATACCCCCTAATGAAGTTTAAAACATTTTGAAGCTCTTACATAGCCAACATCCCTATCTTGTCAAATATCCGTCATAACAAGAAGGGAAATGGAGTCATGTAACCCTTCCTCCACTCTTTAACCAGCTCCCATGTGGAACTCGGCAAAATCTCTTTAACCCGCTCCCGTGTGGAACGTTGCTAAAGCTCCTCATGCTCGGGATAAACAAAATTAGGGTTGAGAACACTTGTTGCGATTACCCAGGCCGTCTGGTAGTACCGAATGCACACAAAGTCTCAAACCCCGGCCCGTACAAAAATAAGGTCAGGCACATGGTTCACCCCTGGTACTTCCCATGCCCTTCATTCCTCATTAGGCTCAATCACATACAAAATCACATGATTCGTAATTTGGGATGAGCACACTTGTTGCGACTATCCTGGCCGACTGGTAGTACGGAAGGCACACAATGGCTCAAACCCCGGCCCTTGTAAAGGTAAGGTCCATGGTTCACCCCTGGTACTTCCCATGTCCTTCATATTCTTGTCAAACTTGCACTTGTTCACATTTCAAATATACTTAGCTTATCGAAAGTAAGGCACATGGTTCACCGCTAGTACTTCCCATGTCCTTCATACACTTGTCACACTGGATTTATCTTTTCACAATAACCAAACAATCAGCACCGAAATTTATTTGCAATGGCACTAAGCCTTAAAAGCCATTCAATCATACTTCATATCAACAACCAATATAATTCTCGATCTTAGGTTAAGTCATAATCAGACAAAATCCATATCAAATTCATGTCCACAACACTTGATAAATCAAAATCAACACTTTAAAAGGCATACAATGCTCAATTTCTTAAACAATCCCCAACCTACTAATTCACACATTTCACACATGCAACATCCCTCTAAGGGCTAAGATAAGGGAGTCCCTCACCTTGGTCGCTTTACTTAACATTCCCTTTGAGCACTCTTGTCTCCAAGGAAGTACTTGAATCCTCTTACATGTCCGAATTTGGGGTTTTGGGAGAGTTGCCCAAGCTCTATGATGTCCCACAATGGTAGAGGAAGCTTGATGAAACTTGGAAATGGTGGGACGAAGCAAGGAAAATGGTTGAGAGATGAAGGTTGTGGGAAAATCTTCTTACCCTAAGAGAAGAGGAGAAATAGAGAAGAGATGAATAAGAAAGTGAAATGAAAAGAAGAAGCTGTGATGATCTGGAGCATTTCGTGGCTCATAAATTGGGTTTGAGAATTTAAGGATAGTTTGGGCAATTGGCAACTTTTGGGGTATGGTGAAATAGAGTTTTCATTGAATTTTCTTAACTATAATTATTTGTAGGTAAGAATAGGAAAATTTTGAAATTTTTGGCTAATCATAAGCCTAATAAAAATATCTGTTATTGGGTGTCTTGCAGATGAAAATTTCTTACCCAGTATAATTTTTAATTTCCAAAAATTCTCAAATTTAAAATATAAGCTTTGAATAATTCATATGACGACTTTTAAAAAAAATTATAATTTTTCTACCTAATTTTCATATTTATTTTAATTCTTTAAATTCGCAACTCTAAAACTATTAAAATCTTAATTATATCCCAAAAATTTTATTTCACTCTAAAAAAGTTTATTTTTATTTTCTTTAGCCAAAATGTTTAACTTCAATTTCACAATTTTATCAATTTCCTATTATCCCATCAATTCCTATTTAATTTTATTTATCTATATGTATACACAAAATTATTATTTATTTCTATTGTTCATTTATTTATTTATTTTGTCCTTACATTCCAACTCCAAATGATGACCATGCTAAGTTTTACTATACACAATTGACCTGATTCTAAAAATACCCCTCGGGTATTACATATGATATAATCCATCTAGGTTTAGCATAGGATATTCAATTTTGTTATAATTCTATGATTACCATTACACGACCTCCACAATTACGACTATAAGAATTAAAGTGGGTAATAGTTTTGGTTTTAAAATCCACCAATATTACTACAAGAAATATTGAATAAAAATTAAAATCAAATAAGACAATATGAGCACAATAAAATATTAAAGAAAATTCTTAGTTATGTAATCCATAAAAAAATGGTGCATATCCTTAATTAACATCAAATATAAAATTACATAGCTAGGGTTTCATAAAAATTCCTAAGTAAAGAAAATTAGTTCCCCATGGAAAATTAGTTCCTAGGATAATCATGAGCTTTTATGAATTGGTCCATGAGTTCAATTTTAATCCAAAAATTGAGAATACTCTCTGCAACAAAAGTTCAAAAAAATTTAATTTTATACCCAAAAAATTATAATTTTTCAAGGACTAATAAATAAATATTAATGGGAATATTTCTATTAAAATATGCATTTATAAATAATTTACTATATATTGATCCAATGGATTAATTAAGCATTTAATAAGGTTAGATAATAAACAAGTACATAAAACAAAATAAACAATCATTTAATGAGGCTAAAGAAAACATTTAATGAGGTTATATTAATGAAATGATAAATTGAAAATAAACTAATATAAATAAAAATTAAATTAGAGTAATAAATTTGAATAAAAATTAAAACAAAAAATCACTATAATAAATTAAAGAGAGAGATGCAGATGTAATTATAAATGTTTATTAGAAAATAGGTTAAGGGCATTTATGTCTTTGAAAAAATTAAAAAATACATTTAATACAAATTGTGACTTTTAGGTGCTTTTTTATTATCTAACCTCATTAAATGCTTCCTTAAGTAGTGCCCTAAATTATCTGACCAAGCGGCTTGTAGTAGATGTGGAGGGAGTTGTGACGATATTTTGCATGCGGTTCGTGATTGCAGGTATGCCAAGAATATTTGGCTGAGGCTTGTTAAACCCAGGTATTGGCCTCTATTTTTTAACACTGATTTGCATAGGTGGATGAAGATGAATTTGAGTAAGCATATGGGATGCTTGGAGTTGGATCGGCAAACTTCTTTTGCTACGGCTTGCTGGTCCATTTGGCGGTGGAGAAACGAGGAAATTTTCGGCAATGGATCTATTTGTGCGGACCCTTATTTCACTGTGATTCAGAGAACCCGTGTTTCTCTTGAAGCTTTTGATTCGTCCATTGATAAAAGTGGTAATCATATCAGTAGGGTCAATAGAGTTGTTCGGTGGGAGAAACCTGAGTTTGGGTGGGTTAAAGTGAATGTGGATGGTGCCTGTACCAGAGATGATGCTGAGAGAGCTGCTTGTGGTGGAGTTATTCGGGATGCGCATGGTAGGTGCTTGGTTGGGTTCACTAGACGTCTTGGCAGTTGCTCGAGCATTCATGCTGAACTCTGGGGTGTGCTTTCGGGATTAGAAATTGCTATTCGGTATGGTTTTAATCGTGTCTTGCTTGAGATGGATTCTTTAGTTGCTTATGAGCTGATCAGGAATACCATCATCGACACTCATCCGTGCGCCAGCATCATTCAAAGTATTCAAACCCGGAGTAGAGACATTGATGAGGTGATTTTTAAGCATGTCTATAGAGAAGGCAACCGAGCTGCGGATGCGATGGCTGCGTTGGCTCACGACGCTGAAAGGAGCTTGTGCTTCCTGGAGAGCATTCCTGCTGCTATAGCTATTATCTTAGAGGAGGATCTTAGAGGTGTTGGTGTTTTGACAGCTTGTGTGAGCTAGTCTTTCTTTCTTTCTTTTCTTCCCCACCAAAAAAAAATGAAAAGTAATCATTATAGTAAATTAGCAAGAGATGGAGATTTTTTTTTATGGAGAGAGATATGGAGATTTAATTATAAATTCTTATTAAAAAATAGGTTAACGACATTTATGTCTTTAAGAAAAATAGAAACATACATTTAATACTAATTGTGACTTTTAGACACTTTTTCACTATTTAACCTCATTAAATGTTTCCTTAACCTGTGCCCTAAGGACGCACTAGTTAGGAAAACCCATGTATTAATACTATAAGAAAAATGTGCATTCCACTTGTAATTAAGTGTTATAAATTGTTTTGAATAATATTAATCATTTTATGTGAAAAAATTTTATTTGGTTACTTAAAATAAAATAAATATTAATTTTTTATAATCATTACAAATTAAAAATTTATTGTCACATAGGATTATAGGAAGAGGAAGAATATGAGAGATTAATTTTTAAATTTAATTTTTTATAGACATTTTTTAAAAATAATTAAATAAAATTTAATTGTATTTTTCAATACATATCTTATATTATCATTTTTATTTTTTCTTTCTAGGCCATATCTCCATAATAATATTCATCCTCTTTAATTTTTATTTTTAATTTAAATTTTGGAAATTTTTAAAAAGTAATTTAATATTAAAATTTCAAATTTTAAAATAATTTTTCATAACTTTATTTCTTTTGCATATAAAAATATATTAGTCGACTTGGAGACAAAGGGTGAAAATATTTAGTGGGGTTTTTTTTTTGTAATATGTCATTTTTAAGAGAATTCATTTTAGATTCAAGAAAAAAGATAGTTTTATATAATTTTCTAATCTCTTATATTTTTATCTATATTATAATAGTTTAAAATAGTTTTAGTGATTGGTCTTTAAAATTATGTATTATTTTTTAAATAAATTATAATTATAATATGTTTTATAGGGAGGGTACAAACAAGAAAAAAAGGAAAAAAAGAGTGAGAAATTAATTAAAATTGATAACATAAGAAGTTAAATAATTTTTATTACTTATTTTATTATTTGAAAAATACTTATTTTTATTTAATATTTTAAAAACTAAAGATAGAACCGACATATATTTTTATAGTGTAAACCTAAACATTACTATATAATATTGATTTGTTATAGGCTTGCTCTTGTTTATGTAAATGGCAGAGTTCCAAGAAAGAGAAAGAGAGAGTTGACGGTGGAAGAACAAGAAAACCTAAAACGGAGCATAAAGAAAATCAAAACTCACTACGGATCCACCACTGTGGATCCCTCGGAAGGTTCTGAGCATGAAGCCCACTCCCCGAGTGCAGAACAAATTAAGTCTAACTTCGTGAATTTCAATCTTATTCCTTCACAACCTTTAGGAAACCTTAAGTAGGATAAATCGGAGGTATATTGAGGTTTATAAACTAGATTTCTTAGAACCCAAGTAAGAACACAAGTTGAATCAAAATGCTTAGACCTTCCTAACGTTAGGATTCCTTCCAACCAAGCTAGATAAGCTTCCTTAGATGCGAATACAAGTTAGATAGAGGTCTAATACTCAAATCCAAGTATGTGAAACACTCAAGTAGAGTGTTATATTCGAGTAAGTCAAGTGTCCGAGGAAGGATACACATAAGTTAGGATAGAGAAGTCCAATAAGACCAAGAGCTTGACTCTGTGGCAACCATGGACTACATGTGAGAGTAATGGAGAGATAAATAACAAGTTAAGCTAAGTAATAACCTTAATGAAGTACATGTTGTTCTTATAGGAACAACGGCACGCAATAGAGTGCAACAGGAACTCCGAGGAGAGTAAAGTTACAGGAGAGGATTGCATGGAAGGTTGGCCAAGGTGAGGGTTCTTCCATCTCTGCTCCTAGGGTTGTATGCTTATGTGGAATACATGAGTATGTATATTCTCTGCTTGTCTGATATGTGTTAGCTAGAGGTATAGAATGCTAAAAGAATAAAAGAACTAGAAAATAGGCTGTGGAAAGTAACTTGGACAGGAAGACATAGGAGTAGAGTGAAATTGTTTGCTATGATTGGTGTGTTACAAATCCAACTCATACACTCCGGAGGCATGATGAGTATTTTATTAAATCTTTTCCACGATGATGGCAAGAGTCCTTGTACGGAAGGACTAAGCTTTTATTTTGAAAACTCGTCACGACGGTGACTTAAATTATAATCATGCAAAGGGAGTTGTTGGTGGGTTTCGGATTTGGTTATGCTAACGATGTGAGACATCGACTAGAACAACGTCAGATGGCACTTGAGACCTCAATTTTATAATCACCATGACGATGGTCATTGTCCTATCATGGCAATAGGGTCAGAAAGGATTTATATTGCTATGATGATAGCTTGAGGGTTAGAGAGTGCATCTGGACGGGTATATGAGTTATATCCTATTGAGGATACTTGTCCATATTAACAAGGAGAGGAATTGTTGATCCTTCGGGAAAGATACAAAGAATCCTATTAAGGCAAAAGTACCTTTCCTACCCCCAACGCTTGGGGGTCCTGTCAGTTTCGCCCCTAACGTTTTTTCGCTGTCAATTGTACCCTTAACGTTTTACGTTTCTGCCAATGTCACCCTTTTCACTAACACCGTCAAATATTTAACAGTTTTTGCTGACGTGGCATCCTATGTGGCAAAACGTTTTTTTTCTGTCAATTGTACCCCTAACGTTTTACATTTCTACCAATGTCACCCTTTTCACTAGCACCATCAAATATTTAATAGTTTTTGCTTACGTGGCATCCTATGTGGCAAAAATATCTGACTTGCCATATTTTTTTCCACACCAGATTTTTTACTCATCTTTTTCCCAACAAAACCGTGTCGGTTTAACCTCACCATATTCCTTTTAAAATATAACTCAAACACACGTGCCATTCTGTAGACAAAAACATCGGAGACGTTACCTATTCTCTACTTTGTCGGAGACGTTACCCTAAAATAGAGAATGGATAACGTCTCCGATGTTTTTATGAGCAAAATAGCGCGTGCGTTTGAGTTATATTTTAGAAGGAATAGGCCGAGGTCAAAACAACACAACTTTGATGGGGAAAAGATGAGTAGGAAATCTGATGTGGAAAAAAATATACCAAGTCAGATATTTTTGCCACATAGGATGCCACGTAAGCAAAAACTATTAAATATTTGATGGTGCTAATGAAAAGGGTGACATTGGCAGAAATGTAAAATGTTAGGGGTACAATTGACAGAAAAAAAAACGTTTTGCCATATAGGATGCCACGTAAGTAAAAACTGTTAAATATTTGACGGTGTTAGTGAAAAGGGTGACATTGGCAGAAACGTAAAACATTAGGGGTACAATTGACAGCGAGAAAACGTTAGGGGCGAAACTGACAGGACCCCCAAACGTTGGGGGAAGGAAAGGTACTTTTTTCTCCTATTAATATGTGAAACCAAGATAAGGAGACATGGGAGGAACCTACGGGTGAACTGTGAGCCTGATCTTGTAGAAGAGAAATCACCCTGTTGAGTTGGTCCAGGGTGTGTCAGTGACCATGCTTTGAGACGTCGTGCCGTGCCCGCCATTGTGGCCTGGTTGGGTAATGGACGAGTGGGCTCAAGCTATTGCCCTACAGCGAGGGGTTAGAACGTGCCACTTGGTGGCTATGGATCAGTTGTTTGATAGACAGAGGTTGATTGTGTTTGATTAATAAGATTGTCACGAGGTGACCAGTACCCAAGTGAATGAGTTAAGTATGTTTTGCCACGGGGTGGCCAGCAACCCGAGTGCACGGGTTCGAGGTAGAAAAGCCATGTAGTGGCAAGTAAATATCCCAAAGTGGGGGAAGTTAAGTAGATGTATGTTATAGTATCTGTGTGTATTTAAAAAATTGTCTGTGTTTGCATATAATTTGCTGATTGTGCAGCGAAGTGGTGAAGTACAGGATTACGTCATCACAATGTCTTGTTTGATTCAAACATGCTGAACGTGAGAAGTCCGGTAAGTAAAAGTCGGCACTATATGTTACATGTTACTTGCTGATTGATGACATGGAACAAACTGCTGCATGCTTATATTTGTTAAATGCATGTGAGTGTTTGGGTGAAATTCCTATTGTTGAGTGATCACCAAGAATGTATGCTAACTAATAGTAACTAGTTGTTTTTGCATGTGATTGTGTATGACTCCAAACCCAGCGCTATGGTACCCACCTTGCGTCGGGGATGGGAGAGTCCTCACTGAGTCGCGTGGTTAAGACTCACACCTCATTTTTACTACACAGAGACATGTTAAGTACATGTGGAAGAAGTCTCGGTGGAACGAGGGACGAGCAAAACTTTCCAAGACCCACAACTTGTTCATGTGGGTGAATAAATTGTAATTGTAATTTAATTTACTTTATGTTGTAGCATAAAGTAAAGGGTAGATGTACCCAAATTAGATTGTATTACTAAATCTAAAACCGTCAGCTTCACACGCCTTAAAGATCAGGATTAGTTATATCGCGATACAGGGAAAACTTGTTGTCAAAATATATACATATACATATATTTGTTGCATGTGAGTAGGATGGACAACATCTTCGGATTTGTAGCCAGTACACAGGTTATATATATTATGTGTGTTTTCCTATATCTATATCTTGAAGCGGCACTGGCCGTGGATTTGCTTGCCTAGGATAGGTCACCATTTCGGTGTAGCCATGGTATTATATTGCATGTGAATGTATTTTCAATAATAGATATTCTATCAATCAGTAATAAGGCTTACAGGCATAGGGGTATTCCCTGTGTTTGTGCCGGTCACGGTCCTCTAAACGGGGGTCGTGACAGAGTTCAAGAAAAAAGAATTAGGGTTTGCAAGAACCTTTTTCTTCTAAGATTCCATCAAACTTAATTCAACTTATGATGAATCAATATTTGGATTTGTTGGATCAGAGAAATTTTCTGAGGCCCAAACGTTTTTTTTTCCTAAATGTCCATAATTTTTAAATGAAATACCGAAGTGAATTGTGGCAAGTGTACATTATTTTGAAATGTCCAAAACTAAAAAGCCCACCTTGCATTAGATAGAAAAAATGAATATCTCAACCAAAAAAGAAAAAGAAAATATGAATATCACATGCTTTTATCTTTGTGATAAATGGGGTACCACAAAATCAGAAAAGACAAGAGAAAGGTATGAGCAGGTTTGGCTTTTCTTGACATTGGGTAGCGTGTAGTACTTGTGATACTCTTTCATTATTTAATGCATCTAATCAAGAAAAAGAAAGAGTGTGCTCTAATCAGAATGTGTGCAGCTATTTTTTTAAAGAGATAAAATACTATTTAGTCCTTGAATTGTTAGTTAAACAATTATTTAGTCCTCGAATTTGGCAAAAATATTATTTAGTCCCCAAATTTGTAACTCTGTCAACTCTTTAGTCCCCGAATTTGGCAAAGATACTATTTAGTCCCCGAATTTGCAACTCTGCTAACTATTTAGTCCCCAAATTTGGCAAAAATACTATTTAGTCCCAAATTTGCAACTCTGTCAATGATTTAGTCCCCTGATCATTATCTGTTAGATAACCAGGCACCAGCTGATGTAGCCGTTAAATGCTGATGTGGCACTGTTAAGTGCCTGAGCACATGCTACCTCACATGCCACATCAACATTTAATGGTGACGTCAGTTGGTTATCTAACAAGTAACAGTAAGGGGACTAAATAGTTGATAGAGTTGTAAATTCCGGGACTAAATAGTATTTTTGCGAAGTTCGGGGACTAAATAGTTGACAGAGTTGCAAATTTGGGGATTAAATAGTATTTTTGCCAAATTCAGAGACTAAATAGTTGACAGAGTTACAAATTCGGGGACCAAATAGTATTTTTGCCAAATTCGGGGACTAAATAGTAGTTTGACCAGCAATTCAAGGACTAAATAGTATTTTGCCTCTTTTCTAAAAGCTCTCCTCCTACCTAAGTTCTCCTCCTACCTACTCGTTTCATCATAAGAAAGGAAAAAAGGAAAGGAAAGAAGCAATTTCACATAAAGTTCTCTCTTCGCGCCTACTACCTCCAACTTCTTCCTCAGCCATACTAAAGAGCTTAAGCTTTAATGGTGCATTTAATGCTTGAAAGTGGTTGAAGTTTTTGAAGAAGCTCCTTCCAATGGCTAGTATTTTGGAGTGTTATTTTTTGCAGCATTGAAGAAGCCTTGACCATCAATTGAATATAAGCTAAAATAAAGAGAAAAACATTTAGAGTGATTTTGTTATTGCTGCATTTATTTTCATGCTCTTAGTGAGTAGTTGAATATCTGTGATTTCATATCTTTGTGATTTATTGTGTCTTTGTGGTTGTAAAAATCTTTCTTCTTCTGGTTGTTGTATGGTGAATAATTTTAAGAGGTTCTGAGTGTAAACACCAAGTGTGGTTAATCTTTGAGGGTGGTTTCAAGGTTATCAGAACATTAAGTATTATTCATCAGTCTGGTTCCTTGGTTAGGGTTACTTAGTTGTAATGCCTTAAAGGTTATAGAAAATCTTCTAACTAGTTGGTTAGCGAAAGAGTGGACATAGGACTGAAGGCAACTTGAGTGTGAAACTCTTTAAAAAAATTGTTGTTTGATTCACATTCCTTGTACTTTCAGTTATTTTCGTAAAAGGAACTGTCTTTCAAATTGGAACCTAATCTTTTTCAAGAAAAAAGAATCACAACTTTTAAAAATGCACGTTATTTTAACTACCCAATTGAATAGATGTGGCAAAAGCTTGAAATAATACATGAAGCAAATGATGATGTTAAGTTGAATTGGATGGACATGTTTATCAACGACTTAGAGAACTTCAAACTGAAACCTAGAGAGTTTATTGAAGACTTGTACTTTGAATTTGGAAAAATAATAAATAATCTTAATGCACTAGGTAAAAAATATTCAAATATTCAATTGTGTAGAAAAATAATTTGGAGCCTGTCCATTTTATGGAGACCAAAGGTGCTTGCTATACAAGTGATAACTCTATGATTGTTATTTGGGCTTGTATTTCATTGAATTATGATGCTTTTGCTGTTAGGTTATTTATTTTTATTAACATTTATATTTCTTATTATCTTTAGTTTTTATTTTCAAATTAGATGGCCCACAAAATTAGAAAGTTTGTTATTTACAATCTCTATGTATAAATCAAGTATGAATCATGAATGAGAATGCAATCAGCTTTTAACCTACTTTGAATTTTCTCCATCTCTCTCAATTTCCTTTCTAAAGTTTTATAAAAAAATCAACAGATGTTTAGGTGTTTTGGTACATTTGGCATGAGTTTAGTGAGTTTTAGTTTTGTTTGATGTTGTTTTGTTGTGCTCAAAGTGTTTATTGATGTGTTGCTCTTGCTTTTAGGGCTTAATATGGACAAAGTAGCATGATTCAGTACATTGCAAGATGTCAAAACAAAGTTGGAACCAAATGGATCAAGTTTTGGGCTGGTTTAAAGAATCTTGGCAGAGAGATGGCACTATAGCGCCATTTCGAAGCGCTATTGCACCTTGTCTCTATCTGGAAAGTGAAAACAGATGAATTTTGGGCAATTGAGGCAGAAAGGTAGCCTTTGCCTAGGGGTAGTTATGGAAATAAGCTTTTTAGCTGATAATGTGTTTTCTTCGAAGACAGAGTTTCTATTCATCTTCTCTTCTCTTGTAGTTTTAATGATGTTTGTTGTCATTGAAGTGATGTTGAACTTTTAATAGGCTAGGCTAAACTTTCTTATCCTAGGGTTATGGTACCCTAGCATGTAGATTGTGGTTTTTCATTACCTTTGCTGCTTTAATTAAATGAATTGATGTTTATTCAACTTGTTATGCTTGAACCCTAATTGTTTGGCATTGCATTGGGTAGTTTGGAAAATTTGGGTATCCTTGGAAGTCTGATCTCCCAGTTTTAATTTACCTATTTATGCAGTAAAGCACAACCAGGGTAGATCTCTCTCACAGAATCCGAAATAACTAAAAGAAAACAAAAGAAACAAAAGAAAGCAACAACTAAAATACTCTATGGGGAGTTATATCGAACAATTTGTGGGTGTGTGTGAATGGTTGAAAACTAAAGATATAAAGCAAATTAAAATAAACGGGGATGGATGATGATGAATATCCCTTTTGAAGAATTGCTTAGATATATCCTAGCCAGCACAACAGATAATAGAGATCGCTATTGAATGGCCATTTTTTAATACCATTCAATCAACCGATCAAACTCTTAGGGTACCGATTTAATTGGTAAATTTGTCTCGCACTCGAATTTTACCGATTCATTCAGACCTACATTGAAGTATATGGGAAATAGTTCCTCTATGGGTTCAACTAAACAATCACAGTGCCATTAGATGTTTCGAATATAATTCATAAAGATCAATGAGACCGCCAATTCAATCAAAGTAATTCATTATCGAAATATAGTCAAACAAATTACATATATCAAAATTATTTCTACATCAATTTAGCTATTCTAAAGCAGAAACCGATGTACACTTGTCGTTTTCCCTTATAGATCCAATCTGTATTGTCACCATGAGACAGATCTACAAGCCTAAAAGTAAATTGAGCAACATTGAAAATTAAATAGTAGATTCTCTTTGTTAAGATTGCTGGCTCAGGTCATCTGCTCATCCTCCTCAAGGGAATGGAGAAGGAGAAGGAGAAGGAAGGAAGGAAGGAAGGAAGAAGAAGAAGAAGATTGATTGATTGCTTGACTCAAACTTGTTCCGAAGCTTCCAATTCTCTTTGGCGACTCCCCGGCAACAGCGCCAAATTGATGAGTGCCTTTTTGCGAGGCCAACACCAATTAATTTTTTACTAGATAGTGCAGCTAGTGGCACGACCTAGGTTGATAGTCGTGGAATTGCCAATCAAGAAAAGGAATCAAAAGAACGAGGCAGAAAACAATCAAAATACTCTTTGGGGACTTTTGTCGTAAAGTTTGTGGGCGTAGTTAAGAGTATAAAACTAAGACTAAAATATAAAACAAAATAAACTAAAAAGGAATGAGATGGACATCCCTTTCGGAGGATGATCATAGTCTGTCATAGCCGTTACAAAACATAGTAAGAATTGTATTATGATGACCATTTCCGAATATCATTCAATCAACCGATCGAACACTTGAGGCTTATTGATGACACCCAAATTAGACATGGAGGTGTCATTTTGCTTAATATTGATAATAATTAGAAATATTACAGTAAAAGGCATTAACATAATACACAAGTGTCAAAATTAGGAAAGTGATAAAAGTGGGTTTTTAACATATATTTTGTGATAAAACTGTGTTTATAATTATTTATCATAAATCAGGTATTATTACGAAGGTCTTGGGTTGATTTCAGGTCAAGCCGGAGGCATTGAGCCACTTGGGATTATAGCAAAAGGACTAAATTTAAGACAGGAAAGCAGCAAGGACTAAACTGAAGAAGAAAAAGGAAGGCAGAAGTCAACGCAGAGTCAACATAAATTATGGTTGCTTGCCGCGGCGAGCATACAAGAATTCGAGGACGAGCAATTCAAATTTAAATTCAACCGGAGCAGGATTAGAGAGTTAATCGGGATCCGAATTTGGAAGATCTGAATTCATACTTCAAATAGAATTAGGAAACAATATTATTTTAAGTAGAATTGTATTAGGTTTCCTAATTGTAATTAGACTAGGATTCCCCATGTAAGTGCCTATAAATAGGCGGCACAAAGTCAAAGTCAAATTATCCTAGGATTTAGCTAGCCTAGCTCTTAGATTTAGCCTTGTGTTCTTAGATCATGAGTAGATAAGCCTAGTAGGTTATCCTAAGAGTCGTCTATGTAGTTGCTGGAGCTATGAACTTAATCTGTTAGGGAAGTTATTTAGATGTTTACAGTTTATGAACATCTGGTTATGATTCGAGATCCTTAACGGTTGGCGGATCTAGGGTTTATAATTGGATTAAATAGACCTAGCAGTTGCAAGTTTGGGTTGCCAGGGTTACCTTTGGATGAAAAGGTCCGATAAGGTGTTTCTAAATAATATTCTTCTATCTATCTTTCAAAAACTAGCAGGGATAGCAAATTACATAGACCCTGAAAGGATAATCTATTTTCTTTAAATGCTTGTTTATTTTCTTATTTGTCTTTCGTAGATTCACAGTTATTTTCTTGTTTTATTCCTAAAATACTTCTTGACCTTTTTAATAATACTTCATTATTTTAAAGGCATTGTTATTTTGGAACTACTGAAGGTTCTATGTGATTCGACCCTAGGTTTGCATTATACTGCATTACTTAGGAATTTATTTGATCCTGACTTACGACAAGTCAGGGGGCAATATTATCGCGTCTAAATATGCCTTCATCACTTATCCAATGTAACTAATAAAAATTCCTCTGTCAGATGAACTTCCTAGTTAATCGGACCAACGTTCAAGTGAATGGGAAGTGGTCGATCTCATGAGCTCAACTCAGCATCACCATTCCATTAAAGGTTCCAAACAACAACTCAACTAAGATTAATTGCAACCACACTTAATCAAAGGAATTATTATTGGATTATAGTCATGAAGCATACATGGATCATTTCTAGGTAGCGGCTGAAGTACACTCATGCTCCATCCTTAAACGCTCAAGTTCTCGCTTTCGCTAATCGAACAAACCCAAGAATGAGTCTACCATCTACCCACATGGACTCAAACTCTCACTGTCACTAAGAGCAAGTCCATGAGTAGAAAGATATACCATGTAACATCGAAATAAATACGATTATTCCATTACATAACTTTGTGTCAATCCTGCTCAAGGGAAGAGAGATTTAGCTTAGCATATGGGGGGCTGTAATATCTGAGGTGTTTATTTTAATTATTATCATTTTATTATTATTTAATTTATTTTTCTTTCAAAAATAAAAATATATTATATTAAAGGTAAAATAAAATTAAGAGGAGAAAAAATAGGAAATCTAAATTTTCTTTTTAGGACCTAAAAGAAAAGGGGGTTAAAAAGATGGGAAATAATTAGGTTTTAACTACTTATTAATTATTTTGTTTTTTTAGGCCAAATATTAAAATAAAAGGGGGGCCAAACCGTGACCCCCCTTCCATTTCATTAGCAAAAAAAAAGAAAAGAGAAGAACGGAGGGAGAGAGAAGCCGAGACGCACGAGGAAGGGAAGAAGGAAGGTGACGGAGGGGATTTGGCTGGAATCACGCTGGTGAAGGGGCTTCGACGCTGGTGACGGTGACCGAGACCCTCCTTCAACACCCAGCAAGCTTCACATCCGATTGGAACAAGGTAAGAAATCCCCAATCTCTCAAAACCCCAATTTCTCCAATTTTAGGGATTTTAGGAAATCATCAATTTCTTCTATTTGGGACACTCTGGGGATAAATTAGAGCTTAGTATGTGTTCTTGAATGCTTAGTGAGGTTCATAATCGAAGCTAAATCGTAGGAATGGACCGGTTGTGGAAATGTCGGGAACGTGTCCACTTCTTCTCAAGGAGGCGGACAGATCTGAACACCGCACGCTTAGTCCGCGTCGGTAGCTATTTTGGTTATGTAATTATGTTTTGATGTATATATATATATATATATAAAAATCCTTTTTGGGTGTAGCTTTTGTACATATACAACTGTTGTGTATATATATGTTATACTCGAACTCTAGTATTATCGGCTTCATACAGGTTAAAAATAGGTCTTGGTGATTGGGAATTAGGCCATGATATTGAATATATCATGTGTGTATATATATATATATATATATATATATGAGTTCTGCAAGTGTCTAGGATAGATCGTACGCATTGAGGCTCGTGATCAATATGTAAATTATATATATGTGTGGCTGAATATATCTTTGTATGGAAATATGGCTTCCGCATGTGACTAGGATAGATCGCACGCATTGAGGCGTGTGATCAATATGTAAACTATATGCATGTGTGTGGTTGAATATATGTATGAATGGATACAGGACTTCTGCATGTGATTAGGATAGATCACCCGCACTGAAGCGCGTGATCAATATGTAAACTATACGTATGTGTGATTGAATATGTGTATATATATAGACTGAAGCGGTGCTGAGCGAACCGTGGATTGCGAGCTACTTAGGTCACCGTAAATGGATGGCCATATATATTATATATTGTTTGTATTAGAAACGGGTAGTTATGAACATGTATAAATGTTAATCAGGGATTAGAGGCTTACGGGATAGGAGAAATTCTACCTCCCGTGCCGGTCACGGATGTCCAATATGGGGTCGTGACAGGGGCGCTATGGAAGAGCATCCCCATATACATGGCCATAGAAGGATACAATAAAAGAAGAAAATACAATAAAAAAACTAAAGAACAAAGCAAACCTGCAAGCTACCCGTAGCCTCCAAGAGGAGGACTCTAAACTGCTTGCCTAAGGTGGGGTTGTGGCTACCTATTTATAGCCTCCAAACCCAAGCTCTAGGTCTTCAATTGGGCCTCTAATGGGTCAAAACCGTGCAGCTGATCCCTCTTACTTTGCAGTAGTGCTTGGATGTCGCGATCCGAATGGGGTCCAATTTAATTCATATTTTACTAGATAAACGTAGCAAGTGGCCCTGACCTAGGTTGATCTCTCGAGGAAGTTACTGAATGTTCAAGCCTTGGAAACTCAAGTGCTCAAGATAGACAGTTATCCCAACTCTCTATCGGGACTTTCGTCGAACAATATGTAGGTGTATTTTTGGGGGTTTGTTAGGAATGAAAAGGAAATAAAATAAAGACAAGAAAATAAAATATGCAAATGCAGGACAGAATATATATCCCCTTTCAGAGGACTATATGCGGCTATCATTGCTAGTGAATAGATGGAGAGAATCGTATCTCGATGTCCATTATCCACAATTCATTCAATCAACCAAACGAACTCCTATGGCGCATAGCCGACTAGTAGAAATTCATATGCCACATGAATTCCTTAGGGGATGGAGTAAATAAGGGATGAGTTACATGCATCCAATAGCGTACTACTATGCCATTGAAGTACCAATGACTACTCGACCAAGATTTCTCTTGAGAGGCATCATTAGAGTATAAAATCAATGGGGGAAATGAAGATCAACAAATGGATCTCTTATTATCCATCTCTACATAGTTATACTTCTTGAAACTCTAACAACAACTCTACAAAGATTCAAATCAAAGGAAGTATTGTTAGATAATCAAAAGGAATCCACCTAACTACACATACTCCTATCATGGTTCCAACATTTCGTGGTAGTGGCCGAAGTACACTTGTGTTCCTTCCTCGAAGGCTTGAATTTCCACATTACGCTAAGAGAATGAGCCCAATGATAACACTACTTTCTACCCTCTAGACTCAAGCATCTTGTTGTCACTGAGTGCGAATCCAAGAGTGAAACAGACTAAAACCATGAAAACATCAAAAATAAAATATAGACACGATTCTTCCACCTAACCAACCATAGCTCAAGCTGCATCTCAATCCTCCCAAAAGGGAAGAGAGACCTAGCTTTGAGTATGGGGGAAGCTCCTTGACAGCCACCTCAACCACACACACATGGCTAGAGGAAGAATGCAAAAGAAAAGAAGAGAAGACCTAATATCTCTCTTAGACTAAGAAAGAAAATACAAGAATGTGTTAGAGAGGTGTGTGAAATGCCTACCCCGTAGCCTGTATTTATAGGCAAGAGGCTAGGGTTATGGCTCTAAATTGGGCTTAATTATGCCCAAAACCCGTTTTCCTACATAATCTTAGTAAAAGCCGGTTCGTAAGCAAATTGGTATCTACTTAAATGCCTCTAATGTGAGCTCACTTATGGCGAGCTATGCTGCTCGCTGTAGGCAAGGCGGTGCTAGCTCTCCTTCTGCTCCAAGCTACTCTCCTTTAGGTTGCTCTGGCCTGCTTATTTTGACTTTTAGTCCCTCTTTCCTTCATTCCTTGCTTTTAGGTCCTTAAGGAATTCCTGGACAATATAGAACCTTACATCAAAGTTTGGTAAAAAGTCTTCCTTAAAGGACTTCCATAAATAAAGCGTTAAAAACACGAAATTAGCAAGAAATGATGTCAACGCCCTTCATCATAATTAAGGCATAATTATATGCATAATGCATGATTAAACAATATAATCTATGCCATTTAAGCACTTAAATCCGTGATGATTTTGGGTGCGATCAATTCCCCCACATTTAAACCTTTGCACTCCTGGCAAAGCATCAGTCATAGGAAAGAGTCGAGGTTTCCAAAAGAGGTATACTGCTTCTCTTGCCACTTTCGCATGGATGCAGTTTTTGTTCTCTCTAAGAGAAACGTACTTCAAGCTTGCACAGCTCTAGTAGTGAACATATGGGCATAAGAATAAGCTATTTTAACTATTGATCATTAAACTGTTTCAATCAGACCTCACAGTTAGGGTTCTTTTTCACTCAAGTTTGCTTTATTAATGCTAGCCATAGGCTTGGTATATTTCTCTATCTCCATTACGAATATTCTTGCAAAGATAGATCAAGAGGACTTTTTAGGGTTATAATGGATGGATGAAGGCTAAAGTGGAAGATATGTAAAGGAAAGAAAGAAAGATAACTAGGCCCTAATTTGGAGCAATCATTTGTTTTTCTCCTTGGTAAATAGGGTTGACCGTTTTTTATGTTTTCGCTATTGCTTTTTCCTTCGGAATACTATTCCGCTTTTGACCCTTATTGCCCGATTTATTTTCTTTTCGTCCAACATTTTTTGCTTTTCTTTTCTTTTTCAAGAGTCTACTAGACTTGTGTATTTTTCTTTTGATTAATTGGGGAGCAATTTTTCTATAAAGATATATAACCAACCATTTTAAACTTTTATGAATTCAAATGATTGTCCTTGGGGATCTAGCTTATTCATATAAGGCTCAAAGGGATTAGCAAAGGGATAAATGGTGTTTAGGGTGAGTGTTTGGGATAAAGGGTTAAGAAATGAATGCCTCTATCTTCTATATCATGCAAGAGATATATTAAGCCTTGACTAAGAGAATATCACAAGTTCTAGCTAATGCTATTAAGAAAAGTAGGTACACTCAGAAGATATTTCATTGAATAATAGGTGTTTGGGCTTAAAAACCTTCCAACTGGTTGGGTTATTCTCAATTGATCAATGCTTAGCTAAATTCTTTAGTGATAGATACACTATTTTGAGCTATAAGAGCTAAAGCTAATTTCTAATGGAAAGTTTAAAACTAAACCCAGTAAAAAGTTAAACAGAAAAATCAATATATTCTTTGTTATTTACTAAACTCCTCCTAAACTAAAACTAAGAGGAGTGATAGATCTAAGGTGTAAAAATTTTGAAAATAAAGGAACTTAACCTATTTAGGTGTATGGAAAAAAATGTAGAAAAGGTAAACAAAACAGGGGAATTGACTTCTGCTTTGTTCACTTAAGGCGAGTTGGATGTCACTCGCTGCATGCAAGTGACACAGAGGTGATATTCCTCGGCATGTCCATTATTTCAGTTTTCAAAAAAAAGTTTTCACCTAAGGTTTTCAAAAAATTTAGCGGGGTGTGAAAAACAAACGCCAAAATGATATGCAATGTACACAAACAACAAGAGTAAGAGCAATTTAAGCAGAAGTATGGCAGAATAATTTCTTTTCTCCCCCCCCCCCAACTTAAAAGAAACATTACTCATAATTTATGAAACATTTAGAGTAATATCTTAGTTAAGTGTTGGGTTAAAAGAAATTGCAAAAAGAAAGAAGTATAAAAACAGGATTGGATTAAGACCCAAAATAAAAACAAACAATCATGTATTCACAGAAAATAACATATGTCACGACCCCCACCCGAGGGCACGTGACCGGCACAGACTAAGGGTAAGGCCCCCGAGCCTGTAAGCCTCATTTGTCAATTCCAAACCTATCTTTCAATTGCCATTTAAGCATTCTATTTAATCCAACATAAAATACAAGTCAATTACACAATGCCAATTCAGTAGTTTTACAAAATACAAAATATTATCAAAGACTACACCCACAGAACAAAGTGTAGGTTCTTCTATGACGGCCTTCCCTAGGCCGACATGGATGTCTGACCGGTCCCTGTCTCTGAAAAATGTAAACAACGAGGGGTGAGTCATACGACTCAGTGAGGGACAAGCCCATCCTAGACGTGGTAGAAGGGTGCCACCACGAAGGGGAAGAGAATGTCACACATAAGCAGTTACTTTGTCATTTATTAGATAACAACACAAAATTTTTCAACAACTAACCAAAGTCCATGTACCAATCATACTTACACAAACACACCATTCACATAAGTCGTTTACACATCCAAAACATAAACCACTCAAGTGGTGTCTATACATCAATTTCAAGAAAAAAAGCATAGATTTAGACGCAAATTCGACCAATCCAAGATGCACAAATATTTGGGGGTAATATTGGCCACATAGAGTTAAGATCACTTGGATGCAATCTAGTGAAAGAAAGTTTTAAGAATGATATAGCTTTAAAAGAAAAGAATTAGTTTACTAACTGGAGTCCAATGTTTGTCAAGTATTAAAGAGAACGAATCCCCTATTTAGTTTTCAAAAGGACGAGGAATGCATTATATAAAGAAAAGGGTTCGTATGGTTTAAAAAGGAAATAACTATGTGACCAAGATTACCTATTCACACAATTTCTTTCCCACAAGAAAACAAGGAATGAGGTTCAACTAAGTTCCTTCCCTCCTCCCTTGCTCACTTATGGGTTCATAACAAATGGGTTGGTTAAGTGGTCCAACTATGTTCCTTCCCACCACCTTCCCAATTTTTACAATTTTAACGGCGCATGGTTCAACCCCGTTCCTTCCCATACCCGTCGTTGTACATCAACACAAGGTGAGTGCCATGGTTCAACCTTGTTCCTTCCCATGGACTAACCCATGCCATATTCACATATGGTGTATGGTTCACCCATGGTCCTTCCGATACACCACCTTAGTATCTTAACTCATGATTGGTCACATGGTTCTGCCTTTGCTCCTTCCCATGTTCTCAACCATGCAACATTCACACATGGTGTATGGTTCACCCAAGGTCCTTCCCATACACCATCTTAGTACCCTAACTCAATACTTAATACAAACAGTGCACAATTTCCTACACACAATCATCATCATACAACACACATCAATCAAAGAGATAATTTGCAAATTAATTCACTCATCCTATCAAGAATCCATATTCATGCACAAGCTCACATTCAATCTACAAATTTCACGTCTATATCAAGCATTAACAACCATCCATGAGTACAAATATACATTAAGAAATTCACAATTTCGATTACACAATTATGTCATCCAATCAACCCTTTAGGGGCTAAGATGAGAGAGTCCCTCACCTTGGCAACTCCCTTGATTATACTCTTGAGTGTCTTTGCCTCCAAGGAGTTCTTTGGTTATTTGACAAATCTTATAGCAGCTAAAACTTCTTCTCTGATTCTGAAAAAATCAATTTCTCATAACCAATTGGGAAATATTCTCTAAAATTCACTATTCTAGTTTTTCCCAAGTAATTTCCCAAATTAAGTTTCTATCTTTCCAACAACTTCTCCTTTAATTAAATCTATCTTAATGTGATCCCAACAACATAATTATTAACTCAGAACCCATTTTGAAGCAAAGAATTCAGAGAGAAATAAGATTCGAATGAAAATTCACACAAAGCTTTTACAAACACCAGTTCACTTTCATATGTATACCAGCAAGGTTTAAACATGATAAACTTCACCAATTAAAGGAGTTCTAAGTTTCTGAAAGCATCTTTGTATGTCCTCTAACACTAAAAAAAAAATTCAGCTTATGGAGAAAACAATTAAGAGAGTAAAATAGTAAAGAATTCAAATACCCCATAAACAGAGGTAAGTGCAGAACAACCACATTTCGAGCTCCTTTATAGAAAATCTAACAGTTGGATCATGCATGTAATGGAAAATCTAAAAATCTTAGGATGTTAGTTTTCACCCAGCTTTGGAATCATATGAATCCATGGAGAAACGAATTCAGAAAACGAAATTAAAGCAGACATGTTCATATCAAAATCTTATAAAAACATCAACAACGTTTTTTTAGACTTCTCTCAAGACTTAAACCACAAAAGTTGATGCTTTCAGAGCTGGTGTGCAATTTCTAAACCTAGGGAAGGGTTGGCTATATTACCTTGCTCTTCCTTGGTCAGAAATTCGAGGAAGAAGGATGATTTTCCACTGCTAGCTCATGGTTTTCCTGGGTCGAACACAGCAAGATGATGTTCTTGCTTCTCGGTCTATTCTTCCTTCTACTCAGCTCTAAACCTAGTTTTGATTCTTCCCAATTCTCTCTCTAACTTCAGCTTCCTCCATCTCTTGTTTCCCCCATCACACTCCCTTTCCTCGGTTTCCCTCTTTTCGTCCTTACTCATACAAGAGCAACAACGCCTCACCGAAACGATAGAAACCCACCGTTGGTCGCTCACGTTGCAGCTGTCGGTGATGTTCCCCCTTCCTCCCGGTGGTTTTCTTCTCGTTCATCTCTATCTCTCTCTCAATCGAATTCTTCTCTCTTTCGGTTCCCTTCTCTCTTTCTCAATCTCCCTTGCAATGATAGAAGGAAAAAGGAAGAATGAATATATTCTTTTAGGGTTAGAGAGGTGGCTAACTTAATCTAATAGGGAAAGAAATAAAAATTGTGTGGCTTATTCTTAAGTAAGGAAGAGTGAGATGCTTTCTCTATATCCAGCCACAAGAGAAGGTGATTCCCTTAATGTCTCACACATAAGGTAGTAAGGTGTTGGTGTATTTTAGTGTTCTACCACACTATGGTAATGGAATTTCAGCTTTTAACTCCATTGTCAATTTTATTTTATTATTTGGTCCCAAGTCTATTTGTTTAAGTACTTTATTTATTTTAAATTTTCTTTTATATGATTTACACTAGTCCGTAATTAAATTTCATTTTGGCGAATTAAATCGATTTATTAAATCTTATTTTCCTTTTAATCTGAAGAATTCAGGACTTTGATAAATTTCTTACTATTAAATGGTATATTACCTTTTAACTATTTATTTCAAAATTAACTACTTAAATTCTTAAATTTGCTTTATTTATTTATAAATCTTAAATTTTAATTTAATTAAGTCGTCTAACTATTTTATAAAGTATACTTTGGAGCAGGATATTACAACATAAATTCTGAATTATTAGAAATTCACTTATGATCCAACAAAATATATAAAGATTCAAACATTTAGAATAACTGATTAAACAAAGCAAAGTAATTCGACGATTATGTGAGAGATTTGACCCTTGGGTTACACCCTGAGCTACCCTAAGGTTTTATTTGTTCACGATCACGATGACAAGTCGAGAGCTCGTTCGAAGTAATTCGAATTTGGTGAAGATCATGCACCGTAGGAATTCGACCGTTCAGTTGGATACAATATGGAAAATGGTCATCGTGATATGATCTTGTCCATCGTTCCACTAGTTGTGATAGCAACATATCATCCCGCCGATGGGAACTCTATCGTACATTTTAATATTTAATTTCGTGTCTTTATTTTCTTGCATCCCAAAACCCCAAAAATACGCCTATTTAGTGTTTGAAAAAAGTCCCAATAGAGAGTTGGGCTAGCTCTCAACCATGAGCCTTGATATTCCAAGTCCTTGCCCATTGGTATTCTCCACGTGAGATCGACCTAGGTCAGCGCCACTTGCTACGTTAACCTAGTAAAATAAATTCTAAATTGATCCTTGTTCGGACCACAACATCCGAACACTACCGCGAGGTAGGAGTTACCGATCAGTTTTTGGCGCCGTTGCTGTGGCGGTTATTAATAAGGATTTGGAAAATTGAGTATCAAGATTGATCTTCTCTTCTCTCTATCTTTATCTTTATTTTCTTTATTTTATTTTACTTTTCTGAGTTAGGGACTTCGTCTTTTGAGTCTTTTTATTTTGATTTTTTGCATTTTGCAGAGTGTAAGAACTGTAGCTGCTACAGTTCTACAGAAAATCGTCAATTTCTTGCTCGCTTACATGCTAGCAATAGTGAATTTCTCAATCAGTTTTGCAAATATTCTCTCCTCAATCTCATTCGCTTACAACGAGCAAAGGCTGCTCGCCACGAGCGAGCCGGGCAAGAGAGGATTGCATTTCGTTTTACCTTTATTTTTATTTATTTTTCTTTTTAAATACAAAAATCTTCAATGGAGAGGCCTACACTAAGGATTTTAAGGGAACAAGCAGCCACACCTCAAGGCACTGGTGAACTGTCACTGCAAGCACGTGTAGAAATGCTCATCGCCCAAGTGGCTGAAATGGTTCCTATAATACTTGCCCAGATAAAATGAACTGACAAGGAACTAGACTCTATGACTGCAACAGTCATGCATGTAGTTTTGCAAAAGAGAGAAGGACAAAATTGTCCTACTCTGACTCTACTGGAAATGGCTAAGAACGTTACTTTTGCAAGTCAAATCGAGAAAACTGAGGAACCCTTCTCTCAGTCAACACAGAGTTATAGCAACCTCGGAAGATTGATGGCAAGATTAAGGACAAAATCCCTACCCTCATTGTCCCCACCATTTAACCAAAAAAATTACCTTGTGTCCCACATTGATTTTATCATTCCATTCTACACTTGTACCATGCAACATGCCCAAATCTTTTGTACAGGTACGGATGGAATAATCAAATCAATAACTATCTTCGAACAACGTGGGAGTGACCAAGCAGCTGAAATAATTTTGGGACAAAGTGCTAAAGATAAAGGGAATACTGAATGTTCCCTTGAATGAAGACTATTGCTACAACTTCATTTATTCAAGGAGAATTTGAAGCTGGATTCAAAATTAGGTTGTTTCCTTCTTTTACTTATGTCTTGTTTTATTTATGTTTTGTTTTCATGTTTGTTTGTTTAAGCGAACTACTGATGGTTGGCATGTTTTGTCATAGTTATATCTTATGTTTGTTTGCTAAATATTAGTAATGAATAAATTTGTCTTAATTTGGATTTCAAATACTATTTCCATTTTTATCTTCCTATATGATTTCTCCCTAACCGATACATAAACAAACAATTACTCTTAATGTTTTCTACATTAAGAGTAATGCTTCGTTTAAGTGTGGGGGAGGAAGAAAATAAACTATCTTGTTTACTTTGCTCGATTCACTCTACTTTAGTTGCTTGATTTAATTGCATATCATCTTTAGGCTTGTGTTTTCATAAAACCCTCTTAATTTTCAAAACCTTAGGTGTAAAAACATTTTTGAAAATTGAATAGAAGGAGATACAAAAGAATATCACCATAGTGTCACTCTCCTACAACGAGTATCACCTGCTCGCCACAAGCGAGCAAGGCAATAGTGAATTCCCCTATTTCATCTAATATTTTATGAATTTTATTTTCTAATACAACTAAGTAGGACCAATTCCTTTATTTTCAAAATCTTATACACTTTAAATCTAGCACTCCTCTTAGTTTTAGTTTAAGAGAGTTGAGTAAATAACATGGGTTATATTGTCTTTTTTTGTCTAATTTCTTATTGGATTTAGTTTTAGAACTTTTCATTAGAAATTAGATTTAGCTATCACAGCTCAAAATAGTGCATTTATGACCAAAGAATTTAGCTAGGCGTTGATCACTTGAGAGAAACCTCATCCAGTTGGAAGATCTTTTAGCCCAAACACTTGTTATATTTTGAAAGATCTTAAGAGAGTGTATCTGCCCTTATTAATAGCTCTAACCAGAACTTATGATAACTCTTAGCCCAAGCTTAACATATCTCTTGCAAGATAGAGGCATTCATTTCTAAACCTGTTTACCCCAAACACTCACCCTAAACACCAAATACCCTTTGCTAAACCCCTTTAAGCCTTAAATTAATAGATAGATTCCCTAAGGATAATTTTTGGACTCATAAAAGGTTAGTATGGTTGATTATACATCCTTATAGCTTAATTGCTCCCCTAGTAGAAAAACAGAATTGACTCAAGTCTAGTAGACTCCCGAAAAGAAAAAAGAAAACAAAATAGAAAATGTTGGACAAAAAGAAAATAAATCGGGAAAATAAGGGTCAAAAGCGGAATAGTATTCCGAAGGAGAGAGCAATTAGCAAAAATATTAAAAAATAGTCAACCATATTGAACCTAAAAGAGGACGAATAATTGCTCTGAATCATGATCTAACTATTCATCTTTCTTTCTTTTCTTCCCATATATACCATCTTAGCCTTCATCCATCCATTTCAACCCTAAAAGTCTTTTTGATCTATCTTCGCAAGAATATTCATTGTGGAGATAGAGAGTTATCCCAATCTTATGGCTAGGCTTTAATGAGGCAGACTTGAGCGAAAAAAAACCTTGACTTGTGAGGTCTTAGCAAAACAGTCTAATGATCAATAGCCGATAAGCTGATTCTTAACCCCATATATGCATTACTAGAGCTATGCAGGTCTAAAGTACGTTTCCTTTAGAAAGAGAAGAAACTAGTTTCATGGGAACATGGCAGGAGGAGCAGTAAACCTCATTGGAAAAATCCCAACTCTTTCCTTTGACTGATGCTTTGCCCAATAATGCAAAGGTTTAAGTGTGGGGGAATTGATAGCATTCAAAATCATCACTGATTCTAGTGCTCATATGGCAATATGGCATATATTATACTGCTTAATCATGCATTATGCATATAATTGTGCCTTATTCATGACTACAACATTTTAGGCCTTTAGCAACACTTATCACAGCAACAACTAAAAAACCGTTCCCTAAAGTTAAGATAGGCAACGGTTTTCTTATTGTAGCGAATAATATATCTTTTAGACAACAATTTCTAAGCAACAATCAATAACCGTTCCCTTTGCCTAAATAGGTAACATATTTTAGCCGTTGCTTATTTTTTTCCCATTTTCGCCACAGTTTTTTGAGTGTGGCATATTGAATTGGTCTCTAGTTACAAATAAAAACCGTTCCCAATTACTTTTGTTACAAATAAAAACCGTTCTCAAAAATATTTTTCAGGTACAGGTGAAAACTGTTCCCAATAATTACTTTTGTTACAAATAAAAACCGTTCTCAAAAATATTTTCTCAGCTACAAGTAAAAACTGTTCCCAATAATTACTTTTGTTACAAATAGAAACAGCTCTAAAAAAATATTTTGTCAGCTACAGGTAAAAACGGTTCCCAATAATTACTTTTGTTATAAATAAAAATCCTTCCCAATTCTTATGTTTACTTATTTTAATTTATTTTCTTTAATTGATTTTAGCTTATCAAATTTATTTTTTATCTTATTATATTTTGTTACTTTTATCTTATCTTATAATTATATTATTTGATTTTAGCTTGATTTGAAATATTTAAATGAACTTTAAATATTTAAATAAAGAGAAATTGTGAATTTTTTAAATACGAAATTAAAAAAAAATTAAAGAATTAAATATAATTTATAAATACATTAACTAACAAATAAAAACCTTTTCCTATTATTTTTGTTACAAATAAAAATCGTTCCCAAAAATATTATATCAGGTAAAAATAGTTCCTAGTTCTTATATTTACATATTTTAATTTATTTCTTCTAATTGATTTTAGCTTATCAGATTTTTTTTATCTTATTATATTTTGTTGCTTTTATCTTATTTTATATCTATATTATTTGATTTTAGCTTATCAAATTTAATTTTAATTTAGTTAGGAATATTTTTAAAATGAAATTTAAATATTAAAATAAAGATTGAAATTGTGAATTTCTTAAATGAGAAATTAAATAAAAATTAAAGAATAAAATGGAATTTATAAATACATTAACTAGCAAGACTAAATATAAATAAAATGAATGAGTAAATATAAATAACTTGGATTAGTAAAATAAATCAAATAAAAAAATAATGAGGTAGGCGGAGGAAGAAAGGGGAAGAGACTTTACCCATTTTTCCAACCCTATAGCGCAACAGAGAAAGAAAAAAGAGAGGGAAGCGGAGAATTTTTTGAGCTTCTCGTGGTTCCACTTGTGCTCCACCGGTGCTATGTTCCCAGTAACCAATAGCAGAAACGGCAGCAACGACCGCAGCTCGTAGATTCGTGTCAAGGACGGCGTTACAGTATTCGGGAGCGGCAAGGACGGCGTCGACGCCAAGCTGAGTGGCGGCGAGTTTGGCAATGTCGTCGACGAGGATCAAGTCGGAGTCGAGGTAGACGACTTTGCGGACACGTGGAGGGAGGAGGTTGGCGAAGTAATTGCGGGCATAGTTCAGAGAGTGAGAAGGAAGGAAGGTACAGAGAGGGGATTTAAGGAGAAAAGAAACTTCTTGGTTATTTTAAGCTTAGGTCTTGTCAATGGTAATTTCCTGGTTCTCTTTGTTTTAATTAAATCAATTTCAGGGAGAGATCGGCTGTTAGTCCTAGTTTTTATTACAGTTGAAATTGATTTAAGAGAGTTTTATCTCACTCCAGTCTTTTAAATTTGTGTTTTGCTAGGTTCTTCATAGATTTAAGATTCACTATTTGAGTTAACAAATTCTGCTGCCTTATAAGTTGTAGAACTAAATTTGATGCCCTTACAATGATTTACAATTTTTTTATGAACTGTGGTATCAGACTTGTTATAGAATATTAAAAAAAAGAGAGGGGGTTTTTTGTTTTTGTGTGTATAGGAAAATTGAACAAATGCAAGGAAATAAAGAAGTAGTACACAACCAATTTGCTAAAGACACAACCAAAAACAATTATGAATTTGTGAAGCCGACTTGGTATACATACACACACACACCCCTAGTGGTTCTTACTACCTATTTTCATGTTTCTTGTACTAGTTTACAATAATGAGTTTGTAAAGTCAAGGCCAACACACTACAGATTATTGATATTAATTGGGTTTGTAACTAAATGTGATAAAAATAAAACTTATGCTCCCTTTTCCACTCTTTTAGATATATGTTATATTTATAGGTAGAATGAATTTGCCTCATTGTTTTATATTACTGCATAGAGATATAGTTAAATAAGAGAAGTTAAAATGAACTCTTAATCACATCCAACAAAATAAATATTATTAAATAGATGGTTTCTGAGTTATTTTCTGGCAAGATTAAATTATTTTGACCCAAAAGGTCTTTGGTTCAAATTCTATTTAGATGCGCTCTGTCATCTTTAGCTGGTTTTTCCTTAAATAGGATTAAATAGGAAAACTACCCCATTCTTGGGTTTATCTTGTTGGTTTCAAACCCATAGCAGTGAACACATAAGTTAGATGTTATTTTTATAAATGATAAAACTTAGATTAATGTGTATGTGAATGTAATTGGAGTTCAAAAGTTTGCAACGAGAGGGGTAGTAGTGTTCTTGTGCGAGAAAAGGGGGTGAGGATGAAAAAGTGAGACTGGGTAGAGCATATGGGTAACTATTTACTTCTAGAGACTCATCTTTCTCATAATATCAGTTTTTAAAGTTTTTTTGTAGATGTATACATGTTGCAGTATAAATACCAATGACATATTTGACTTCCTAATCAATACTTGAATTTTTTTATCAAGTTCATTTTTATTTATGGATTTATCTAACATGTGAGCTAATGACCGGAAAACTGTGAAAAATCAACTAAAAAACAATTTTTTATGTTTAAAAAAAAAACTTCACCAACCAATCAAAATGAAACCTTAACATGCGCCCTTAGGGAAAATGTTAGATAAACCCCTTATTTATACATCTTATTCTTAGGTATCCTCTGGTTGTTATCTATAATAGACATATTTAATATCACTAAGTTTGTCCTCTTTAAACTTTAGATTTGCAAATATGTTCTCATTTATGAATCACTTTACCACTTGTTTCAGGTACATCACACATTTGCAACTTCTGGTTCTGATGGTGCTTTTAATTTTTGGGACAAGGATAGTAAACAGAGACTTAAGGTTCTCCACTGCTTTCCTGCATCTTAATCATTGGCTAATTTTTTTAATCAATAATTAGTTAAAGGCATGGGCTGCAGAATAAATAACTGCTGAAATCCAATGGGTCTTTCCACCCTCTCCTCCCATGTTCAACACTGTATTCTTCAATTCCTGTTATATTGCAGTGTTCTTTTTTGTGTAATCAAATGTAATCTATGCTTATTTAATTTTAATACAAGATTTTCTTATTTCAGGCCATGCTAAGATGCAGTCAACCTATTCCTTGCAGTACCTTCAACAATGATGGTTCAATCTTTGCTTACTCGGTACATTTTATTTCTGTACAAGTTTGTAGTAGTGTTCTGGTCTTCTCTTCGTATTAATAGAAAGAGTGTATATATATATATACACATATATATGGGGATGCACACTCATATACACACCTAGTTTGCCCGTTCTAGATTGAGTCTTCGTACCTAATAGAAATTTCTAATGCCTTTGCTTTTTAGTAATTGTTTATGTTCTTTCCTCTACAGGGTGTGTTCATTTATGAGGTGGGTCCTAAAGTTTTATTTTTGATACTTTTCTTTTATTTCTCAATGAAGAATTATTAGAATGTAGCCTTCTTCTTCTTATTTCTTGTTATTTTCTCTTTTTTTTTGTCTAATTGGTTCTAATCTCTTTTTTTTTTAATTTCTAAATATCTAATAGATATTTCATTTTTTTTATGTAGGGATAACTTTGTGAAAAATATGGAAGTCGCGAATCCAGTTGAATGGAGCACCTCTAGTGTATATTTTGGATAATTATTGGCTTTGTTAGCCGACCCCACCTAGTGGGAAAATGCTTTGATTGTTGTAAAAATTGGCTTTGTAAACTTTTATTAGAATTTTCTATGATATTACTCCTTTTGGGTAGATCTTGTGATCATTTTATTAGAAGACAATATTGTAATGCTACATGATTTGTTCTAAATATTTTGTTTTGTATATTGAAAAGTGTTGAAAGTGCAATTTTCTTTAAGTTTTAAAATGCCAAAAGTAATTGCATAGCACATATATATAATTAAAAAGTGTGTTACTAAAAGTTTAATAAAAATGTTGCTTATTCTTTTAGGCAACAGTTTATCATTGTTCTTTTAAAAAAATTCAACAAAACTGTGTGGGCACATCTAATAGGCAACATGTAATTTTTGTTCCTTAAAAGAGCAACAGTTACAAAATGTTGTTTATTTTAATTCTCAAAACCGTTCCCTATTGATCATGTATAGGGAACGGTTTTCAAATGTGTGGCCACAGAGTGCACAAAACCGTTGCCATAGACAATAGGTAACGGCCGAATATAGTACGGCCAAAAACCGTTGCCTATACCAATAGGCAACAGTTTTGACATTTTAAGGAACAGTTTTTGGCCGTTGTAATAAGCCAAAAATGTTGTAGTGTAATGATTAAGGGTGTTGACATTATTTCTTGCTAATATTGTGCTTTTAACGCTTTATTTTTGTGAGTCCTTAGAGGAATACTTTTTGCTAGACTTTGATGCAAAGTTCTATGTTGACCAGGTGTTCCTCAAGGATCGAAAAGCAAGGAATAAGAAGAAGAGGGACAAAAAGACAAAAAGAACCGGGCTAAAGCAGCTTAGAACAGAGCAATATGTAGCAGAGGAAGAAGTAAACCCGCCTCGTTTAAAGCGAGCATTCCATGCTCGCTTATGGCGAGCACGCATTAGAGGAATTGACTCAGAACCTCACTCGCCTACAATGAGTAGCACCAGCTCGCCTTAAGATAATACACTTCAAAGGCAACTTACTAGTTGCCGGTTCGCTTACAACAAGTGAAGGCTGCTCGCTATAAGCGAGCCAGTCAAAAAATGAGATTCGTGAAGGATTGCAAGGATGGACGGTTTTCAGCCCATTAAAGGCCCATTTGGAGTCATGAAGCTAGTGATTGGAGGCTATAAATAGGTGGCGTCACACTCACATTTGCCGTATCAAGTTTTTCCTCCACTTGGAGGCTAGGAGAGGTCCTCCACCACTTGGTGCCTAGGAGTAGTATTTCTTTATTTTCTTTTCTTTGTCATTTGTAGAATCTTTATGTTTAATTTATTTTAGTCTTTCTTTATTTCCTTCTTGTTCTTTTGTTTTCTTCTTCTTCCATGGCCTTGCATATGGAGTTGAGGTGGCTTCCTAGAAGCTTCCCCCATATGCTAAGCTAGACCTCTCCACCCTTGAGGAGGATTGAGGAGTGAGCTTGAACCACCATTATATGGATGGAAGAATCATTTCTTTCTTCTACTCATTGTGGCGAGTTGTTTTGCTCGCGACAACAAGCTGTGCACATCTACTTCCTAGGCCTTGCTATTAGTTCTCAGTTTGGTTCTGGTTCTTGTACTTGGAGTACACCTTCCCATTGATCCCTGTTAAGCCTGCAGCACTCAACAAACATCAAACACGCATATCCAATATTCCATGGGTTTTGCGGATAATCAAGAATATCAATAAATAGTGTATTTTATAGGAATTTTATCACTTTTTTGGCTCTACTCCTATGTCAAAAAATTCAACCTTTTTGGTGCAAAATCATATGTTTTTACCTATAATTTATGCTATTTAGCACACTAAAGTTAGTTTGATTTTGGGTGTGATCAGGCATTATTCTGAGGCAGCTCTAACTCTTCTAATTTGTTAAGTGAGTAGACAATATTCTCATATTGGTCAACTTGACCTACAAACGTGATGCTCTCGACCGTTTTCGGAAGAGTCAGAGTAAGACTATTTTGTCTCTCTCTCCCTTGCTTAAATATTTGCATAACTATTAAAGTCATAGCATCTAGTTCTTCATCAAATTGCTTCAGCTTGTCATAAATATTCAAAATAATCGAATTTATTTTCCAAGACACATGATTTCTGGAAGGTTGGATGCTGATTCCTCCCTGGCCCATTGTTCTAAACATTCCGTTGAAATTTTATATATTTAAAATAGAAAAATTAAAACAAAATTGAGCTGAGAAATTCTTTTCTGCCTTACTTGCTTATAGCAACTAAGCTCAGCTCACTACAAGAGAGCGAGATAAAAGCGTTAGTTCTTTGGAAATATAGCAGCTACAGTTCTTGCACACAGAAAAACGCAGAAAAATAACAAAAAGACTCGAAAAAGACTAATTCCCTTACTCAAAAAACACAAACAAATAAACTAAAGATAAAATAGAGAGAAGAGAATATCAATCTTGATCCTCAATCTCCCAAATCCTTGTTGGTAACCTCCCCAGCAACAGCGCCAAAAATTGGTTCACTCCTACTTTGCAGTACTATTTGGATGTCGTGGTCCGAACGAGGACCAATTTAGTTTTTATTTGAATAGGTAAATGCAACAAGTGGCGCTGACCTCGGTCGATCTCTCAAGGAGGTCACCAAATGTTAAGGCTTTGGGAAATGCAAGGCTCAAGGTCGAGAGTTCGTTGAACACTATATAGGCATATTTTGGGTAATAGAGAAATGCAAAGAGACAAGAAAAAAAATATGCAAATGCAAGAAAGAATATCCCCTCAGGAGGACGATATGCAGCTATCACAGCCAGTGGAAATATGGAGAGAATCATATCACGATGACCATTTTTCACAGTGTATCCAACCTACTGATTGAATTCCTATGGTGCATCTGAAACCAACTAGTAGAAGTTCACCTGTCACATAAATTCACTAGTGATTGAATTAAAATGGGGGGATGAGATACATGCTTCCAATAACGTATGACTATGCCATTGAAGTACCAATGAATACTCGACCAAGATTTCTCTTGAGAGGCATCATTGGAGTATAAAATCAAGTGGGGAAATGGAGACCAAGCAAACGGATCTCGCATTAGCCATCGCTACATAGTTATAGTTGAAATCCTAACAATAACTCAACCAAGATTCAAATCAAAGCAGTCATCATCGAAAAATCAAAAGCATCACACATACTCAATCTACACCTAACATGGTTCCAACATTTCATGGTAGCGACCGAAGTACACTCATGCACATGCCTCAAAGGCTTAAATTCCCACATTATGCTAAAAGAATGAAACCAAGGATGTGGCTACCTACGACCCTCCAGACTCAAGCCTCTCGTTGTCACCGAGTGCGAATCCAAGAGTGAAACAGACTAAAACCATGAAAAATCGAATATAAAAATAAAGACATGATCCTACCATCTTGCCAACCATGGCTCAAGCTACACCTCATTCCTCACAAAAGGGAATAGAGGTGTAGCTTTGCATGTGGGGGAAATTACTAGATAGCCACCTCAACCCCACACACATGGCTAGATGGAGAATATTAAAAAGAAAGAAAAGAAAAGAAAGAAAGAACAAACAACTAAAATAGATAAAACATATAAGAGTCTACAAATGTAGAGAAAAGTGTGAAAATGAATTGTTCTCTAGTGGTGTGTGAATGTGTGTGTGTGACTACCCATTAGCCTCTATTTATAGGGAAGAGGCTATGGTTTTGCCTCTAAAATGAGCTCAATTAGGCTTAACTACGTTTACACTTGGCAATTCCATAAATGTTGATTCGCTTATGGCGAGCTGATGCTGCTCGCTATAGGCAAGTGGGTGTCTGAGTCAATTCCTCTAATGCGTGCTCGCTTATGGCGAGCTAAGATGCTCGCTATAGGCGAGTCGGGATGCTACTTCTCCTGCTCCAAATTGCTTTGCTTTGAGCTGCTCTGGCCTGCTTCTCTTGTCTTTTAGGCCCTCTTCCTTTTGTTCCTTTCTTCTTGGTCCTTGAGGAACCCTTGAACATCATAGAACTTTGCATCAAAGTCCAGTAAAACGTATTCCTCAAAGGACTTGCATAAATAAAGCATTAAAAGCACAAGATTTGCAAGAAATAATGGCAATACCCTTCATCATAATAAAGGCACAATTATATGCTTAATGCTTGGTTAAAGAATATAATGTATGTTGGAGAATTTGACTCTTTGAAGAATAAAATAAGAAGAAAGTAAAGTGATGCACAATGTCTTCAAGGCGTGGACAGCACTTTCCTTTAGGCTTAATTTGCCCCCACCTATTCCTATCTTATATAGGGTGCTAGTTGGGTAGACCAGAAAATTTCCTTTAGGATACAATGAAGACCCTTGAGTATGGATAGCACTTCCTATACTCAAGCCAAGACAACAATAGTATTTACAAAGTGATAGTTTGTCTTTATCTTTGTGTGCACTCAAAGACAAGGGCAAATTATCACTTTGTAAATACTATTGTTGTCTTGGCTTGAGTATTAGAAGTGCTATCCATACTCAAGGGTCTTCATTGTATCCTAAAGGAAATTTTCCGATCGACCTAACTAGCACCCTATATAAAATAAGAATAGGTGGGGGCAAATTAAGCCTAAAGGAAAGTGTTGTCCACGCCTTGAAGACATTGTGCATCACTTTCTTTTCTTCTTCTTCTTCATTTATTCTTATTATATTCTTCAAAGAGTCAAATTCTCTAACAATCTTTAGGCTTAATTTTTTGCAAGTACAAATGGCTTCTTTGAAGGAGTTGACTACAAATTTTGTGAAGTTAGAAAGATTTGAAGGAGGCAATTTTCTAAGATGGCATAGGAAAATGAAATTTTTTCTAACTTTGAATGTGGCTTATCTCCTCACTACTACCAAGCCTCAAGAAGGAGAGGAAGAAACCATTGCTGCAATCAGAGAGAGACAAAAGTGGGAGAATGATGACTATATCTGCACTGGGCATATCCTCAACGGTATGTGTGATGCTCTCTTTGATGTTTATCAAGATTCAACCTCTGCAAAGGATCTTTGGAACAAACTTGAGGCAAGGTACATGCAAGAGGATGCAACAAGTAAGAAATTTCTTGTTACCCGCTTTAATAATTATAAGATGATTAATGGAAAGTCTATCATGGAGCAAATGTATGAAATTGAACATATTTTAAATAATTTTAAACAACATAACATGCATATGGATGAGTCCATTATTGTCTCCTCAATCATAGACAAACTTCCTTCTTCATGGAAAGATTTCAAAAAGAATCTCAAACATAAAAAGGAAGATATTTCTTTTCAGCAATTGGGAAATCATCTTCGTTTAGAAGAGGAATATAGAAAGCAAGATGCTGAAAAAGAAACCAATGTTCAAGAGAAGGTACATATGGTGGAGGAAGGGCAGTCCAATAGAACCTCAAAGAAAAGAGGGAAGGATAAAAACAAGTCTCAAGCACATGATGGTCATAAAAACAAGAAAATAAAAGGTAATTGTTTCTTTTGTGGAAAGCCTGTCCATTTCAAGAAAGAATGTCATTTCTTCAAAAAGAAGAAAGATAAAGATAACAAGTCATTCACAAAAGAAGACAAATTTGTGGCAGTAATTTCAGAGATCCACTTAGTTGACAATGATGAGTCATGGTGGGTAGACTCTGGTGCAACATGCCATGTGTGCAGGAATAAGAACTTCTTCAAAACATTAGAAGAAGAAGATCAAGATGTGCTTTACATGGGAAATTCTTCAAGTGTCCAAGTTAAGGGTAAAGGGACTGTAGAAATTGAATTTACTTCTGGAAAAATTCTTACTTTAAAAGATGTCTATTATGTACCAGAAGTTAGGAAGAATTTAATTTATGTACCCTTACTTAATAAGTTTGGGTTTAAATCTGTATTTGAGGAAGACAAGTTTGTTCTCACCAAGGGTGGAACATTTGTAGGCCAGGGTTATTTCTGTGAGAACATGTTTAAGTGTAATATTGCTAAAATTAATAATTCTGTTTATAGTTCTGCTTATATTGTTGATTTTGGTGATTTATCGCATTATCGTTTGGGTTATGTTAATTTTGGTAAAATTAATGACATGATGAAAGGGTGATTATGGACCCGAAAGCATTAAACTGGAGCAGGTCTAGAAGTGGAAATGGGCGTAGACCTTCGGGTACTGTCCAGAGATAAGAAAATGAGTGCTATTGCGGTAGATAGCTATCGAACGAGATAACATAAGAGATAAACCCCAAAGGGACTCGTGGAGGCCCGAGGGGAGAGAAAGTAGATAGGGATAAGTAGTCCCACAACGGGGGAAGAGCAGAAGCCCATAGGATCCCATAGGATAAGAGTCAAGTAGGAGGTGGAGAACCAACTACTATCGTAAGTGCGTATATAGTACACAGATTGTAGTGGACATAGCTAGGCAAGCTAGTTCCACAGGTTGGTGAACCGTAAATCCGTTAGTCTGAAGCCTGTGTATGGGTGGAGATTGAGTGAACAAACCAAACGTATAAATGGCCATGTGGGTGCCATAAAGGGAAAATTAACCGTGAGGACGATTCATCGCGAAGGAGAATTTAGTGAGTAACGAGTATTGAGAAATACTTGAAGAAAGAGTACCACGTAGGTACGAAATGGAAAAGAAGAGAGTGAATACGGGAACGGAGTCGGGTAAGCATCTAGGGATGCGAGCCAAAATGATAAAACAGGTATGCTACTGTTGGGGGTGATTGGAACCCAATAGGTAACACACTTGCAAGAGGCGGTATATGTTCGTGAACATATGCCACACCGTAAGAAAGGAAAGAGTCAAACCGTGGAAGCGGATCCCGTTTGGTCAAGGGGAGTAGAGCATGTCCGAAAAGGTTCATACTGGAATTAACGGATCAAGTATTCCAGGTAAGAGTACAGGATTTAAGTGAATTGAGGAGTCCGAGTGGGCCAGGTTGGGGTAAAAGCCAACGGAAACCCAAAGAGTAGAGTTAGCATAGGATGTGCAACTCTAGGTGGACTAACCTGAGGATGGTATAGATCCACAGTCATAGTCGTGTTAAGCGAGGTCTTCGGATGTGAAGACAGGGAGTAACCTGGAGTGGTTATGGAAACCACTAAGGGTAAGTGTAGAAGTCCGAAAAAGAAATGGAAACATGAGTCATAAATGTAAGATCCCTTACCTTTTGGTGGAGAAACGGTAAGTGTAATACATAGTGGTGCTAGTGTCATGACATGTAGCTTCGTTAGGACATGAGAAGGGTAAACTGAGTCGGCAGAGAGTGTCACAACCTCGGAAGGGTTGGGTACACTGATGGCACAAGGTATAAACACCTATGTAGGGTGTATGCCGTGTAAGCAGTAAGTCTAAATGTAGAGTAGAGGGTGTAGTAAGATGTAAACGGACTTTTCTGGAGAAGTCGTTTACAAAGAATATATCGGGGGAATACCGGCAGAAGGGTAGCTGCTTGATAGTAGAGGATACTTAGGTACGGGGACTCCGAGGTAGGGGAGTACTTTATAGAAATAGAACCTAGTGTGCTATGCAAATAGCTAGTGTCTTGGCGTGTTCTAAGACGGATATAAGAAGTCACTACGAAGGTAGTTAGTCGGACAAGCAGATTGAGTCAAGGTAAGCCTCACTAGAGAAGGCAATAGTTAACTCCTCGGAGAACTAAAATGGAGCATGGCATGTGTTGCGTGCCAGACACTCCATTGCAAAATTAGTAGTGCAAAGTGAATTGAAATTAGGAAAGTTAGGTATCCTCGGGGAAAGATGTGATGACAGATGGAGTCTGTCGGTTAATACCTCGCGGAGGGGTGGTTAACTACGAAACTAGAAATACAAACGGTCACAGAAAGAAGATGTAGAGACCAGATAGAGACCTTGAGTCTCTAGGAAAGAAAGATGAAACCGTAGGGTAAAACGGTAAAACTTCCTCATTGAGAGGAACCATAGGTGAAATTGAGCCAAGGGGATGACAACAAGCCAACAACCCCATGAAGGAGATGAAATTCGGGGACCGAATTTCTTAAGGGGGAAGAATGTAATACCCCGGAAAAATTTCAAGGATTAAAGAATGATTTATTTAAAATTTCGAGGATTTAAGAATGATTTATTTCGGGACTAGGAATTAAAACTTAAAAAAAAAGAATATAGAAAATGTATGAAAGTTAAAAGAAATTGGAAAGGAATTTTTTTCGAAGATTGTAATACCCGAGGGGTATTTTTGGAATCAAGTCAAATATATAGTAAGACTTAGAATGGTCATCATTTGGAGTTGGAATGTAAAATAATAATAATAATAATAATATATAAACAAGTAAATAAATAGAAATATGTATATATATATATATATATATTCCTAATTAAGAAATGATGGGATAGTATGAAATTGATAGAATTTTTATGTTGAGGTTGGACATTTTGACTAAATAAAATAAAAATAATTTTTTGGAATGAAATAAGAATTTTTGGGTTATTACTAAGATTTTAATTGGTTTAGATTTGGGAATTTGATAAATTAAAATAAATAATAAATTCAAATACAATAATATAAATTGGGTTAAATATGAATCATATGAATTATTTTGAGCTTATAGTTTAAATTTGAGAATTTTTCAGAAATAAAAATTGTACTGGGTAGAAAATTCTCATCTGCTAGAGACTCAGTGACAGATATTTTTAATAGGCCTATGATTACCCAAAATTTTCTAAATTTTCCTATTCTTACCCAAAGATAAATCTAGATGAGAAAATCCAATCAAAACTCTATTTTACCATATACCAAAAGTTGTCAAATGTCTAAATTACCCATAAATCTCCCAACAACTCATTAGAAGACATTTTTTTTAACTCCAAAGGAGCATTCTCATGTCATTTCCCTTCCACCCATCTTCTTCCTCTTCCTCCCAACTCTCTCTTAGGGCATGGAAGATTTTGCAAAATCTTTACATTCCAACTAGATTTGTTGCTTCCTACCACCAATCTAAGACTCTCTTAAGCTTCCTCCACCATTATTGAGCATCATGGAGCTTGGGCAATCTCCCACAAACTCCAAAATCGAATTTCCTCAAGGTGAGTCACTAAAATCTTGTCTCCACCACTTAAATCATAGATTTCTTGTTAGAAATGAGTTATCTATCAATAGTATATCACCTTAGAATCATTTTTTAGCATAGAGATCATCCAAATATTGAGTTTTATGGAGATTTCTACTCTATGGTTCATGACCTACGAATTTGGAGAAAGTTTTGGAAATTGTAGATTTCCTTGATGCTTGTTGGTATATATGAACTTTAAATTATATGTTTAGATATTTTAAATGATTTGGAATGATGCCCAATGGTTAGGTTGGTGATATGTGAACCCTTGATGAAAGTTAGGACTTCCCATATTTGGCAAAATTTCCATTAATGGAGCTTGGAGAGTGAACAATGTTGTGAGATTAATTAATTATTTATTAAATTGTGTTTAATCTAGAAAGAACACCAAATGATGACCATAGGCTAAGTAAATGAACTTGGGGGTTGGATAAATGTAAGAAGTCATAAGAAAAGAAACTAGGAAATTGTATGAAATTCGATATCGATTGAATTGGTTGTATGTGATAGGGTTCAAGTACTTCCTTGGAGACCAGAGTGCTCAAAGGGAATGCTAAGTGAAGTGGCCAAGGTGAGGGTTCTTCCATCTCTGTTCCTAGGGTTGTATACTTGTGTGGATTACATGAGTATGTACATTCTCTGCTTGTCTGGTATTTGATAGCTAGAGGTATAGGATGTTAAAAGAATAAAGGAACTAGAAAATAGGTTGTGGAAAGTAGCTTAGATAGGAAGACATAGGAGTAGAGAGTAATTGTTTGCTATGATTGGTGTGTTACAAATCCAACTCCTACACTCCGGAGGCATGATGAGTATTTTATTAAATCTTTTCCACGACGGTGGCAAGAGTCCTTGTACGGAAGGACTAACTTTTTATTTTGAAAACTCGTCACGACGGTGACTTAAATTATAATCATGCAAAGGGAGTTATTGGTGGGTTTCGGATTTGGTTATGCTAGCGATATGAGACATCGACTAGAACAACGTCATATGGCACTTGAGACCTCAGTTTTATAATCACCATGACGATGGTCATTGCCCTATCCTGGCAATAGGGTCAGAAAGGTTTTATATTGCTATGACGATAGCTTGAGGCTCAGAGAGTGCATCTGGACGGGTATATGAGTTATATCCTGTTGAGGATACTTGTACATATTAATAAGGAGAGAAATTGTTGATCCTTCGGGAAATATACAAAGAATCATATTAATATGTGAGACCAAGATAAGGAGACACGGGAGGAACCTACGGGTGAACCATGAGCCTGATCTTACAGAAGAGAAATCATCCTGTGGAGTTGGTCCAGGGTGTGACAGTGGCCATGCTTCGAGACGTCGTGTCATGCCCGCCATGTGGCCTGGTTGGGTAATGGACGAGTGGGCTCAAGCTATTGCCCCGCAGCAAGGGGTCAAAACGTGCCACGTGGTGGCTACGTATCAGTTGTTTGATAGATAAAAGTTGATTGTGTTTGACTAATAGAATTGTCACGAGGTGACAAGTAACCAAGTGAATGGGTTAAGTATATTTTGCCACCTGGTGGCTAGCAACCCGAGTGCACGGGTTCGAGGTAGAAAAGCCATGTAGTGACTAGTAAATACCCAGAGTGGGGGAAGTTAAGTAGATGTATGTTATAGTGTCTGCGTGTACTTAAAGAATTGTCTGTGTTTGCATATAATTGTTGATTGTGTAGCGGAGTGGTGACGTACACGATTACGTCATCACAAAGTCTTGTTTGATTCAAACATGCTGAACGTGAGAAGACCGGTAAGTAAAAGCCGGCACTATATGTTACATATTTACTTGCTGATTGATGACGTGGAATAAATTGCTGCATGTTTACATTTATTAAATGCATGTGAGTGTTTGGGTGAAATTTCTGTTGTTGTGTGATCACCAAGAATGTATGCTAACAACAGTAACTAGTTATTTTTGCATGTGGTTGTGTATGACTCCCAAACCCAACGCTATGGCACCCACCTTGCGCCGGGGATGGGAGAGTCCTCACTAAGTCGCGTGGTTAAGACTCACACCTCATTTTTACTACACAGAGACAGGTTAAGTACAGGTGGAAGAAGTCTCGGTGGAACGAGGGTTGAGCAACACTTTTCCAAGACCCACAACTTGTTCATGTGGGTGAATAAAGTGTAATTGTAATTTAATTTACTTTATTATTGTATCATAAAGTAAAGGGTAGACGTACCCAATTATATTGTATCACTAAATCTAGAACTGTCAGCTTCACACACCTTAAAGATCAGGATCCGTTAGATTACGATGCAGGGAAAACTTGTTTCCAAAAATATATATACATATATCTGTTGCATGTGAATAGGATAGGCAGCATCTTCGGATGTGTAGCCAGTACACAGGTTATATATTATGTGTGTTTTCCTATATCTATATCCTGAAGCGGCACTGGCCGTGGATTTGCTTGCCTAGGATAGGCCACCATTTCGGTGTAGCCATGGTATTATACTGCATGTGGATGTATTTTCAATAATAGATATATATTCTGTCAATTAGGTGATAAGGCTTACAGGCATAGGGATATTCCCTCTGTCTGTGCCGGTCACGGTCCTCTAAACGGGGGTTGTGACACCACTGAACTTTTATTCGACGCCCACACTCTTACCCATTCGATTGTTAGTTTTCCTGTTAATTCATCTAATTTTCTTGTATGGCTGGAGGATTTTCCGCCCATTATTTGTAATGCACTTTAGTGCGACATTTCTTAATCAATGAATCTACCCAGGTATTCTCCTGGTTCTTTAAAATAATATGGTTGTTAGGTCTTTTGGTCATTGGACTCACAAAATGCTTTTTTTTAATTAAAAAATAACATTAAAATGTATGATGGGAGGATGTGGGAGAGAGAAAGTAGATAGGGTGAGTAGTTAATATAAAAGTGAAAAAAACAAATAACTTTCCAAGATTTCATTTTTTATTTTAAAATGTAATAATAATTAATTTACTTTTTTATTTTAAAATTTTAAAAATTATCAAAATTTTAATTTTTTTATTTTAAAAATAATAATTTTATATTATATTATATTTTTAAACAAATTAAAAAATAATTTCCATTAACTGAATCAAGATATATACTTAGATTAGATATGTTGTATATCAAATGCAACAAACCAATGAACTCCAACTTAGTCACATGGCTATTACTGTCGGCTTTAGGGGAAAACAAGAATAAAAACAAAACAAAACATTTCAATTAACATAATGGTCGCTTTAATAATAAAGCAATGTATAAGAAAGCTTAAAAGCCAAATAAATGTTAGCCACCAAATGAATTAAATTGTGTCGCATTAAGCGATAAACAAATTTTAACCATTGATTTCATAGATCTTTGAGAAAAATCCTATTGTCAGACAACATTAATTTATAATCTTCCTTAGGAAGTGATAAATATCCTATGAAGTTTCATCAATAGGATTCCATAAGCTGCATATTAATTCAAAACATTTTGATTCACCATCTATGATCATCCTCTTCATTTAGTTAAACTGTAAATGTACCTTAAGACTAGAGGAAAAACATGACACTACGATTCTTCCCAATAATTGCATAAAATATATAACACACATAGTTTTCCATCTAACCTAATTAAAATTGTAAAACATAAATAGAAGTAAAGGACTAAGGGAACGCTAAAACAACACTACAATCCAGATCACATGCCTCATCCATCATCATGTACATATTTATATGTACATAATGTTTATACTTGTGATCAATATTGGCCATTGTCAATCCTTTGCAAATGTTGTTAACAATTAGTTCTTCTAGTTGAAATAAAAGAAGTCACTGCTTGGGTGCCCATTGAATGGTTGACTAGAGGATGATGGAGGCATGTCAAGCATTATTGTCGTCAGTTGAGTCTGCTGGGACCGATTTTTAGCCAAGTGATGCAAGGCTAATTCGGTAGCAAACTTTGAGAGAAGACAAGAAAAAGAAGAGTTGCCACTAAAAGCAGCATTTTGGAAATTCTGAATCTTGAGTCGATGTAGATCTTCCCTCAGTAATTGATTGATAGCTGCGGCCATAGAAAAATGTGTATCATGATAGTATTACAACAAAGGTTTTTTCTACTAGGTGATATCAAAGATACCAACATGTTCTATCTATGTTCATTTCTATTGTTAGATTATTAATGCTTAAAATCATGTTAATAGTTTAACCTATTATATTTTTGGCATGTTAGTGTGCTGATCATGATAAATTTAAAAACCAACATCATGTAGTTATCATCAAAACTTCAAATAATATTTTTTTCCAGGAACTTGATGAATTTTGGAAACAATATGCATAAATTCCCCAATCCTTTCCTTTCCTGCATGATTTTCTTAAATATGGTGATATAAAAGATATGCATAACAATTCAAGAAATTCCAATGATGCAACAAGTACTATAATGACTAGGCTTGTAACACCAAAGAAATGATTAATTGAATAGCACAAATCTATTTCGAGTATTAACAAAAAGGCAAACCCCTACATACTGTTAGTCATTAATATAAAAATGGACTATACTTATATGCAATTCAATATGTCTTTGCTTTAAGTTCTCCAATCAAAATAATGAAACATGAAAAAATTTAAAAAAAATAGAACCAACAAAAAATGTTTCTATTGGAGAACTATATGGAAAAGATATAAAAACTATAGCCAATTAAGTTTTTTCCTAACTTGAAAATTGGAGTCATGCATTGCATACCATCTCTATATTGGGCTTGTTGAAGCGTAGCCTCCAATTGCACTTTAAGCAACTTATTCTCAACTCTCAACTCTATAGTTTTCCTTTGCATAATATGAGAGAGAAATAAGTTTACTTCTTTTAATCTTTTTTTCTTTTTTTCTTACTATGTTTATGCATGCAAATTGAAAATAATGGAATGGATCGAACAACATAGTTACATACAAAGGGACTAATTGTATGACTTGCATAACTATTTCTTTACAAATAAGTTACACACAAAAGCAACTAGTGAATTTCTAGCACCAGTCTCACTTATAAAGAAGACATGAACAATGGAGGAAGCAAAGGTCATTGGTGTGCCGGGTAATCATCCACTTCTATATATACCACAATCAATTACATGAAATAGACCCAAGGCTCATTTCAATCCCTCAACCCACAAAACAATACCCAATTAACTTACAATGCTTTAGTAAATAACCATGATCGTATTTCATCAGATTCTATGTCAAGATAATGACAAGTAAGGGTTTATTCAGAATATGAATCCAACTATTAGATACTCTGAAATTGATCAAATCGTTCACCAAAAAGTAGTAATAGAAGAAGAATATAAGTGAGAAACGACACATAATCATTTTAATCACATAGCTAGAAAGGACAGAATCAGCAAATTTATGTCTTCAAAAGATATGAATATTGTATAAAGGAAAAGACATACATATATATACCTGAATTATTGTAAGCTCGGTCAAGACGTTACTTGATTTCGTCTTAAGCATTGCCACATTTATTTCCAGTTCACTTGCATAACGGTTTTTCCTCACCTTTGATCGAGCCGCAGATTGCCTATTACCAAGAATCCTATACGGACAAAAATATTAAACACTACAATTTATATCGGTGCCTCAATTTAATATTTTAGATATTTCTTCTTTCAGTTTTCCACCAGTACAAACAACCATTTTTTCTAGGTTTTATTTTTTTAATTATTAATTTTTTTTTAAAAAAAAGCAATAAATAGATTAAAGAAAAGTTTGCTCAAACCAGATGAAGAAAGAAAAACTTGAATAACTAGTGGAAGTAAAAGAAGCATAAGATCTGAACTTTATATCTCAAAGGATCAATGAGAGCTAATTCCGCGAGCTCATGGGGGGTCACGGCCTTTTTCCTTTCACTCCCCATGGATGAGTCAGCCTCAACTGATGAGATGTTGGTCAACCCATCCATGGAAATGTTTTGCCGGTGATGTACTACTGGCCACTCTCCATTCCTTCCAAGGTTCTCACCCCATTGACGTCGCCGATCAATCCCAATCCGATGTTGTAGAAATCAGAGTCCAAAGAAAAGCTCCGGAGATGGCTAGTAGGGGGACTCAATGGCTTGCTGGACCTAGAATTCTGACCGTTGGATTCCTCTGAGACAGAGTCGATGGCGGCATTGGGCACACCCAGTGCTACAGCAGCAGGGGTGACGACGTCCTCATTTTGGGTGTTGGGAAGTGGAGAAGCGAAAGTGAAGGTGTTGATATCAAAAGGGTAGTCATCCAAGAGAAGCAGGTCATCGAAGTCGGAGAGGCTAAGGGCTTCATCGTAGTTGCCTCTACGATGGTAGGAACAATGCTTCAGGGACTTCGACATCGTTGTCTTATCAATTACTAAAGGTGGTTGTAGTAAAAATTGGGAGAGTAAGGTTTGAAGGGTTGTTAATGTACACCATCACTGCCAGCATGCATGAGACGTTTTTTGGGGGAAGCGCTATTCAAGAAACATGTGACTTCAATTACCATAACTGTGTTTTGTCAATACGCTATCCAACATTGGTTGTGATAAATATTTTAATTCAAGGAATTGAAGCATTTAATAAGGTTAGATAATAAACAAATACCTAAAAGAAAATCAAATAAAATAAAAATCATTTAATGAGGCTAAAGAAAACATTTAATGAGGTAATATTAATAAAATGATAAATTGAAAATAAAATAATATAAATAAAAATTAAATTATAGTAATAAATATGAATAAAAACTAAAACATAAAATAACTATAATAAATTACAAAGAGAGATGGAGATTTAATTATAAATGTTTATTAGAAAATAGGTTAAGGGCATATATGTCTTTGAAAAAAAATACATTTAACATAAATTGTGACTTTTATGTACTTTTTTACTATCCAACGCTGCAAGGACTTTGACATCGTCGTTCTATCAATTACTAACGGTGATTGTAGTAAAAGCAAGGGAGAGGAAAGTGTGACGTGTTGTTGATGCAAACCATCACTGCCAGCAGGCATGAGGCTGTTTTATGGGAGTAGCGCTATTTGAGAAACATGTGACTTAAATTACCATAAATGTGTTTTGTCGATACGCTATTCAATATTGGTTGTGATAAATATTTTAATTCAAAAATCTATTACTCAAACACGACAAGGATTGCACTCATTTTTCACTGATGTAATAATAATTTACTATATATTGATCCAATGTATTAAGGAAGCATTTAATAAGATTAGATAATAAACAAGTACATAAAATAAAATAAACAATCATTTAATGAGGCTAAAGAAAACATTTAATGAGGTTATTTTAATGAAATGATAAATTGAAAATAAAATAAAATAAATAAAAATTTAATTACAGTAATAAGTATGAATAAAAATTAAAACGAAAAATCACTATAATAACTTTCAGAGAGAGATGGGGATGTAATTATAAATATCTATTAGAAAATAGGTTAAGGGCATACATATCTTTGAAAAAAATAAAAATACATTCAATAAAAAATTGTCACTTTTATGTCCTTTTTTATTATCCAACGCTGCAGGGACTTCGATATTGTCGTCTTATCAATTACTAACGGTGGTTGCAGTAAAAACTGGTAGAGGAAGGTTTGAAGTGTTCTTGATGCAAACCATCAATGCTAGCAGGCATAAGACGGTTTTATGGGAGTAACGCTATTCGAGAAACATATGACTTAAATTACCATAACTGTGTTTCGTCAATACGCTATTCAATATTGGTTGTGATTAATATTTTAATTTAAAAATCTATTACTTAAACACTACAAGGAAGTAACTCATTGTTCACTAATGTAATAATAATTTACTACATATTGATCCAATGTATTAAGGTACAATTTAATAAGGTTAGATAATAAACAAGTACCTAATATAAAATAAAATAAACAATCATTTAATGAGGCTAAAGAAAACATTTAATGAGGTTATATTAATGAAATGATAAATTAAATATATATATTTAGAAATTTAAATAGAGTAATAAATATGAATAAAACTTAAAACAAAAAATCACTATAATAAATTACAGAGATAGATGGAGATGTAATTATAAATGTTTATTAGAAAATAGTTTAAGGGCATATATGTCTTTGAAAAAGTAAAAAATATATTTAACACAAATTGTGACTTTTAGGTACTTTTTTATCATTCAACTTTCGACATCGTCGTCTTTTCAATTACTAACGGTGGATGTAGTAAAAACTGCAAGAGGAAGGTTTGAAGTGTTGTTGATGCAAACCATCACTGCCAGCAGGCATGAGACGGTTTTATGGGAGTAGTGCTATTCTAGAAACATGTAACATAAATTACCATAATTGTGTTTTGTCAATTCACTATTCAATATTAGATGTGATAAATATTTTAATTTAAAAATCTATTTCCCAAACATGACAAGGTAGTCACTAATTGTTCCCTGATGTAATAATAATTTACTATATATTGATCCAGTTTATTAACGAAGCATTTAATATGGTTAGATAATAAACAAGTACCTAAAATAAAATAAAATAAAATAAACAATCATTTAATGAGATTAAAGAAAACATTTAAAGAGGTTATATTAATGAAATGATAAATTGAAAATAAAATAATATAAATAAAAATTTAATTAGACTTGTAAATATTAATAAAATTTAAAACAAAAAATCACTATAATAAATGACAAAAGAGATAGAGATGTAATTATAAATGTTTATTAGAAAATAGTTTAAGGGCATATATGTCTTTGAAAAAAATACATTTAATAAAAATTGTGACTTTATGGTACTTTTTTATTATCTAACGCTGCAGGGACTTCGACATCGTCGTCTTATCAATTACCAATGGTTGTTGTAGTAAAAACTGGGAGATGCAGGTTTGAAGTGTTGTTAATGCAAACCATTACTGCCAGCAGGCATGAGACGATTTTATGGGAGTAGCAAATATGTGACTTAAATTACCACACGTGTTTTGTCAATACGCTATTTAATATTTGTTGTGATAAATATTTTAATTTAAAAATCTATAACTCAAACACGACAAGGAAGGCACTCAATGTTCACTAACGTAATAATAATTTACTATATATTGATCCAATGTTTTAAGGAAGCATTTAATAAGGTTAGATAACAAACAAGTACCTAAAATAAACTAAAATAAAATAAAACATCATTTAATGTGGCTAAAGAAAACATTTAAAGAGTCTATACTAATGAAATGATAAATTGAAAATAAAATAAAATAAATAAAAATTTAATTAGAGCAATAAATATGAATAAGAATTAAAAAAAATCACTGTAATAAATTACAGAGAGAGATGGAGATGTAATTATAAATGTTTATTAGAAAATAGGTTAAGGGCATATGCGTCTTTGAAAAAAAAAACACACATTTGATACAAATTGTGACATTTAGGTACTTTTTTATTATCTAACGCTGCAGGGACTTCGACATCGTCGTCTTATCAATTACCAATGGTTGTTGTAGTAAAAACTGGGAGATGCAGGTTTGAAGTGTTGTTAATGCAAACCATTACTGCCAGCAGGCATGAGACGATTTTATGGGAGTAGCAAATATGTGACTTAAATTACCACACGTGTTTTGTCAATACGCTATTTAATATTTGTTGTGATAAATATTTTAATTTAAAAATCTATAACTCAAACACGACAAGGAAGGCACTCAATGTTCACTAACGTAATAATAATTTACTATATATTGATCCAATGTTTTAAGGAAGCATTTAATAAGGTTAGATAACAAACAAGTACCTAAAATAAACTAAAATAAAATAAAACATCATTTAATGTGGCTAAAGAAAACATTTAAAGAGTCTATACTAATGAAATGATAAATTGAAAATAAAATAAAATAAATAAAAATTTAATTAGAGCAATAAATATGAATAAGAATTAAAAAAATCACTGTAATAAATTACAGAGAGAGATGGAGATGTAATTATAAATGTTTATTAGAAAATAGGTTAAGGGCATATGCGTCTTTGAAAAAAAAAACACACATTTGATACAAATTGTGACATTTAGGTACTTTTTTATTATCTAACGCTGCAGGGACTTCGACATCGTCGTCTTATCAATTACCAATGGTTGTTGTAGTAAAAACTGGGAGATGCAGGTTTGAAGTGTTGTTAATGCAAACCATTACTGCCAGCAGGCATGAGACGATTTTATGGGAGTAGCAAATATGTGACTTAAATTACCACACGTGTTTTGTCAATACGCTATTTAATATTTGTTGTGATAAATATTTTAATTTAAAAATCTATAACTCAAACACGACAAGGAAGGCACTCAATGTTCACTAACGTAATAATAATTTACTATATATTGATCCAATGTTTTAAGGAAGCATTTAATAAGGTTAGATAACAAACAAGTACCTAAAATAAACTAAAATAAAATAAAACATCATTTAATGTGGCTAAAGAAAACATTTAAAGAGTCTATACTAATGAAATGATAAATTGAAAATAAAATAAAATAAATAAAAATTTAATTAGAGCAATAAATATGAATAAGAATTAAAAAAAATCACTGTAATAAATTACAGAGAGAGATGGAGATGTAATTATAAATGTTTATTAGAAAATAGGTTAAGGGCATATGCGTCTTTGAAAAAAAAAACACACATTTGATACAAATTGTGACATTTAGGTACTTTTTTATTATCTAACGCTGCAGGGACTTCGACATCGTCGTCTTATCAATTACCAATGGTTGTTGTAGTAAAAACTGGGAGATGCAGGTTTGAAGTGTTGTTAATGCAAACCATTACTGCCAGCAGGCATGAGACGATTTTATGGGAGTAGCAAATATGTGACTTAAATTACCACACGTGTTTTGTCAATACGCTATTTAATATTTGTTGTGATAAATATTTTAATTTAAAAATCTATAACTCAAACACGACAAGGAAGGCACTCAATGTTCACTAACGTAATAATAATTTACTATATATTGATCCAATGTTTTAAGGAAGCATTTAATAAGGTTAGATAACAAACAAGTACCTAAAATAAACTAAATAAAATAAAACATCATTTAATGTGGCTAAAGAAAACATTTAAAGAGTCTATACTAATGAAATGATAAATTGAAAATAAAATAAAATAAAAAAAAATTTAATTAGAGCAATAAATTTGAATAAGAATTAAAAAAAATCACTGTAATAAATTACAGAGAGAGATGGAGATGTAATTATAAATGTTTATTAGAAAATAGGTTAAGGGCATATGCGTCTTTGAAAAAAAAATACATTTGATACAAATTGTGACATTTAGGTACTTTTTTATTATCTAACGCTGCAGGGACTTCGACATCGTCGTCTTATCAATTACCAATGGTGGTTGTAGTAAAAACTGGGAGATGCAGGTTTGAAGTGTTGTTGATGCAAACCATTACTGCCAGCAGGCATGAGACGATTTTATGGGAGTAGCAAATATGTGACTTAAATTACCACACGTGTTTTGTCAATACGCTATTTAATATTTGTTGTGATAAATATTTTAATTTAAAAATCTATAACTCAAACACGACAAGGAAGGCACTCAATGTTCACTAACGTAATAATAATTTACTATATATTGATCCAATGTTTTAAGGAAGCATTTAATAAGGTTAGATAACAAACAAGTACCTAAAATAAACTAAAATAAAATAAAACATCATTTAATGTGGCTAAAGAAAACATTTAAAGAGTCTATACTAATGAAATGATAAATTGAAAATAAAATAAAATAAATAAAAATTTAATTAGAGCAATAAATTTGAATAAGAATTAAAAAAAATCACTGTAATAAATTACAGAGAGAGATGGAGATGTAATTATAAATGTTTATTAGAAAATAGGTTAAGGGCATATGCGTCTTTGAAAAAAAAAATACATTTGATACAAATTGTGACATTTAGGTACTTTTTTATTATCTAACGCTGCAGGGACTTCGACATCGTCGTCTTATCAATTACCAATGGTTGTTGTAGTAAAAACTGGGAGATGCAGGTTTGAAGTGTTGTTGATGCAAACCATTACTGCCAGCAGGCATGAGACGATTTTATGGGAGTAGCAAATATGTGACTTAAATTACCACACGTGTTTTGTCAATACGCTATTTAATATTTGTTGTGATAAATATTTTAATTTAAAAATCTATAACTCAAACACGACAAGGAAGGCACTCAATGTTCACTAACGTAATAATAATTTACTATATATTGATCCAATGTTTTAAGGAAGCATTTAATAAGGTTAGATAACAAACAAATACCTAAAATAAACTAAAATAAAATAAAACATCATTTAATGTGGCTAAAGAAAACATTTAAAGAGTCTATACTAATGAAATGATAAATTGAAAATAAAATAAAATAAATAAAAATTTAATTAGAGCAATAAATTTGAATAAGAATTAAAAAAAATCACTGTAATAAATTACAGAGAGAGATGGAGATGTAATTATAAATGTTTATTAGAAAATAGGTTAAGGGCATATGCGTCTTTGAAAAAAAAAAACACACATTTGATACAAATTGTGACATTTAGGTACTTTTTTATTATCCAACGCTGCAGGGACTTTGCCATCGTCTTCCTATCAGTTACTAATGGTGGTTGTAGTAAAAAATGGGAGAGGAAGGTTTGAAGTGTTGTTGATGCAAACCATTACTACAAGCAGGCATGAGACGGGTTTATGGGAGAAGCGTTATTCGAGAAACATGTGACTTAAATTACTATAACTGTGTTTTGTAAATACGACAAGAAAGTCACTCTTTGTTCAATGATGCAATAATAATTTACTACATATTGATCCAATGTATTAAGGAAGCATTTAATAAGGTTAGATAATAAACAAGTTCCTAAAATAAAATAAAATAAACAATCATTTAACGAGGCTAAAGAAAACATTTGAGGTTATATTAATGAAATGATAAATTAAAAATAAAATAATATAAATAAAAATTTAATTAGATTAATAAATATGAATAAAAATTAAAACAAAAAATCACTATAATAAATTACAAAGAGAGATTGAGATGTAATTTTAAATGCTTATTAGAAAATAGGTTAAGGGCATATATGTCATTGTAAAAAATTAAAAAAACACATTTAATACAAATTGTGACTTTTAGGTACTTTTTTATTATTCAACTTTCGACATCGTCGTCATATGAATTACTAACGGTGGTTGTAGTGAAAACTGGGAGAGGAAGGTTTGAAGTGTTTTTTATGCAAACCATCACTGTTAGCAGGCATGAGGCTGTTGTTTTGTGGGGGTAGCGCTATTCTAGAAACATGTGACTTAAATTACCATAACTGTGTTTTGTCAATACGATATTAAATATTGGTTGTGATAAATATTTTAATTTAAAAATCTATTACTCAAACACGACAAGGAAGTCACTCATTGTTCACTGATGTAAAAATAATTTACTATATATTGATCCAATGTATTAAGAAAGCATTTAGCAAGGTTAGATAATAAACTATTACCTAAAATAAAAATAAAAAAATCTGAGACTAAAGAAAACATTTAATGAGGTTATATTAATGAAATGTTACATTGAAAATAAAATAATATAAATAAAAATTTAATTAGAGTAATAAATATAAATAAAAATTAAAACAAAAAATCACTCTAATAAATTTCAGAAAGAGATGGATATGTAATTATAAATGTTTGTTAGAAAATAGGTTAAGGGCATATATGTCTTTGAAAAAAATAAAAAAAATACATTTAATAAAATTGTGACTTTTAGGTACTTTTTTATTATTTAACGTTGCAGGGACTTCGACATCATTGTCTTATTAATTACTAACGGTGGTTGTGGTAAAAACTGGGAGAGACAGGTTTGAAGTGTTGTTGATGCAAACCATCACTGGCAGCTGGCATGAGACGGTTTTATGGGAGTAGCATACATGTGACTTAAATTACCAAAATTGTGTTTTTTCAATACGGTACTCAATATTGGTTGTGATAAATATTTCAATTTAAAAATCTATTACTCAAACACGACAAGGAAGTCATTCATCGTTCACTGATGTAATAATAATTTACTATATATTGATCCAATCTATTAAGGAAGCATTTAATAAGGTTAGATCATAAACAAGTACCTAAAATAAATTAAAATAAAAAATCATTTAATGAGGCTAAAGTAAACATTTAATGAGGTTATATTAATGAAATGATAAATTGAAAATAAAATAAAATAAATGAAAATTTAATTAAAGTAATAAATATGAATAAAAATTAAAACAAAAAATGACTATAATAAATTACAGAGAGAGATGGAGATGTAATTATAAATGTTTATTGGAAAATAGGTGAAGGGTAAACATGTCTTTGAAAAAAATTAAAAAAATACATTTAATACAAATTGCGACTTTTAGGTACTCTTTTATTATCCAACGCTGCATGAACTTCGACATCGTCGTCTCATCAATTACTAACGGTAGTTGTAGTAAAAACTGGGAGAGGAAGGTTTGAAGTGTTGTTGATGCAAACCATTACTGCCAGCAGGCATGAGACTATTTTATGGGAGTAGCGTTATTCTAGAAACATGCGAATTAAATTACCATAATTGTGGGTGTTTCCCTATCTCCAGCTGTAGTGGTACCTGCCGCTACGCCGAGGATGAGAAGCTTCTCACTGAGTCTGTTTGACTCACTCCCTCTGCTTCAATGTTTCAGATACAAGTATCAGGCAGGCATCGACGTTCAGACAGTGATACGGACATCAGACCACCCTTTACGCACTTGTTCGCGTAGGTAGTCACTTTTTGTTATTTTGACTCTTTTGGTTGTACATATTCTAAGTTGTAAGAGTTGTGTATATATATTTACAGCTTTTAATATTTATCTACTCTAGAATTGTCGGCTTCACATGTATTTAAAAACAGGGTCCAGTTTGGGGATAAACTAGGATATATGTATATATATATATATATATATATATATATATATATATATATATATATATATATATAAACTTCTGCATGTGAATAGGATAGATCGTACGCATTGAGGCGTACGGTCAATATGATATGGATATATATTATGTGTGCTTGTTGCATGAGAATAGGATAGATCGTACGTATTGAGAAGTACGGTCAATATGATATTAATATCTACATTATGAGTGCTGAAAAATATATCTATATACTGGATTGAGTTGAAGCGGTATTGAGCGAACTGCGGATTGCAGGTTAATTAGGCCACCAGTAAGGTGTGGCCACTTGTAGGATATATATATTGATTGTATAGCAGGGTAGTATAGTCATGTTTACAGGATAAGGCTTATGGGTTTAGAGGTAACAATCTATTCCCGTGCCGATCACGTACTCCCGATTTGGGGTCGTGACAAACTTGGTATCAAAGCCAGGTTATTCTTTAAGTCATGTGAAGCCATTGGTATGACCGGGTGTCGGTTTGACCCTCGTTGTGAAACCCGGGCACAACGTGGGAACAAACAGGCACTTGTGGGAGTACCCAGGATAAATTGAGTCAGCTTCTCTTTCATTAATTCTTAATCTTTGATAGATTATGAATTCTTTCTAGTCATCGCGTTAAGCATAGAATTTGTATGTGAAATTCTATGCAAAGCATATAACCTGTACAGTACACAAGTGCTGATGAGCACTAAGGCGTAAGGTGGGGTGGCATTGACCCCGAGAACCTTAGGACGTCATAGTAGGGAAAGGAGACATCCATGGAGGATGCTACCTAGACACAAACACATTTGGTTGAATTGTAGGTAGGAATGCGCTACAATGTGTGATTTTTTTGGGGGTGTTAAATGAGACGATGTGTCTGCTCTGTTAGCGGCGCATTGTGTGCTATGGTATAGGCACAAGTTATTTGGCTATAGTAGAGAATGCAAGTAGAGTAGTGCAATGAAAGGTAGTTTAGGCTAGGAATGGTTTGTAAAGTGAAAGAAAAGACACGCATGGCGTGTAGAAAAGAAAGTAAGCCCATGGGGCGATTGAAATGGAAGGTTTACAGGCAAGAATAAACAGGGCCATGAGGCATGAGACCGACAGGAAGATGACCACGTGAATGGGTCACGACTGTGCGGTATCCTATGGCTGAAGGAAGTGAGTTGTCCTTCCTAGAAGGTAAACAGGAAAGAGGTGGTGTATGCCACAGTATAGAAGTAGAAATCTACGGACGGGAAAACCAGGATACGGTATATGGAAGAGCAAAGTGGCCGAACCATATGCCGTAGAGATAGATGTTAAGAAGTAGAGGCATATGTAAACGTGTAGAGCGTGACCATATGCCGAGCAAGAAATAGAGTAAATGGGAAGGCACAGGGAAGGAGGCTAGTCCAACCCTGCGCTCAATCCATGAACTGCTAGTTCCTTAAGCAAACAAGGGGGGAAAGGAGGGATTAAGCCCAACCAAACTCTCTTGGGTTGCTTAAGGAAGAGCATAAAGAATAGGATATTGATCACATGAGAAATTTTTGTAAAAATCTTTTTGGTCTTTCCGGATGAGAGATTCTGAAAGACCCTCAAACCTTTCTTGAAAATACTAGGGATAACCATTGGAAGGCAAATTTTCATGAAAACTTTTTCTCAATTTGTGTCATTCCAATTGGTTAAACCCTAACCATTTACGAAAACCTTAGGCGTCATTTTCTAAGAAACAAACTTGAATTAATTTTTCTTTTAAAACCCGCAGGATGCCTAAGAAAATTAACTCATGTGACCAATACCCTACCAAAAAAATAGTCCTTTTACAGGTAAGCTGTATAAGGATGGTAGATGTAGTTGAGAAATCACTCGCTTGGAGTGATTAAAGTTAAGTAGATATCGAAAAGCACTAGAGAGTGCTAAAGTAGCAAGGGAGTATATAGGTAAACCTAGGGATTACCAATTAAGGGGCTATAGGGTGATAATGGACTCGAAAGTATTAGACCAGAGCAGGTCTAAAAGTGGAAATGGACGGTAGATAAGAAAATGAGTGCTATTATAGTAGATAGCTCTCGAATGAGATAACGTGGGAGATAAACCCCAGAGGGACTCGTGGAGGCCCGAGGGGAGAGAAAGTAGACAGGGATAAGTAGTCCCATAAGGGGGGAAGAGCGGAAGCCTATAGGACCCCATAGGACAAGGGTCAAGTAGGAGGTGGAGAACCAACTACTACCATAAGTGCATGTATAGTACACGGATTGTAGTGGACATAGCTAGGTAAGCTAGTTCCACAGCTTGGTGAACCGTAAATCCGTTAGTCTGAAGCCCATGTATGGGTGGAGACTGAGTGGACAAACCAAGCGTATAAATGGCAATGTGGGTGCCATAAAGGGAAAATTGATCGCAACGACGGTTAATCGAGAAGGAGAAATTTAGTGAATAACAAGTATTGATAAATACTCAAAGAAAGAGTACCACGTAGGTACAAAATGAAAAGAAGAGAGTGAATACGGGAACGGAGTCGGGTAAGCATCGGGGGATGCGAGCCAAATGATAAAACAGGTATGCTACTGTTGGGGGCGACTGGAACCCAACGGGTGACACACTTGCAAGAGGCGGTATATGTTCGTGAACATATGCCACACCGTAAGAAAGGAAAGAGTCTGGCAAGGTTCATGCTGGAGTTAACGGACCAAATATTCCAAGTAGGAATACAGGATCTAAGTGAGTTGAAGGAGCTACGCACGCAGTTACAGGAATTACTTGACAAGGGTTTCATCAGACCCAAATTTACACCTTAGAGTGCACCAGTTCTTTTCGTGAAGAAGAAGGATGGAACTTTAAGATTGTGTATCGATTACCGAAAGTTGAATAAGGTAACGGTCCGCAATCAATACCCACTTCCAAGAATCGATGATATGTTCGACCAGTTGCAAGGTGCTAAGAGTTTTTCAAAGATCGATCGGCGATCAGGGTATCATCAGCTGGAGATTAGAAAAGAAGATGTGCCCAAGACTGCTTTTCGGACCCGATACGATCACTATGAGTTTTTAGTCATGTCGTTCGGGCTAACTAATGCTTCATCAGCTTTTATGGATATGATGAATCGGGTTTTCAAGCCATTTCTAGACCAATTTGTCATTGTATTCATAGATGACATTCTAGTTTATTCCAAGAATGCTGAGGAACATGCAGAGCATTTGAGACTAGCATTACAGAAGCTAAGGGAAGAGAATTTATATGTTGAGTTTTCAAAATGCGAGTTTTGGCTCGATAAAGAGGTATTTCTTGATCACGTGGTATCTTTAGAGGGAATCCATGTTGATCCGACCATGGTGGAAGCAGTGAAGAATTGGTCCCAGCCTACCTCAGTCACGGAGATTCGTAGTTTCCTAGGTTCGGCTGGATATTATAGAAGGTTTGTGCAGGACTTTTCGAAGGTTATTGCACCTCTTACAAGTTAACTCAGAAAGGGGTAAAGTTTGTGTGGGATGACAAGTGTGAAAAGAGTTTTCAAAACCTGAAGGAAAGTCTCACCACAGCACCGGTGTTGGCTCTTCCTGAGGGCAGAAGAGAGTATGTGGTTAACTGTGATGCTTCACGAGTTGGGTTAGGGTGTGTTCTTATGCAACATTGCAAGGTGATTGCTTATTCATCTAGGCAACTCCGGAAGCATGAGAAAAACTACCCGACTCACAATCTTGAAATGGTAGCGGTGGTATTTGCCTTGAAGATTTGGAGGCACTACCTTTATAGCGAAACATGTGAGGTATATACAGACCACAAGAGCCTCAAGTACATTTTCAAGCAGAAAGATCTGAATCTGAGACAACGCAGGTGGATGGAGTTGTTGAAAGACTATGACTGCACGATCTTGTACCATCCTGGTAAGGCGAATGTGGTGGCAGACGCTCTGAGCTGAAAGTCAATGGGTAGCTTAGCCCATATCAGTGAAGTACGAAGGTCGTTAATTCGGGAAATACATGAGTTGGAACGGTCTGGAACTCAATTTGAAATTGGATACTCCGACTTGTTTCTAGCCCATGTCCAAGCCAAGTCAGCTCTAGTCAAAGAGGTTAAATCCATGCAAGATCAAGACGCCGACCTCAAACAGATCAGAGATACAGTGGTTAAGGGGGAGAAGGACGACGTCCGATTCTCCATAGATGACAATGGCATACTCCGGTTGGAGGGACGACTGTGTGTACCTATGGTGGATGGTTTGAAAGAAAGAATCCTTAATGAGTCACACAAGACAACGTACACAATCCATCCGGGTAGTAATAAGATGTATCAAGATCTGAGAGAATTATGCTGGTGGAATGGTGGTGGGACGCGGCCTTGTCGCGAGGCCGGCACCAATAAAATTAATACTAGAAAGTGCAGCTAGTGGCACAACCTAGGTCGATTCTCTCTCGCGGAGCCTATGGACTCGATGGACAAATATGCTCAATTAACACAAAATGGGGTGTCTTTGAGGCAATTTAACAAACACTTGGTATGCAATGAAACTAAATGGAATTAAATGCAACTAAATGAAACTAGAACTAACACTTTTTGGGGTTTTCAATATTTTTAAAGCTAAAGTAAATTGAGGTGAATGAAATAAGATGAATATGCTTTGTTGGAGAATGCTTTGGGCTATCCTTGCTATCAAAAAGTATGGAGTTAATCAATGAAGGGCCATTTCCTAAAGTAGTTTAGTGACCACTAAACCTAGGTAATTTAATTAGAGGATGCAATTAACCAACCGGACAATTAACAAGCCTAATCAAATACCATCAATGAAGCAAATGAGGAATTTAACATAAACTAGAATTCAACTCAACAATTACCATTGTCATTAGAGTGACTTCCACAATGAATTAAAATTACAATAAGATTCAACCAAATCCAATGTAATCAAAACCCACAATGGGAGAATCAAAATACAAATCACTAATCTATTTAAATTCCTAATGTCCAACTACAACCTAGTTGAGTTCCACAACCATGGAGCCACAATCAATACAAACTCATCAATATCAACAAGATAAACATGAATCCATAAGAGAAGTAGTAGGAAAACAAGAAAAACTCCCTATTGGATGCCATAGCTCAAGCCCTAATCATCCTCCTCCAAAGCACAAGAAGTTTAGCCACTCATGGATGGGAGAAATGCTTCACCAAGCTCCTCCAACCCTTGCTTAGCCATGGATGATGATGGAGGTTGCTGGAATTTGGTCTGAATAGGTGTGGAGAGTGGAGAAGATGAAGAGAAAATGGTGAGTGTGGCTGGAAATGTGGAGAGACTTGAGAGAATGAGAGCTTGTGTGATGAATGTCTTCAAATTCGTGGGTTTTTCTCTTGATTAGGTTTAGGGCCTCTAAAACCTCAGAATATTCCCTCTAATCCGACCTAGTATGCTCCCCTTGTGGTAAAACAATGAGAAAGTGGGCCCACCATCCGTTTCAGCTCTTAAAATCGCGAGAAAAGCGTGCAGAACTGGTGTACCCGCTGGCAGCGGGTGAATTACTCGAAACGCACGTTTTCCCTTTAAACTGAGGTCCACCCGCTGCCAGCTTGCACGGCTACCCGCTGGCAGCGGGTGGAACAGCAGAATAGGCCCAAAAATGCCTCTAAGCTCCAAATCTTGCACCGGCTTCACTTTCCAGCTTCTTTCTCGACCTCTAGCACTTGAATCCTTGCTATTCCTCAAGCTAGTTGACCTACAAATCAACCAAAACAATTGTGAGGCTCTCAAGTTAATAAAACTGGAGAATTATCACAAGTTACTCAATAAAAACATAGAATTAGCAAGATTGTGATTTAAGTCCTTAAGTGCCCTTGAATAACATTAAATCATGCATAATGACTCTTTAAACTCAACAAAAGCTTGTCAAATGCCAAAAGATACAAGGGTAAATATTGGTATTATCAACTCCCCCACACTTAGACCTTTGCACTCCTGAGCAAAGCAGTCAGTCAAAAATGCAGTCAAGGGGTATGTAGGAAGCAACAAAATAACCAACCAAATCATGATGCAAAACAACTAAGCAAGAAACCATGTTCTTGGTTCATGCAACAAAAGCAAAACAACTATGCATAGCAATTAACTAGAACATGCAAATGACCAATGACTCAAGTGTTTCGCTCTACTCACTAATGTTGGATATTTTCTCTCTAATCTTACTTACTTATCACTTTGCCATAGGCTTGAGAGAGATCTAGATCTCCACTAAGATGTGTTAGCTCAACAAATCATGAGGTCTTAATGGCTTGTAATGATGGATGCATGGTCATGGTGAAAAGTGTTTACAAAGAAGGAAATTATGCAAAACTAAACATTTTGAATTGACTCCCAATTAAATGATTACTTGGGTTCCAAAAGAGTCTAACCAAACAATCATCTTCCAACCACCAAGAAATTTGTCTAAGATCCTTATTACTTTCGGTTGCAACTCTTTTATTCATCATCTCTCTTTTTTTTTATTGCTTTTCTTTCTTTTGTATTTCCCTTTTTTTTTCTTCTTCTTCTTTTTTTTTCTAAATAAACAAATGTATAATTCATTTATTTATTTATTTATTCTTTCTTTTCAAGCTTTTTGCTTGATTGGATCAATTAGAAAATTTCAACCCAGGAAGATGAGTGGTCAGAAACTAAGAAACCTAAAGTCAAACATTTAATTAAAAGTCATAGTGCAAAATGTCTAGAAAAACAAGAATTAAGCTCAAAGGGGTGACTAAGGGTAGCAAAAGAAGTGGTTTGTGTATGGAATATAGGTGAGTGAAACAACCGCCTCAATCATTTTTATTTAACTAACGCATGTCAAGCTTCAACAAGATTTCAATCAAGTTCTAGAAAGTAAACAAGTAAGCAGACAACGCACAAGTATATGCAAGAAAAACAGAAGTGTTTGGCTCAAAACCTTCCAACAAGGCTAGGTTACTCTCACATCGATCAATGCATGCCTAATTAATTACTCACATTAATGACTTGCTTAAGTTGAGAATTAGAGAGCACCAATCTCTTGAAAAATTGTTTCTTATTCTTGAAATGATTGTGCATTATGCGGGCTCTTGACACACAACTTGAAAGCATTTTCTAAAAAAGCTTAAACAGGCGCAAAAGTTAAGTGTGGTTCCCAAAGAAAAAGAAAATTTCAAAACATTTGAGTAGATATCAAAAGTGATTATGGAATTCCTGATTAATATCATTAATCCCAAAAGTCTTCAACAAAAACGAAAATTGAATCTACTCAGTTGATAATATCCATGAACAAAAGGACTTAAAACCTGTGCATTTACATTTATATTCGCATCCACAAGAATAGAAGCTGAAAAACTAAATTCACAAGGAGTCAAAAACACAATCATGAAATAGGAATATAAATCTGATGTCAATATTTGCAATAATCACAAGGTAACCTGCCCATTCAACAATTCAAAAAGCAATCATTCCTCACAAACTTCTCTTCACAAACTTCTCCCCCACACTTGCAACAAGCATTGTCCTCAATGCAGAAAGAGAGGACAAGGATGCGCAAGCACGAGGGACCACAAGCATAAAAACAATCAGTTAATTGCAAAAAAAAAAAAGAGAAGAGGGGCGAGCAAGGCAAGCTAAACAACTACACAGCTAAGAATGCATGAAATTATAATGTTCCAGAAGTTAAATGAGCCATCAGTAGCTCAACAGCAAAAGTAATAACCAGCACAAATAGAATTCATGAGTAAGAAGGAAAAGTAGCAGAAAAATCAAATGAAACACAAAAGAAATAAAAGCAGATAAGACTAGCAAGCAGTTGGCTCAGAACCGAGCTCCATCACGGCCCTCTCGCAGCTCTCTAAAATTATCCCGGACCTCGACCTGAAAGGATGTGAAGCTAGCCTGCAAAGTGTGGACGTCATCCCGAAGAGTGTGGACGTCATCCCTAAGGGCACGCTGCTCAGAGATCAGGAGATCTAGCTTCTGGTCAGAGGTCTGCATCATTGGCTCTGAAGCTTGCGAAGGGGTCCGACTCAAAGAGGCTTCATCACGGCGCCGCCTGACATTCCTGGCTGGCGCGGGAGGTCTAATAACTGGAGGTTTGGGTTGTGGGGATGAAGAAGAGAGGGAAGAGAGAGAGAAGGAAGATGGAATGATGAAAAGTGAAGAAAGGGAGGGAAAGAGGTGGGTTAGGGTTTCAGGAAAAAAAAAATTTTGAAATTCAAAATTAAAAATTAAATAAAATAACATAAATACAATAATAGTAATTAATAATTGTAATTTTTTTTTTACGTGTCCAGACTTACCCGCTGGCAGCGGGTGAAAGACCACCCGCTGGCAGCGGGTAAGTCAGTGGTGATCGTGAAGAAGGGAAAACAGGGGAAAACAGGGGACACTTACCTGTAGCTCCCGCTGGCAGCGAGCAAAGGCTACCCGCTGGCAGCGGGTACTACAGAGACATGCTCAAAATTGGGCATTTTGACCCCTAACTTCATCTCTTCACTCCATTTACTCCTGTATCCAACTAGAGATTCCTAAAAGACATAAAAATCCATCTATTCCTACTCCTAGAACCTAATTTGCTGGCTTCCATCTATCAAAAAAAAAAAAGCAAACCTCATACATCAAAATTCATGCATCCAACAACCAAGGGAGTGTTTAACCACACAAAGCACAAACTAAAAGCAACAAAATACACAAAAGCATAATTAAACCACAAAGAACAAAACCACAATCTACTACCTACTGGAAGATCTCTTCCCCCACACTCATCTCAAGCAATCCATAAGAGCAACAAATTAAATGCAAGATGAGAAAAGGAAAGAGATGACCTGGCCCCTCATGGGGGCTTGGAGTTTTCCTTGAACAATTTCAGCAAATGACCATTGACCAAGTGCACGGCGCCGGTTGAATCTTCCATTATCTCCACCGCTCCATAAGGAAAGACCTTGGTCACTGTGAAAGGTCCATCCCAACGTGTTTTCATCATTCCTTGCTTGAACTTGAATCTTGCTTTGAATTTTAAAACTTTATCCCCAACACTAAAGCATTTTCTAAGAATGCCTTTGTCATGAATTTTCTTTGTCTTCTCCTTGTACAACCTGGCATTTTCATATGCTTCAGCCCTCATTTCATCAAGCTCTTGCAATTGGAGTTTTCTTTCTTCTCCTGCAGCTTCCATATCTAAGTTGCATTTTCGCACCGCCCAATATGCCTTATGCTCTAATTCAACCGGCAAATGGCAAGCTTTACCAAAGACTAGGCGATAAGGGGACATGTTTATTGGAGTTTTGTAGGCTGTGCGATATGCCCAAAGAGCTTCTTCAAGCCGGGAACTCCAATCCTTTCGGGAGGGTTGCTGATAATACCAATATTTACCCTTGTATCTTTTGGCATTTGACAAGCTTTTGTTGAGTTTAAAGAGTCATTATGCGTGATTTAGTGTTATTCAAGGGCACTTAAGGACTTAAATCACAATCTTGCTAATTCCATGTTTTTATTGAATAAATTGTGATAATTCTCTAGTTTTATTAACTTGAAAGACTCACAATTGTTTTGGTTGATTTGTAGGTCAACTAGCTTGAGGAATAGCAAGGATTCAAGTGCTAGAGGTCGAGAAAGAAGCTGGAAAGCGAAGCCGGTACAAGATCTGAAGCTTAGTTGCATTTTTGGGCTTATTCTACTGTTCCACCCGCTGCCAGCGGGTGGATTTCAGTTTCAGAGCAAAACGTGCGTTTTGAGTAATCCACCCGCTGCCAGCGGGTACACCAGTTCTGCACGACTTTCTCGCGATTTTAAGAGCTGAAACGGATGGTGGGCCCATTTTCTCAATGTTTTACCACAAGGGGAGCATACTAGGTCGGATTAGAGGGAATATTCTGAGGTTTTAGAGGCCCTAAACCTAATCAAGAGAAAAACCCACGAATTTGAGGACATTGAAACACACATTCTCTCATCCTCTCAAGTCTCTCCACATTTCCAGCCACACTCACCACACTCTCTTCATCTTCTCCACTCTCCACACCTATTCAGACCAAATTCCAGCAACCTCCATCATCATCCATGGCTAAGCAAGGGTTGGAGAAGCTTGGTGGAGCATTTCTCCCATCCATGAGTGGCTAAACTTCTTGTGCTTTGGAGGAGGATGATTAGGGCTTGAGCTATGGCATCCAATAGGGAGTTTTTCTTGTTTTCCTACTACTTCTCTTTATGGATTCATGTTTATCTTGTTGATATTGATGAATTTGTATTGATTGTGGCTCCATGGTTGTGGAACTCAATTAGGTTGTAGTTGGACATTAGGAATTTATATAGACTTGTGATTTGTATTTTGATTCTCCCATTGTGGGTTTAGATTACATTGGATTTGGTTGAATCTTATTGTAATTTTTAATTCATTGTGGAAGTCACTCTAATGACAATGGTAATTGTTGAGTTGAATTCTAGTCTATGTTAAATTCCTCATTTGCTTCATTGATGGTATTTGATTAGGCTTGTTAATTTCCGGTTGGTTAATTGCATCCTCTAATTAATTTACCTAGGTTTAGTGGTTACTAAACTACCTTAGGAAATGGCTTTTCATTGATTAACTCCATACTTTTTGATAGCAAGGATAGCCCAAAGCATTCTCCAACAAAGCATATTCATCTCATTTCATTCACCTCAATTTACTTTAGCTTTAAAAATATTGAAAACCCCAAAAAGTATTAGTTCTAGTTTCATTTAGTTGCATTTAATTCCATTTAGTTTCATTGCACACCAAGTGTTTGTTAAATTGCCTCAAAGACACCCCATTTGTGTTAATTAAGCATATTTGTCCATCGAGTCCATAGGCTCCGCGAGAGAGAATCGACCTAGGTTATGCCACTAGCTGCACTTTCTAGTATTAATTTTATTGGTGCCGGCCTCGCGACAAGGCCGCGTCACATCAATTTGGCGCTGTTGCCGGGGAGCCATTTTGGTTCTTTGTGCAATTGTGCTAGATTCTCACGAATTGGGTTGTTTTGCGTGATTTCTTTGGGAATCACATAGTTAGATTGTGTTTTGTTATTGTGTTTTGTGTTTTAAGTTGTGTCTTTTCATTTTAGTGTTTGTTTCTAGGCTTATTTTGATTTTTAGTAAGTGTTTTTGCTGGTTTTTGTTGAATTTTTCATAGCTGTCCTATTTTCTTTTGGCAAGGAATTACTTAGTTTAATTGCATTTAATTGTGTTTTTGTTTGTGTTTATTGTTTCTCGGTAGATTATAGTTGATTTAGCATTTATTTTTAGGCTTGAATAGTCATTTTGAAGCATTTTCAGTTGGATTTTTGCTGGTTTTTCGAATCTGCCCTGTTTTTCTGCTTTAACAGTGCAGAATTGCTTCTGTTTCTGTCTTACCCGCTGGCAGCGAGTGAACCCACCCGCTGGCAGCGGGTGAAGCAGTGAACTGCACTGTTTTTCATTCTGTGTTGCTTTGTTTCTGGTTTTCTGGTCTGTTTTATTTGTTTTACTGTTTTTCTGTGTGTTTTCTTCTTTTTGTTGGTTTGTTTAGTGTATGCTAAGAAGTTCTAGAGGAGACCTAATTCCATTGGATTTAGAAATTGAAAGAACTCTTAGGAAAATAAGAAAACTCAAAAAAGAAGTAATTAAGGCTAACCAAGAAAGGGAAAGAGAACTAGCAATAGAAGAAATGGCCGAAGAGGATAACGGGGATAATCGGATGGACAATAGGGAAAGGAATGAAGGAGGTAATAATGTGGTAGATCAACCTAAAAAGTCCATTAAACAATTGAATCAATTTGATGATAATTTTGAATCTTTGGTTGGTGCTACTCTTACTTTTACTACTGATTTTGAAATTAAAGGTTCTCTTGTGCACTCACTTCCAAAATTTCATGGTCTTCCAGGTGAGAATCCGTATACACATATAAGCTCTCTCCACATGCATTGCATGACGATGAAGCCCGTGGGGGCTAAAATTGAAGAAGTCATGTGGAAGGTTTTCCATCTCACTCTGGAAGGGAAAGCAAAGGTTTGGTATATGAGTTTGCCAAGGTACACCCCAGATGCTTACCAAACATGGGATAATTTGAAGAAGCACTTTATTGAAAAATATTATCCTTCAAACAAAGTCGCCGCAGCAAGAAAAGAAATTGCATCTTCAAGGCAAGAAGAGGGTGAAACATTCTATGGATATTGGACACGTGTTCAGGATATGGTAGCAAAATGTCCAAACCATCAAATGCCACTGGAGCACCTAGTCCAAGCTTTTGTCTATGGGTTAACTGATGAAGATGCGAAAATGCTCAATGCAGCTGCTAATGGGTCCATAGAAGACATGCCCCCTGATGAAGCAATGGAGTTGGTCAAGAAGCTCGCCTTGAGTAGGCAGAACATTACCACGAGGGACACTCGAGCAGTAAAAGAGATATCTCCAGCAGATCGAGATCCATTGTTGATAAAAGTGGTACATGAACTATCCGCTCTTGCGAAGAAAGTGGATAGTCTTTGCATCCAGTCACCACGTTCACCAACGCAACATTTGGCCATGGTGACCGCAAGTTGTAATCTTTGCAACTCATCAATGCACATGACTGTTGATTGTCCTGGCCAATTTGAAGAAGTAAATGCAATGTATCAATCGAGGCCTGGGCAATACCAGCAAAGAGATCCATACTCCAACACTTATAATCCTGGTTGGAGAGACCACCCCAACCTAAGATACGGGAACAACAATCACCAGAACAATTATGGGTTTGGCGGTGGGCAGAGTCAAGGGAACTACAGTCTAAGAGGAGAAAATTCTTATGGTGGGCATAATTTAAATTTCCAAGAAGCTTCATCTCGCCAAGCTTCAACACAGAACACCACCACAGCCATGGTTCCCATCAGTCAAGGTGCACCCTCTTCAGGCAATGATGAGATTAAACAACTTCTAGTGAAAGGGTTCTCAGATATTAGTGCAAAATTTGACCGTGAGCGGTCAATTACTGATGATAAAATCAAGGCCGTCGCCTCACATGTTGACCAATGCTTCTCCAATATCATGACTAAGATTGAAGAAATAGAGGTCAAGCATGACAACCTGAATTCTTTTGTCACTCAACTTTCTGACAAGAAGAGTGATGAACAAGCAAGATCAAGTGGGGCTATGCCATCCAATACTGTGATTAACTCAAAGGCTCTCAATGCTATAAGTTTGAGAAGTGGCAAGAAGGTCACATTTGCTGATGAACAAGATGAGGAAGAAATTGAAGAAATCATTTGTGACTCTCCTCCCATCCCTGAAGTCAAACTTTCTGAGAGTTCTAAGGAAATTAAGCTACAAGAGAAGAATGAGCAAAAGAAGAAAGACAAGCAAAACAAAGAAGAGCAACAAGTAAGGCAAGGGAAGAAGGAAGAGGCAACCATCAAGAGCACCTCCAACCAAACAAGTAAGGAGGTAAATATACATGATTTACCTTTTCCTAACTCTTATTTGTTGAGTAAAAAAGTTAATGAAATCAAGCATGATGAAGATGCACTTAATCTTTTCACTAAGTTAGAAGTAAACATTCCTTTGTTAGAATTAGTGAGAAAGGTTCCAAAGTATGCGAAGGTCCTAAAAGAGTTGTGTACTAACAAAAGAAGGTTTAGGCCTAATGAGCGGGTGCAAGTGAGCTCTAATGTTTCAGCTCTTTTTAAACCTCAAATCCCGGTCAAGTGTCAGGACCCGGGATCTTTTACTATTCCTTGCACCATAGGTAGAGTTACTATAGGGGGTGCTTTGCTAGACCTAGGGGCTGCCATTAATGTCATGCCTAAATCTGTGTATCGGTCCCTAGGTATTAAAACTCTTCAACCCACTACAGTAATTCTACAGTTGGCTGACAGGTCCATTAGGCGTCCTGATGGAATTGTTGAGGACCTCTTGGTCCAAGTGAAAGATTTGTTGATTCCCGCTGATTTTTATGTTTTAGATATGGATGCCAGTGTGCCTCAAGACTCCACTCTCATCTTGGGTCGCCCCTTCTTAAGGACTACTAACACCACAATTAGCATGAAAGAAGGAGCGATCTCAATGGAAGTGGGAGACAATAAAGTCAATTTTAACATGTATGAGGCTATGAAGCACCCATATGAGGACTACTCTCTTCTAGGGGTCAATGCCATTAGTGTAATTCAAAATGTTGTGCATAATGATAGTAAGCAAGAAAATGACCCTAGAACTGTCAGAGAGGAACATGAAAACCAACAGGGTGTGCAAGTGGATAACAATTTTCTTGAGGCATGCATGCTTGAGCATATTGAACTTCTTACTTCTTCCTCTTCATCTTTTTCTGTTTGTTCTTGTGGGAATAGTATATCTTGTGGAGTTTGTTTAGAGATTAATGCTTTATTTAGCTCTTCACTTGATACTTCCCTTTCTTCTCTGCTATTAGATGATTTTGTTTTGCAAGATGCTTTCTCTTCTCCTTTGTTGTTAGATGATTGTACCGAGAGGGGTACAGTTTGTGATTTTGCAGGTTTGGGAGAACTTTTGGAACCTAGTATGGAAGTTAAATATGGAATGCTTATAACACCTGCAACTTTTGTTGATGAAGACTTGGTTGAGTCTATTTTGGCCACACATGTTCGTGACGAAAGTAATGAAGTGCCAAAAGATGGTTTCGTGACTTCCGGGAACACTTCCACTAAATCGGAACCTCCTAAAGAGCATAAGGAAGAGATTGGGGAACCACCTCCAATCCATTTAAATTTTGTGAATTTTGTAATGGTTCCGTTTGCTTTTGATTGTGGAACTAATTCTAACTTTGTTTTTGATAAAGGCAAGGTGGAAGCAGAAACATGGGAAATGGACACAAGTGGAGTCCAAACCCCTCTCATAAAGAAAACTTTTAGGAAGAAGGTTGGCAAATGGAGGCAAACGAAAGTCAAGTGGAAAGAAAAGCCAAAAGAAGATAGCAAAGTTGAGAGAAAGCTAAAGAAAGAAGATCACTCTCGGATCCCACAGTGTGGCAAGCAGCTAAGATTTCGAGGCAGTGACTCAAGGTTTTTCAAGGGGAACTTCAAGCCCCCATGAGGGACTAGGTTGTCTCTTTCCTTTTGCTCATCTTGCGTTTATCTGTTGCATTTCTATATTGCTTGAGATGAGTGTGGGGGAAGAGACTTCCCAGTAGGTAGTAGATTGTGGAATTGTTCTTTGTAGCTTAATTGTGCTTTTGTGTATTTTGTTGCTTTTATTTTGTGCTTTATGTGTTCGTTTAGTTGTGTGGTTAAACACTCCCTTGGTTGTTGAATGCATGAATTTTGATGTATGAGGTTTATTTTTGCTGGTTATTGCTTTTTCTGTTGAGCTACTGATGGCTCATTTAACTTCTGGAACATTATAATTTCATGCATTCTGATCTAATTAGCTGTTTAGCTTACTATGCTCGCCCCTCTTCTCCTCTTTTTGCAATTGACTGAATGTTTTTCTGCTTGAGGACCCTCATGCTTGCGCGTCTTTGTCCTATCTTTCTGCATTGTGGACAATGCTTGCTGCAAGTGTGGGGGAGAAGTTTGAATTGCTGAATGGGCAGGTTACCTTGTGATTATTGCAAATATTGACATCAGATTTATATTCCTATTTCATGATTGTGTTTTTAATTCCTTGTGAATTTAGTTTTTCAGCTTCTATTCTTGTGGATGCGAATATAAATGTAAATGCACAGGTTTTAAGTCCTTTTGTTCATGGATATTATCAACTGAGTAGATTCATTTTTCGTTTTTGTTGAAGACTTTTGGGATTAATGATGTTAATCAGGAATTCCATAATCACTTTTTGATATCTACTCAAATGTTTTGAATTTTTTTTTTTTTGGGAACCACACTTAACTTTTGTGTCTGTTTAAGCATTTTAGAAAATGCTTTCAAGTAGTGTGTCAGGAGCCCGCAGAATGCAAAATCAATTCAAGAATAAGAAACAATTTTTCAAGAGATTGGTGCTCTCTAATTCTCAACTTAAGCAAGACATTAATGTGAGTAATTAATTAGGCATGCATTGATCGATGTGAGAGTAACCTAGCCTTGTTGGAAGATTTTGAGCCAAACACTTCTGTTTTTCTTGCATATACTTGTGTGTTGTCTGCTTACTTGTTTACTTTCTAGAACTTGATTGAAATCTTGTTGAAGCTTGACATGCGTTAGTTAAATAAAAATGATTGAGGCGTTTGTTTCACTCACCTATATCCCATACACAAACCACTTCTTTTGCTACCCTTAGTCACCCCTTTGAGCTTAATTCTTGCTTTTCTAGACATTTTGCACTATGACTTTTAATTAAATGTTTGACTTTAGGTTTCTTAGTTTCTGACCACTCATCTTCCTGGGTTGAAATTGTCTAATTGATCCAATCAAGCAAAAAGCTTGAAAAGAAAGAATAAATAAATGAATTATACATTTATTTATTTAGAAAAAATTTAAAAAGAAGAAAAAAAAAAGGAAATACAAAAGAAAGAAAAGCAATAATAAAAAAAAAGAGATGATGAATAAAAGAGTTGCAACCGAAAGTAATAAGGATCTTAGACAAATTTCTTGGTTGTTGGAAGATGATTGTTTGGTTAGACTTTTTTGGAACCCAAGCAATCATTTAATTGGAAGTCAATTCAAAATGTTTCGTTTTGCATAATTTCTTTCTTTGTAAACACTTTTCACCATGACCATGCATCCATCATTACAAGCCATTAAGACCTCATATGATTTGTTGAGCTAACGCATCTTAGTGGAGATCTAGATCTCTCTCAAGCCTATGGCAAAGTGATAAGTAAGTAAGATTAGAGAGAAAATATCCAACATTAGTGAGTAGAGCGAAACACTTGAGTCATCGGTCATTTGCAGGTTTTAATTGATTGCTATGCATAATTGTTTTTGCTTTTGTTGCATGAACCAAGAACATGGTTTCTTGCTTAGTTGTTTTGCATCTTGATTTGATTGGTTATTTTGTTGCTTCCTACATACCCCTTGGCTACATTTTTGACTGATTGCTTTGCTCAGGAGTGCAAAGGTCTAAGTGTGGGGGAGTTGATAATACCAATATTTACCCTTGTATCTTTTGGCATTTGACAAGCTTTTGTTGAGTTTAAAGAGTCATTATGCGTGATTTAGTGTTATTCAAGGGCACTTAAGGACTTAAATCACAATCTTGCTAATTCCATGTTTTTATTGAATAAATTGTGATAATTCTCTAGTTTTATTAACTTGAGGGCCTCACAATTGTTTTGGTTGATTTGTAGGTCAACTAGCTTGAGGAATAGCAAGGATTCAAGTGCTAGAGGTCGAGAAAGAAGCTGGAAAGCGAAGCCGGTACAAGATTTGAAGCTTAGAGGCATTTTTGGGCCTATTCTACTGTTCCACCCGCTGCCAGCGGGTAGCCTTGCAAGCTGCCAGCGGGTGGACTTCAGTTTCAGAGCAAAACGTGCGTTTGAGTAATCCACCCGCTGCCAGCGGGTACACCAGTTCTGCACGACTTTCTCGCGATTTTAAGAGCTGAAACGGATGGTGGGCCCATTTTCTCAATGTTTTACCACAAGGGGAGCATACTAGGTCGGATTAGAGGGAATATTCTGAGGTTTTAGAGGCCCTAAACCTAATCAAGAGAAAAACCCACGAATTTGAGGACATTGAAACACACATTCTCTCATCCTCTCAAGTCTCTCCACATTTCCAGCCACACTCACCACACTCTCTTCATCTTCTCCACTCTCCACACCTATTCAGACCAAATTCCAGCAACCTCCATCATCATCCATGGCTAAGCAAGGGTTGGAGAAGCTTGGTGGAGCATTTCTCCCATCCATGAGTGGCTAAACTTCTTGTGCTTTGGAGGAGGATGATTAGGGCTTGAGCTATGGCATCCAATAGGGAGTTTTTCTTGTTTTCCTACTACTTCTCTTTATGGATTCATGTTTATCTTGTTGATATTGATGAATTTGTATTGATTGTGGCTCCATGGTTGTGGAACTCAATTAGGTTGTAGTTGGACATTAGGAATTTATATAGACTTGTGATTTGTATTTTGATTCTCCCATTGTGGGTTTAGATTACATTGGATTTGGTTGAATCTTATTGTAATTTTTAATTCATTGTGGAAGTCACTCTAATGACAATGGTAATTGTTGAGTTGAATTCTAGTCTATGTTAAATTCCTCATTTGCTTCATTGATGGTATTTGATTAGGCTTGTTAATTTCCGGTTGGTTAATTGCATCCTCTAATTAATTTACCTAGGTTTAGTGGTTACTAAACTACCTTGGGAAATGGCTTTTCATTGATTAACTCCATACTTTTGATAGCAAGGATAGCCCAAAGAATTCTCCAACAAAGCATATTCATCTCATTTCATTCACCTCAATTTAGTTTAGCTTTAAAAATATTGAAAACCCCAAAAAGTGTTAGTTCTAGTTTCATTTAGTTGCATTTAATTCCATTTAGTTTCATTGCACACCAAGTGTTTGTTAAATTGCCTCAAAGACACCCCATTTGTGTTAATTAAGCATATTTGTCCATCGAGTCCATAGGCTCCGCGAGAGAGAATCGACCTAGGTTGTGCCACTAGCTGCACTTTCTAGTATTAATTTTATTGGTGCCGGCCTCGCGACAAGGCCGCGCCCACCAGTTGCACAACCCTTTCAAGAATCTTCTTAACTTCCCTGTTAGACACCTCTGCCTGACCATTGGTTTGTGGGTGGTAAGGTGTGGAAACTTTATGTCGGACACCATGCTTAGCCAATAGGCTATTGAAAAGCCTATTGCAAAAGTGGGTGCCCTGATCACTAATGATGGCTCTAGGGATCCCAAACCTACACAAAATATTAGACTTGACAAATTTAGCTACAGTTTGAGCATCATCCTTCCTAGTGGGTACGGCCTCTATCCACTTAGAAACATAGTCAACTGCCAATAAAATGTAAGTAAACCCGTTTGATGGGGGAAAAGGTCCCATAAAATCTATGCCCCAAACATCAAAAATTTCACAAAATAGTATAGGTTGTTGTGGCATTTCTTGTTTCCATCCCAAACCCCCAAAACGTTGGCACTTATCACAAGTTTTACAAAAATTGACAGAATCCTTAACTAAAGTTGGCCAATAAAACCCACAGTCTAAGACTTTCCTAGAGGTTTTCTTTCCACTAAAATGCCCCCCACAAGCCAAGGTATGACAGGCAGTTAAGATGCTCTCTTGTTCTTCCTCTGGTATGCACCTTCGAATGACTTGATCAGCACATAGTCTCCAAAGATGAGGCGCATCCCAAGCATAGAATTTGGCATCTCCCTTTAGCTTTTGTACCTGAAAAGTAGACATAGAAGGGTGTGTCACTCCACTAATGAGAAAATTCACTATATGAGCATACCAAGGCTCATGACGAGCTATGGTACACAACAAAGAATCTGGAAAAGCATCAAAAGTAGAGTTAGAAGAGTCCACTCCCTTTGTGTCTTCAGGTAAGCGACTCAAATGGTCAGCTACATGGTTTTCAGCTCCTGGTCTATCCTTAATCTCTATGTCAAATTCTTGCAAGAGAAGGGCCCATCTAAGTAGTCTAGGCTTAGAATGAGGCTTAGAGAAAAGATACTTCACTGCAACATGGTCAGAAAAAACTACAACCTTGGAATTAAGCAAGTAAGGTCTAAATTTCTCCAAAGCAAAGACAACGGCAAACAATTCCTTTTCAGTGGTGGTATAATTAATTTGTGCCGGGTCTAGTGTCTTGGAGGCATATGCAATCACTCTAGAAACCCTATTCTCCTTTTGCCCTAGCATGGCTCCAACAGCAAAATTAGAAGCATCACATGAAATCTCAAAATGTAATTGCCAATTAGGAGCAGAAAGTATTGGGGGAGAGACAAGTCTAGATTTCAGTTCATCAAAAGCAGACCTACATGCTTCATTAAAATCAAACTCTGCATCTTTTTGAAGTAATTGAGATAATGGATATGCAATTTTGCTAAAATCTTTAATGAACCTCCTATAGAACCCTGCATGACCCAAAAATGATCTAATCTCCTTAACACATGTGGGGTATGGGAGGGAGGAGATTACTTCTAATTTTGCTTTATCCACTTCAATCCCTTTCTCAGAAATTAAATGCCCTAAAACAATTCCCTGATCAACAATAAAATGGCACTTTTCATAATTTAGCACAAGACCCTTTTCAGAACATCTAGCAAGAATTTTATCCAAGCTGTCTAAACATGCATCAAATGACTCTCCATAAACTGTAAAATCATCCATAAATACATCCATGCATTGTTCAAGAAAATCAGAAAAAAAAGAGATCATACAACGCTGAAATGTACCAGGAGCATTACACAAACCGAAAGGCATTCTCCTATATGCAAATGTACCAAAGGGGCAAGTAAAAGTGGTCTTTTCTTGGTCCTCCGGAGCTATGGGTACCTGAAAATAACCAGAGAAGCCATCAAGGAAACAGTAGTAAGACTTGCCAGCAAGCCTCTCAAGCATCTGGTCAATAAAGGGTAAAGGGAAATGGTCCTTTCTAGTGGCGTCATTTAATTTTCTATAGTCAATACACATGCGCCACGAATTCTGGACTCTAGTGGGAATCAACTCATCCTTCTCATTTTTCACTATTGTGATCCCACTCTTCTTTGGAACAACCTGCACAGGGCTAACCCATTTACTATCAGAAATTGGATATATAATACCCGCACTTAAAAGCTTAGTGACCTCTTTCTTGACCACATCTAAAGTCAAAGGATTCAACCTCCTTTGGGGTTGCCGCTTGGGCTGCGACCCCTCCTCTAGCAGAATTCTATGTGTATAAATTGTAGGACTAATCCCTGGTATATCTGCTAAAGTCCACCCTATTGCTCTTTTATGTTTTCTCAAAAGGTTTAAGAGCTTCCCTTCATTCTCGTCAGATAACCCATTAGCAATGATCACTGGTAATTGGTTATTTGACTCTAAGAAAACATACTTTAGATTTGAAGGGAGCTCTTTGAGCTCTAGAGTGGGAGGTTGAATTACAGAAGGAACTAATTTTTGCACATCTAAAGTGGCAAGAGTACTTCCCTTTAAAATTTCATTTTTACCACTTGCCTCAACTTCCATGCATTCAAACCTTGGTAGAATGTTCCCTTCTTCGGTTGATTCAGCTTCAACCGTGATTTCCTTTCTTTCACTATGTTGCCCTTGGAATAGGTGAGAAGGTGGAGAAGCAGAAAGGGGATCTTCACATGGCAGAATGTATTGAACTTTGTTTTGAATCACCTTCCCTGTTTCATTGCTTAACTCACCTGAAAACTCAATGAACAACTTTCCCAAAGGGCCATCATAACTGCTCAAAGAAGAAAGAGAATCCAAAGAATAACTTGTCACAGAAAATGTATCAGATTGTGGGGCACCACGTGTACAATCAACTGACATGCAGTTAAGACATGAGGGATCACCTCCACAAGAGCAAGCAGATGGAAAAGAATATAAAGAAGAGAATGAAGCAAGAGTGTCATCATCAGCATGCAAAAGTTCAGTGAATGAAAAATAACCATCAGAAAATGCATCAACAGTAGATTCAGAATTATCATCATCAAGCTTATAACCTACATGTTCATCTTCCATGATTATATCTATTGCACTAACCCCAAGTAAAGAATAGTCCTCATATGGATGCTTCATGGCCTCATACATATTAAAATTAACTTTATGATCTCCCACTTCCATAGAGATCGTTCCTTCTTTCATGCTAATCACAGTGTTAGCAGTCCTCAAGAAGGGGCGACCTAAAATGAGAGTGGAATCCTGAGGCACTTCCGCAGCCATATCAAGAACATAAAAATCAGCTGGAATGAGCAAGTCTTTCACTTGGACCAAAAGGTCCTCTATAATCCCATCAGGTCGCCTAATGGACCTATCAGCTAATTGTAAGATTACTGTAGTGGGTTGAAGTGTTTTGACACCTAGGGCCTGATAAACAGATTTAGGCATGACATTTATAGCAGCCCCTAGATCAAGTAATGCACCCCCTATAGTAACCTTACCAATAGTACAAGGGATTGTGAAAGACCCCGGGTCTTGACACTTGACCGGGATTTGGGGTTTGAAGAGAGCAGAAACATTAGAGCTCACTTGAACTCTCTCATTTGGTCTAAATCTTCTCTTGTTTGTACAAAGCTCTTTCAAAACTTTTGCATATTTAGGCACTTCTCTTACCAACTCTAACAAAGGAATATTAACTTCTAACTTGGTAAATAAATTCAGTGCCTCTTCATCAGTTTTAACTTCCTTGACTTTCTTACTTAGCAAATATGAATTAGGAAAGGGAAGATCACTTATACTTACCTCCTTACCTTTTTGGGTGGAGATGGCTTTGTTAATTGCTTCTTCCTTCTCCTTTTGTTCCTCTTTTTCTTTTGGTTCCTCTTGTTGCTCCTTCTTCTTTTCTTCAACTTTTTCCCGCAGTCTAGTCTCTTTGGAGCTCTCAGAAAGCTTGAGTGGTGACAGAGGAGGACTTTCACAAACAATTTCTTCAATTTGTTCATCACCTTCCTTGTCTTCAAATCTGACTTTTCTGCCGCTTCTAAGGCTTATGGCATTCAGTGACTTGGGATTGATCACTGTGTTAGAAGGCGTCGCTCCGCTTGATCTTGCTTGTTCATCACTTTTCTTGTTAGACAACTGAGTGACGAATGAGTTCAGGTTGTCATGCTTTACTTCCATTTGTTCAAACTTGTTCATGATATTAGTGAAGCATGAGTCAACGTGTGAGGCGACGGCTTTGATTTTATCATCAGTGATACTCCGCTCTTGGTCAAATTTTGCACCAATATCTAAGAACCCTTTCACTAGAAGCTGTTTAAGCTCATCATTGCTTGAAGACGGTGCACCTTGACTAATGGGAACCATGGCATTGGTGGTGTTCTGTTTTGGTGCTTGGGTAGGTGAAGCCCCTTGAAAATTTGAGTATTGACCACCATAAGAATTTCCTCCTCTAGAAGGGTAGTTCCCTTGACTTTGCCCACTGCTAAACCCTTGAGTATTCTGATTACCGCTATTCCCATATCTGAAGTTAGGGTGATCTCTCCAACCAGGATTGTATGTATTGGAGTAAGGGTCCCTTTGTTGGTATTGCCCAGGCCGTGCTTGATACATTGCATTCACATCTTCATATTGACCAGGGCAGTCTGCTGATATGTGCATAGGGGAATCGCAGAATGTACAACTAGCGCCTACCATAGCTAGCTGTTGAGTGGGTGATCTTGGAGATTGGATGCTCAGTCCATCCACCCTCTTGGTTAGTGCAGACAGTTCATGTACCACTTTCACCAACAATGGATCTCGATCTGCTGGAGATATCTCTTTTAGTGCTCGAGTATCCCTCGTGGTAATGTTCTGCCTACTCAAGGCGAGCTTCTTGATCAACTCCATTGCTTCATCAGGGGGCATGTCTTCTATGGACCCATTAGCAGCTGCATTGAGCATTTTTGCATCTTCATCAGTTAACCCATAGACAAAAGCTTGGACTAGGTGCTCCAGTGGCATTTGATGGTTTGGACATTTTGCTACCATATCCTGAACACGTGTCCAATATCCATAGAATGTTTCACCCTCTTCTTGCCTTGAAGATGCAATTTCTTTTCTTGCTGCGGCGACTTTGTTTGAAGGATAATATTTTTCAATAAAGTGCTTCTTCAAATTATCCCACGTTTGGTAAGCATCTGGGGTGTACCTTGGCAAACTCATATACCAAACCTTTGCTTTCCCTTCCAGAGTGAGATGGAAAACCTTCCACATGACTTCTTCAAGTTTAGCCCCCACGGGCTTCATCGTCATGCAATGCATGTGGAGAGAGCTTATACACAACGGATTCTCACCTGGAAGACCATGAAATTTTGGAAGTGAGTGCACAAGAGAACCTTTAATTTCAAAATCAGTAGTAAAAGTAGGAGTAGCACCAACCAAGATTCAAAATTATCATCAAATTGATTCAATTGTTTAATGGACTTTTTAGGTTGATCTACCACATTATTACCTCCTTCATTCCTTTCCCTATTGTCCATCCGATTATCCCCGTTATCCTCTTCGGCCATTTCTTCTACTGCTAGTTCTCTTTCCCTTTCTTGGTTAGCCTTAATTACTTCTTTTTTGAGTTTTCTTATTTTCCTAAGAGTTCTTTCAATTTCTAAATCTAATGGAATTAGGTCTCCTCTAGAACTTCTTAGCATACACTAAACAAACCAACAAAAAGAAGAAAACACACAGAAAAACAGTGAAACAAATAAAACAGACCAGAAAACCAGAAACCAAGCAACACAGAATGAAAAACAGTGCAGTTCACTGCTTCACCCGCTGCCAGCGGGTGGGTTCATCCGCTGCCAGCGGGTAAGACAGAAACAGAAGCAAATCTGCACTGTTAAAGCAGAAAAACAGGGCAGATTCGAAAAACCAGCAAAAATCCAACTGAAAATGCTTCAAAATGACTATTCAAGACTAAAAATAAATGCTAAATCAACTATAATCTACCGAGAAACAATAAACACAAACAAAAACACAATTAAATGCAATTAAACTAAGTAATTCCTTGCCAAAAGAAAATAGGACATCTATGAAAAATTCAACAAAAACCAGCAAAAACACTTACTAAAAATCACAATAAGCCTAGAAACAAACACTAAAATGAAAAGACACAACTTAAAACACAAAACACAATCTAACTATGTGATTCCCAAAGAAATCATGCGAAAACAACCCAATTCGTGAGAATCTAGCACAATTGCACAAAGAACCAAAATGGCTCCCCGGCAACGGCGCCAAATTGGTGGGACGCGGCCTTGTCGCGAGGCCGGCACCAATAAAATTAATACTAGAAAGTGCAGCTAGTGGCACAACCTAGGTCGATTCTCTCTCGCGGAGCCTATGGACTCGATGGACAAATATGCTCAATTAACACAAAATGGGGTGTCTTTGAGGCAATTTAACAAACACTTGGTATGCAATGAAACTAAATGGAATTAAATGCAACTAAATGAAACTAGAACTAACACTTTTTGGGGTTTTCAATATTTTTAAAGCTAAAGTAAATTGAGGTGAATGAAATAAGATGAATATGCTTTGTTGGAGAATGCTTTGGGCTATCCTTGCTATCAAAAAGTATGGAGTTAATCAATGAAGGGCCATTTCCTAAAGTAGTTTAGTGACCACTAAACCTAGGTAATTTAATTAGAGGATGCAATTAACCAACCGGACAATTAACAAGCCTAATCAAATACCATCAATGAAGCAAATGAGGAATTTAACATAAACTAGAATTCAACTCAACAATTACCATTGTCATTAGAGTGACTTCCACAATGAATTAAAATTACAATAAGATTCAACCAAATCCAATGTAATCAAAACCCACAATGGGAGAATCAAAATACAAATCACTAATCTATTTAAATTCCTAATGTCCAACTACAACCTAGTTGAGTTCCACAACCATGGAGCCACAATCAATACAAACTCATCAATATCAACAAGATAAACATGAATCCATAAAGAGAAGTAGTAGGAAAACAAGAAAAACTCCCTATTGGATGCCATAGCTCAAGCCCTAATCATCCTCCTCCAAAGCACAAGAAGTTTAGCCACTCATGGATGGGAGAAATGCTTCACCAAGCTCCTCCAACCCTTGCTTAGCCATGGATGATGATGGAGGTTGCTGGAATTTGGTCTGAATAGGTGTGGAGAGTGGAGAAGATGAAGAGAAAATGGTGAGTGTGGCTGGAAATGTGGAGAGACTTGAGAGAATGAGAGGTTGTGTGATGAATGTCTTCAAATTCGTGGGTTTTTCTCTTGATTAGGTTTAGGGCCTCTAAAACCTCAGAATATTCCCTCTAATCCGACCTAGTATGCTCCCCTTGTGGTAAAACAATGAGAAAGTGGGCCCACCATCCGTTTCAGCTCTTAAAATCGCGAGAAAAGCGTGCAGAACTGGTGTACCCGCTGGCAGCGGGTCATCTACCCGCTGGCAGCGGGTGAATTACTCGAAACGCACGTTTTCCCTTTAAACTGAGGTCCACCCGCTGCCAGCTTGCACGGCTACCCGCTGGCAGCGGGTGGAACAGCAGAATAGGCCCAAAAATGCCTCTAAGCTCCAAATCTTGCACCGGCTTCACTTTCCAGCTTCTTTCTTGACCTCTAGCACTTGAATCCTTGCTATTCCTCAAGCTAGTTGACCTACAAATCAACCAAAACAATTGTGAGGCTCTCAAGTTAATAAAACTGGAGAATTATCACAAGTTACTCAATAAAAACATAGAATTAGCAAGATTGTGATTTAAGTCCTTAAGTGCCCTTGAATAACATTAAATCATGCATAATGACTCTTTAAACTCAACAAAAGCTTGTCAAATGCCAAAAGATACAAGGGTAAATATTGGTATTATCAAATGGTATGAAGAAAGACGTGGCAGACTACGTATCTAGATTTCTAGTGTGTCAGCAAGTTAAGGCTGAACACCAAAGGCCCGCCGGAACACTTCAACAAATAGAAATTTCTGAATGGAAATGGGAGAGGATTACTATGGATTTTGTGTTAGGATTGCCGCGATCTCAGAGGGGATTCGATTTAGATGGTTAACCGCTGATCGGATGACTAAGTCCGCACATTTCCTGCCAGTTAGGACCACTTACGGAGTGGGTCAGTATGCCCAGTTGAACCTATCAGAGATAGTGAGGTTGCACGGAGTACCGGTGTCGATTATCTCTGAGAGGGGGCCATAGTTTATCTCTCGATTCTGGAGAGCATTGCAGGAGGCGTTGGGGACGAGGGTTGATCTGAGTACAGCGTTCCATCCCTAGACTGACGGGCAATCTGAGAGGATCATTAAGATTTTAGAGGACATGCTTAGGGCATGTGTTATGGATTTCGACAGAGTGTGGGAGAAATACATGTCGTTAGCAGAGTTTGCCTATAACAACAGTTACCAATCCAGTATTCGGATGGCACCCTTCGAGGCTTTGTACGGTCGGAAGTGCAGGTCCCCGATTGGGTGGTTCGAGGTCGGAGAGGCCAAGTTGGTTGGTCCAGAACTTGTACAGGATGCTTTGGACAAGATAAAGGTCATTAGAGAAAGACTTGCCACGGCTCAGAGTAGGCAGAAGTCTTATGCTGACAACCGGAGAAGAGAGTTAGAGTTTGCAGTGGGTGAGCAGGTTTTCTTAAAGATTTCACCGATGAGGGGCGTGATTAGATTTGGCAAGAAAGGCAAGCTATGTCCAAGATACATCAGACCGTTTGAGATTCTATAGCGCGTTGGAAATGTTGCCTACCGTCTAGAATTGCCACCGGAGTTGGAAGGAGTTCATCCGGTGTTTGACGTGTCTATGCTTCGCAAGTACCTGCCAGATCCCTCTCATGTAATCCAACCCTAGGAAGTACAACTAGCCGAGGGTCTAACTTATGAGGAGATGTCAGTCGGAATCCTAGATCGCCAGTTGAAGAAGTTGAGGTCAAAGGAGATACCCTTGGTGAAAGTCCTGTGGCGAAACCATTCGGTTGAAGAAGCAACGTGGGAAGTTGAGGCGGAGATGCGTAGGACATATCCTCACCTATTTCGAGACTAAGGTTAATATGTTAATTGAAATTCGGGGACCGAATTTCTTAAGGGGGGAAGATTGTAATAGCCGGGAAATTTTTTCGAAGTTTAAAATGGAATGAAAGGGAAAAAAAAGAAGTAGAAAATAATTTTTGGACTTAATTCAGGACCTAAGGAATTGGAAACCTGAATTAAATGGGGAAAAGAGAGTAGGGAATATTTTTTGGTATTTAAATTTGGGATATAAGAGAAAATAAAAATTTAATTGGAAAGAGGAGGATTAAATTGGGGATATTTTTAACCTCTTCTTTAATATAATAATAATAATAATAATAATAATAATAATAATAATTTAGTTATTTAATTAATTATTTTATTTATTTTTTTATAAAAAAGGTGGGGTGCGTGGGAAGGGGTTGGTAGGAAAAGAAGAAAGAAAGAATTAAAAAAAAAGAAATAAGAGAAAAGGAGGAGGAAGGTAGCCACACATAGAGAGAAAGAAGAGAGGGAGAGAGGGAGGACGTGAAGAAGAAGAAGAAGGGTTTGGGGTTCGTCGGAAAAGTGACCGGGGAGAGCTAGTCGACGCCGGAAAAGTCACCGGAGCTCGGGTACGACGTCTCCTACACCTTCCACCAATCGAATCAAAGGTTGGTAACCCCAATTTCATTCGAAACCCCCAATTTCTTCATTTTAGGGATTTCTTCAATCCACCTTCGATTGGGTTGTCTCGAGGGTAGATTGAGTCCTAAGAAGTGTTCTTGAACACTTAGTTGGGGAAAGAATCGAGGCTGTACCCACGGGTTTAGCCGGATTCGAATCTGAAAGGATTTGGGGTTGCAAATCCTAAGTATTCCCAATTTGGAGATTCGTTGATAAATTCGGAATCGGGCTTGGATTTGAGTAGTTAGGGTTGGATTTATTTCGTCGGAATGTAGGTGAACAAAACTCGTGGGGTGCGGAGTTGAAGCCGGGGTCGGTAGGGGGCCGGAACGGGCCCAAACTAGCCCACAACACAGCAAACGAATTGTTGTGCTGTGAACCGACGCTATAACGCCCAAACCGGCGCTATAGCGCTAGCTCTCGGGTGTACCAAGAGCTGCTAGGCAGCAGCTTGGCGCTTTAGCGCCAGAATGGGCGCTACAGCGCCCAGCCTCTGCCCAGCATGCCCAAAATTCATTTTTTTAGCCAATCCGGGGTGTCCGAACCTCCTATTTTCAATCCTAAACTTTTTAGAACACCACCAACCATGTTTTTAAGGATCAAAATCATTTCAATTGTTTTCTTGTCCCTCAAGAGTAGAAACTTACGGAGTAAACAGTCCAACTTCTTGAATTTCTAAATTCCTTATACACTGTCATTAGGTAACATTAAGTAGGATAGCTTATAAGCATATCGAGGTTTAGTAACTCAAATCCAAAGCTCCAAAATAAATTCAAGGTGGGCGATAGTTATACGAAACCAAGTGCGAGGCACTTGGGACTCTCATAAGAAAGAGGGAAGACGGATAAGACCAAGGACTCGGTTCTTGGCGACGTCTAGGTGCATTTTTAGGCACGAGCATGTCATATGCAGATGAATTGCATATAGTTTGAGATGTTAACCACATGAATGTATTTGTTAGGAAGCCACGATTCGTCCGGAGCGAGAGTTACACCAGGACAAGCACACGGGAGCCGTCCAGGTGAGGGGTTTCCCATCCTTGCCATACAGAGTTGATTGATGATGTGAATGTGTGGTTTGCCTACTTGCCTGTTTGTAAGAATTAGTTAGTGGTTAACATGCTATTGTTGTTCCTAAACTGTTATATATGGAAGTATTTGTATATGTGTGTTTGACTACAGGTAAACAGGTACTGAAGGGTATCCATGTGATGACATGAGATACGCCGAACAGTACAAGCAAGGGGGTAAGTTGTTGATTGAGTCCAAGGTTTGGTTTACCCTATTTATTAGAAACTCATTAAAGAAATCGTATCGAAGTTGTTAGTAAAAATCGACGTTTTATGGTCATTGAACTTAGGAAAGACCTTAGAGCTAGGTTACGATCTAATCAAGTGTTTGGCTATTACATAAGGATTAAAACGATCTCATAAATTGATTAGTGAGTCATAGGGAGGTTCACACTACCTAGGTAAAGTCAATCTAGGATAGTAATGGGTAGATAGGGTTAGAATCCCAACTGAAGGCTTGGGAAGAGAAACAAGTGAAAGCATTTGCCCGTTGAGGCCATTGCCCTAGCCTGGCACTAGGGTCAGTAAAAGACTAAAAGATTTGCCCGTTGAGGCCATTACCCTATCCTGGCACTAGGGTCAGTAAAAGACATAAAAGATTTGCCCGTTGAGGCCACTACCCTAGCTTGGTACTAGGGTCATTAAAAGACATAAAAGATTTTCCCGTTGAGGCCATTGCCCTAGCCTGGTACTAGAGTCAGTAAAAGACATAAAAGATTTGCCTGTTGAGGCCATTACCCTAGCCTGACACTAGGGTCAGTTAAAGATTTAAAAGAAATTGCCCGTTGAGGTCATTGCCCTAGCCTGGTACTAGGATTAGTTGAGTGATTTACAGTTTTCATGATTATATGTTAAAATGATATTGCTTGTTTATGAGAAGCATGATAGAAAAGCATGATCCGTAGGTTTATCTATGATTTTAATTTTATATTAATGTTGCCTTATCGTAATATAACATTTGATAAATTGGATTTCCATGCGCATGTGATTGTGGGTGTTTCCCTTTCCCCAGATGTAGTGGTACCCGTCGCTACGCCGAGGATGGGAAGCTTCTCACTGAGTCTGTTTGACTCACTCCCTCTGCTTCAATGTTTCAGATACAGGTATCGGGCAGGCATCGACGTCCGAACAGTGATACGGACATCAGACCACCCTTTACGCACTAGTTCGCGTAGGTGGACACTTTTTGTTATTTTGACTCTTTTGGTTGTACATATTCTAAGTTGTAAGAGTTGTGTATATATATTTACAGCTTTTAATATGTATCTACTCTAGAATTGTCGGTTTCACATGTATTTAAAGACAGGGTCCAGTTTGGGGATAAACTAGGATATATATATATATATAAACTTCTACATGTGAATAGGATAGATCGTACGCATTGAGGCGTATGGTCAATATGATATGGATATATATTATGTGGTCTTGCTGCATGTGAATAGGATAGATCGTACGTATTGAGACGTACGGTCAATATGATATTAATATCTACATTATGAGTGCTGAAAAATATATCTCTGTACTGGATTTAGTTGAAGCGGTATTGAGCGAACTGCGGATTGCAGGTTAATTAGGCCACCAGTGAGGTGTGACCACTAGTAGGATATATATATATATATATATATATATATATATATATATATATATTGATTGTATAGCAGGGTAGTATAGTCATGTTTACAAGATATGGCTTACAGGTTTAGAAGTAACAATCTATTCCCGTTCCGGTCATGTACTCCCGATTTGGGGTCGTGACATAGGTTGTGATAAATATTTTAATTTAAAAATCTATTACTCAAACACGAAAAAGGTAGTCACTCATTGTTCATTGATATAATAATAATTGATGGACATATTTTCAAGTAATAAAATCCCCTCTATGTGTAAGTATACAGGGTCAATTGTAATATGTACGAAAATAAGGGTGTCGAACCCACAGGAATTAGTTGGAATTCTATAATTTAACGTTTTCACAATTTTAAATTTAAAGGAAAGGATTTAGGAACTAGAAGTAAAGACAGAGTTTAATAAGACTAAAAATAGAAAGTAGATTATTGTTTGATTAAATCAAGTTAAATAATGACCTAGAATTTTGAATTCACCACTAGCTTCATAATTAATTACCTGATATTTAATTAAGGACAACTATTTATTTTATGCAGTGTTCTAGGCTACAAGCTTTGAATCACTTAGAATAATATTGTGACAAGTTTATTGACATATTCTATCTAATTTTAGCATGGACTATTCACCTATGATATAATCCATCTAGGTTTAGCATAAGATATTCAATTTTGTTATAATTCTATGATTACCATTACACGACCTCCACAATTACGACTACAAGAATTAAAGTTGGTAATAGTTTTGGTTTTAAAATCGACCAATATTACTACAAGAAATATTGAATAGAAATTAAAATCAAATAAGACAATATGAGCACAATAAAATATTAAAGAAAATTCTTAGTCATGTAATCCATAAAAAAAATGGTGCATATCCTTAATTAACATCAAATCTAAAATTACATAGCTAGGATTTCATAAAAATTCCTAAGTAAAGAAAATTAGTTCCACATGGAAAATTAGTTCCTAGGATAATCATTAGCTTTTATGAATTGGTCCATGAGTCCACTTTTAGTCCAAAAATTGAGAATACTCTCTGCAACAAAAGTTCACAAAAATTTAATTTTGTACCCAAAAAATTATAATTTTTCAAGGATTAATAAATAAATATTAATGGAAATATTTCTATTAAAATATGCATTTATCAATAATTTACTATATATTGATCCGATGAATTAATTAAACATTTAATAAGGTTAGATCACTACATAAAATATAAAATTTAACGTTGGTTAACTAACAGCGGTTGGGACAACCGATGTTAGGGAATAAAATTGTTTATATCCAACTATGGTAGTTAACCGTAGTTAGATTTAAAAATTTAAAAAAAATTAAAAGGAAATTTCAGCTTTGCCTCTGATTTGTAACTTTTGCCCTAGAAAGTACATTGGTCCCTCTTGCTCATTTTTGAATCGCTCAGAGAAAGCTTGCATCGGCGGTTGTCGTTCACCGTCACTCAGCTCACCACTGTCGTCGAACGGAGTCGACACCGCTGCTAACCCCCGCCTCAGTCCGTCACAAGTAATTTCATTTTCAATCCATCCGCTGCTACGAAGCAGTAATATCTGCTTGGACATGTGATAAATCGCCATGGACAACCGGAGATAAACCAAAGTTGGATCCAGAGGTTATTGGAGATGGAGCTAGCAGAGTTCGCGGCTGATGTGAAGAATTTTTAATTTGTTTGGAGTTTGAAGATCGAGGTTGGTAGGTTGATAAATTGGTAACAACCTTGTTTATTTTCTTATCTTGGGCCTGTGAATCTCTTCCAAATTCCAATGTTATTTTATATTCTGGTGTCAAGATTGGATAACTTGTAGCTGCGAGAAAAGATTTGGTCAATCAAGATAAATGATAATGTTCTTGAGCAGCACATTTGACCCTATAGGAGAATTATGGTGAGTATTAAAAATAACGAGTCCTGATAGAAGCTTTAAATATTCACTAGAAGCTTTATGTTATTGTTATGAATAGTTAATCAACATTTGTCTATGTGACAATTAGCCAGATTCGAAAATAAGTGTTCTGAGTCTCAAATTGCATCAATTATTAACCTAAATTCTCTGCTGACTGTGCTTCTCCCCTGGAGCAGCTTTCAGAAAATTTCAGTCTCGATGGGAATATTGAATTGCAGGTATACAGCTGGCCTGAAATATGGAATGGTTAAGGGAATTTATATGGTATAGTAGACGAAGTAATCTTGAATTAATGGGTGCTTGTATTAATGAATGGACCAAGTTTGTGTTACATCTTCAGCACCAGGGCTTATAACACAAATAGATATTCAGGTTTCTAATAATACTGACTCGTTGCTCTTGCACTGGGGAGTTATTCGTGATAAACAAGGGTATATTTAGCACTAATTGCATTCAGTGATTTCTATGTACCCCAAGCCTTTTAAGAGTTTCAATTCATTGTTAATATCCTGTACAATTATATATATATATATATATATATATATATATATATTTGTTTCTAGGAAATGGGTACTTCCTTCTCGTCACCCAGATGGAACAAAAGTAGATAAGAACAGAGCTCTTAGAACTCCATTTGTGAAAGTAAGTTCCCCAATGATAACTGCAAAAGAAGAAATTTGTTTCCTGGAAAATTGATTGATTCACTTTACTTTTCATACTATTTTATTAGTCTGGCCCAGGATCCTTCCTTAAAATAGAGATAGATGATCCTACAGCACAAGCTATTGAGTTCCTTATACTTGATGAAGCTCAGAATAAGTGGTGAGTCTTTGTTTATGTTTTTTTTTCATTAAATTTACTTTTATATGGTAAGATCCGATATTCTTGTTATAGGTTTAAAAACAATGGTGGGAACTTTCACATCAAGTTACCTTTGAAAGTTAAGTCAGATAAAAAAAAATCATGTTCCTGAAGACCTTGTACAAATTCAAGCATATCGTAGGTGGGAAAGAAATGGTAAGCAGACAAACACTCCAGAGCAAGAAAAGGTCAGTATTCAAGGTGTGCTCATGTATTGGACTTAGTCCTTATCATTGTTACTATACTTATTTACTTTTTTAAAGAATTTGCTTCCTACTATACCAATGTGCTCCCTGTTCGTTTGGTTGATTACATTGAGTTTCCTAGTAATCCTGTAAGTGAAAAGGTCTTGCTGGTATTTTAGTGTGGATGAGGTTCATGGCCACAAGGCAGCTCATATGGAACAAAAATTACAATGTGAAGCCATGGTAGAATTTTTATTAAAAAAAATTACTTATCGCTTTGTTTATGTGCTTCTAGACAATGAGTTTTTTCTAATCCTTCATAAATTAGATTTGGGTGCTTTTATCACCATCTCTAGGAAAAAGCTAATTCATTTCCTATGTGTTCTGTGATAATTTCTTTCTGTCAATGTTTGACCATCTTTTGTTCACAATTCACAAGTATTGATTGTATGTAGCTATTGCAACAGTGAGATTAGTAAATGGGTGCTTGTATTAATGAACGGACCAGGTTTGTGTTACATCTTCAGTTTTGGTTTGAACCAAAAGGAGTTTGACTTTTCAGAAATAATTTCACAGCAAACTTCTGATCTACCCATTATATATGAAGTACTAATTATTGGATCAATAATTATATTTGTTAATTAGGTTGTTTACTTTTTTATATATAAATAATTCTTTTATTAGGTACAGGACAAGAAATTCTATTTTTTATATATGGGTTTTATTTTATTTAATGTCTCAAGATTTATTCTCTTTTTTAAGGTTAGATTTAAAGATTGTTTCTTAAATTTGCAAGAGAAAGTTTTAGAGAAACTTCAAGAATTAGAAGCTTCACGGTTAGATAATACGGGAAGCACAGAGACATCACCTCCAACGTGTCGAAGATCATCAGAAGCTAGTCATAATCCATGAAGCTGAATATTTGTTTTATTTTTGTATTGAACTTACATATATGAACTAGTGTTGCTACATTGTAAAACTTTTTAAGTATAACACTTGTTGAATGTTGATTTGGTGATTAAAGATATGTTTTGGATGTTTAACTTTTAAGTATATCTTGAATACAAATGAAATTATTTTGATTGAAAAAGTATATATATTTTTAGGGAAATTAAAAGCATCAATAAATTGAAAAAAATGTAAAAAAAAAAAGATCTAGCGACGGTTTAAATTGTTGCCAAATTTCACACCCAAAAACCATTATTAACTTAACGACGATCAGAACCGTCGTTATAACATAAATAACAAAGGTCTACTTAAAAAGCCGTTAGCGACGGTTTTAACTGTCGCAAGATTTAACGATGGTTTGTGCCGACAGTTTTGTCAAGTGTCGCTAGATTTTGTTCCCGACGTTGACTTTAACGACGGTTAGTATTAATGAAACCGTCGCTAAAAATAAAATTTTTTGTAGTGGCTAATAAACAAGTACCTAAAATAAAATAAAACAAAATAAACAATCATTTAATGAGGCTAAAGAAAACATTTAATGAGGTTATATTAATGAAATGATAAATTGAAAATAAACTATATAAATTAAAATTAAATTAGAGTAATAAATTTGAATAAAAATTGAAACAAAAAATCACTATAATAAATTACAGAGAGAGATGCAGATGTAATTAAAAATGTTTATTAGAAAATAGGTTAAGGGCATTTATGTCTTTGAAAAAAATAAAAAATACATTTAATACAAATTGTGACTTTTATGTGCTTTTTTAATATCTAATCTCATTAAATGCTTCCTTAAGTAGTACCCTAAATTACAGTAATAAATTTGTATAATAATGAAAAGTAATCATTATAGTAAATTAGCAAGAGATGGAGATTTTTTTTTTTATGGAGAGAGATATGGAGATTTAATTATAAATTCTTATTAGAAAATAGGTTAACCACATTTATATATTTAAGAAAAATAGAAACATACATTTAATACAAATTGTGACTTTTAGACACTTTTTCACTATTTAACCTCATTAAATGTTTCCTTAACCTGTGCTCTAAGGACGCACTAGTTAGTAAAACCCATGATTAATACTATAAGAAAAATGTGCATTCCACTTGTAATTAAGTGTTATAAATTGTTTAGAATAATATTAATTATTTTCTGTGAAAAAAATTTTAATTTGGTTACTTAAAATAAAATAAATATTAATTTTTTATAATCATTACAAATTAAAAATTTATTGTCACATAGGAAGAGGAAGAATACGAGAGATTAATTTTTAAATTTAATTTTTATAGACATTTTTTTAAAATAATTAAATAAAATTTAACTGTATTTTTCAATACATATCTTATATTATCATTTTTATTTTTTCTTTCTAGGTCATATCTCCATAATAATATTCATCCTCTTTAATTTTTTATTTTAATTTTAATTTTGGAAATTTTAAAAAAGTAATTTAATATTAAAATTTCAAATTTTAAATTAATTTTTTCATAACTTTATTTCTTTTACATATAAAAATATATTAGTCGACTTGGAGACAAAGGGTGAAAATATTTAGTGCGGTTTTTTTTTGTAATATGTCATTTTTAAAGCAATTAATTTTAGATTCAAGAAAAAAGATAGTTTTATTTAATTTTCTAATCTCTTATATTTTTATTTATATTATAATAGTTTAAAATAGTTTTAGTGATTGGTCTTCAAAATTATGTATTATTTTTTAAATAAATTATAATTAAAATATGTTTTATAGGGAGGGTACTACAAACAAGAAAAAAGGAAAAAAAAAAGAGAGTGAGAAATTAATTAAAATTGATAACATAAAAATTTAAATAATCTTTATTACTTATTTTATTATTTGAAAAATACTTATTTTTATTTAATATTTTAAAAACTAAAGATAGAACCGACATATATTTTTATAGGGTAAACCTAAACATTAATATATAATATATGATTTGTTATAGGCTTGCTCTTGTTTATGTAAATGGCAGAGTTCCAAGAAAGAGAAAGAGAAAGAGAAAGAGAAAGAGAAAGAGATAGCTGACGGTGGAAGAACAAGAAAACCTAAAACGGAGCATAAAGAAAATCAAAACTCAAGACGGATCCACCATTGTGGATCCCTCGGAAGGTTCTGAGCATGAAGCCTACTCCCTGAAATCGATAGAGGAAAGCCCGATGGCAAAACCGTAGACGATGGACGATATCCCCCACCTCTCTCCCCACAATGGTGTTTCACTGTCGAAATTAGTCAGGCGCTCGCTCTGGGGGTCAAACCCTCAATCTTACAAGGAAAAACTTATGGGAATCAATGGTCGCGATAAAGATATGTTGAGCAATGAGGGAGACATCTGTCTACAGGAGTCATCCGATGAACAACAAGACCCTTCAGAAGAAAAATGGCTTTATCGAAGTGGAGTGAGCAAACTTTTCAAGGATATGCATTGAGGTGGATCTCCGTCTAACCCTTGTGTCAAAATTTAGAATCAGAGGAAAAGTTCACCATATCAAATATGAGGGCGTCAAATTTATCTGCTACACTTGTGGAAGATTCGGACATGGCAAGGATAATTGTCCCACCAACAAACAAGCTGAGCAAGAGCTGAATTAGGAACAAAGTGATACAGAGAGGCCTCCATTAATTGTTGGAGATACTAGAAAAGTTGAAGTAGGTGAGGAGGCTTTCGAGCCTTGGATGACGGCTCAACTGAATCAAAGAATAAGGCAAAGACCTCAAGCAAAGACCACACAACCAGCCACGACACCGAAAACTATAAATACAGGATCAAGGTTTGAAGTAATCAATGATGAAGCAATAGGCGATATGGATATTGATAAAGAGCTTGATAAAAAGACCATCAGCAGGACACTACTAACCTGTCCTCGGAAGAACCAAAATTGGCAGAGGCTCAGGAGCACCAATAGACAAGACAGAGACCTGCAAAAAAACAAACAGAAAAATATGGATATCTAGAGTTTGGGAAGCAAAACATAGACTTCAATAAATCAGGTCTCCACTCAAGCTAAAAAGACAGGAAGAGTCCCAAATGAAAAAGGGAAGGATCACACTTTGGTAACATCGGTACTCGGTAGGCACCAAAAATTTGTCAACTCAAGGGAGTAAACCCCCCCCATCAAGACAACAGATAGCCATCCAAAGGCTCTCACAAAGCATCCAACTGCTAATCCGAAAGGAGCAGCTGACAAGGATGCAGAAATGGAAGAACATCTTCGAGTAATGCAAATTCTGGAGAAACAAGAGAGGGAATTAGGGACATCCCTCGGTGCTCTTGGAGCTACCCAGGTCTATCCTAACCTCTTGTGAGAGGTTATACTATCTCTTTATTCTTATAACTTGGAATTGCCGAGGCATTGCCTCAAAAATTTTCCCAGGGATTGTGAAAGGCTTATTTAGAATCCATAAGCTTGATATTTTGACTCTTTTAGAGACTCGAACAAGTGGAAACAAAGCTGAATCTATTATAACCAAATGTGGTATCCGTAATTTTGCAAGAGTAAGGCTGAGGGATACTCTGGGGGCATATGGATGCTTTGGCAAGATGATAACAATAAAATAAATATTATTTCTTCCTGCTTTCAATTTATTCAATGTGCTATTCAAGGTCTGAATTCTAATTTGTGCTTTTTGGTCACCTTCATATATGCAAGTCCTAATGAATAGCTCAGATATAGATGCTGGCAGGAAATAGAAAATTTGGCGGATCAAAATTAATCTCTCGTGGCTTGTTATAGGGCATTTCAACTCTTACCTCTACTCACATGAAAATAATGGAGGTGGTAGACCAAATCTAAGAACCATGAGTAAACTTAGTGATTTCTTAAAGAATTTGAAATAACCAAGAAGGGGGGGGGGGTTGAATTGCTAATTGTTTAAAAATCACTATTTTAAAAAAATTTGGCTACTGAAAAACTTTGGTTGATAAAATCAAGTTAATGACGGAAGTTCCAAGATTTTTCAAAACACTATTTTGAATAATTAAATGCAATAAATAAAGATAGATAGGAGAAATTACCACAATCACTTATTATAATGAGAGGTTCGGATCAAGTATCCTACGTCCTCTCACTCCCCCTTACTTTAAGACGTAAGGAGAGTTGCTTCACTATATTGGGAATCAAGAATTACAACTTGGCAACCTTCAATACACCAAGGGATCAGCCTATAAGACTTTTACTACCTACACCAGGTAACCCTTAAGACAGGATCAACCACAAAGAGATTTTACTACCTAAACCAGGTAACCTCAGCCGAAGGCTTAGCACAAGTGCTTTTACAACTAGACAAGTAACCTTACTCCCAGTAACCAACTAAGACCAATAACCTACTGATCTATTAACCTCTTTGTCCTAGGTTCCCACCCAGACTCTAGACAAAAAGGGAAGAGATTAAGAAGTGAAGAAAATGAGGAATACAGACTTCAAGAATAAAACTACTAAGATGAATGTAGGAAGACTATAACTCGCTTTCTTAGGATGCTTTTAGACTTGTAAATCAATCTCTTGAATTCCAAAGTCCACGCCTTTGTGATTAAACAGACTTGAGCCCTTGTGAACGTTGGAGAGTCTTAATTGCAGCATATCATCTTTATTTGCTTTTGAAGGCTGTCATACCTTGCAGATATATTCTTGACTCAGGTCAATGCTTGACAGCTCACTGGTAGGTGCTTAACATGGTAGGATAGTTAATGCTGGACCACGCTGCCTCTTCCCTGATTTCCTAAAATCAACCTCATTCCCCTTTTCAGAATCATTAGTAATTAAACATATTTAAAGCCATAAATAATTCAAATGCAGACTTGCCTAAATAGTTTAATTTCTGAATTGATTATATAATTCAAGATTGATTCCTTCCTTAAGTACCTGGTCAACGAATCACATCTTCATTGCAACATTAACCAAACTTTCCCCTTTTCATACCTCAAGAATTCTTTGACTAAGTAGGATAAACAAAATCTTATTTTTGTTGATGACACATTATCAAAACAATCTGAATGTGACACACGGTCCCAACAGAATTGCAGTATCTCTGACCTTGAATATAAGGGTCCCAAATTCAGTTGGTGTAGGAAGGACCTTAAAGAAAAGATAGATAGAGCTACAGTCAATATGGAGTGGAGGTTGAAATTTCCCAACTCAACCGCTTTCACTCTCCCAGCCCTCAAAAGTGATCACTGCCCCCATTATGATTAAAACTAACTCAAATAGTGCTCCCAACACTATAGGTGTAAAACCCTTTTGGTTCCAAATGGCGTGGATGACAGTCGATTCTTTTAGTGATCTAGTTAAGGAAACTTGGAAGAATCAAAACCCTTGCTCCCAAGCCACAAATACTTTCACCGCTAAAGCCAAAGCTTGGATAGAGATTCATTTGGTAATATTTATAAATGTAATAAGAAGATATTGGGCAGACTAGAGGGAATTGAGAGAAAAATAGCTTATAGAGATATTCCCTTCTTGGAGAACCTTAAGAGAGAACTATGGAAGGAGTACGAAAATATCTTACTCTAGGAAGAATTAATTTGGTTCCAAAAGTCTAGATCTAATTGGCTTAACTATGGAGATTGAAATACAAGCTATTTCCACATGTAAACTATGACTAAAAGAAAGAAAAATAAAATAGAAGCTCTTCAAGACTCTGATGGTGCTTGGATTAGTGATGACCTTGCTTTAAAAGACTTGGCAAACAATTTCTTTAGAGCCCTTTACTGGCTTGATGACTCTGTGACAGTGGAAAATGATAGCATTAGGGGTCTCCCAACTCTTAGTGAGGCTGCAGTAAGCTTTATTCAATCTCCTATCTCAAATAATGAAATTAAGGACATCTTTTTAAACATGAATCCCCATAAAGCCCTGGGCGTAGATAGATTGCATGCTTATTTCTTTCAAATTTACGGAGACCAAACTGGTGACTCTGTTATTAGCCTCATCAAAAGGATTTTTGCCAACCCTAGTCATGATGAGGAGGAAATAAATGAAACTCTTCTTGTCTTAATTCCCAAAATTGACTCCCCTGAACATGTTAAACAATTAAGACCCATAAGCCTTTGTAATGTTGTTTACGAAGCCATTACTAATTTGATTGCAAATATAATCAACCTTATTTTAATGAATTGATTTCTAATACTCAGTGTAGTTTTGTTCCAGGGAGAACCAATTTTGAAAATATAATTATCGCTCAAGGGATTATTCACTCCATGAAAAGGACCAAGAGTAAAAAGGGTCAAATGGCCCTAAAGGTTGACCTTGAAAAGGCCTATGATTGGATGGAATGGAATTTCCTCCAAAACACTCTTGAGTCCATTAAAATGCCAAAAAAACATTATTGATCTTATCATAAATTGTGTTTCAACTAATACCATGCAAATTTTATGGAATGGAGAGAAGCTAGAGGAATTTAAACCTTCTAGAGGTCTTAGACAGGGAGATCCTCACTCCCCTTATATTTTTTTTATTTGTACGAAAAACTTTTCTCAGATCATTAATGAAGCTATCAGATTGGGCTATTGTAAACCCATCACCATTAGCAGAAACAGGCCTTAAATATCTCACCTTTTCTTTGCTGATGATCTCTTTCTTTTTGCAGAAGCTGGAGTGGAGCAAGCTGAAATCATTCACAATTGCCTCTTTTACTTTTGTAGCATCTCAGGCCAAAAAGTCAATCAAGATAAGTCCCGTATCTTCTTCTCTAGAAATATGAACCACACTAGAGTCAACCAACTTAGTAGCATTATTGGGTCTAATCCCACAATTGATTTAGGGAAGTATTTGGGCATACCCTTACATCATAAGAGAATTAATAAGCAAACTTACAACCACATCACTGATAAAATTGAATCAAAACTTACTTCTTGGAAGCAAAAAACTCTCTCTACTGCTGGCAAAGTTACTCTTGTTAAGTCTGTGCTTTATACTATCCCTTATTTTTCTATGCAAACTACTCTCCTTCCCTTTAGTTTAATTGACAGGATCGAAAGAATGGAGAGAGATTTCATCTGGAGCTCTAAACATGGATCTACCAAACTCACCTTGTGAATTGGAGCACAGTTTGCTGCCCCAAAAAAGATGGTCATCTTGGAATTAGGAGGCTTATGGAGTGCAATAGAGCTTTTTTTAATGAAGATAGTTTGGGGTATCCTCACTAATTCGGACGCCATGTGGGTGAAAATCCTCAGATGCAAATACGATTTTGATTACCAGAGAAGCTGTCCTATAGCCAAGAAAGAACGGTTGCTCCAATTTGGGGAATGGAATAAACAAGATTTAGCCTGAGTTCTCATAGGTTGTATCTAGAAAGATAAGAGATGGGGAGAATACCAAATTCTGGACTGATCACTAGGTCCCAAATTTCCCTAATCTTCCTGCAATTGCTTTAGTGGTGATTCCTCAGGATGAGCTAACTAGGAAAGTGAATGAGATGACCATTGAAACCGGAGATTGGAATTGGGCAATCTTTCATCAATCCCTGCCTAGAGAGGTCTTAGTTGAGCTGGATACGATGAGATCTCCCTCCCTCAATAATGGGAAAGATGTTTTTAATTGGCTTCCTAGTCCTGATGGAAAGTTCTTGGTGAAGAAAACCTATGGTGTATGTGACGCTAGCCCTTCATCGTCCTCCAGAAGATTATGGCAATAGATTTTGAAGTGTGGCACTACAAAAAGAATCCGGATGTTCTTATGGAGTACTTGTCAAGAGAGCATCATGACAAATGTCCAAAGAGTTAGAAGAGGTTTGTCAAACAATAGCACTTGTAGCAGGTGTGGTCAAAGTCAAGAGGATACTTTACATGCTTTAAGGGATTGCCCAATGGTTCTTCTCCTTTGGAAAAAACTTATTAGACAAGATTGCTGGCACAAATTCTGTAACTCTAATAGTAAAGAGTAGGTCAATCTAAACTTATCTAGCAACCTTGGCAAAGAAAGGAGTACTAACTGGAGCAACTTTTTTGGTCACTCAGTCTAATTAGTGTGGAAGCAACGAAATGACAACATCTTTAATGGTTCCCAAGATCCTGCCTTGTCTCTTGTTCCAAAAATATCGGCTTATTACAGTGAATTTATTACTGATACTATCCTTAAACAAAGGCTCCCCTTGAATCATAATCCCTTTGATGATACCCCTATTAGTTGGACCCCCCTATGAAAGGATGGCACAAAGTAAATGTTGATGACTCCTTGATTGACAACACAAAAAGCATTGCCTGCGGAGGAGTCGTTAGAGATCACAGAGGCACATGGCTCGATGAATTTTTAAAAAACTTAGGGAAAGGTGACATCCTCCTTGCTAAGACACGTGGGATTCTAAATGGCCTCCAGCTGGCTTGGTCAAAGAAAGTGAAGAAGATTATAATAAAATCCGATTCAAGTCAAGCAATTAATCTAATCAAGGCAACTCTGACAGAGATCATCCTCTTAGTTACATTATTAATAAGATTAGAGATCTACTTGTTAGGAACTGAGACGTCTGACTTTTTTCTTGTCAATAGAGAAGGAAATAACTTAGCTGATGCTCTAGCATGTAGGGCTCTTGTCTTAGATTATGGTTTGCACCCTTTGGATGTCCCTCCTCACAATTGTATTGAGGTTTTTCATGAAGACTATTGTCACGACCCCAAACCAGGAGTACGTGACCGGCACAGGAATAGATTTTTACCTCTAAACTCTTAAGCCTTACCCTGTAAAACATAAATATAACTACCCTGCTATACAATCAATATATATATCATAATAGTGGTCACACCTCACTGGTGGCCTAATTAACCTGCAATCCACTGTACGATCAATACCGCTTCAGCTTAGCCCAATGTATAAATATATATCAATACTCATAATATAAATATTTATATCATATTTACTATACGTCTCAATACGTACGATCTATCCTATTCACATGCAGCAATCACACGTAATATATATATATATATATATATATATATATATATATATATATATATATATATATATCCATATCTTATTGATCGTACGTCTCAATACGTACGATCTATCCTATTCACATGCAGCAGTTTATATACTCATACATATATCCTAGTTTTTCCCCCAAACTGGACCCTATCTTTAAGTACAGGTGAAGCTGACAAGTCTAGAGTAGGTACATATCGAAAGCTGTAAATATATACATAACCCTTACAACTTATAATATGTCAATCCAAAGAAATCAAAATAACCAAAAGGTGTCCACCCACGCGAACAAGTGCGTAAGGATGGTTTGATGTCCGTATCACTATCCTGACGTCGATGCCTACCCGATCCCTGTATCTGAAACATTGAAGCAGAGGGAGTGAGTCAAACAGACTCAGTGAGAAGCTTCCCATCCTCGGCGTAGCGGCAGTACCACTACAGCTGGAGAAAGGGAAACACCCACAATCACATGCGCATGAAAATCCAGTTTATCAAATGTTATATTACGATCAGGCAATATTAATATAACGTTAAAATCAAGGATAAACCTATGGATCATGATTTTCTATCATGCTTCTCATAAACAAGCAATCACTTTTAACATATCATTTGAAAACTGTAAATCACTTAACTGACCCTAGTGTCAGGCTTGGGCAATGGCCTCAACGGGCAATTTCATTTAATCTTTAACTGACCTTAGTGCCAGGCTAGGGCAATGGCCTCAACGGGCAATTTCTTTTAATCTTTAACTGACCCTAGTGCCAGGCTAGGGCAATGGCCTCAACGGGCAAATTCTTTTAATCTTTAACTGACCCTAGTGCCAGCCAGGCTAGGGTAATGGCCTCAACGGGCAAATTCCTTTAATCTTTAATTGACCCTAGTGCTAGGCTAGGGCAATGGCCTCAACGGGAAAATTCTTTTAATCTTTAACTGACCCTAGTGCCAGGCTAGGGCAATGGCCTCAACGGGCAATTTCTTCCCAAGCTTTCAGTTGGGATCCTAACTCTATCTACCCATTACTATCGTAAACTGACTTTTTCCGGCTTCAGCTAGCTTCCTCTGGCCACTTTTCCGGAGAAATCCTCCTCTTCCCCTTCTTCCTCCTTCACCCGTCGCTCTCTCTCTCTCTTCCTTCTCTTTTTCGTTTTCTCCCTCTCGGTTCTCTCTCTCTCTCTCTCTCTCTCTCTTCTTTCTTTCCTTTATTACTTAATTCTTCTCCTTTCCTTCTCACTTATTAAAACCACGGCACCCCCCCAATTACTTAAAAGTAAATAAAATTATTAAAATAATTAAATAATAAATAAATATAATTAAAAGTAAATTAATTAATAATTAAATATATGATAACTAATATGTATTTTTAATTTAATCGCTTTCCCTATTTAATTCAGGTTTCCAATTTCTTAGGTCCTGAATTAAATCCTAAAAATTATTTTCTACTTCTTTTGTTTCCCTTTTTATTTTATTTTAAACTTCGAAAAAATTTCTCGGGTATTACAAGTGTAGGATGGCCCGTCTTCCTACTAGTCTTGCCAGCTAGGATTTCCTAGCTTTCTCTTCAATTATAAAAAAATGATTTGTTATAAAAAACATATATATTATATGATGTAATCAAGAGACTGGACAACACATAAAAATGACATACTAATTATGTATATATATATTTTTTAAAATAAAATTTATAAAATTATATTTATTTTAATCTTATTTATTCACATGTATTTTTTCTCATGGACCTCATGTTTTGGCATTCCTGATTAAGGTGAGACACATTTTTTTACAGTGCCAATTAGACACACACTATGGAGGTGTTTCGTAGTGTCATTCAGAGGGTATCATCCAAGATAACATGTTATCTTGGATAACGCTATTGGATGACCTCATTTGTTAGTGTCATGTGATAACACAATGTTATATGAGATAACACGATATTAGCACATAACACCAAAAAGGGTGTCATCTCATGACGCTAAAAATATTATGTCATCTGAAATAATACCCTTGAGTGTGAATTTCCTTTTTGAATTTACTAATATTATCCCTATTAATTATATTTTGTTTTTTTACATAAATTATTAAAAACAACATATTTTTTTTAAAACTTACCACATTTTGTTGGTTAGTTAGATAAATGTTATTTTTATATATTAAATTATTTGATTATTTAAAATATTTTGTTCTCTATGTCGATTATTCTTTTTTTAATTTAGAGTTACATTATGGAATTTTGGAAATAATTGAATAAATATAATAATTAATTTGCTTAAAATTATAAGGATAAATTTGAAAAATATAAAAATAAATAACATTGTATCTTCTATGATACTATTCTATACCAATGCTTGCATCTTATATCATTATAATGTCAAACATCATAGCAAACTTGAGTATCAAAGATAACATAGTATCGGAAATGACACTCTTTTATAACATGGTATGTAAGATACCATATTATCTGAGATGACATCATACCAAATACCCCCCTATATTTTTTATTTATATTGATGGTCCAGCAAGTGACACACTCGACAATTAGAAAAATATTTGGGAATCAACATTGAACATTCATCCTAATTATCGGCTAGCACTTACCTATCAGTTTGCTTAAGGTTGCTAGTTAATATCCCACCCTCCTCAACAATACTTGGCTTCAGGCGCTAACATGCACCAGCAGTCTAGTAGATTATATATCAATATTATATATTCATTTGCATTTGTAAGACATATCCAAGACTTTGGTGATAAGGTAAGGAGTTAGGGTTTGCAAGAACCCTTTTTTTCTAAGATTCCATCAAACGTAATTCAACTAATGAAGAATCAATATTTGGATTTGTTGGATCAGAAGAATTTTCTGAGGCCCAAATGTTTTTTTTTGCTAAATGTCCATAATTTTTAAATGAAATGCCCAAGTGAATTGTGGCAAGTGTACATTATTTTGAAATGTCCAAAACTAAAAAGTCCACCTTGCATCAGATAGAAAAAATGAATATCTCAACCAAAAAAGAAAAAGAAAAAATGAATATTACATGCTTTTATCTTTGTGATAAATGGGGTACCACAAAATCAGAAAAGACAAAAGAAAGGTATGAGAAGGTATGGCTTTTCTTGACATTGGGTAGCGTGTAGTACTTGTGATATTCTTTCATTAAGTAATGCATCTAATCAAGAAAAAGAAAGAGTGTGCTCTAGTCAGAATGTGTGCATCTATTTTTTTTAAAGAGATAAAATACTATCTAGTCCGTGAATTGTTGGTTAAACTATTATTTAGTCCTTGAATTTGGCAAAAATACTATTTAGTCCCCAAATTTGTAACTCTGTCAACTCTTTAGTCCCCGAATTTGGCAAAAATACTATTTAGTCCTCGAATTTGCAACTCTGCCAACTATTTAGTACCCAAATTTGGCAAAAATACTATTTAGTCCCGAATTTGCAACTCTGTCAACCATTTAGTCCCCTAACCTGTTAGATAACCAGGCACCAGCTGATGTAGCCGTTAAATGCTGATGTGGCACTGTTAAGTGCCTGGGCACATGCTACCTCACATGCCACATCAACATTTAATGGTCACGTCAGTTGGTTATCTAACAAGTAATAGTAAGGGGACTAAATAGTTTATAGAGTTGCAAATTCCAGGACTAAATAGTATTTTTGCAAAGTTCGGGGACTAAATAGTTGACAGAGTTGCAAATTCGGGGATTAAATAGTAGTTTTGCCAAATTCAGAAACTAAATAGTTGACAGAGTTACAAATTCGGGGACCAAATAGTACTTTTTCCAAATTCGGGGACTAAATAGTAATTTGACCAACAATTCAAGGACTAAATAGTATTTTGCATCTTTTCTAAAAGCTCTCCTCCTTCCTAAGTTCTCCTCCTACCTACTCGTTTCATCATAAGAAAGGAAAAAAAGGAAAGGAAAGAAGCAATTTCGCATCAAGTTCTCTCTTCACGCCTACTACCTCCAACTTCTTCCTTAGCCATACTAAAGAGCTTAAGCTTTAATGGTGCATTTAATGCTTGAAAGTGGTGGAAGTTTTTGAAGAAGCTCCTTCCAATGGCTAGTATTTTGGAGTGTTATTTATTGCAACATTGAAGAAGCCTTGATCTTCAATTGAATATATGCTAAAATAAAGAGAAAAACATTCTGAGTGATTGAGTTATTGCTGGATTTAATTTCATGCTCTTAGTGAGTAGTTGAATATATGTGATTTCATATCTTTTTGATTTATTGTGTGTTTGTGGTTGTAAAAATCTTTCTTCTTCTGGTTGTTGTATGGTGAATAATTTTAAGAGGTTCTGAGTGTAAACACCAAGTGTGGTTGATCTTTGAGGGTGGTTTCAAGGTTGTCAGAACTTGAAGTATTATATATCAAACTGGTTCCTTGGTTAGGGTTACTTAGTTGTAATGTCTTAAAGGTTATAGAAAATCTTCTAACTAGTTGGTTAGCAAAAGAGAGGATATAGGACTCAAGGCACATTGAGTGTGAACCTCTTTAAAAAAATTGTTGTTTGATTCACATTACTTGTACTTTCAGTTAATTTTGTAAAAGGAATTGTCTTTCAAATTGGAACCTAATCTTTTTCAAGAAAAAGGAATCGCAACTTTTAAAAATCCACATTATTTTAACTACCCAATTCAATAGATGTGGCAAAAGCTTGAAATAATACGTGAAGCAAATGATGATGTTAAGTTGAATCGGATGGACATGTTTATCAACGACTTAGAGAACTTCAAAATGAAACCTAGAGAGTCTATTGAAGACATGTACTATGAATTTGGAAAAATAATAAATGATCTTAATGCACTTGGTAAAAAATATTCAAATATTCAATTGTGTAGAAAAATAATTTGGAGCCTGTCCATTTTGTGGAGACCAAAGGTGCTTGCTATACAAGTGATAACTCTATGAAAATAGTGTTACTTGGGCTTGCATTTCATTGAATTATGATGCTTTAACTATCGTTGTACTATTTTGGTTGATTTGTAGTGTGTTTGTGGATGTTTTGGTGTTTTGGTACATTTGGCATGAGTTTAGTGAGTTTTAGTTTTGTTTTAAGATTGTTTAATGTTGTTTTGTTGTGCTCAGAGTGTTTATTGATGTGTTGCTCTTGCTTTTAGGGCTTAATATGGACAAAGTAGCTTGATTCGGTGCATTGCAGGATGTCAAAACAGAGTTGGAACCAAACGGATCAAGTTCTAGGCTGGTTTAAAGAATCTTGGCAGAGAGATGGCACTATAGCGCCATTTTGAAGCGCTATTGCACCATGTCTCTATCTGGAAAGTGTAAAAAGATGAATTTTGGGCAATTGAGGCAGAAAGGTGGCCTTTGCCTAGGGGTAGTTATGGAAAAAAGCGTTTTAGCTGATAATGTGTTTTCTTCGAAGATAGAGTTTCTATTCATCTTCTATTCTCTTTTAGTTTTAATGATGTTTGTTGTCATTCAATTGATTTTGAACTTTTAATAGGCTAGGCTAAACTTTCTTATCCTAGGGTTGTGGTACCCTAGCATGTAGATTGTGGTTTTTCATTACCTTTGCTGCTTTAATTCAATGAATGGATGTGTATTCAACTTGTTATGCTTGAACCCTAATTGTTTGGCCATTGCATTGGGTAGTTTGGAAAATTTGGGTATCCTTGGAAGTCTGATCTCCTAGTTTTAATTTACCTATTTATGCAGTAAAGCACAACCATGGTAGCTCTCTCTCACGGAATCCTAAATAACTAAAAGAAAGCAAAAGAAACAAAAGAAAGCAACAACTAAAATACTCAATGGGGAGTTATATCGAACAATTTGTTGGTGTGTGTGAATGGTTGAAAACTAAAGATATAAAGCAAATTAAAATAAACGGGGATGGATGATGATGAATATCCCTTTTGAAGAATGACTTAGATATATCCTAGCTAGCACAATAGATAATAGAGATCGCTATTCAATGGCCATTTTTTAATACCATTCAATCAACCGATCGAACTCTTAGGGTACCAATTTAATTGGTAAATTTTCTTGCACTCGAATTTTACTGATTCATTCAGACCTAAATTGAAGTATATGGGAAATAGTTCCTCTATGGGTTCAACTAAACAATCACAGTGCCATTAGATGTTTCGAATATAATTCATAAAGATCAATGGGACCCCCAATTCAATAATTCATTATCGAAATATAGTCAAAAAAATTACATAGACCAAAATGATTTCTACATCAATTTAGCTATTTTAAAGCAGAAACCGATGTACACTTGTCTTTTGCCCTCATAGATCCAACCTCTATTGTCACGATGAGACAGATCTATAAGCATAAAAGTAAATTGAGCAACATTGAAAATTAAAGAGTAGATTCTCCTTGTTAACATTGTTGGCTCAAGTCATCGACTCATCCTCCTCAAGGGAATGGAGAAGGAGAAGGAGAAGGAAGGAAGGAGAAGAAGAAGAAGAAGAAGAAGAAGAAGAAGAAGAAGAAGAAGAAGTAGAAAAAGAAGATTGACATCTCTTTCGGAGGATGATCGTAGTCTGTCATAGCCGTTACAAAACATAGTAAGAATTGTATTATGATGACCATTTCTGAATATCATTCAGTCAACCGATCGAACACTTGAGGCTTATTGATGACACTCAAATTAGACATGCTAACAGCTGCCATTTTGCTTAATATTGATAATAATTAGAAATATTACAGTAAAAGGCACTAACAAAATACACAAGTGTCAAAATTAGGAAAGTGATAAAAGTGGGTTTTTAACATAAATTATGGTTGCTTGCCAGGGCGAGCAGTACATTGCTCGCCGCGGCGAGCATACAAGAATTCGAGGACGAGCAATTCAAATTTAAATTCAACCGGAGCAGGCTTAGAGAGTTAATCGGGATCAAGATTTGGAAGATTTGAATTCATACTTCAAATAGAAGAAGGAAACAATATTATTTTAAGTAGAATTGTATTAGGTTTCCTAATTGTAATTAGACTAGGATTCCCCATGTAAGTGCCTATAAGTAGGCGTCACAAAGTCAAAGTGAAAGAAAAATTATCCTAGGTTGTAGCTAACCTAGCTCCTAGACTTACCCTTGTGTTCTTAGATCATGAGTAGCTAAGCCTACTAGGTTATCCTAAGAGTCGTCTATTTAGTTGCTGGAGCAATGAGCTTTATCTGTTAGGGAAGTTATTTAGATGTTTACAGTTTATGGACCTCTGGTTATGATTCTAGATCCTTACCGGTTTGCGGATCTAGGGTTTGTAATTGAATTAAATAGACCTAGCGGTTGTGGGTCTAGGTTGATGAGCTCAAACTAGATATCTCCTTTCTATCATTTATTTTTATAAATATAATTTTGTTTTTCGAAATTAAATTTGTTCCTCTAGTTTGCATACATTATTTTAATGCGGGTGCGACATCCCTGACTTAATGTGTACCTACGCCCTATAGGCGGTTGCCGGGGTTACCTTTGGATGAAAAGGTCCGATAAGCTGTTTCTAAATAATCTTCTTCTATCTATCTTTCAAAAACTAGCAGGGATAACAAATTACATAGACCCCGAAAGGATAATCTATTTTCTTTAATTGCTTGTTTATTTTTTATTTGTCTTTCTTAGATTCACAGTTATTTTCTTGTTTTATTCTTAAAATGCTTCTTGACCTTATTAATCATATTTCATTATTTTAAAGGCATAGTTATTCCGGAACTACTGAAGGTTCTATGTGATTCGACCCTAGGTTTACACTATACTGCATTACTTAGGAATTTATTTGATCCTGACTTACGATGAGTCAGGGGGCAATATTAGCATGTCTAAAAATGCCTTCATCACTTATCCAATGTAACTAATAGAAATTCATCCGTCACATGAACTTTCTAGTTAATCAGGCCAACGTTCAAGTGAATGGGAAGTGGTCGATCTCATGAGCTCAACTCAGCATCACCATTCCATTAAAGGTTCCAAACAACAACTCAACTTAGACTAATTGCAACTACACTTAATCAAAGGAATTATTATTGGATTATAGTCATGAAGCATAAATGGATCATTTCTAGGTAGCGGCTGAAGTACACTCATGCTCCCTCCTTAAAGGCTCAAGTTCTTGATTTCGCTAAGTGAACAAACCCAAGAATGATTCTACCATCTACCCACATGGACTCAAACTCTCATTGTCACTAAAAGCAAGTCCATGAGTAGAAAGATATACCATGTAACATCGAAATAAATATGATTATTCCATTATATAACTTTGTCTCAATCCTCCTCAAGGGACGAGAGATTTAGCTTAGCATATGGCGGGAGCTATGGAAGAGCATCCCCATATACATGGCCATCGAAGAATACAATAAAAGAAGAAAATTCAATAAGAAAATCTAAAGAACAAAGCAAACCTACAAGCTACCTGTAGCCTCCAAGAGGAGGACTCTAAACTACTTGCCTAAGGTGGGGGTGTGGCTACCTATTTATAGCCTCAAAACTCAAGCTCTAGGTCTTCCATTGGGCCTCTAATGGGTCAAAATCGTGCAGCTGATCCCTCTTACTTTGCAGTAGTGCTCGGATGTCGCGGTCTGAACGGGGTCCAATTTAATTCATATTTTACTAGATAAACGTAGCAAATGGCGCTGACCTAGGTTGATCTCTCGAGGAGGTTACTAAATGTTAAGGCCTTGGAAACTCAAGTGCTCAAGATAGAAAGTTATCCCAACTCTCTATAGGGAGTTTCGTCGAACAATATGTAAGCGTATTTTTGGGGTTTTGATAGGAATGAAAAGGAAATAAAATAAAGACAAGAAAATAAAATATGCAAATGCAGGACAGAGTATCCCCTTTCGGAGGACTATACACGGCAATCATTGCCAGTGAATAGATGGAGAGAATCGTATCTCGATGTCCATTATCCACAGTTCATTCAATCAACCGATTGAACTCCTATGGCACATTCAAAGCCGACTAGTAGAAATTCATCTGCCACATGAATTCCTTAGTGGACGAAGCAAATGTGGGATGAGTTATATGCATCCAATAGCATACTATTATGCAATTGAAGTACTAATGACTACTCGACCAAGATTTCTCTTGAGAGGCATCATTGGAGTATAAAATCAATGGGGGACATGGAGATCAACAAACGGATCCCTTAATATCCATCTCTACATAGTTATACTTCTTGAAACTCCAAAAACAACTCTACAAAGATTAAAATCAAAGGAATTATTGTTAGATAATCAAAAGGATTACACCTAACTACATATACTCCTATCATGGTTCCAACATTTCGTGGTAGTGGCCAAAGTACACTCGTGTTCCTTCCTCGAAAGCTTGAATTTCCACATTACGCTAAGGGAATGAGCCCAATGATGAGACTACCTTCTACCCTCCGGACTCAACCATCTCGTTGTCACTGAGTGCGAATCCAAGAGTGAAACAGACTAAAACCATGAAAATATCGAAAATAAAATAAACACACGATTTTTCCACCTAGCCAACCATAGCTCAAGCTACATCTCAATCCTCCCAAAAGGGAAGAGAGACCTAGCTTTGCATGTGGGCGAAGCTACTTGATAGCCACCTCAACCACTCACACATGGCTAGAGGAAGAATGCAAAAGAAAAGAAAAGAAGAAGAGAATATTATGTATTAATACCAAGTCCCACATTGCTTAGTTTGTGTGAGGAGTGGTGGGTGAGGAGCTTATATAAATAGGTGTGAGTTATATATGTTTCAACACACATAAGAATACTAGCCTATAACCATTGGGTGTATTGAGTTTTGGGTATTTTTTATGTATTGAGGAGGGTTTGTAATTTTTCCGTTCAAAATTACAAGTAGTAAAGTTTGTCCCAGTGGGGGTCGTGGTAGTAGGTCTTGAGGCACCGAACCACGTTAAAATTTTTGTGTGTTCTTCTTTCTCTTTTCTTTATATTTTATGCGGGGCCCAACAGAGAAGACCTAATGTCTCTCTTAGACTAAGAAAGAAAGTACAAGAATGTGTGAGAGAGGTGTGTGAAATTCCTAACCCGTAGCCTCTATTTATAGGCAAGAGGCTAGGGTTATGCCTCTAAATTGGGCTTAATTACGCCCAAATCCTATTTTCCTTCATAATCTTGGTAAAAGCCGGTTCGTAAGCGAACCGGCATCTGCTCAAATGGCTCTAATGTGAGCTCGCTTGTGGCAAGCTATGATGCTCGTTGTAGGTAAGGGGGTGTTGGCTCTCCTTCTGGTCCAACCTACTATGCTTTGGGTTGCTCTTGCCTGCTTCTTTTGACTTTTAGTCCCTCTTTCCTTCATTCCTTACTTTTAGGTCCTTAAGGAATCCCTGGACAATATAGAACCTTGCATCAAAGTTCGGTAAAAATTCTTCCTTAAAGGACTTGCATAAATAAAGCGTTAAAAACACGAAATTAGCAAGAAATGATGTCAACACCCTTCATCATAATTAAGGCATAATTATATGCATAATGCATGATTAAACAATATAATCTATGCCATTTAAGCACTCAAATCAATGATGATTTTGGGTGCGATCAATTCCCCCACGCTTAAACCTTTGCACTCTTGGATAAAGCATCAGTCATAGGAAAGAGTCGAGGTTTCCCAAAGAGGTATACTGCTTCTCCTACCACTTTCGTATGGATGCAGTTTTTGTTCTCTCCAAGAGAAACGTACTTCGGGCTTGCACAGCTCTAGTAGTGCACATGTGGGCATAAGAATAAGCTATTTAAACTATTGATCATTAAACTATTTCACTCAGACCTAAGAGTCAGGGTTCTTTTTCGTTCAAGTTTGCTTTATTAATGCTAGCCATAGGCTTGGGACATTTCTCTAACTCCACTACGAATATTCTTGCAAAGATAGATCAAGAGGACTTTTTACGGTTGTAATGGATGGATGAAGGCTTAAGTGGAAGATATTTGAAGAAAAGAAAGAAAGATGAATAACTAGGCCCTAATTTGGAGCAATCATTTGTTTTTCTCCAAGGTAAAGAGGGTTGACCTTTTTTATGTTTTCGCTAATTGCTTTCTCCTTCGGAATACTATTCCGCTTTTGACCCTTATTCCCCTATTTATTTTCTTTTTGTCCAGCATTTTCAGCTTTTCTTTTCTTTTTCGGGAGTCTACTTGACTTGGGTATTTTTCTTTTGATTACTTTTAGCTATAAAGATATATAATCAACCATATTAACCTTTTAAGAATTCAAATGATTGTCCTTGGGGATCTAGCTTATTCATATAAGGCTCAAAGGGATTAGGAAAGGGATAAATGGTGTTTAGGGTGAGTGTTTGGGATAAAGGGTTAAGAAATGAACGCCTCTATCTTCTCTATCATGCAAGAGATATATTAAGCCTTGACTAAGAGAATATCACAAGTTCTAGCTAATGCTTTCAAGAAAAGTAGGTAGGCTCTGAAGATATTTCAATGAATAATAGGTGTTTGGGCTTAAAAACCTTCCAACTAGTTGGGTTTCTCTCAACTGATCAATGCTTAGCTAAATTCTTTAGTGATAGATACAATATTTTGAGCTATAAGAGCTAAAGCTAATTTCTAATGAAAAGTTTAAAACTAAACCGAATAAAAAGTTAAACAGAAAAATCAATATATTCTTTATTATTTACTCAACTCCTCCTCAACTAAAACTAAGAGGAGTGCCAGATCTAAGGTGTAAAAATTTTGAAAATAAAGGAATTTAACCTATTTGGGTGTATGGAAAAAAATGTAGAAAAGGTAAGCAAAAACAGGGGAATTTACTTCTGCTTTGTTTGCTTAAGGCGAGTAGGATGTCACTCGCTGCAGGCGAGTGACACAGAGGTGATATTCCTCGGTATGTCCATCTTCTCTGTTTTCAAAATAAAGTTTTCACCTAAGGTTTTCGAAAAATTTAGAGGGGTGTGAAAAACAAAGGACAAAATGATATGCAATGTACACAAACAACAAGAGTAAGAGCAATTTAAGCAGAAGTATGGCAGAATAATTTCTTTTCTTCCCCCCGCCCCCAAGACTTAAACGAAGCATTACTCATAATGTATGAAACATTAAGAGTAATATCTTAGTAAAGTGTTGGGTTAAAAGAAATTGCAAAAAGAAAGAAGTATAAAAACAAGATTGGATTAAGATCCAAATTTAAAACTGTATAACATAAAATGCTGAATTATTAGAAATTCACCTATCATCCAACAAAATATATAAAGATTAAAAAATTTAGAATAACTGATTAAACAAAGCAAAGTTTGCTAAACTAAGTTAAACATATGCAAATATCACTGATTTCCTTCTCCCCTAGCTGGTGTGGAACCCGATGCAGCTGGTGTGGAACCCTTTCATTCCATGAATGCTTGTTTTGCTTGTATTAGTAACCAATTGCAGGAGTAATTCGACGATTTCGTGAGAGATTTGACCTTTGGGTTACACCCTGAGCTACCCTAAGGTTTTATTTGTTCACGATCATGATGACCGATCGGGACCTCGTTCGAAGTAATTCGAATTTGGTCAAGATCATGCACTGTAGGAATTCGATCGATCAATTGGATAGACTACGGAAAATGGTCATCATGATATGATCTTGTCCATCATTCCACTAGCCGTGATAGCAACATATCATCCTGCCGATGGGAACTCTATCCTGCATTTTAATATTGTCTTTATTATCTTGCATCCCAAAACCCCAAAAATACGCCTACTTAGTGTTCGACAAAAGTCCCAATAGAGAGTTGGGCTAGCTCTCAACCTTGAGCCTTGATATTCTGAGTCCTTATCCATTGGTAACCTCCACGTGAGATTGACCTATGTCAGCGCCACTTACTGCATTAGCCTAGTAAAATAAATTCTAAATTGATCCTTGTTCGAACCACGACATACGAACACTACTGCAAGGTAGGAGTTGTCGATCAATTTTTAGCGTTGTTGCCGGGGAGGTTATTAATAAGGATTTGGAAAATTGAGTATCAAGATTGATCTTCTCTTCTCTCTGTCTTTATCTTTATTTTCTTTATTTTATTTTATTTTTTTGAGTTCAGGACATCGTCTTTTGAGTCTTTTTATTTTGATTTTCTGCATTTTGCAGAGTACAAGAACTGTAGCAGCTACAGTTCTAGAGAAAATCGCCACTGTCTCGCTCGCTTAAAGCGAGCTGAGCTTACTCGCTAGTAATAGTGAATTTCTCAATTACTTTTGCAAAAATTCTATCCTCAATCTCATTCGCTTACAACGTGCTAAGTCTGCTCGCCACAAGCGATCTGGGTAGGAGAGGATTGCATTTCATTTTACCTTTATTTTTCTTTTTAAATACAAAAATCTTCAATGGAGAGGCCTGCATTAAGGATGTTAAGGGAACAAGAAGCCACACCTCAGGGCACTGGCGAACTGTCACTGTAAGCATGCGCAGAAAGGCTCATCGCCCAAGTGGCTGAAATGGTTGCTATAATACTTGCCCAGATAGCAGGGAACTAGACTCTATGACTGCAATGGTCAGGCATGTAGTTTTGCAAAAGAGAGAAGGAAAAAATTGTCCTACTCCAACTCTACTAGAAATGGTTGAGAACGTTACTTTTGCAAGTCAAATCGAGAAAACTGAAGAACCCTTCTGCTCAGTCAACACAGAGTTATAGCAACCTCGGAAGACTGATGGTCAGATTAAGGACAAAATCCCTACTACCATTGTCCCAACCATTTAACCAAAAAAAGATGATCACCTTGTGTCCCACATTGATTTTATCATTCCATTTTGAACTTGTACCATGCCACATGCCAAAATCTTTTATACAGGTACATATGGAATAATCAAATCAATAACTATCTTGGAACAACGCGGGAGTGACCAAGCAGCAGAAATAATTTTGGGACAAAGTGCTGAAGAAAAAGGGAATACTGAATGTTCCCTTGAATGAAGACTATTGCTACAGCTTCGTTTATTCAAAGAGAATTTAATTTGAAGCCGGATTGAAAATTAGGTTGTTTCCTTCTTTTACGTATGTCTTGTTTTATTTCTGTTTTGTTTGCATGTTTGTTTGTTTAAGCCAACTACTGATGGTTGGCATGTTTTTTCTTAGTTATGTCTTATGTTTGTTTGCTAAATATTAGTAATGAATAAATTTGTCTTAATTTGGATTTCAAATACTAGTTCCATTTTTATCTTCCTATATGGTTTCTCCGGAACATAAATAAACAATTACTCTTACTGTTTTCTGCAGTAAGAGTAATGCTTCGTTTAAGTGTGGGGGAAGAAGAAAATAAACTATCTTGTTTACTTTGCTCAATTCACTCTACTTTAGTTGCTTGATTTAATTCCATATCATCTTTAGGCTTGTGTTTTCATAAAACCCTCTTAATTTTGAAAACATTAGGTGTAAAAACATTTTCAAAAACTGAAAAGAGGGAGATACAAAAGAATATAACCACAGTGTCACTCTCCTACAGAGAGTAACACCTACTCGCCACAAGCGAGCAAGGCAGTAGTGAATTCCCCTATTTCATCTAATATTTTGTGAATTTTATTTTCTAATACACCTAAGTAGGACCAATTGCTTTATTTTCAAAAACTTATACACTTTAAATCTAGCACTCCTCTTAGTTTTAGTTTAGGAGAGTTGAGTAAATACCATGGATTATATTGTCTTTTTTGTTTAATTTCTTATTGGATTTAGTTTTAGAACTTTTCATTAGAAATTAGATTTAGCTATCACAACTCTAAATAGTGCATTTATGACCAAGGAATTTAGCAAGGCGTTGATCACTTGAGAGAAACATCACCCAGTTGGAAGAATTTTTAGCCCAAACACTTGTTTTATATTGAAAGATCTTAAGAGAGTGTATCTGCCCTTATTAATAGCTCTAACCAGAACTTATGATAACTCTTAGTCCAAGCTTAACATATCTCTTGCAAGATAGAGGCATTCATTTCTAAACCTTTTTACCCCAAACACTCACCCTTTGCTAAACCCCTTTGAGCCTTAAATGAATAGATAGATTCCCTAAGGATAATTTTTTGGATTCATAAAAGGTTAGTATGGTTGATTATACATCCTTATAGCTAAATTGCTCCCCTAGTGCGAAAAAAGAATTGACCCAAGTCTAGTAGACTCCCGAAAAGAAAAAAGAAAAAAAATAGAAAGTGTTGGACAAAAAGAAAATAAATCGGGAAAATAAGGGTCAAAAGCAGAATAGTATTTTGAAGGAGAGAGCAATTAGCAAAAATATTAAAAAATAGTCAACCATATTGACCCTAAAAGAGGACGAATAACTGCTCTAAATCATGATCTAACTATTCATCATTATTTCTTTTCTTCCCATATCTACCATCTTAGCCTTCATCCACCCATTTCAACCCTAAAAGTCTTTTTGATCTATCTTCACAAGAATATTCATAGTGGAGATAGATAGTTATCCCAATCTTATGGCTAGGCATTAATGAAGCAGACTTGAGCGAAAAAGAACCTTGACTTGTGAGGTCTGAGCAAACAGTCTAATGATCAATAGCCGATAAGCTGATTCTTAACCCCATATATGCATTCTAGAGCTGTGCAGGTCTGAAGTACGTTTCCTTTGGAAAGAAAAGAAACTAATTTCATGCGAACATGCCAGGAGGAGCAATAAACCTCCTTGGAAAAAACCCAACTCTTTCCTTTGACTGCTTTGCCCTATAATGCAAAGGTTTAAGTGTGGAGGAATTGATCGCATTCAAAATCATCACTGATTCTAGTGCTCATATGGCATATATTATATTGTTTAATCATGCATTATGCATATAATTGTGCCTTATTCATGATTAAGGGTGTTGACATTATTATTGTGCTTTAAACGCTTTATTTTTGTGAGTCCTTAGAGGAATACTTTTTGATAGAATTTGATGGAAAGTTCTATGTTGACCAGGTGTTCCTCAAGGACCGAAATTCAAGGAATAAGAAGAAGAGGGACTAAAAGACAAAAAGAACCATGCTAAAGCAGCTTAGAACAGAGCAATATGTAGCAGAGGAAGAAGTAAACCCGCCTCGTTTAAAGGAATGCTCGCCATAAGTGAGCATGCGCTAGAGGAATTGACTCAAAACCTCACTCGCCTAGAATGAGTAGCACCAGCTCGCCTTAAGATAATACACTTCAGAGGCAACTTACTAGTTGCCGGTTCGCTTACAACAAGTGAAGGTTGCTCGCTATAAGCGAGCCAGCCAGAACATGAGATTCGTGAAGGATTGCAAGGATGGACGGTTTTCAACCCATTAAAGGCCCATTTGGAGTCATGAAACTAGTGATTGGAGGCTATAAATAGGTGGCCTCACACTCACATTTGCCATATCAAGTTTTTCCTCCAATTGGAGGCTAGGAGAGGTCCTCCACCACATGGTGGGAGGAGTAGTATTTCTTTATTTTCTTTTCTTTGTCATTTGTAGAATCTTTATGTTTAATTTATTTTAGTCTTTCTTTATTTCCTTCTTGTTCTTTTGTTTTCTTCTTCTTCCATGGCCTTGAATATGTGGAGTTTAGGTGTCTTCCTAGAAGCTTCCCCCATATGCTAAGCTAGACCTCTCCACCCTTGAGGAGGATTGAGGTGTCAGCTTGAACCACCATTATATGGATGGAAGAATCATTTCTTTCTTCTACTCATTGTGGCGAGCTATTTTGCTCGCGAAAACAAGCTGTGCACATCTACTTCCTAGGCCTTGCTACTAGTTCTCAGTTTGGTTCTGGTTCTTGTACTTGGAGGACACCTTCCCATTGATCCCTATTAAGCCTGCAACACTCAACAAACATCAAACACACCTATCCAATATTCCATGGGTTTTGCGGATAATCAAGAATATCATTATATAGTGCATTTTATGGGCATTTTATCACATTTTTGGCTCTACTCCTTATGTCAAAAAATTCAACCTTTTTGGTGCAAAATCATATGTTTATATCTATAACTTATGCTATTTAGCACACTAAAGTTAGGTTGATTTTGGGTGTGATCAGGCATTATTCTGAGGCAGCTCTAACTCTTCTGATTTTTCAAGTGAGTAGACAACGTTCTCAGATTGGTCAACTTGACCTACAAACGTGACGCTCTCGACCGTTTTTAGAAGAGTTAGAGTAAGGCTATTTTGTCTCTCTCTCCGTTGCTTAACTATTTGCATAACTATTAAAGTCATAGCATATAGTTCTTTGTCAAATTGCTTCAGCTTGTCATAAATATTCAAAATAATCGAATTTATTTTCCAAGACACATGATGTCTGGAAGGTTGGATGTTGATTCCTCCCTGGCCCATTGTTCTAAACATTCCGTTGAAATTTTATATATTTAAAATAGAAAAATTAAAACAAAACTGAGCTGAGAAATTCTTTTCTGCCTTACTTGATTATAGTGACTAAGCTCAGCTCACTGCAAGCGACCGAGATAAAGGCGTTAATTCTCTAGAAATATAGCAGCTACAGTTCTTGCACACAGAAAAACACAGAAAAATAACAAAAAGACTCAAAAAAGACTAATTCCCTTACTCAAAAAACACAAAAAAATAAACTAAAGATAAAATAGAGAGAAGAGAATATCAATCTTGATCCTCAATCTCCCAAATTCTTGTTGGTAACCTCCCCGGCAACGGCGTCAAAAATTGATTCACTCCAACTTTGCAGTACTATTTGGATGTCGTGGTCCGAACGAGGACCAATTTAGTTTTTATTTGAATAGGTAAATGCAACAAGTGGTGCTGACCTCGGTCGATCTCTCAAAGAGGTCACCAAATGTTAAGGCTTTGGGAAATGCAAGGGTCAAGGTCGAGAGCTAGCCCAACTCTCTATTGGGACTTTTGTCGAAAACTATATAGGCATATTTTGGGTAATGGAGAAATGCAAAGAGACAAGAAAATAAATATGCAAATGCAAGAAAGAATATCCCCTCAGGAGGACGATATGCGGCTATCACGGCCAGTGGAAATATGGAGAGAATCATATCACGATGACCATTTTTCACAGTGTATCCAACCTACCGATTGAATTCCTATGGTGCATCCGAAACCAACTAGTAGAAGTTTACCTGTCACATAAATTCACTAGTGATCGAAGTAAAATGGGGGGATGAGATACATGCTTCCAATAACGTATGACTATGCCATTGAAGTACCAATGAAAACTCGACCAAGATTTCTCTTGAGAGGCATCATTGGAATATAAAATCAATGGGGGAAATGGAGACCAAGCAAACGGATCTCGCATTAGCCATCGCTACATAGTTATACTTCTTGAAATCCTAACAATAACTCAACCAAGATCAAAATTAAAGGAGTCATCATCGGAAAATCAAAAGGATCACACATGGTTCCAACGTTTCGTGGTAACGACCGAAGTACACTCGTGCTCATGCCTCAAAGGCTTTAATTCCCGCATTATGCTAAAAGAATGAAACCAAGGATGAGGCTGCCTATGACCCTCCAGACTCAAGCCTCTCATTGTCACCGAGTGCGAATCCAAGAGTGAAACAGACTAAAACCATGAAAAATTGAATATAAAAATAATGACACGATCCTACCATCTTGGCAACCATGGCTCAATCCTCCTAAAAGGGAATAGAGGTGTAGCTTTGCATGTGGGGGAAGTTACTAGATAGCCACCTCAACCCGACACACATGGCTAGATGAAGAATGTTAAAAAGAAAGAAAAGAAAAGAAAGAAAGAACAAACAACTAAAATAGATAAAACATATAAGAGTCTAGAAATGTAGAGAAAAGTATGAAAATGATTTGTTCTCTAGTGGTGTGTGAATGTGTTTGTGTGCCTACCCATTAGCCTCTATTTATAGGGGAGAGGCTATGGTTTTGCCTCTAAAATGGGCTCAATTTGGCCTAACTACGTTTACGCTTGGCAATTCCATAAATGACGATTTGCTTATGGCGAGCTGATGCTGCTCGCTATAGGCGAGTGGGTGTCTGAGTCAATTCCTCTAATGCGTGATCGCTTATGGCGAGCTAAGATGCTCGCTATACGCGAGTCGGGATGCTTCTTCTTCTGCTCCAAATTTCTTTGCTTTGAGCTGCTCTGGCCTGCTTCTTATGTCTTTTAGGCCCTCTTCCTTTTATTCCTTGCTAATTCGTCCTTGAGGAACCCCTGAACATCACAAAACTATGCATCAAAGTCCAGTAAACGGTATTCCTCAAAGGAATTGCATAAATAAAGCATTAAAAGCACAAAATTTGCAAGAAATAATGGCAATACCCTTCATCATAATAAAGGCACAATTATATGCTTAATGCTTGGTTAAAGAATATAATGTATGCCATTTGACCAATAAAATCAGTGATGATTTTAGGTGCGATCAAGATTCACCAATCTTCGATACTCAGGTGGGCTCCCAATGGAGGTGAGGTTCATTGGGCTTACACCCAGGGGGCCTTCTATCTACCATCTAGTCAAACAAAGCAAGGTTCGTCAGATCAAGGATCCAAACGGCTCTAGTGCAAATCTGTCAGAACATGATGGTCCTCGACGAGTGAAATGAGTGCATAAATTAAATAGATACAAATAAACAACTGAAAGCATTGTGATCACAGAAGGGGGGTCACAAACTAGGACAGAGGAGGTTGTGACCCTATATCACATTCTTGCCTCTGTCAGAAGTGATGGCAGCACAGGGGGTCGCAACTTGGACAAGTCAGGGTTGCGACATGTCAACCAAGAAATCGTAACAAAAAGCAGCATAAAGAATATGGGGATTATGGCACTAAGTTTGCAACCAAAACCCGCTCCCAGAGTCACAAACAGATGGAGAACAAAGGATGTTGGGATCAGGGCACACAGGTCATGACCTATGGAATTTAGGTCGAAACCCTGTCCAATTCTCAGTAATCAATACGAGTAAACATAAGAAAGATAAGCATGGGTCACCATGGGTCGCGACCCAACATCTGAAACCAACAAGATCATAGCGGCCAAAGAAGAGTACACATGCAAAATTTTACTCGATAATTTAAAGTAAAAAACATACTCAAAGAACCATAGTCTAGATAACTACTATACCTTCCTGTTAGAGCTACCAAATCTAAGTGCTTTACAAGAGTCTAAGGGATTTCTTTTCACATCTGCCTTTAGGTCCCTTTCCTCTATTAAGCCTGCCCAGTTTATAGTTGAGGGCTAGACACGAATTAGAAAAGAAAATCCACGAGGATAGGAGAAATCAAATCAGAGCTGAATCAATGGAGATCTGATTGAGATCAAGGAGGGTTGCAACCTTAGCTGCTCTGATTTCGAAACCCTAGCGGCTCAAGGGGGTCAGACCTACCTAGGTTTAGGTCGTGACCTTGGCCTCCTCGTCCTTCGGGGTCGCGACCCAGGTAAACTAGGTCGCGACCCTTATCCTGTGGAAGCCCTTTTTCGGGGCCGGACCAATTCAGGTGTACACAACCATCCACTAAGGTGTTTCTAATGCGGGCTGCGACAAATTGTCTGACATGCAAAGCTGAGGAAGAGAATTACTTGCACGCACTGAATGGATACGTGTTTAGGAACAACACTGGACGGTGTTTGATGGCCATGACTAAGAGGATTGAAATTATGGCTTCTATTGATTATCTTGAAGCAGTGGCAATCTTGGAGGTAATGCAGCTGGCCAAGATCATGAGCTGCAACTGTTTAGTGATTGAAAGTGACTGATCTCAGAGAGTTATCAACTTGATTAATAAGGGAAATACTGATGTTTTCTATCTAGGGTTAGTGATTGAAGAAATTTTAGAGTTAAAGTCTTGTTTTGGTAGTATTTCATTTAATTAGGTCAAATGGGAGGCTAATATGGTCGCCCACGAGTAGATGTTCAGTGGTACAGTAGTACTGAACTTCAGTACATCCCTCCAATCAGTTGGTTCCTAAACCATTCAAGGTGAGTCCTTATTAATGTGAATTTCTATTAATATTAATAAATGGATTTACATGATTGGAGGGATGTACCGAACTTCACTAGTACGGAACCACTAAACTTTTATCCGACACCCACATTGTTACCCATTCAATTGTTAGTTTTCCTGTTAATTCATCTAATTTTCTTGTATGGGTGGAGGATTTTCCTCCCATTATTTGTAATGCACTTTAGTGAGACATTTCTTAATCAATGAATCTATCCAGGTATTGTCCTGGTTCTTTAAAATAATATGGTTGTTAGGTCTTTTGGTCATTGGACTCACAAAATGCTTTTTTTTCTTTAATTAAAAAATAAAATTAAAATGTATCATGGGAGGATGTGGGAGAGAGAAAGTAGATAGGGTGAGTAGTTAATATAAAAGTGAAAAAACAAATAACTTTCCATGATTTAATTTTTTAATTTAAAATATAATAATAATTAATTTATTTTTTATTTTAAACTTTTAAAAATTATCAAATATTTAATTTTTTATTTGAAAAATAATAATTTTATATTATATTATATTTTTAAACAAATTAAAAAATAATTTCCATTAACTGAATCAAGATATATACTTAGATTAGTTATGTTGTATATCAAATGCAACAAACCAATGAACTCAAGCTTAGTCACTTGGCTATTGCTGCCGGCTTTAGGGGAAAACAAGAATAAAAACAAAACAAAACATTTCAATTAACATAACGGTCGCTTTAATAATAAAGCAATGTATAAGAAAGCTTAAAAGCCAAATAAATGTTAGCCGCCAAATGAATTAAATTGTATTGCGTTAAGCGATATACAAATTTTAACCATTGATTTCATAGATCTTTGAGAAAAATCCCATTGTCACACAACATTAATTTATAATCTTCCTTAGGAAGTGATAAATATCCTATGAAGCTTCATGAATAGGATTCCATAAGCTGCATATTAATCCTAAACAATTTGATTCACCATCTATGATCATCCTCTTCATTTAGTTAAACTGTAAATGTACTTTAAGACTTCAGGAAAAACATGGCACTACGATTCTTCCCAATAATTGCATGAAATACATAACAGACATAGTTTTCCATCTAACCTAATTAAAATTGTAAAACATAAATAGAAGTAAAGGACTAAGGGAACGCTGAAACAACACTACAATCCATATCACATGCCTCATCCATCATCATGTACATATTTATATGTACATAATGTTTATACTTGTGATCAATATTGGCCATTGTCAATCCTTTGCAATTGCTGTTAACAACTAGTTCTTCTGGTTGAAATAAAAGAAGTCACTGCTTGGGTGCCCATTGAATGGTTGACTAGAGGATGATGGAGGCATGTCAAGCATTATTGGCGCCAGTTGAGTCTGTAGGGACCGATTTTTTGCCAAGTGATGCAAGGCTAATTCGGTAGTAAACTTTGAGAGAAGACAAGAAAAAGATGAGTTGCCACTAAAAGCAGCATTTTGGAAATTCTGTATCTTGAGTCGATGTAGTTCTTCGCTCAGTAATTGATTGATAGCTGCAGCCATAGAAAAATGTGTATCATGATAGTATTACAACAAAGGTTTTTTTCTACTAGGTGATATCAAAGATACCAATATGTTCTATCTATGTTCATTTCTATAGTTAGATTATTAATGCTTAAAATCATGATAATAGTTTAACCTATTATATTTTTGGCATGTTAGTGTGCTGATCATGTTAAATTTAAAAACCAGCATCAGGTACCTATCATCAAAACTTCAAATAATATTTTTTTCCCGGAACTTGATGAATTTTGGAAACAATATGCATAAATTTCCCAATCCTTTCCTTTCCTGCATGATTTTCTTAAATATGGTGATATAAAAGACATGCATAACAATTCAAGAAATTCCAATGATGCAACAATTACTATAATGACTAGGCTTGACACTGTTAGAAGAATTGACTCTTTGAAGAATAGAATGAGAATAAATGAAGAAGAAGAAGAAGAAAAGAAAGTGATGCACAAAGTCTTCAAGGAAAGGACAGCACTTTCCTTTAGGCTTAATTTGCCCCTATTCCTATCTTATATAGGGTGCTAGTTGGGAAGACTGGCAAATTTCCTTTAGGATACAATGAAGACCCTTGAGTATGAATAGCACTTTCAATACTCAAGCCAAGACAATAATAGTATTTACAAAGTGATAGTTTGTCTTTATCTTTGAGTGCACACAAAGACAAAGGCAATGAATTTGATGTTTTGTGTTATGGAATGATGATGGGTTTATATAGACCATGAAGTGATGTCTTTGAAGAGATACCTTTTGATATAATGTCTCTTCAATCAAAAGTCACAACTATTAATTTAAATGAAGAGTCTTGCCTTTTCATATAAATAAATAAATAAATTAATTAATTTATGATACAACTCTTCAAATAAATAAACATAATAATTAATTAATTAATGATACAACTCTTCAAATAAATAAACATAAATACATCTCTTCAATTTAAAAATATTCCAACAATCCCCCACCATTTTTAAAATGAACCCAAACTCTTATCACTTCGGAAATCTCATGTTTTTAGTAAAGGTAACTCAAGGATTTGAACCATTACCTCAGTAAGCCAGGTTTTCACCCATCCGAAATAATATGGTAGACTAAGCTTTGAACCAACTATTCCATATGAACAGGCGTGCATGACTTACGCATGAGATCTCAGACCATTGTATGCTACTTAAAATGACACGTTTATGGCCTTGTGTCCGTATCCTTTTCATGAGAGTTTTAGAGTCAAGCCCTTAGACTCCTAGAAGCGGCCCCACTTCATTCTCATATAGGTAGACTCTGTCAAGAACATCACCATGATTAATGCTCCAGCAAATATATGTTAACAAGTCTATTAAGAGCCAAATTAAAGCTCAACCTTCCCCTTTTAATCTCATGGTTTGTCTTTGTGTGCACTCAAAGAACATATATATATATATATATACATATATAATTTTTTTTTTATATATATATATATACATATATAAAGCTCAACATATATATATATATATACATATATATATACCATCATTTTTTATGAATAGAATTTCGGCAAACAAACGTACAACGGTTCAAGAAATTAAAATTGCCGAAAAGTTGATATGTATATACAAGTTTACACATATAAACAAAGCCATAAATCAAATTGATTTATTATATATATAAATTAAGCCTATGTGTGCACTCAAAGTTTGCCTTTGTCTATACAAGTTTGCCTTTGTCTTTGTGTGCACTCAAAGAACAACCTTTATTTGGTACCAATAATTAGCATGTCATCTACATACAAACAAATCATGACACCTTTTCCATTATGAAATTTACTATAAACACATTTGTCAGATTCATTGATTTTATATCCATTTGCTAGAACCACTTCATCAAATTTTTTGTGCCATTGCTTAGGGGCTTGCTTAAGTCCATAAGGAGACTTGATTAGTTTACACACCTTGTGTTCTTGACCAGGAATCACAAACCCTTCCGGTTGTGTCATATACACCTCTTCTTCCAACTCTCCATTAAGGAAAGTTGTTTTAACATCCATTTGATGGATAACAAGATTGTAAATTGAAGCAAGTGCTATAAGCACTCTGATAGTGGAAATCCTTGCAACCGGTGCATATGTATCAAAATAGTCTATTCCTTCTTTTTGTGTAAACCCCTTAGCAACTAACCTAGCTTTTTATCTATAGATCCATCTATTTTTAATTTCTTTTTGAAAATCCATTTACAACCAATGAGTTTAGAACCAGGAGGGAGGTTTACTAATTTCCAAGTTTTATTTCCCATTATTGAATCCATTTCATCTTGTATAGCCTCTTTCCAAAATGCTGCATCTTGAGACTTCATAGCTTCCTCAAATGTTTCAGGGTCATTTTCTAAATTAAAACAAACATGTGAGTAACTTTTTATCTCTTTCCTTGTCCCCTCAACAAGAAACATGAAGAAATCTGAACCATAGGATTTTACTTTTCAAGCCCTTTTACTTCTTCTAAGTTCTATTTCTTCTATGTCATTATTACTAGACATATTTTTATCTGGATTTGTCAATCCATTGGAATGAGAAATATTATAGGGCTTTAGAATTGAGTTAAACCTTTCTTCTTGAAAAATTGCATCCCTTGATTCAATGACTTTATTGATCGGGTATGAATCATTTGGTTCAATAACCAAAAATCGATATGCCTTACTATTTTCAGCATATCCTAAGAAGATGCATTCAATTCCTCTTTCACCCAATTTTTTCCTTTTGGGTTCTGGAACTTTAACAATTGCTCTGCATCCCCAAACTCTAAAATAATTGAGATTGGGTTTTCTTTTCTTCCATAATTCATATGGAGTTATCTTGTTCCTTTTATTAGGAACTCTATTTAATATATGCCATGCAGAGCAATGCCTCACCCCAATACCCATTAGACAAACCAGAACAAGATAACATGGCATTTACCATTTCAACTAGGACTCTATTTTTTCTTTCAGCTATGCCATTTTGTTGTGGGGAATAAGGGGCAGTCACTTGATGTATTATACCAACAAACTCAAAATATTTTGGATCATAATATTCTCCCCCTCTATCAGTCCTTAAACATTTAACTAAAGTTTCACATTGAAGTTCTACTTCAGTTTTAAAGATCTTAAATTTGTCTAAGGCTTCATCCTTTGAGTGCATCAAATAGACATAACAATATCTAGTGCAATCATCAATAAAAGTCACAAAATATTTTTTACCACCCAAAGTAGGCCAACCATGCAAATCACAAATATCAGAATGAATAATTTCTAATATTTTAGAACTTGTTTCTACCATAGGAAAAGGTTTTCTTGTTATTTTTGTCAACATGCAAGTGTTGCAAGAGTCATGATTAATAGTAGTCTTTGGAATCATATCAAGTTTCATCATGTCATTAATTTTACCAAAATTAACATGACCCAAACGATAATGCCATAAATCACCAAAATCAACAATATAAGCAGAACTATAAATATTATTATTAATTTTAGCAATATTACACTTAAACATGTTCTCACAAAAATAAACTTGGCCTACAAATGTTCCACCCTTGGTGAGAACAAACTTGTCTCCCTCAAATACAGATTTAAACCCAAACTTATTAAGTAAGGGTACATAAATTAAATTCTTCCTAACTTCTGGTACATAATAGACATCTTTTAAAGTAAGAATTTTTCCAGAAGTAAATTCAATTTCTACAGTCCCTTTGCCCTTAACTTGGACACTTGAAGAATTTCCCATGTAAAGCACATCTCCGTCTCCTTCTTCTAATGTTTTGAAGAAGTTCTTATTCTTGCACACATGGCGTGTTGCACCAGAGTCTACCCACCATGACTCATCATTGTCAACTAAGCGGATCTCTGAAATTACTGCCACAAATTTTTCTTCTTTTGTGGATGACTTGTTATCTTTGTCTTTCTTCTTTTTGAAGAAACGACATTCTTTCTTGAAATGACCAGCCTTTCCACAAAAGAAATAATTACCTTTCATTTTCTTGTTTTTATGACCATCATGTGCTTGAGACTTGTCTTTATCCTTCCCTCTTTTCTTTGAGGTTCTATTGGACTGTCCTTCCTCCACCATATGTACCTTCTCTTGAACATTGGTTTCTTTTTCAGCATCTTGCTTTCTATATTCCTCTTCTAAACGAAGATGATTTCCCAATTGCTCAAGAGAAATATCTTCCTTTTTATGTTTGAGTTTCTTTTTCAAATCTTTCCATGAAGAAGGAAGTTTGTCTATGATTGAGGAGACAATAATGGACTCATCCATATGCATGTCATGTTGTTTAAAATTATTTAAAATATGTTCAATTTCATGCATTTGATCCATGATAGACTTTCCATTAATCATCTTATAATTATTAAAGCGGGTAACAAGAAATTTCTTACTTGTTGCATCCTTTTGCATGTACCTTGCCTCAAGTTTGTTCCAAAGATCCTTTGCAGAGGTTGAATCTTGATAAACATCAAAGAGAGCATCACACAGACCGTTGAAGATATGCCCAGTGCAGATATAGTCATCATTCTCCCACTTTTGTCTCTCTCTGATTGCATCAATGGTTTCTTCCTCTCCTTCTTGAGGCTTGGTAGTAGTGAGGACATAAGCCACATTCAAAGAACAGCCTAAAGAAATGATTAATTGAAGATCACAAGTCTATTTCGAGTATTAACAAAAAGGCAAACCCTAGATACTGTTAGTCATTAATATAAAAATGGACTAGACTTATATGCAATTCAATATGTCTTTGCTTTAAGTTCTTCGATCAAAATAATGAAACATGCGAAATTTTTTTTTAAAAAAAATGAACCAATAAAAAATGTTTCTATTGGAGAACTGCATGGAAAAGATATAAAAACTATAGCCAATTAAGTTTATTCCTAACTTGAAAATTGGAGTCATGCATTGCATACCATCTCTAAATCGGGCTTGTTGAAGCGTAGCCTCCAATTGCACTTTAAGCAACTTATTCTCTGCACTTAACTCTGTAGTTTTCCTCTGCATAATATGAGAGAGAAATAAGTTTACTTCTTTTAAACGTTTTTTTCTTATTTTTCTTATTATGTTTATGCATGTAAATTGAAGATAATGGAATGGATCGAACAACGTAGTTACATACAAAGGGACTAATTGTATGACTTGCATAAATATTTCTTTACAAATAAGTTACACACAGAAGCAACTAGTGAATTTCTAGCACTAGTCTCACTTATAAAGAAGACATGAACAATGGAGGAAGCAAAGGTCATTGGTGTGCCGTTTAATCATCCACTTCTATATATATATCACAATCAATAACATGAAAGAGACCCAAGGCTCATTTTAATCCCTCAACCCACAAAACAAAACCCAATTAACTTACAATGCATTAGTAAATAACCATGATCGTATTTCATAAGATTCTATGTCAAGATAATGACAAACAAGGGTTTACTTAGAATATGAATCCAACTATTAGATACTCTGAAATTGATCAAATTGTTCACCAGAAAGTAGTAATAGAAGAGGAATATAAGTGAGAGACGACACATAATGATTTTAATCACATAGCTAGAAAGGACAGAATGTTCAATACAAAATAGTTAATGCATCATATTGTCCAATCAAATACAGCACCAAAGTTTAATTCTATAATAATGCAACACTGCATGGCCAAACTCCAGGACTTATAATAAGTTTTCTTAGGTTCTCCATTCCCACATAATAGCACAAATGCTTACTTGGCAATGTTCCAATTATAATCAGTAACAAAATAATTTATCTTAGGACTTTCAAAATTCATTTATATGTAGATTTCTAGGGTTAAACTGCTTCAAAGTTCAATGTTCAATTTATACTCAGTAACAATATAATTTAATTTATCTTACGACTTTCAAAAATCTTATGTTGTTCTTTACTACACACGCCTTCAAATAAGACTTCTGATTGTGACTGACATATATACGCAACTCAAAGCCATCCATTTTTATAGACTTATAGTAATCAAAATAAAATCTATAATTTGATATGAATGTTATTTGTAACTATTAGACACAAGTTTGTCAAAATCGCGATTTAAATTGTATAATCGTAAGATTTTACAATTTCATATCTCAAAATCTAGTTGAATTGTGTAAAAATTGTTTTTGTGCAAAATCGCATTAGAATCTAGTAAAATCGGGTAAAATCGCAATTTTACCAAAGATTTTACGATTTTTCCTCAGCCCAACATATAAGCTAGTTTGTTTGTTTTTTAAATAATATCAATTTGTTTTTTATTTACACTCGTAACCCGACCCAATAAGAAGAATCTATTCATTTTTCTAAAATCCTAACCTCCCAAATCATACTCTGTTACCTATTTACCCCAAATCTGTGAAGGAGGTCAACATAAACATGTTTGTAGCTAAAATATTTGTTCACTTGTGACGTTTGAATAAAGGTTTGGTATATTAATTAGGTACTTATGTTTCATTTTTATGGAATGTACTTATGTTATATATATATATTATTTAGGCTCAAGTATCCTTGCTGCCCCCAAAGTTTGCTACAATGTTCATTCCCACCCCCAAACTTTTTCGTTTCATGCCTACCCCCAAACTTTTAATTTTGTTCATGCCTGTCCTTTTTGCTAACACCGTTAACATGCTTGCCATAATTTACTGATGTGGACGATGAATAGATAAGTTTTTGCTACGTCATTCGTTGTCCACCTCACATTTAACTTTGTACTTTTATAAAAAAAAACCTAATCCAATTAAAAAATATGAGGGTAGTAAAAATGGGTTAGGGTAAAAGTTTGATTTTTTTTTATTTGGATTAAGTTTATTTTTTTAATGAATGTAAAAAGTTAAATGTGAGGTGGAAAATGAAAGGAACAATAACGTGGCAAAAAAAATACCCATTCATCGTCCACATCAGCAAATTCCGTCAAGCATGTTAACGATGTTAGCAAAAAGGGTAGGCATGAACAAAATTGAAAGTTTGGGGGTAGGGATGAACCGAAATAAAGTTTGGGGGCAGGAATTTACATTGCAGCAAAGTTTGAGGGCAGCAAGGGTACTTAACCCTATTATTTATAGCATGGGAAATTCTTATGATAGGTAAAATCTTACGATTCTACGATACAAGTTTACCCCCTTCTACAAATTTACTTAAAATCTAGAGTTTGACACCCTTGATTAGACATACACACAGATACATACATGCATCGATCATAAAGCTTTTCTATATTAAGATGACAAAAGAGGAAAAGAAAAAATGTTAATAAAGTGAATGCTAACCCTTCAATGTTGCTCATTCATACTTAATCAAGTAGAACATGCTAAATTAATAAGAATTACAACAAAAGCAATTCATATCTGATAGATCTTTAAAGCACTTCATTTAAAACACTGCTCCTCGAAAGCTAACTTGTCACTTCTCTATTAAAAAAAGATGCCCTTGATATTTGGTGACTTCTATATTACTATGTGGTAGCACAACCTATGATTAGAACTCAATATATATAAATTATGAATAAGATAGGGAGTTAATCAATTACTGCAACCTTGGTGGTCCTTGCCCGAATCAGAAATTTATGTCTTCAAAAGATATGAATATTGTAAAAAGGAAAAGACATACATATATATATATACCTGAATTATTGTAAGCTCGATCGAGAGGTTATTTGATTTCGTCTTAAGCATCTGTACATTTATTTCCAGTCCACTTGCATAACGGTTTTTCCTCTCCTTTGATCGAGGCACAAATTGCCTATTACCAAGAATCCTATACGGACAAAAATATTAAACACTACAATTTATATTGGGGCCTCAATTTCATATTTTAGATATTTCTTCTTTCAATTTTCCACCAATACAAACAACCATTTTTTCAAGGTTTTCTTTTTCTAATTCATGAAGGAAGCATTCACATCGCAGCTATAAAATCGCAACAATTATTTTTTTTTTTTAAAAAAAGCAATAAATAGAATAAAGAAAAGTTTTCTCAAACCAGATGAAGAAAGAAAAACTTGAATAACTAGTCGAATTAAAAGAAGCATAAGATCTCAACTTTCTATATCTCGAAGGATCAATGAGAGCTAATTCCGCGAGCTCATGGGGGGTCACGACCTTCTTCCTTTCACTCCCCATGGATGAGTCAGCCTCAACTGATGAGACGTTGGTCAACCCATCCATGGAAATGTTCTGCCGATGATGTACTACTGGCCACTCCCCATTCCTTCCAAGGTTCTCTCCGTCTACACCATTGACGTCGCCGATCAATCCCAATCCGATGTTGTAGAAATCAGAGTCCAAAGAAAAGCCCCGGAGATGGCCAGTAGGGGGCGACGATGTCCTCATTTTGGGTGTTGGAAAGTGGAGAAGTGAAATTGAAGTTGTTGATATCAAAAGGGTGGTCTTCCAAGCGAAGCAGGTCATCGAAGTCGGAGAGGCTAAGGGCTTCATCGTACTTGCCTCTACGGTGGTGGGACCAATGCGGCAAGGACTTCGACATCGTCGTCTTATCAATTACTAAAGGTGGTTGTAGTAAAAACTGGGAGAGGATGGTTTGAAGTGTTGTTGATGCACACCATCACTGCCAGCAAGCATGAGATGGTTTTATCGGAGTAGCGCTATTCCAGAAACATGTGACTTCAATTACCATAACTGTGTTTTGTCAATACGCTATTCAACATAGTTTGTGATATATATTTTAATTTAAAAATCTATAACACAAACACGAAAAGAAGTCATTCATTGTTCACTGAAGTAATAATAATTTACTATATATTGATCCAACGTATTAAGGAAGCATTTAATAAGGTTAGATAATAAACAAGTGCCTACAATAAAATAAACAATCATTTAATGAGGTTAAAGGAAACATTTAACGAGGTTATATTAATGAAATGATAAATTAAAAATAAAATAATTTAAATAAAAATTAAATTAGAGTAATAAATATGAATAAAAATTAAAACAAAAAATCACTATAATAAATTACAAAGGGAGATGGAGATGTACTTACACATGTTTATTAGAAAATAGGTTAAGGGCAAACATATATGTCTTTGAAAAAAATAAAAAAAAATACAGTTAACACATAATGTGACTTTTAGGTACTATTTTATTTTCCAACGCTGCAGGGACTTCGACATCGTCGTCTTATCAATTACTAACAGTGGTTGTAGTAAAAACTAGGATAGGAAGGTTTGAAGTGTTGTTGATGCAAACCACCACTTCCAGCAAGCATGAAACGATTTTATGGGAGTAGCACTATTCAAGAAATATGTGACTTAAATTACCATAACTGTGTTTTGTCAATATGCTACTCAATATGGGTTGAAATAAATATTTTAATTTAAAAATCTATTGCTCAAACACGACAAGGAAGTCACTCATTGTTGACTGATGTAATAATAATTTACTATATATTGATCTAATGTATTAAGGAAGCATTTAATAAGGTTAGATAATAAACAAATACCTAAAAGAAAAGAAAATAAAATAAAAAATCATTTAATGAGGCTAAAGAAAACATTTAATGAGGTAATATTATTAAAATGATAAATTGAAAATAAAATAATATAAATAAAAATTAAATTAGAGTAATAAATATGAATAAAAACTAAAACATAAAATAACTATAATAAATTATAGAGAGAGATGGAGATGTAATTATAAATGTTTATTAGAAAATAGGTTAAGGGCATATATGTGTTTAAAAAAATAAAAAAAAACATTTGACATAAATTGTGACTTTTAGGTACTTTTTTATTATCCAACGCTGCAAGGACTTTGACATCGTCGTTCTATCAATTACTAACGGTGGTTGTAGTAAAAATGGGGAGACGAAAGTGTGAAGTGTTGTTGATGCAAATCATCACTGCCTGCAAGCATGAGGCTGTTTTATGGGAGTAGCGCTATTTGAGAAACATGTGACTTAAATTACCATAAATGTGTTTTGTCAATACGCTATTCAATATTGGTTGTGATAAATATTTTAATTCAAAAATCTATTAATCAAATACGACAAGGATTGCACTCATTGTTCACTGATGTTATAATAATTTACTATATATTGATCCAATGTATTAAGGAAGCAGTTAATAAGGTTAGATAATAAACAAGTAGATAAAATAAAATAAAATAAACAATCATTTAATGAGACTAAAGAAAACATTTAGTGAGGTTATGTTAATGAAATGATAAATTGAAAAGAAAAGAAAATAAATAAAAATTTAATTAGAGTAATAAGTATTGTAACTATGGAATATTCTGCCTAGGGACACATGGAACTAAGCTTCCAGAAGCCTAGCGGCAGCATACGCAAGCTACACGTGGCACCACTCACCTACCCCTTATGTGCCCATTGCCCACACCTTTCCACGAGGGCTCCCGTCCCAGAGACGTGGAGACTCCTTGAGCATCGTGGGACGACTCACGTCCCACGAGAACGTGGGTCGAGCACGTCCTCCACAGACTTAATATAAATAGACCCTCACCAGGGGGACTTAAAAGGAGAGATCCAAGACATCGAACACCATCCATAACTATCCAGGCAAGCACCCTGAGCACTCTCAGACATCCTCTTGCCCAATAATCACCACGCATCCCGAGCTTTGCCCAGCACACTGCCAGGTCCGACCTCCGGCAGACTCATCTTCGTCTTGGAGCACCCCACCAGTAGAGCTTCCAACAACACTCAAAGACTCAAGCTCTCACATACTCTAGGGCAACCTCCTAAGAGCGGCTCACCCGCCCGGAGTATCTTAAGCACGTCTTAGCCGGACACGGCCCGATACAGGTAACCGCCTTGCCTAACGGCTCCTATAGACGTCACCATGACGAACTACGTGGACTTTGATCCCTTCCCAGGCACCTAGGTCCCTCACCTAAGGACAAGTCCCCCAAGGTTATGATCCCTTGCGGTCCTTAAATGCAAATAACAATTGTCTGAACCAAAAAGGGCAGTTACAATGGCGCTCACCGCGGTCTTACTCAGACCCCAATGCCTTGCACACTCCACCGCTAAACTGTATTTTCTTTTCGGGAAGTAGGAGTATCCACCCAACACTCAGAAACCCGCATTTTTACTTTTTCAATACAGCATATACTAAAGGATGACCGACTCAAATACCCCTACAGCCACGACCGACATAAACGCTCCAAGACGAAGCACAAGGAACAGGCAGGAAGCGGCTAAAACAGTCACAACGGAGGTAAGTGGTTCGAGCGCGACTCAGCCCCAGAACAACTCAACACCGTAGGTAGCTATTGCAGACACTGTGGTCTCGAACCTAGCACCAAGGGATGAAGCATGCCCTCAACATCATTACGGCATGCCGCACAACCCTTACCCTACAACTGGCAATGAAGAAGTGACGGAGCCGACAAGGACCCAGCGGGAGGTAGAGCTCGCACATCTTGAGGCAAAAATAGCAGCCATACGACAACAATAATGGGAAGAGAACATGAACCTGTCCCAAGCAAGTACGCGCGTCCAACTACCACCGGCACCACACAGCTTGACAACAGGGCCCCCCAGCGACCCTACCAACCTACCCGCGATACAGTTCGAAACTCTACCAATGTGAGTTTGCACGACTGTCATTAACAGCACCTGCTCCCCCGCCAGTGATCCCTCCTAGACCAACAATGGTCGCCGGGTAAGCAGCGCGTCCGCCCACAGACTATCCGCCACCGCCAGTCCCAAACTACCCGCCAGAATCCTATCTACACAGGCCCTGGGCAGGAGCTTACAACCCGTACGCACCCTACGGCGCGTCCGCTCACTCGGGACAATATCAGTGGCCCGGCTTCGACTTCCAAGGAAAAGGGAGACACCCTTTTACTCAGCAAGTCATGAATGAGCACGTACCCATGGGTTTCAAAATGCCTTTGCACATAGAACCTTATGACGGAGAGACGGAAGCACGAGATCACATTAACACCTTCAACTCGGCTATGCCAATACTAGGAATGATGGACGGCCAACAATATCGAGTCTTCTCCTCGAACCTGAAGGAAGCAGCTCTGAGGTGGTTCTTGCTGCTACCCATAAACTTAATCCACAGCTTCGAGCAATTGGCGCAAAAATTCCTAACTAAGTTCGCCAGCTGCAAGGAGTACCAAAAGAACGAGGACTCTTTCATTGGTTTTCACCAAGAAGAAGGAGAAACCATACAAGACTTCCTGGCCCTCTTCACCAAACTCTTGCTCCAGGTCTGAGGCCTCCAGGACGTCATCGCAATCTTCATCATTAAGCAGGGCCTCCAATGTTCGCAGTTCTACGGAGAACTCAACAGATGCCTCGTTTCCACCTTACAGGAAATGATGGACCGCGCATAATGGTTCATCCAAGAAGAAAATGCGCAAATCGCAAAAGACAAGATGAAGAGGTTCCTAATAAGCAGGTCCGACATGGAGTGAGCGAAAAAGAAAAAGGAGAAAGCGGCAGCAGAAAACTAGAACTCTAAGGAGAAAAACAGTAGAAAACGTTCGCCACCTCGGCTACGAACGCCTCCTAGAGGGCGGTTACAAGCTACACTCTCGTCATTAAGTCCCACGTCGGAGTCCTCGAAGTAATCTATCACTCGGATATGCTCAGCTTCCATCCACAGTAACTAGTTGTTTTTGCATGTGGCTGTGTATGACTCCCAAACCCAGCGCTATGGTACCCACCTTGCGTCGGGGATGGGAGAGTCCTCACTGAGTCGCGTGGTTAAGACTCACAGCTCATTTTACTACACAGAGACAGGTTAACTACAGGTGGAAGAAGTCTCGGTGGAACGAGGGTTGAGAAACACTTTCCAAGATCCACAACTTGTTCATGTGGGTAAATAAATTGTAATTGTAATTTAATTTACTTTATTATTGTATCATAAAGTAAAGGGTAGATGTACCCAATTAGATTGTATTACTAAATCTAGAACTGTCAGCTTCACACACTTACAGATAAGGATTTATTTTACTACGATACAGGGAAAATTTTGTTTTCAAAATGTATATATATACATATATCTGTTGCATGTAAATAGGATAGGCAGCATCTTCGGATTTGTAGCCAGTACACAGGTTATATATATTATGTGTGTTTTCCTATATCTATATCCTGAAGCGGCACTGGCCGTGGATTTGCTTGCCTAGGATAGGCCACCATTTCGGTGTAGCCATGGTATTATACTTCATGTGGATCTATTTTCAATAATAGATATTCTGTCAATTAGGTGATAAGGCTTACAGGCAGAGGGATATTCCCTGTGTCTGTGCCAGTTACGGTCCTCTAAACGGGGGTCGTGACAAACTTGGTATCAGAGCCCGATTGTTCTTTAAGGGTGTAAAGCTAACTAGTAGTCTCGGGTATCAGTTGGGCTATTCATTACGAATCCGGACGTAACGGTGGTTCCGACGGGCACTTGTGAGGTTGCTCAGGATGTTGAGTCGTATCTTTCAAGTCATCGCTTTAGGCATAGAATTTGTATGTGAAATTTTATGCAAAGCATAAAACCTGTACAATACACAAGTGCCGATGAGCACTAACGCGTAAGGTGGGGTGGCAGTGACCCCGGGAACCTTAGGACGCCATAATAGGGAAAGGAGACATCCATGGAGGATGCTACCTAGACACAAACACATTTGGTTCAATTGTAGGCAGGAATGCGCTACAGTGTGTGATTGTTGCAAGTGTTAAATGGGACGATGCGTCTGCTCTGTTAGCGGCGCATTGTGCGCTATGGTTTAGGTGCAAGTTGTTTGATTATAGCATGGAATGCAAGTAGAATAGAAATATGTGGTGCATGGTAGTTCAGGTTAGGAATGGTTTGTAAAGTGAAAGGAAAGACACACTTGGCGTGTAGAAAAGAAAGTAAGCCCATGGGGCGATTGAAATGGAAAGTTTACAGACAAGAATAAACAGGGCCAGCGGGCATGAGACCGACAGGAAGATGACCACGTGAATGGGTCACGACTGTGCGGTATGCTATGGCTGAAGGGAGTGAGTTGTCCTTCTTAGAAATTAAACATAAAAGAGGTGGTGTATGCCACAATATAGAAGTAGAAGTCTACGGACTAGAAAAATCAGGATACGGTATATGGAAGGGCAAAGTGGCCAAACCATATGCCGTAGAGATAGATGTTAAGAAGTAGAGGCATATGTAAACGTGTAGAGCATGACCATATGCCGAGCAGGAAACAGAGTAAATGGTCTGGCACAGGGAAGGAGGCTAGTCCAATCCAGCGCTTGATCCATGAACTACTAGTTTCTTAAGCAAACAAGGGGGAAAAGAAGGGATTAAGCCCAACCAAACTCTCTTGGGTTGCGTCAGGAAAAGCATAAAGAATAGGATAATGATCACATGAGAAATTTTTGTAAAAATCTTTTTGGTCTTTCCGGATGAGAGATTCTGAAAGACCCTTAAACGTTTCTTGAAAATACTAGGGATAACTATTGGAAGGCAAATTTTCATGAAAATTCTTTCCTAATTTGTGTCATTCTAATTGGTTAAACCCTAACCATTTACGAAAACCTTAGGCGTCATTTTCTAAGAAATAAACTTGAATTAATTTTTTTTTAAAAAAAAAAAACCGCAGGGTGCCTAAGAAAACTAACTCATGTGACCAATACCCTACCAAACAATAGTCCTTTTACAGGTAAGCTGTATAAGGATGGTGGATGTAGTTGAGAAATCACTCGCTTGGAGTGATTAAAGTTAACTAAACATCGAAAAGCACTAGAGAGTGCTAAAGTGTCAAGGGAGTATACAGGTAAACCTAAGGGTTACCAATTAATGGGTCCATAGGGTGATTATGGACCCGAAAGTATTAGACCGGAGCAGGTCTAGAAGTGGAAATGGGAATAGACCTTCGGGTACCGTCCACAGATAAGAAAATGTGTGCTATTGCGGTAGATAGCTCTCGAACGAGATAACGTGAGAGAAAAACCCGAAAGGGACTCGTGGAGGCCCGAGGAGAGAGAAAGTAGACAGGGATAAGTAGTCCCATAAGGGGGAAAGAGCGGAAGCCTATAGGACCCTATAGGATAAAAGTCAAGTAGGAGGTGGAGAACCAACTACTACCGTAAGTTCATGTATAGTACAAAGATTGTAGTGGACACTGCTAGGTGAGCTAGTTCCACAGGTTGGTGAATCGTAAATCCGTTAGTCTGAAGCCCGTGTATGGGTGGAGACTGAGTGGACAAACCAAACGTATAAATGGCCATGTGGGTGCCATAAAGGGAAAATTAACCGTAAGGACAGTTATTCGAGAAGGAGAATTTAGTGAGTAACGAGTATTGAGAAATACTCAAAGAAAGAGTACCACGTAGGTACGAATTGGAAAAGAAGATAGTGAATACGGCAACGAAATTGGGTGAGCATATGGGGATGCAAACCAAAATGATAAGACAGGTATGCTATAGTTGGGGGCGGTTGGAACCCAACGGGTAACACACTTGCAAGAGGCAGTAAATGTTCGTGAACATATGCCACACCGTAAGAAAGGAAAGAGTCAAACCGTGGGAGCAGATCCCGTTTGGTCAAGCAAAGTAGAGCAAGTCCGGAAAGGTTTATGTTGGAGTCAATGGATCATATATTCCAAGTAGGAATACAGGATCTAGGTGAGTTGAGGAGTACGAGTGGGCCAAGATGGTGTAAAAGCTAATGGAAACCCAATGAGTAGAGTTAGCATAGGATGTGCAACACTAAGTGGACTAACCTGAGAATGGTATAGATCCACAGTCATCGTCGTGTTAAGCGAGGTCTTCGGATGAGAAAACCGAACTGAGCCTGAGGCAGAGTAATGAGTATGATGGTAAAGAGGAGACTCGTGAGTTCCAATATAAAGGGAAATGACTACAAGTAGTAGTCAGAAAAGAGTCTAAGTCAGTCAGACATATGATGTTGACAGGGCGTAATCTGAAGTGGATATGGAAACCACTAAGGGTAAGTGTCGAAGTCCGAAAAAGAAAGGGAAACACGAGTCATAACGGAAAGATCCTTTACCGTTTGGTGGAGAAACGGTAAGTGTAATGCATAGTAGTGCTAGTGACACGGCATTTAGTTCGTTAGGACACGAGTAGGGTAAACCGAGTCAATAGTGAGTGTAACAACCTCGGGAGGGTTGGGTACACTGATGGCACAAAGTATAAACACCTACGTAGGGTGTATGTCGTGTAAGCGGTAAGTCTAGATGTAGAGTAGAGGGTGTAATAAGATGTAAACGGACTTTCCTAGAGAAGTCATTTACAAAGAATATATCGGGGGAATACCGACAGAAGGGTAGTTGCTTGGTAGTAGTGGATACTTAAGTACGGGGACTCCGATGTAGGGGAGCACTTTATAGAAATAGAACCTAGTGTGCTATGCAAATAGCTAGTGCCTTGGCGTGTTCCAAGACGGATATAAGAAGTTACTACGAAGGTAGCTAGTCGGACAAGCAGATTGAGTCAAGGTAAGCCTCACTAGAGAAGGCAATAGCTAACTCCTCGGAGAACTAAATTGGAACATGGCAAGTAGTACGTGCCAGAGACCCCATTGCGAAATTAGTAGCACAGGGTGAATTGAAACTCGGAAAGTTAGGTATCCTCGGGGAAGGATACGACGACAGATGGAGTCCATCGGTTAACACCTCGCGGAGGGGTGGTTAACTACGAAACTAGAGATACAAACGATCACAGAAAGAATATGAAGAGACCAGATAGAGACCTTGAGCCTCTAGGAAAGAAAGATGAACCGTAGGTTAAAATGGTAAGACTTCCACACTAAGGAAAACCATAGATGAAAATGAGCAAAGGGAGGGCAACAAGCCAACAACCCCATGAAGGAAATGAAATTCGGGGTCCGAATTTCTTAAGGGGGGAAGAATGTAATACCCCGAAAAAATTTCGAGGATTCAAGAATGATTTATTTAAAATTTCGAGGATTTAAGAATGATTTATTCCGGGGCTAGGAATTAAAACCTTAAAAAGAATATAGGAAAAGTATGAAGGTTATGGGAAACCGGAAAGGAACCACGAAATTCTTCGAGGTTTCAAGTAAAAATAAAAGATGAAAGAAAGAAGTAAAATATTTTTTTTTGGAAATTATTCAGGACCTACGAAATTAGAAACCCAAAATAAATAGGAGTGGGAACTAAATCAAAATATTATTAGTTATTATTTGTTTAATTATTAATTATTTTATTTTTATTATGATTATTTTAAATATTTAAAAGGGGGTTTTTAAGAAAGTAGAAAGTGAAAGAAAAGAAGTAGAAAATAATTTTTGGGATTTAATTCGAAACCTAAGAAATTGGAAACATGAATTAAATAGGGAAAGGGAGTAAATGAAATACAAATATTAGTTATTATTTATTTAATTATTAATTAGTTTATTTTTAATTACATTTATTTATTTATTATTTATATATTTAATTATTATAATTATTTTTTATTATTATTTATTTTTTTTAAAAATGGGGGGTTTGCCGTGGGTTGATAAAAAGTATGAAAAATAAATAAAGGAAGGGAAAGTGAGAGATGAGAGAGACGCGGGGAGAGAGGGAGGAAGAAAGAAAAAACGAAAGTAAAGGAGAGAGGAAGAGGGTGGACGGAGAAGGGAGAAAGGGAAGGGGAACTTGCCGGAGAGAGCCGTCTGACGCCGGCCACGACCACCGGAGCTCGACTCCAACATCTTCCACACCTCCCACCAATCGAATCAAGGTTGGTAACCCAATTTCATTCGAAACCCTCAATTTCTCCATTGTTAGGGATTTCTTCGACTCACCTTCGATTGAATTGTTTCGAGGGTAGATTGAGACCTAGAAAGTGTTCTTGAACACTTAGTTGGGGTAGGAATCGAGATTATATTTCCGGATTTTCCCAAATTCGAATTTGGAAGGGTTTGGGATTAAAATTCTAGTTATTCATAAATTGGGGAAATTGTTGATAATTAGGATTGAGCTTGGATTTGAGTAAATAGGCTTGGATTGGTATTATTAAAATTATATACTTGGAATATTAGCTGAACAAGACCCGTGAAAAGCTGGCCCAAGGTTACTAAGGTTGAACCTTGACGTTAACCTGCCGGGTAGGCTTGGTTGGCCCAAATACACTTAAGGGTGACGTTGAGAGTATTAAACCTTTTCTTTTCAATCTTAAACACCCTAGAATAATTCTAAATATGCTATCAAGCATCAAGAATTATTTTAGATATCTTCTTGTTTCTCAAGGATGGAAACTTACGGAACAATGAAGTCCAAATTCTAAAATGGTAATTTTTATTCCTTCATAATTATTAGGAAACCTTAAGTGGGATGAACTGGAGATATATTGAGGTTTAGAAACTAGATTTCTTAGAACCCAAGTAGGAACACAAGCTGATTCAAAATACTTAGACCTTCCTAAAATTAGGATTTCCTTCCAATTAAGTTAGATAAGCTTCCTTAGGTGCGAATACAAGTTAGATAGAGGTCTAATACTCAAATCCAAGTATGTGAAACACTCAAGTAGAGTATTATATTCGAGTAAGTGTCCGAGGAAGGATACGCATAAGCCGGGATAGAGAAGTCCGACAAGACAAAGAGCTTGACTCTGTGGCAACCATGGACTACATGTGAGAGTAATGGAAAGATAAATAGCAAGTTAAGTAATAACATTAATGAAGTAAATGTTGTTCTTATAGGAACTACGGTACGCAATAGAGTGCAACAGGAACTCCGAGGAGACTAAAGTTACAGGAGAGGATTGCATGGAAGGTTGGCCAAGGTGAGGGTTCTTCAATCTCTGCTCCTAGGGTTGTATGCTTGTGTGTGGATTACATGAGTATGTACATTCTCTGCTTGTCTAGTATGTGTTAGCTAGAGGTATAGAATGCTAAAAGAATAAAAGAACTAGAAATATGTTGTGGAATGTAGCTTGGATAGGAAAACATAGGAGTAGAGACGTCGTGTTGTACCCGCCATTTTGGCCTAGTTGGGTAATGGACGAGTGGGCTCAAGCTATTGCCCCACAGCAAGGGGTCAGGACGTGCCACGTGGTGGCTATGCGTCAGTTATTTGATAGATAGAGATTGATTGTGTTTGATTAACATAATTGTCACAAGGTGACTAGTACCCAAGTGAATGGGTTAAGTATTGTTTGATTAACAAAATTGTCACGAGGTGACTAGTACCCAAGTGAATGGGTTAAGTATACTTTGCCTCGTGGTGGTCAGCAACCCAAGTGCACGGGTTCGAAGTGGCAAAGCCACGTAGTGGCTAGTAGATATCTCGGAATTGGGGAAATTAAGTAGATGTATGTTTAGCATCTGTGTTTATGTATAAATTATCTGTGTTTGCATATAATTGCTGATTGTGTAGCGTATGGTAACTTACAGGATTACGTCACCACACGGCTTGTTTGATTCGAACATGCTGAACGTGAGAAGACCAGTAAGTAAAAGCCGGCACGATATCTTATGTGATTACTTGATGATTGATGATGTGGAACAAACTGCTGCATGCTTATATCTATTAAATGCATGTGAGTGTTTGATTGAAATTTTTGTTGTTGTGTGATCACCAAGAATGTATGCTAACTAACAGTAACTAGTTGTTTTTGCATGTGGTTGTGTATAACTCCCAAACCCAGCGCTAAGGTACCCACCTTGCGTCGAGGATTGGAGAGTCCTCACTGAGTTGCGTGGTTAAGACTCACACATCATTTTACTACACAGAGACAGGTTAAGTACAGGTGGAAGATGTCTCGGTGGAATGAGGGTTGAGCAACACTTTCCAAGACCCATAACTTGTTCATGTGGGTAAATAAATTGTAATTGTAATTTAATTTAATTTATTATTGTATCATAAAGTAAAGGGTAGACGTACCCAATTAGATTGTATTACTAAATCTAGAACTGTCAGCTTCACACACCTTAAAGATCAGGATTTATTTTACTGCGATACAGGGAAAATTTGTTTTCAAAATGTATATATATATATATCTAACATATATACACAAGTTATATATATTATGTGTGTTTTCCTATATCTATATCCTGAAGCAGCACTGGCCGTGGATTTGCTTGCCTAGGATAGTGTAATATCCGAGATGTTTATTTTAGTTATTATCACTATTGTTAATTTATTTTTCTTTGGGAAAGAAAAATCAATTAAATTAGAAAGTTGAAATAAAATGAAAAAGAGAGAAGAAATAGAAAATTAAAATTATACCTATTTTCTAAAAAAAATGAAATGGAAATTTATTTAGGACCTGGATGAAAAAAGGAATTTAAAAGGATGGGGGGGGGGAAAGAGGATATAACAAGTAAATAAGTTTTTCTATTTAGTAAAAAAAGTAAATATAAAATAAAATAAAAATGAAAAGCAAAGCAAAAAAAATATATATATATATATATATATATATATATAATAATAATAATAATAATAATATATATGGGGGGGCCAACCGTGACCCCCTCCCATAAACACACACACACACAATTAAAAAAAAAAAGAGAAAGCAAGATAAGCAAAATGTGGATTTGATTCGGTTTGGGTGATAGTGGATCGCATGACTAAGTCTGCGCACTTTCTGCCAGTCAAGACCACTTACGGAGTGAGTCAATATGCACAGATTTATCTATCAGAAATCGTTAGATTGCACAGTGTGACAGTGTCCATAATATCTGATAGAGGGCCACAGTTCACTTCCAGGTTTTGGAAGTCATTGCAGGAAGTGTTGGAAACTAGAGTTGATTTGAGTACTACGTTCCACCCACAGACCGACGGGCAATCAGAAAGAACCATTCAGATTCTTGAAGACATGCTTCGGGCGTGTATTATGGATTTCGGCGGAAGTTGGGAAAGGTATTTACCTTTGGCTGAGTTTGCATAAAATAACAGTTATCAAACGAGTATCCAAATGGCACCTTTCGAGGCTCTGTACGGTCGTAAGTGTAGATCCCCGATTAGGTGGTTCGAGGTCGGAGAGGCTAGTCTTATTGGCCCAGAATTGTTACAAGATGTCTTGCAAAAGGTGAAGTGTGTAAGAGAGAGATTGGTAACGGCTCAGAGTAGGCAAAAGTCATATGCAGACAATCGGAGGAGAGAACTCGAATTCTCCATTGGTGAACAGGTGTTTCTGAGGATATTACCTATGAGAGGCGTGATTCGGTTCGGTAAGAAGGGGAAGCTAAGTCCTCGGTAAATCGGACCGTTTGAAATCCTAGAACGAGTTGGGAATGTGGCGTACCGGTTGGAATTGCCTACAGAATTGGAGGAAGTACACCCTGTCTTTCATGTATCGATGCTTCGGAAATATCTTCCCGATTCCTCGCACGTAATCCAATCGCAAGAAACTCAGAAAGAAAGGGATTCCATTGGTTAAAGTCATGCGGAGAAATCACTCGACCGAAGAAGCTACATGGGAGGTCGAGGGTGAAATGCGCAGGACATATCCTCATCTGTTTCAAGACTAGGGTTAGTATATTGTTGAAATTCAGGGACCGAATTTCTTAAGGGGGGAAGATTGTAATATCCGAGATGTTTATTTTAGTTATTATCACTATTATTAATTTATTTTTCTTTGGGAAAGAAAAATAAATTAAATTAGAAAGTTGAAATAAAATGAAGAAGAGAGAAGAAATAGAAAATTAAAATTATACCTATTTTCCAAAAAAAAATTAAATGGAAATTTATTTAGGACCTAGATGAAAAAGGGAATTTAAAAGGATGGGGGAAAAAGAGAATATAACAAGTAAATAAGTTTTTCTAATTAATAAAAAAAGTAAATATAAAATAAAATAAAAATGAAAAGCAAAACAAAAAATATATATATGATAAAATATATTGGGGGGGGGGGCAACTGTGACCCCCTCCCATAAACACACACACACAATTTAAAAAAAGAAAAGAAAAGAAAGCAAGATAAGCAAAACACAAAAACATAAAAAAAAAAAAAAGAAGAAGGTAGAAGCTGCTTCGACGCACACACACACACAAGACGCACGAACACACACGAGAAGGAGAGAAGGCAAGGCTCACGGTGGGTTCAGGCCGGAAATGCACCGGAGGGAGGGTTCCACTGCCGGTAAAGGCCACCAGACTTCATCTTCACCACCCATTAAGCCCCCCATCCGATTGAATCGAGGTATGGAAGCCCCAATCCTTCAAAACCCCAATTTCTCCAATTTTGGGTATTCTAAGAATTCTTCAATCTCTTCCAATCGGGGCATTCCGGGGTTAAATTCGAGCTTAGTGGGTGTTATTGAATGCTTGGGAAGGTTCAGAATCGAAGTTAAACCGTAGGATTTGACCGGGTATGGAAATTAGGAAAATTGGGTTAGGAAATTGCTCTAAAATTCGAAATTGATAGTTCGATGCATGATTAGACTTGGATTGGAGTAGTATAAGTGTTGTAGTTGCTGGAAATATACAAGGGAATAAAGCCCGAGTATTTACCATTTCAACCGGAACCCAATCAGGTGAAAAAGAGGCGAAATACTAAGCCACCGTACAGTAAGGAGCTGTGCGGTGGGTTAGACACCTCGGTCTAGTCCGTGGTGGACACCTAAGACCCGCTAAATTGGTTCCAAGGCTCTAATTATACCCAAATATATTTTTATATATAATTAAAGAGGTAATAATTAAGCTTTTACTCAGTAACATTAGAAACCAATCATATTGATTGTCACTTAAACATCTCATTCGTATGGTTTGTTGAGGAAAACTGAACCTAGGTTGTTGAACATGAGTGAGAGTGTCGCATAAATTGAAAAGGGGGAACTAGGCCTAATTAATAACCTCGTGTAATATTCAGTAGTTTATCTTAGGGCGTCTTTCAAGGTTAAATATGTTAGTTGAGTTTGTTTAGGTTGTCTGGGTAGATCGAGTCGGTCATCTTGATCGGACAGACATGATTATGACGTCAGCAAGTATGCCACATAGTGGCCATTACCTTGGTCTAAACTGAGGTCAGACAAGTTGTCGGCCATTACTCTAAGCGTGCCTTGAAGTCAGAAAGTTCCTGGTGTGATCAACCAGGTTCATACATGAAATTACGATCGGGCCAGTATTTTTCTTAGCGTGATGCGCGAGACAGAAAGTGATTGTCTACGTGCACAAGTATATGTTAACTATGGAACCATATGTTATATGTTTATGATTGGTTTACATGCGGATTAATAAAGAGGTTAGAAGCATGAAATAGGATTTTAAATTGTGAATATGATTTACTGATTGCCTTATCATATTAAAGATCATAAAACGAATATGTTTCATGCGCATGTGGTTGTGGTTGCTCCCTTCCCCCAGCTGTAGTGGTACCCGCTGCTACGCCAGGGATGGGGGAGCTTCTCACTGAGTCTGTTCGACTCACCCCCCCCCCCCCCCCCCCCCCCCCCCCGTTTACATGTTTCAGATACAGGTGGTTTAGGAGTCGAGAACGCGTCCACTTCTTCTCAAGGAGGTGGACAATTCTGAAGACTACACGCTTTGTTCGCATTGGTAGTTATTTTGATCATGTATATATGTTGTGATGTATATATATGAATCCTTTTTGGACGTGGCCTATGTACGTTTACATCTGCTGTGTATATATATATGTCACACTTGAATTCTAGCATTGTCGGCTTCATACAGATTAAAGTTAGGTCTTGGTGTTGGGATTTTAGGCTATGATATAGCGTATATCATTTATATGTATATATGACTTCCGCATGCGACTAGGATAGATCACATGCCTTGAGGGTTGTGATCAATATGTAAAATATATATATATATATATATATATATATATATGTGTGTGTGTGTGTGTGTGTGTGTGTGTGACTGAATATCTGATTGTATGAAAATATGGCTTCCGCATGTGAATAAGATAGATCACACGCATTGAGGCGTGTGATCAATATGTAAACTATATGAAAGCGTGTGATTGAATATATGTATGACTGTATACAGGACATCTGCATGTGAATAGGATAGATCACCTGCCCTGGAGCGCGTGATCAATATGTATACTATATGTACGTGTGAATGAATATGTGTATATATATAGACTAAAGCGGCGCCGAGCGAGCCGTGGATTGCAAACTGCTTAGGTCACCGGAAATGGATGACCATATGTATTATATATTGTTTGTATTAGAAATGGGTAGATATACACATATTAAAGTGTCAATAAGGGATTAGAGGCTTGCGGGATATGAGAAATCCTACCTCCCGTGCTTGTCACGGACGTCCGATATGGGGTCGTGACAAACTTGGTATCAGAGCATGGTTTACTTTAAACTGTATGAAGCTATAGGTATGACTGGGTGTCGATTTATGCCTCGTAAACCCGGGCACAACGTGGGAGTAAAAAGGCACTTGTGGAAGTATCCAGGAAATTGAGTCAGCCTTTCTTTCTACTCTCTTTGATATGAAATATCATTGATATGTGTGTACTTATTAGGTGTGGTCCTTGTGCAGTATAGGGATGCCATCGATTATGAGACAGGCTAAGGGTGGAGGGAGAACTCTTGCCAAAATTGATCGAGAATCATATCGGGAGGAGGGAATGCCCACCCGAGGCCGAGGTAGAGGCTGTACCCGAGGCCAAAGTAGAGGTCGTGCTCGTGGTCAAGGAAGAGCACAAGTGAGAGAAGAAGAGAGGAGGCAGTCAGAGGAACCTCATGTTGAGACAGGTGCACCTTCTGTGGCAGAAATGCTCACGGCAGCATTTCAGGAATTAAGAGAAGAGATGACGAGACAAATACAGAGGGAAGTACGCCGATTAGTAGTCGGCGAGGAAGAAGGAGAGAGGGTTCCTAGCAATCAAGAGATGGAGGTTGTTAAGGAAGAGGACAGAGAATAGCAACAATAGCAGGATATGCCTCGTGAGCCGCGGGTAGCACCCAGAGAGCTGCCAATTTCAAAATTTCTGAAGCTTCATCCACCCACTTTCTTGTGGTACTAGTGAGAAAGAGGATTCGCAGTACTTTGTGAGAGACGTAGTCAGAATTGGGCACATGCTGAGGTGCTCAGGGCATGAGTTGGTGGAATTAGCTTCATTTCAAATAAGGGGAGCCGCTAGAGTATGGATAGAGTCTGTACAGACGAGGTATTGAAGAAGGGTGGCATCGATGACCTGGGAAGATTTTCATAGGGAATTCTTGGGTCGGTTTCTATCTGAAGGCACTAAAGATGCAAAGCGTCAGCAATTCGAGGAGTTGTGGATGACGCCTAACACGACCGTGACGGAGTATGAGTTACTTTTTATGGAACTAGCTCAATTCTCACCTGAGTTAGTTCCTGATGAAGAGGTGAGGATCAAGAAGTTCATACACTGTCTCGCCGAGCTCTTATTTACTGCTTTACTACCTCAGAGGAGGCAATTTGAAACTTTAGCTCAAGCAGCAGACTGTGCCAGAATGATTGAAACCGTGAAGAGGTACGGGACTTCTGTTGATCCCAAAGTCAAGTTAATCACAGGCAGTGATAACCAAGGAGGAGGAAGTAAGAAGAGGAAGACAACAGGTGGAGGTGCAGCATACTCAGGGTCCGCAGGAGGACAATCCTCAACTACCACCCATGAAACAAGTATAAGAAGTAATGTTCAAGGGGGACAGAGAGTGCAAGGGGGAGGAAATGCAGGTAAGACAAGGCCCCAGTGTGCGACTTGCGGCAGGTATCATTTTGGAGTGTGTCAGAGACTGACAGGTGGGTGTTACAACTGCCGCCAAGTGGGCCATATGGCTAGAGAGTGTCCAAAGAGAAAAGAAGGTACAAGTGTGAGAAGTAATCCGACGCCGAGGGGTATACCTATTTCAGCCCCACCAGTAAGAACCGTACCACCACAAACAGCAAGTACATGTGCAGCTAGAGGTCGTGGTGTAGGGACAGTAGGTGGAGGATAAGCGCGGGTATTTGCACTTTCTCAGCAAGACGCTCACGCATCAAATACAGTTGTGACAGGTACCCTTATTGTTTGCTCTCTTGAAGCACGAGTTCTATTTGATTCCGGATCCACTCATTCCTATGTGTCGCATGTATTTGCCTCTAGATTCAACAAAAGTCCGTCTAGAATGGAAGAAACAGTACTGGTCTCTACTCCAATGGGAGAATCGGTACAAGTAGAGTATGTGCACAAGTCTTGCATTGTGGAGGTCGGTGATCATGAGACTGCGGTAGACCTTCGGTTGTTGTGTATGGTTGATCTTGAAGTAATCCTCGGAATGGATTGGTTGACGTCTTGCCATGCGATGGTGGACTGCAGGGCTAAGTGTTTGAAATTTAATATGCCAAACGAGGAGCCTTTTGTGATACGGGGTGACGGAGCTGCACTGTATCCAAGCTTGATCTCGACTTTGAAGGCATCCAAGTTACTTGCAAAGGGATGTAAGGGGTATTTGGCTCTGGTCAAGGATACCATGAAAGCAGTACTTTCACCGACTCAAGTACAAATAGTGCGAGAGTTCTTGGATGTATTTCCAGAAGAATTGCCAGGGTTGCCGCCCAATCGGGAGATTGAATTTGAAATTGAGCTGCAACCTGGCACCCAGCCTATCTCCACACCACCTTACCGGATGGCTCTGAAAGAGTTGAAGGAGTTACATACACAATTGCAAGAATTTCTTGACAAGGGTTTTATTATACCCAGCTTCTCTCCTTGGGGAGCACCGGTCCTTTTTGTGAAGAAGAAGGACGGATCTTTGCGGTTTGTGTATCGATTACCGAAAGTTAAACAAGGTAACGATTCGCAATCAATACCCACTGCCGAGGATAGATGACTTATTTGATTAGTTGCAGGGCGCAAAACGGTTTTCCAAGATTGATTTGTGAATCAGGAATTAGAGGCTTGCGGGATAGGAGAAATCCTACCTCCCGTGTCGGTAACGGACGTTCGATAGGGGGTCGTGACAGATAGGCCACCATTTCAGTGTAGCCATGGTATTATTCAGCATGTGGATGTATTTTCAATAATAGATATTCTGTCAATTAGGTGATGAGGCTTACAGGTAGAGGGATATTCCCTGTGCCTGTGCCGGTCACGGTCCTCTAAACGGGGGTCATGACAAAAATAAAGAGAAAACATTCTGAGTGATTTTGTTATTGCCGCATCAATTTGCATGCTCTTAGTGAGTAGTTGAATATCTGTGATTTCATATCTTTGTGATTTATAGTGTCTTTGTGGTTGTAAAAATCTTTCTTCTTCTGGTTGTTGTATGGTGAATAATTTTAAGAGGTTCAGAGTGTAAACACCAAGTGTGGTTGATCTTTGGGGGTGGTTTAAAGGTTGTCAGAACTTCAAGTATTATTCATCAGTCTGGTTCCTTGGTTAGGGTTACATAGTTGTAATTTCTTAAAGGTTATAGAAAATCTTCTAACTAGTTGGTTAGCGAAAGAGAGGATATAGGACTCAAGGCAACTTGAGTGTGAACCTCTTTAAAAAAATTGTTGTTTGATTCACATTCCTTGTACTTTCAGTTATTTTCCTAAAAGGAACTGTCTTTCAAATTGGAATCTAATCTTTTTCAAGAAAAAGGAATCGCAACTTTTAAAAATCCACATTATTTTAACTACCCAATTCAATAGATGTGGCAAAAGCTTGAAATAATACATGAAGCAAATGATGATGTTAAGTTGAATCGGATGGACATGTTTATCACGACTTAGAGAACTTCAAACTGAAACCTAGAGAGTCTATTGCAGACATGTACTCTGAATTTGGAAAAATAATAAATAATCTTAATGCACTTGGTAAAAAATATTCAAATATTCAATTGTGTAGAAAAATAATTTGGATCCTGTCCATTTTGTGGAGACCAAAGGTGCTTGCTATCCAAGTGATAACTCTATGATTGTTATTTGGGCTTGTATTTCATTGAGTTATGATGCTTTAACTGTCATTGAACTATTTTGGTTGATTTGTAGTGTGTTTGTGGATGTTTAGGTGTTTTGTTACATTTGGCATGAGTTTAGTGAGTTTTAGTTTTGTTTTAAGATTGTTTGATGTTGTTTTGTTGTGCTCAGAGTGTTTATTGATGTGTTGCTCTTGCTTTTAGGGCTTAATATGGACAAAGTACATGATTCGCTGTATTGCAGGATGTCAAAAAAGAGTTGGAACCAAATGGATCAAGTTCTGGGCTGGTTTAAAGAATCTTGGAAGAGAGATGGCACTATAGTGCCATTTCGAAGCACTATTGCACCATGTCTCTATCTAGAAAGTGAAAATAGATGAATTTTGGGCAATTGAGGCAGAAAGGTGGCCTTTGCCTAGGGCTAGTTATGCAAATAAGCTTTTTAGCTGATAATGTGTTTTCTTCGAAGACAGAGTTTCTATTCATCTTCTCTTCTCTTGTAGTTTTAATGATGTTTGTTCTCATTGAATTGATTTTGAACTTTTAATAGGCTAGGCTAAACTTTCTTTTCCTAGGGTTGTGGTGCCCTAGCATGTAGATTGTGGTTTTTCATTACCCTTGCTGCTTTAATTAAATGAATGGATGTTTATTCAACTTGTTATGCTTGAACCCTAGTTGTTTGGCCTTGCATTGGGTAGTTTGGAAAATTTGGGTATCCTTGGAAGTTTGATCTCCCAGTTTTAATTTACCTAATTATGCAGTAAAGCATAACCAGGGTAGATCTCTCTCATGAAATCCTAAATAATCAAAAGAAAACAAAAGAAAGCAACAACTAAAATACTCTATGGGGAGTTATATCGAACAATTTGTGGGTGTGTGTGAATGGTTGAAAACTAAAGATATAAAGCAAATTAAAATAAATGGGGATGGATGATAATGAATATCCCTTTTGAAGAATGACTTAGATATATCCTAGCCAGCACAACAGATAATAGAGATCGCTATTCAATGGCCATTTTTTAATACCTTTCAATCAACCGATCGAACTCTTAGGGTACCAATTTAAATGGTAACTTTGTCTCGCACTCGAATTTTACTGATTCATTCAGACCTACATTGAAATATATGGGAAATAGTTCCTCTATGGGTTCAACTAAACAATCACGGTGCCATTAGATGTTTCGAATATAATTCATAAAGATCAATGAGACCCCCAATTCAATCAAAGTAATTCATTATCGAAATATAGTCAAACAAATTACATAGATCAAAATTATTTCTACATCAATTTAGCTATTCTAAAGAAGAAGAAGAAGAAGAAGAAGAAGATGATGATGATGATGAAGAAGATGAAGAAGATGATGATGTGGCTAAGATAGATGACGTGGCATTATGTGGAAGAAGAAGAAGAAGAAGAAGAAGAAGAAGAAGAAGATGATGATGATGATGATGAAGAAGAAGATGAAGAAGAAGATGAAGAAGATGATGCAGAAGATGATGATGTGGCTAAGATAGATGACGTGGCATTATGTGGCATGCCATGTCATTAAAATATGACATGTAGGAGAGAGGGTGTGCCACATCAGCCTACAAACGTGACGCTCTCGACCGTTTTCGGAAGAGTTAGAGTAAGACTATTTTGTCTCTCTCTCCCTTGCTTAACTATTTGCATAACTATTAAAGTCATAGCATCTAGTTCTTCGTCAAATTGCTTCAGCTTGTCATAAATATTCAAAATAATCGAATTTATTTTCCAAGACACATGATGTCTAGAAGGTTGGATGTTGATTCCTCCCTGACCCATTTTTCTGAACATTCCGTTGAAATTTTATATATTGAAAATAGAAAAATTAAAACAAAACTGAGCTTGGAAATTCTTTTCTGCCTTACTTGCTTGTAGCGACTAAGCTCAGCTCCCTGCAAGCGAGCGAGATAAAAGCGTTAGTTCTCTGGAAATATAGCAGCTACAGTTCTTGCACACAGAAAAACGCAGAAAAATAACAAAAAGACTCAAAAAAGACTGATTCCCTTACTCAAAAAACACAAACAAATAAACTAAAGAAAAAATAGAGAGAAGAGAATATCAATCTTGATCCTCAATCTCCCAAATCCTTGTTGGTAATCTACCCGGCAACGGCGCCAAAAATTGATTCACTCCTACTTTGCAGTACTATTCAAATGTCGCGGTCCAAACGAGGACCAATTTAGTTTTTATTTGAATAGGTAAATGCAGCAAGTGGCGCTGACCTCGGTCGATCTCTCAAAGAGGTCACCAAATGTTCTGGCTTTGGGAAATGCAAGGCTCAAGGTCGAGAGCTAGCCCAACTCTTTATGGGGACTTTCGTCGAACACTATATAGGCATATTTTGGGTAATGGAGAAATGCAAAGAGACAAGAAAATAAATATGCAAATGAAAGAAAGAATATCCTCTCAGGAGGATGATATGCGGCTATCACGGCCAGTGGAAATATGGAGAGAATCATATCACGATGACCATTTTTCACAGTGTATCCAACCTACTGATTGAATTCCTATGGTGCATCCGAAACCAACTAGTAGAAGTTCACCTGTCACATAAATTCACTAGTGATCGAAGAAAAATGGGGGGATGAGATACATGCTTCCAATAACGTATGACTATGCCATTGAAGTACCAATGAAGACTCGACCAAGATTTCTCTTGAGAGGCATCAATGGAGTATAAAATCAATGGGGGAAATGGAGACCAAGCAAACGGATCTCGCATTAGCCATCGCTACATAGTTATACTTCTTGAAATCCTATCAATAACTCAACCAAGATCAAAATCAAAGGAGTCATCATCGAAAAATCAAAAGGATCACACATACTCAATCTACACCTAACATGGTTAGCGACCGAAGTACACTCGTGCTCATGCCTCAAAGGCTTAAATTCCCGCATTATGCTAAAAGAATGAAACCAAGGATGAGGCTGCCTATGACCCTCCAGACTCAAGCCTCTCGTTGTCACCGAGTGCGAATCCAAGAGTGAAACAGACTAAAACCACGAAAAATCAAATATAAAAATAAAGACATGATCCTACCATCTTGCCAACCATGGCTCAAGCTACACCTCAATCCTCCCAAAAGGGAATAGAGGTGTAGCTTTGCATGTGGGGGAAGTTACTAGATAGCTACCTCAACCCCACACACATGGCTAGATGAAGAATGTTAAAAAGAAAGAAAAGAAAAGAAACAAAGAACAAACAACTAAGATAGATAAAACATATAAGAGTCTACAAATGTAGAGATAAGTGTGAAAATGAATTGTTCTCTAGTGGTGTGTGAATGTATGTGTGTGCCTACCCATTAGCCTTTATTTATAGGGGAGAGGCTATGGTTTTGCCTCTAACTACGTTTACACTTGGCAATTCCATAAATCATGATTCACTTATGGCAAGCTGATGCTGCTCGCTATAGGCGAGTGGGTGTCTGAGTCAATTCCTCTAATGCCTACTCGCTTATGGCGAGCTAAGATGCTCGCTATAGGCGAGTCGGGATGCTTCTTCTTCTGCTCTAAATTTCTTTGCTTTGAGATGCTCTGGCCTACTTCTCTTGTCTTTTAGGCCCTCTTCCTTTTGTTCCTTGCTTCTTGGTCCTTGAGGAACCCCTGAACATCACAGAACTTTGCATCAAAGTCCAGTAAAACATATTCCTCAAAGGACTTGCATAAATAAAGCATTAAAAGCACAAAATTTGCAAGAAATAATGGCAATACCCTTCAACATAATAAAGGCACAATTATATGCTTAATGCTTGGTTAAAGAATATAATGTATGCCATTTAACCAATAATATCAGTGATGATTTTAGGTGCGATCAAGATTCACCAAGCTTCGATACTTAGGTGGGCTCCCATGTGAGGTGAGGTTCACTGGGATTACACCCAAGGGGCCTTCTATCTACCATCTAGTCAAACAAAGAAAGGTTCGTCAGATCAAGAATCCAAATGGCTCTGGTGCAAACTTGACGGAACATGATGTTCCTCGACAAGTGAAATGAGTTCATAAAGTAAATAGATACAAATAAACAACTGAAAGCATTGTGATCACAGAAAGGGGGGTCACAAACTAGGACAGAGGAGGTTGTGACCGCATATCACATTCTTGCCTCTGTCAGAAGTGATGGAAGCACAAGGGGTCACAACCTGGACAAGTGGGGGTTGCGACATGTCAACCCAGAAATCGTAATAAAAAGTAGCACAGAGAATATGGGATTATGGCACTTAGTTTGCGACCTAAACTCGCTCCCTGAGTCACAAACAGATGCAAAACAGAGGATGTGGGGATCAGGGCACGCAGGTCGCGACCCTGTCCAATTCCCAGCAATCAATACGAAGTAAACATAAGAAAGATAAGAATGGGTCGCGACCCAACACCTGAAACCAACAAGATCATAGCGGCCAATGAAGAGTACGCATGCAGAATTTTACTCGATCATTTAAAGTTAAAAACATACTCAAAGAACCATAGTCTAGAGAACTACTATACCTTCCTCTTAGAGTTACCAAATCTAAGTGCTTTAGGAGAGTCTAAGGAATTTCTTTTCAACTCTGCCTTTAGGTCCCTTTCCTCTATTAAGCCTGCCCAGTTTATAGTCGAGGGCTAGACACGAATTAGAAAAGAAAATCCACGAGGATCGGAGGAATCAAATCAGAGCTAAATCAATGGAGATCTAATTGAGGTCAAGGGGGGGTCGCGACCCAATCGGCGGTGGGTTGCAACCTTAGATGCCCTAATTTCAAAACCCTATCGGCTCCAGGGGGTCGCGACCTATGTAGGTTTAAGTCGCGACCCAGATACACTAGGTCGTGACCCTTATCTTGTGGAAGCCCTTTTTCGGGGCTGGACCAATTCAGGTGTCCACAACCATCAACTAAGGTGTTTCTAATGCGGGCTGCGAGAGAGATACTCTCTACGTGTGAAGCATTGACAAATCAAGGATTGGATGTAGATAGAAATTGTATGACATGCAAAGTTGAGGAAGAGAATTGCTTGCACACACTGATTAGATGCAGTTCGTTGAGTGAATTTTGGCGGGGCACGAAACAAGCATTTGTAAATGCTTGTAAAGAAGGGATTGATTTCTTGGAGTGGCTTTACATGGCACTTACACAGTGGAATGACAAGGAAGCAAAAATGTTTGCTATAGCCACGCAACGTGTATGGTTTTGTCGAAATAAGGCAAGGAAGAATCACGTATAGGAAAGAGTCCTTAATACATTGTTATAGATAAATAACGGTGATGATGACACAGTGGATAAAAGGGATAGCACGATTTCAAGTGGCATCAATTCAGACAGGTGGCAAACCACCAAATTGGAGTACGATAAAGGTTTCTGTTGACACAAGTAGATCGATTATGAAGAAAGGATCGGATGCGTGTTTAGGAACAACAGTAAACTGTGTTTGATGGCCTTGACTAAGAGGATTGAAATTATGGCTTCTATTGATTACCTTGAACCGGTGGCAATCTTGGAGGTAATGCAGCTGGCCAAGATCATGAGCTGCAACTGTTTAGTGATTGAAAGTGACTGATCTCAAAGAGTTATCAACTTGATTAATAAGGGAAATACTTATGTTTTCTGTCTAGGATTGGTGATTGAAGAAATTTTAGAGTTAAAGTCTTGTTTTGGTAGTATTTCATTTAATTATGTCAAATGGGAGGCCAATATGGTCGCCCACGAGTAGATGTTCAGTGGTACGGTAGTACTGAACATCAGTAGATCCCTCTAATTAGTTGGTTCCTAAACCATTCAAGGTGAGTCCTTATTAATGTGAATTTCTATTAATATTAATAAATGGCTTTACATTATTGGAGGGATGTACCGAACTTCACTAGTACAGAACCACTAAATTTTAGAGTTAAAGTCTTGTTTTGGTAGTATTTCATTTAATTAGGTCAAATGGAAGGCCAATATGGTCGCCCCGAGTAGATGTTCAGTAGTACGGTAGTACTGAACTTCAGTACATCCCTCCAATCAGTTGGTTCCTAAACCATTCAAGGTGAGTCTTTATTAATGTGAATTTCTGTTAATATTAATAAATGGCTTTACATGATTGGAGGGATGTACCGAACTTCACTAGTACGGTACTACTGAACTTTTATCCGACGCCCACACTCTTACCCATTCGATTAATAGGTTTCCTGTTAATTCATCTAATTTTCTTGTATGGCTGGAGGATTTTCCGCCCATTATTTGTAATGCACTTTAGTGAAACGTTTCTTAATCAGTGAATCTACCCAAGTATTGTCCTGGTTCTTTAAAATATTATGATCGTTAGGTCTTCTGGTCATTAGACTCACAAAATACTTTTTTCTAATTAAAAAATAAAATTAAAATGTATGATGGGAGGATGTGGGAGAGAGAAAGTAGATAGGGTGACTAGTTAATATAAAAGTGAAAAAACAAATAACTTTCCCTGATTTAATTTTTTATTTTAAAATGCAATAATAATTTATTTATTTTTTATTTTAAAATTTTAAAAATGATCAAATATTTAATTTTTTTATTTTAAAAATAATAATTTTATATTATATTATATTTTTAAACAAATTAAAAAATAATTTCCATTAACTGAATCAAGATATATACTTAGATTAGATATGTTGTATATCAAATGCAACAAACCAATGAACTCAAGCTTAGTCACATGGCTATTGCTGCTGGCTTTAGGGGAAAACAAGAATAAAAACAAAACAAAACACTTCAATTAACATAACGGTCGCTTTAATAATAAAGCAATGTGTTGGATATATTGGGGTCTTCGGGACTAAATATCCGCCCATGTGGGAGTCCGATCGGGTCGAGTGAGGATCCGTTGGAAAGCTCGCTGAGAGACGAACAAAATGACAGCAAGATGACACTGATCAGAGGTCACAAAAGTCCGCACTCATCGCCCAAAGTTGGCTAGGTGATCATGATGGAAGCATGATATTTTGTTCATATTCCAAGTCCCACATTGCTTGGGTCAATGATGGGAGCTCTCTCATCCTCCTATAAATAGGAGTGACTCCACACCTTTCCAGTTGCTCATTCCATGTGTTGGAAAGGGGGGTCCTGTTTGGGAAACCCCACTCAGTATAATATTTCTCTCTTTCTCTTAAGTCCTTTTCTGCGCATTAGTCATGGACATGTGGCTCTACCTCTCGTAGGTAGAGTCCTCCGTTTGGTGCGGCCCTTTTCAGAGCTCATCAATTGGAGGTCAGCCCTGGTGGAGCAGAGGCACTGGCAAGATCCGAGGTTTTAGCGATGGCGTTCAGGTTAATAGCTTCCGCAATATTTATTTTTTCCTGGATTTATTTTCGGTTGTTCTTTTAGGTCCATGGGTCGGGTCGAGTCATGTGGATCCGGGTCTTTCCCTACATTGTTATCAGAGCCTAGTTATGCTAGAGTTCTGTTCTCCAGGGATTGATGAACCTAAAAGGGTTAGGAACATGTTTAGGGCTTATGATTTTTATTTAAAACTTAGGAACATGCTTAGGTTCCCAGTTTTATTTAAATGTTTTAATTTTGATTTAAAACCTGTGTTACATCATACATTGTAGGGTAGGGTCATATGGCTTTTGAATTTAAATTATATGAGTTTATTTTTAATTCAATATTGATTGGTAGCCCATACCCTAAAACCTAGAAACATGTTTTGGTTTCCCTTTCAATATCAAAGACCCTAATTTGCATTAATGTATATATTATTTAAGGTATGTGTACCCTACGAATTAGATATATACCTGTGGATGTATGATACTGCTTTGGGGAGGGGGAACATTGACTGACAAGGATGGCGTTGACCGGCTGACAGAGTCGCCGCCGCTGGAAGCCGACCGGCGGCGGTGGCCAGTCGGTGAGACTCCAGCGAACGGCGTCGCCGCGGTCCGCCAGAGACTGTGGTGGCTGGCGACCTCCAGCGCTGCGGAACGCCACTGCGACCGATGCCAAGCGATCGACGCCGCCGCGGGTCGCTGGTGCCGGCAGAGGACCAGCAACGTCCACCGCTGTGAGTCACCGGCGGCCGGTCAGAGGTACTCTGGCGACTGGTGTCAGAGCCGGTGGTCGGCTGGCCGTGGTCCACCAGAGGTCAACGGTTGACTGGTCAACGCTGACCGTCGACTAGCATTGCACAGTCTTCCGTTGTGCAAAATTTCTCCGTTTTAGCTCCTATTTCGACGATTTTTGAGTCGTTTTTGTCGTTTTCGCGAGATGAATCCAAATATGAGGAGAAATTAGAGTGAATTGGAGTCTAAAGAGCGGATATGACCATCTCTTGACTCATTCACATACACAACTAGAAAAAACATTTAAACAATATGCGATCGTTTAAGTTACCTTAAGCGTTTTACTCGTGTGGGAGCTAGCGGCAACATGTGGCAAACCGATAACTCGATGTAAATGCTTATCCACATGGGAATTTAAATAGTAAGTGACTATTCAAGTGATCCTAAGCGTTGTAATCAAGTGGAAGTTCGAGGTTGTGCCTGTGACGACTCGATGTCCTTCTTGATCGCTTACATAGTGGGAGTCCAAAAGGGATTTTGAATAGTATGTGACTATTCTATGAAAATTGTTATGTCAAGCAGAGAAAGGTGTACATATATAGGCTCTCTGTGTGATGAGGGTGGTTGACCCTATTTCTCGAATGTAGAGACTGACTATATCTACACTCGTCTTGCATTGATTACAATTTTTCCAGAGTTGTGTGTTGTGTAATAAGGAGCTGTGGAATTAGTGTTAGCGTTTAGGATTGACTGATAGTGTAACTACAAAACTTGTAAATGTAGATCACATTAGAGAGACTGGTTTGGTGACATTGTGGCCACCAAACTGAGGCAGCTTACAGTCGAGTTTGATGCTTCCAAAATGCGCTCTGACAAGATCATGATGACGCATTTAAGGGAAAAATCAAACATGATTTGTGAGTATGAGAAAGCCTGAAAACTCCCCACTAGCAAACAGTGAGTTCAAACTGTTGATAGATCTCTTCCCTCCTATTAGGAGTGCATGTAGGTCATTCTAACATTCACTAGTACCATCAAGTTTCTTGATGATATTAAACACCACATAGTGCTCAAGGATTGGTGGCACAAGGCTGCGAAATCTATCGAGCACGTAGCCTAAGTGACTAAAGTTACTTAGAGCTCTAGGCTCCAAGAACAAGGACAATGGGTCCAAGAGACGTGGTGCTAGGAAGAGAAAGGGTAAGTGTAAGGTAAGTAGCCTCAGTTCAAAGGAAAAGCAAGAGAGGAAAATAAATTTTGGCGAAGGTCAAATGTTGCTTGTGCCAATCCATAAGGCACTATGCGCAAAAATTATTTGCAGCAATCATTTTCCTCTCACCCATGACCATTGGTTCATGGAGTTCTGTCCTCTGCCCAATGGGAGTAGAAGTATCTTCGTGGGAACAAAGCATTAATAAAGTTAATGGTTGGGCAGCTACAAAACGAAGTTGCGTAGGAGTGACTCCACACCTTTCCAGTTGCTCATTCCATGTGTTGGAAAGGGGGGTCCCGTTAGGGAAACCCCACTCAGTATAATATTTCTCTCTTTCTCTTGAGTCCTTTTCCATGCATCAGTCATGGACATGTGGCTCTACCTCTCGTAGGTAGAGTCCTCCGTTTGGTGCGGCCCTTTTCGGAGCTCATCGATTGGAGGTCAACCCTGGTGGAGCAAAGGCACTGGCAAGATCCAAGATTTTAGCGATGGCGTTCAGGTTAATAGCTTCCACAATATTTATTTTTGCATGGATTTATTTTCGATTTTTCTTTTGGGTCCCTGGGTCGGGTCGGGTCATATGGATCCGGGCCTTTCCCTACACAATGTATAAGAAAGCTTAAAAGCCAAATAAATGTTAGCTGCCAAATAATTAAATTGTCCGCATTAAGCGATAAACAAATTTTAACCATTGATTTCATAGATGTTTGAGAAAAATCCCATTGTCACACAACATTAATTTATAATCTTCCTTAGGAAGTGATAAATATCCTATGTAGTTTCATCAGTAGGATTCCATAAGCTGCATATTAATCCAAAACAATTTGATTCACCATCTATGATCATCCTCTTCATTTAGTTAAACTGTAAATGTACTTTAAGACTAGAGGAAAAACATGACACTACGATTCTTCCCAATAATTGCATAAAATATATAACAGACATAGTTTTCCATCTAACCTAATTAAAATTGTAAAACATAAATAGAAGTAAAGGACTAAGGGAACGCTAAAACAACACTACAATCCAGATCACATGCCTTATCCATCATCATGTACATATTTATATGTACATAATGTTTATACTTGTGATCAATATTGGCCATTGTCAATCCTTTGCAATTGCTGTTAACAACTAGTTCTTCTGGTTGAAATAAAAGAAGTCATTGTCTGGGTGCCCATTGAATGGTTGACTAGAGGATGATGGAGGCATGTCAAGCATTATTGGCGCCATTTGAGTCTGTTAGGACCGATTTTTAGCCAAGTGATGCAAGGCTAATTCGGTAGCAAACTTTGAGAGAATACAAGAAAAAGAAGAGTTGCCACTAAAAGCAACATTTTGGAAATTCTGTATCTTGAGTCGATGTAGTTCTTCCCTCAGTAATTGATTGATAGATGCGGCCATAGAAAAATGTGTATCATGATAGTATTACAACAAAGGTTTTTTCTACTAGGTGATATCAAAGATACCAACATGTTCTATCTATGTTCATTTCTATTGTTAGATTATTAATGCTTAAGATCATGTTAATAGTTTAACCTATTATATTTTGGGCATGTTAGTGTGCTGATCATGTTAAATTTAAAAACCAGCATCATGTAGTTATCATCAAAACTTCAAATAATATTTTTTTCCTGGAACTTGATGAATTTTGGAAACATTATGCATAAATTCCCGAATCCTTTCCTTTCCTGCATGATTTTCTTAAATATGATGATATAAAAGATATGCATAACAATTCAAGAAATTCCAATGATGTAACAATTACTATAATGACTAGGCTTGTAACACCAAAGAAATGATTAATTGAAAAGCACAAATCTATTTCGAGTATTAACAAAAAGGCAAACCCCTACATACTGTTAGTCATTAATATAAAAATGGACTATACTTATATGCAATTCAATATATCCTTGCTTTAAGTTCTCCAATCAAAATAATGAAACATACAAAAAAACTTTAAAAAAATAAAACCAATCAAAAAGGTTTCTATTGGAGAACTATATGGAAAAGATATAAAAACAATAGCCAATTAAGTTTTTTCCTAACTTGAAAATTGGAGTCATGCATTGCATACGATCTCTAAATCGGGCTTGTTGAAGCGTAGCCTCCAATTGCACTTTAAACAACTTATTATCAGCGCTCAACTCTGTAGTTTTCCTCTGCATAATATGAGAGAGAAATAAGTTTACTTCTTTTAATTTTTTTTCTTGTTTTTCTTATTATATTTATGCATGTAAATTGAAGATAATGGAATGGATCGAACAACGTAGTTACATACAAAGGGACTAATTGTATGACTTGCATAACTATTTCTTTACAAATAAGTTACACACAAAAGCAACTAGTGAATTTCTAGCACCAGTCTCACTTATAAAGAAGACATGAACAATGGAGGAAGCAAAGGTCATTGGTGTGCCGGGTAATTATCCACTTCTATATATATATCACAATCAATTAGATGAAATAGACCCAAGGCTCATTTCAATCCCTCAACCCACAAAACAAAACCCAATTAACTTATAATGCTTTAGTAAATAACCATGATCGTATTTCATCAGATTCTATGTCAAGATAACGACAAACAGGGGTTTATTCAGAATATGAATCCAACTATTAGATACTCTGAAATTGATCAAATCGCTCACCAAAAAGTAGTAATAGAAGAGGAATATAAGTGAGAGACGACACATAATCATTTTAATCACATAGCTAGAAAGGGCAGAATTAGCAAATTTATGTCTTCAAAAGATATGAATATTGTAAAAAGGAAAAGACATACATATATATATATATATATACCTTAATTATTGTAAGCTCCGTCGAGACATTACTTGATTTCATCTTAAGCGTCTGCACATTTATTTCTAGTTCACTTGCATAACGGTTTTTCCTCACCTTTGATCGAGCCGCAGATTGCCTATTACCAAGAATCCTATACGGACAAAAATATTAAACACTACAATTTATATCGGTGCCTCAATTTAATATTTTTGATATTTCTTCTTTCAGTTTTCCTCCAATACAAACAACCATTTTTTCTAGGTTTTCTTTTTTTAATTCATCGAGGAAGCATTCACATCCCAGCAATTATTTTTTTTTAAAAAAAAGTAATAAATAGATTGAAGAAAAGTTTTCTCAAACCAGATGAAGAAAGAAAAACTTGAATAACTAGTGGAAGTAAAAGAAGCATAAGATCTCAACTTTCTATATCTCTAAGGATCAATGAGAGCTAATTCCGCGAGCTCATGGGGGGTCACGGCCTTCTTCCTTTCACTCCCCATGGATGAGTCAGCCTCAACTGATGAGACGTTGGTCAACCCATCCATGGAAATGTTTTGCCGGTGATGTACTACTGGCCACTCCCCATTCCTTCCAAGGTTCTCTCCGTCTACCCCATTGATATCACCGATCAATCCGAATCTGATGTTGTAGAAATCAGAGTCCAAAGAAAAGCTTCGGAGATGGCCAGTAGGGGGACACAATGGCTTGCTGGGCCTGGAATTCTGACTATTGGATTCCTCTTAGACAAAGTCGATGGCGGGTTTGGGCACGCCCAGTGCTACAGCAGTAGGAATGACGACATCCTCATTTTGGGTGTTGGGAAGTGGAGAAGCAAAATTGAAGGTGTTGATATGAAAAGGGTGGTCATCCAAGCGAAGCAGGTCATCGAAGTCGGAGAGGCTAAGGGCTTCATCGTAGTTGCCTCTACGATGGTGGGACCAATGCTGCAGGGACTTCAACATTGTTGTCTTATCAATTACTAAAGGTGGTTGTAGTAAAAATTGGGAGAGGAAGGTTTGAAGTGTTGTTGATGCACACCATCACTGCCAGCAGGCATGAGACATTTTTATGGGAGTAGCGCTATTCGAGAAACATCTGACTTAAGTTTCGGGCGCCCGTGGACTTAAGTTTCGTTGTCTGTAAGATACTTAGGAATTTTTCGCTGCCTTTGTACGTGGGGAGCTCGTCCGCTTAAAGTCACGGTTATGGGGACTGGCCGTCCGACTCACGAGGTGGGCTCCCTCGTATCGTTCCGTGGAAAGGAGACGCTTTTGAGAGGACATGTGTCCCGTTTCGGATGGGTAGATGCTTGAGTTCGGCAGCAAGTTTTTGAGCCGTCTCTGCAGGAAGTACGTGACTTACCGATGGGGAGTTATCATTGTTTAGAACGGCATTTCCCGAAATGCCCTTTGCGGGCTGATGGGAGAAATCCAAAGGTTAGGGGCCGTTTGGTCATTTTGAAAGGCTTTCCTCTGGCTATGTTCGTTCGTGGTCAATGGATGATGGTGCATTTCTCGCTGAGAGTTGCTTGCTGAAGGAGCGGGCTTTGTTACAGGTGCCACGCGTCAAAGTTTGAACGGGGGCCACTGGCGTTTGGGTGTTTTGCCGCCGTTTCTCCTTCATTAAATGCAGGTTCGTTTCCGAGGGCAACCATCATTATCCTGGGCAGAGAGTTTTTCGAAAAGGCCCTCAGGTGTCCTGAGGCGACTCTTGGGTTTTCGGGGGCTTTTCAGTCTTTGTGTCTCCGTTGCCCTGGCTGTGTATCTTGTCCGTCCTTTTCTTCCACGTGTGCGGTTGAAGTGAATGGTTGTAGCTGGGCTTGATTGTAGTGGATAATAGGTTTTATCCGTTGCCAGATACGAGGGCGTTGATGTTTTTGAATCGTCGCGCCTCTAGGTATCCTATAAATATCCAGCGTTTGAAAGTTTGCAACTTTACATCTGCATTCACCTTTCGCCATTGTCTTTGTTTTCCTGCCCTTGCTTTGTTCTTTCTGATTCTTCCTTCTGTCGAGCTTTAGCAATGGCTGGTGGAGGTGATGATTATAGCTTTTACCCCTTTGACTTCACTGACTTGGAGGATCTTCCTTCATCTTCCCATCCTCCTCCTCCTCTGAGCCGTACTCGCGACGCCGGTCAGAGTAGGGGGAGGAAGAACGGTCAACAGGGCCTGTCTTCGGGGGTAGCCGCCGATGTCCCTGCTGTGGTACCTGGTGTTGATGAAAGGGAAGGACAACTTCCCGTGCCTCTGTCTTCCGAGAGGGAGCGCCGTCACGAGGTTCTTCTGTGGGAGAAGAGGAAGAAAGACGGGAAAGTTGCCACGAGCAGAACTCGGGAAGGGGAAAGATGAGGAGCCTCTGAGGCGGAGTTGTCCAAGGGTAGAGAAGGAGGGCTCAAAAAGTGGCCTTCTGGTGTAGAGCTGCGGCTGCCTTCGCAAGTCGAACGGTAAAGTACTGACCGGGGGAATGTACAGGTGGAGGCTCTGGTGGGAGATGTTGTTCCTGCCTATGTTCCCTCCTATGTTCCTACATCTGTTCCCACTTTCGCTCCCGTCCGTCAATCATCTATGAGGATGATACTTTCTACTCGTCCTCCCATCCTCCCGTCCTCTCGTCCTCAACCTCGTTGAGGGGGTTGATCATCCCGCTGCTAAGAGGGCTGGGTGGTCGTTGAGGAGTCTGTTGGAGACTCTCCTGCTCCTCAGATTGTGGTAGGCGGACCTGCGGCTGAGGAAGTCGCGGAGTCTGGTGGTCCGGCCGTGGAGGCCAGAGGCCTCTCAGATAGAGGGAATGTAGTGGCGAGTCAAGCGGCTGTCACGAGAGATCTTGTTCCTGGGTCGAGCGTCGGCCCTTCTGAACCCCTTGGGCCACCGTAGGGGAGATTATCTTTTGAGTTGGTGGCACAGGGCAGGCGCTTCCCCGTGGAGATGCAGGAGAGGGAAGCTAAGTGGCTCGACACTTCACCCCTGAATCTTGCCGTACGAGGCTTCAGCCAGGTTGCTGAGGCGTTGGCTGACTTCCACCAGGCTAGTTTTTAGTAGGAGAAGCGTGTGGTGAGCCTGTTCATCCTGGTGTTACATTCTTTTTGGGGTATTCTTTGCGTTTCTGACTCTCGTCTCTGGCAGGGGGAGGTCCGTCGTGACTGGGATCAGTTTGCCGGTGTCGCGTCCTCCAAGAGCCAGGCCTGGAGGTCTCCTAAAAGAGGTTGGCGGACGTGCGCGGTGAGCTATCCGCAAAGAAGTTGGAGTGTGAGGATCAGGGACGCAAGGTCGAGTCCCTGACTCATGAGGTGGCCCATCTTAAGGCTGAAGCTAGACACCCTACCGAGGTTGCGTTCTTTCGCTCGAAATTGGAGAGGACTCGTAAGGAGCTGGTCGTCCGTCGGGATGACGCTGAGAGGCGTCAGCAGGAGCTGCATCCACTTCGCGAAGTCTTGCGAGGTGCGGAGGTTCGTGCTGCTGAGAACCTTTCTGGTCGGCTAGCGGCTAAGGGCAAGGTTGCCGACATTGCTGATCTCCAGGCAGAGTTGCCTGCTCAGAGGATGTACGACATGCTCCTGGCGATCGAGCAGCTCGAGCGTCTTCGTGGGGAGAGAATTCCAGCGGAGTGGGTGGCTTCCTTGCATCCTTCCTTGAAGTCCTTTTAGGGTGAGCTTCGCGGTCGGATCGAAACAGACCCTCCGTTGAATCTCGCTTATCTTCATCGACTGACGGATCACTTGGTGGATCACCAAGTGTTGTCTCGAATCGGCGGGCGAGCTCCAGGGATTGGACCTAGTTCTCAGCAGCTAGCTGAAGCGACCAGGCGGGGGTCATCACAAGGTGTCAACCATGCGGAGCCTGCTAGGGCCGATGCCTTTGTAGATCTTGGGGATGCCCAAGAATAGTTTTATGTAATTTTTAGGGTGTTTACCCTTTGTAATGGGCGGGTGCCCTCTCATTTTTGGCATCTAATGAGAATGATTTTCTTGCGAAGAGTTTTTCCTGCTTCCCTTTTTACTTCTGGGCAAAAAGTTATGTATGGTGGCAGTTTCTCTTTTCGTAGTCATCTCTTTACGTCTGGGTAAAAAGATTCTAGCATGAGTACTATGTGATCAGGACGGTTTGTATGCGATTTGCTAGCATTGTTTGTCGAACGTTCGTTTTTTGTTTTTCGCACCCAAGGGGTTTTTACCGCACCACTGGGGGAAATGTTAGCTTGGCCCTGGGCGCTCTTAGCATTTCATGGGGCGGTCGAGCCCACTGTCCTGTGGCAGGATTTACGCGAGTACTTTGCAAATTTGAAGTCTGGTCTCTAGCTGGGAAGAAGTACTTTTAATGATAGACAAAATGGTTACATTCGTGTAGCCTTAGTCTGAAAGTAAGCAAAATGATTACATTAGGATTGCCTAGGTCAGGCGAGCCTTAGTCAAGCTGAAAATCCTAAATTCGAAGTAGAGACGTATGCGACTTGACCTAAAGATGGTGTGATAGTGCAAAGTGCATTCGGAGTCTAAGTGGAGGTTAGGTTCGAGCGGGCGGACTCGGGCTTCTTTTCTCCTGACCCTCTACCCTCGGGGGGTTCCTCGCACGCTTCTTTGGGACCAAGGCGGGCGACCTTGACGGTCTTGGTTAGGCTTGCTGCATAGCATGCTCGCGCCAGTTTCTGGTCCGCCATGATTTCTCCAACCCCGTGGGGTGTTGGGAACTTCATTGTGAGTTGTGCGGTAGACACCACATCTCTAAGTTTGTTCAGGGACGGCCGCCCTAGGATCGCATTATATGCTGACGGTGCTGAGACGATGATTCCTTCTGCCGGAACCTGGGCTCCTGAGAACCCTATGAGCGTGCTAGGGAATGGCCTTAGGCTTGCTTCATTCAACCCGAGCTTTCCGAAGGTGTCGAAGTAGAGAACATCTGCTGAAGATTTTTGGTCGATCAAGAATCTCTTGACTTCGTAGTTGGCGACTATGGCGGTCACTACCATGGGGTCGTCATGGACTGGTCCCTCTAGGTTGGTGAGGTCGAAGGTGATGGGGTCTCCCTTGGGTTCGCTCCTCTTTTTGTGCTTTGGAACGTAGTCGACGGCCAGTATGGAGCGTTCCATCCTCTTCTTGTTTTGCGGCAGCGAGGAGGTCCCTCTCTGCAGTCTGCCTGCTATGACGTTAATAACCCCGCGAGTAGGCGCTTGGTCGTTGGCCTCTCGGGGGTGTTCGGTATTAGCCCTGATTTCTTCCTTGATGAATCTGTTGAGCTGTCCTTTTCGGATTAGGTCCTCAATTTGATCCTTTAGGTGGATGCAATCGTTGGTTTCGTGCCCGTAATCCTTGTCGAACTGGCAGTACTTGGACTTGTCTACCGCTTTCCCCGTATTTCGTCTTTTGACCTGAGGGGAGAAGCTGAGCATGTCCGAGTGATAAATTTCCTCCAACACCCTAACATGGGATTTGTTGAGGGGAGTGTAGCTCGTGAACCGTCCCCTGGGAGGCGTCCGTGGCCGAGGAGGCGACCTCTTCCTATTGCTTTTCTCCTTGGGGGCCTGGTTCTCTATCGTCGTCTTTTCCTTTTTCTTTTCGGCTCGCTCCATGTCGGCCCTGCTTATCAAGAACTTTCTTATCTTGTCCTTGGCGATCTGAGCATTCTCCTCTTGAATGAACCATTCTGCACGGTCCATATGCTCCTGTAAGGTGGAGATGGGGCATCTGTTAAGTTCCCCGTAGAATTATGAACACCGAAGGCCTTGCTTTATGACGAAGATGGCGACGACATCCTGGAGGCCTCGAACTTGGAGTGAGAGCTTGGTGAAGCGGGCTAAGAAGGCTTGCAGGGTTTCTCCTTCCTCCTGGTGGAAACCGATGAAGGAATCTTCATTTTTCTGATACTCTTTGCTGCTGGCGAACTGTGTGAGGAAGTTTTGCGCCAGTTGTTCGAAGCTGTGGATCGAATTGGTAGGCAGCAGCGAGAACAATCTTAGGGCAGCTTCTTTTAGGGTCGACGAGAAGACTTGGCACTGTTGGCCGTCCGTCATGCCCAATATTGACATGGCCAAGTTGAGGTGTTCAAGTGATCCCGAGGATCGATTTCTCCACCATAAGGTTCTATGTGGAAGGGCATTTTGAAGCCCATGGGCACATGCTCATTCATGATTTGCTGGCTAAAGGGGTGTCTCCCCTTTCTCTGGAAGTCGAACGTGGGCCACTGATAAGCATTTGCACCGCAGGCGGCGTACGGGGTGTAGGCCGCTGCCCATGGCATATGGAGGTAGGATCCCGGAGGATAGTTTGGGACTGGTGGTCGCGGATAGTTCGTGACGGGTTGTGCTGCTTGTCCGGCGATCATGGTTGGTCTAGGTGGGATCACTGCTGGAGGTGCTCGTGCCGTCAGTGATAATCGCGCAAACTCCATTGGTAAGGTCCCGAAATGAATTGCGGGCAGGCTGGTAGGGTCGCTTGAGGTCCCTGCCGTCACGCCATGCGGCACAAGCGGTAATTAGGCGCTCGCATTTGCTGGGACGAGGTTTCTGTCCTCTTACCATCGCTCTTGGCGTAGAGCTACTACTTCTGCTTCGAGACAGGTAATCTCAACATCCCGCGGGTTCCTTGCTGGCTCTGTCATCTCCTGACCGCCGGTTGCGGGGCAAGGGACGTGCGGCATGCCATACGGGTGTTGAGGGAAAGTTTCCTCTCTAGGTGCCGGAATCTGGGCCACGGTTTCCGTGATGGCTACCTGCGTTATTGAGGAGCTTTGAGGCTGGGTTGCGCTCGATCCGCTTGCCTCCGTTGTGACCGCTTCGGCCGTTCCCTGTCGATTCCTCGTGCTGCGTCTTAAAGCGCTAGCGTCGGTCGTTGAGGGGACGTTCGATTTGGTCATGATGTATTATATGTTGTATATCCTATATTGAAGATCAAGACGAAAACGAATACGGGTTTCTAAGTGTTAGGTACTCCTACTCCCCGAAAAAGAAATTTCGTTTAGCGGCAGAGTGCACAAGGCATTGTGGTCTGAATAAGACCGCGGTGGCCGCAACTGTAACTGTCATTTTTGGCTCAGACAATTGTAATTTGTAATTTAGACCACAAGGGGTCTTAACCTTGGGGGACTTGTCCTTAGGTGATGCACCTAGGTGCCTACGTACCCTTTGGGAGGATGCTTGTGGAGTTCCCACGTCTGGTTGGGAGGATCCTCCGTGAGAGGTCGTGGGTAAGGACCACGTAATTGGTAGATGAGTGTTGCCACGTGTCTCTAGCGGGTGCTTAAGCCTGCCTTCTAGAAGGTCAGTGCCACGCGTCCTAAGGTGGAATATTCCGTAGTTACACAAACCATCACTTCCAGCAGGCATAAAACGATTTTATGGGAGTAGCACTATTCGAGAAACATGTGACTTAAATTACCATAACTGTATTTTGTCAATTTGCTATTCAATATTGGTTGAGATAAATATTTTCATTTAAAAATCTATTACTCAAACACGACAAGGAAGTCACTCATTGTGGACTGATGTAATAATAATTTACTATATATTGATCCAATGTATCAAGGAAGCATTTAATAAGGTTACATAATAAACAAATACCTAAAAGAAAATCAAATAAAATAAAAAATCATTTAATGAGGCTAAAGAAAACATTTAATGAGGTAATATTAATAAAATGATAAAATGAAAATAAAATAATATAAATAAAATTAAATTAGAGTAATAAATATTAATAAAAATAAAACATAAAATAACTATAATAAATTACAGAGAGAGATCGAGATGTAATTACAAATGTTTATTAGAAAATATGTTAAGGGCATATATGTCTTTGAAAAAAATAAAAAAAATACATTTAACATAAATTGTGACATTTATGTACTTTTTTATTATCCAACGCTGCAAGGACTTCGACATCATTGTTCTATCAATTACTAACGGTGGTTGTAGTAAAATCAAGGGAGAGGAAAGTGTGACGTATTGTTGATGCAAACCATCACTGCCAGCAGGCATGAGGCTGTTTTATGGGAGTAGCGCTATTCGAGAAACATGTGACTTAAATTACCATAAATGTGTTTTGTCAATGCGCTATTCAATATTGGTTATGATAAATATTTTAATTCAAAAATCTATTACTCAAACACGACAAGGATTGCACTCATTGTTCACTGGTGTAATAATAATTTACTTTATATTGATCCAATATATTTAGGAAGCATTTAATAAGGTTAGATAATAAACAAGTACATAAAATAAAATAAAATAAACAATCATTTAATGAGGTTATGTTAATGAAATGATAAATTGAAAATAAAATAAAATAAATAAAAATTTAATTCGAGTAATAAGAATGAATAAAAATTAAAACGAAAAATCACTATAATTACTTAGAGAGAGAGATGGAGATTTAATTATAAATGTCTATTAGAAAATAGGTTAAGGGCATACATATCTTTAAAAAAAATAAAAAATACATTCAATAAAAAATTGTCACTTTTATGTCCTTTTTAATTATCCAACGCTGCAAGGACTTCGATATTGTCGTCTTATCAATTACTAATGATGAACGTAGTAAAAATTGGGAGAGGAAGGTTTGAAGTGTTGTTGATGGAAACCATCACTGCTAGCAGGCATAAGACGATTTTATGGGAGTAGCGCTATTCAAGAAACATATGACTTAAATTACTATAACTGTGTTTTGTCAATACGTTATTCAATATTGGTTGTGATAAATATTTTAATTTAAAAATCTATTACTTAAACACGACAAGAAAGTATTTCATTGTTCACTGATGTAATAATAATTTACTATATATTGATCCAATGTATTAAGGTACAATTTAATAAGGTTAGATAATAAACAAGTACCTAATATAAAATAAAATAAACAATCATTTAATGAGCCTAAAGAAAACATTTAATGAGGTTATATATATATATTTTTATGGATTAATGAGGTAATATTAATGAAGTTATAAATTAAAAAAAAATTATATATATAGCTAAAGTAGGACATATATATATATATATATATATATATATATATATATATATATATATATATATATATATATAGCAGTTTGTATATGTACAAGCAACATCCAAAAGGATTTATATATACATATACATCACGACATATCTATATAATCCAAAACAACTACCGACGCGAACAAAGCGTGCGGTCTTCAGAGTTGTCCGCCTCCTTGAGAAGAAGTTGGCGCGTTCTCGACTCTTGAACCACCTGTATTTGAAACATGTAAACAGGGGGGGTGAGTCGAACAGACTCAGTGAGAAGCTCCCCCATCCCTGGCGTAGCAGCGGGTACCACTACAGTTGGGGGAAGGGAGCAACCACAACCACATGCGCATGAAACGGATTCGTAGTATGATCTTTAACATGATCAAGCAATCAGTAAACATATTCACAATTTAAAATCCTATTTCATGCTTCTAACATATTTATTAATCCGCATGTAAATCAATCATAAACATATAACATATGGTTTCATACTTAACTTATACTGGTGCACGTAGGAACTCACTTTCTGTCTCTCGCATTACGCTAAGAGAAATACTGGCCCGAAGGCAATTTCAAGTACAAACCTGGTTGATCACACCAAGGTCTTTCTGACTCCAAGGCACGCTTAGAGTAATAGCCGACAACTTGTCTGACCTCAGTTTAAACCAAGGTAATGGTCACTATGTGGCATACTTACTGACGTCATAATCATGTCTGTCCGATCAGGATGACCGACTCGATCTACTCGGACAAACTAAACAAACTCAACTAACAATTTTAACCTTGAAAGACGCCCTATTTGTAACTAACTGAATATCATACGTGTTCTTTAGTTAGGCCTAGATTTCCCCCGTTTCAATTATGCAACACTCTAACTCACATTTGACAACCTAGGTTCATTTTCCTCAATGTACCATACGGTTAAAACCTTTGCATGATAATCAATTTAAATGGGTTTCTAATATTAATGAACCCTCACATATGAAATTCTGACTCAATCCTACCCACGGTATCATATAAGGCTTGCTGAGCCACAATATTGCATATTCAGTTGAGAAAAAACATATAAACAGTTTGCACGTCCACTGTTAACTCACTAATCATATACGTGTAACGTAATTACATTCAGATAGACATATTTCATATATCAATTTGCACAAAATAGAGCAAACTACATTTCCAAGTAGTCATCCAACCCTGTGGGGCAGGGATGGGAGAGCCCCTCACATCGTTGGCCCTCCTTATCAGTCCTCGAAGTGCCTGAAACTCCAATTATCCTATGGTGCCCTATACACATGTATATTTAAGAAATTTAGAACGTGTAACTAAACATCTAACATGCACGTCTCATGCTAATGCTCATGCACCCTCTAGCTATTTTCCAAGAACTAATTATTTAGTTTGTTACGTCGTTTTATTTGCTCTTTCCGAAAGTCCAGAATGACCCATATTTGACTTTCACACTTTCGAGCCATTTAGAACCTTTAATTGCTTAGGTTAGAGATTTCCACTTGTCTAAATTTCCCTTCGTGTGTTCATATGGGTATTTTACTAATAAAAGAATTAAATTTACGGTTCAAAAGAGGCTTTAGCTTACTCATTCCATCGTCTCCCTTATTCGCCGAGTAAAAGCTTAATTACTACCTCTTTAATTATATATAAAAAAAATATAATTGGGTATAATTAGAGCCTTGAAACCAATTTAGCGGGTCTTAGGTATCCACTACAGACTAGACCAAAGTGTCCAACCCATCGCACAGCTCCTTACTATACGGTGGATTAGTATTTCGCCTGTTTTTCACCGGATTGGGTTCTGGTTAAGACGGTAAATACTCGGGCTTTATTCCCTTATATATTTCCAGCAATTACAACACTTATTCTACTGCAATCCAAGCCTAAACATGCATCGAATTATCAATTTCGAATTTGTAGCAATTTCCTAACCCAATTTTCCTTATTTCCATGCCCGGTCAATTCCTACAGTTTTACTTCGATTCTGAACCTCCCCAAGCATTCAATAACACCTACTAAGCTCAAATTAAACCCTGGAATGCCCCGATTGGAAGTATTTGAAGAATTCCTAAAATACCCAAAATTGGAGAAATTCGGGTTTTGAAGAATTGGGGCTTTCTTACTTGATTTCAATCGGCTAGAAGGATTGTGGGTGTTGAAAGAGACTTTCGGTCAGCTCTCCGGTCACCGGTGCCGCCCCTCCGGCGTGAAACCGGCCGATTCCTCCAATTCCACTTCCTCCTCTTCTTTCTCGGTTTCTGCTCGCGTGGGTGTGCTCCTTGCGTTTTTGTGGGTGTGCGGTTTTGCTGAATGGAATGGGGGTCACTTGCGAGGTTTCTACTCGTGTGGGTGTGCGATTTCTACTCGCGTGGGTTCTGAGTTTCTTCAACTGCCGATCTAAGATTTCCACTGGCTCCTCTTCATATGTCAGATTTTGGATTAGTTGCACGTCTTGCGATTGAATCACGTGTGAGGGATCGGGAAGATATTTCCGAAGCATTGATACATGAAAGACATGATGTACTCCCTCCAACTCCGTAGGCAATTCCAACCGGTACGCCACATTTCCAACTCATTCTAGGATTTCAAACGGTCCGATATACCGAGGACTTAGCTTCCCCTTTTTACCGAACCGCATCACGCCTCTCATCGGTGATATCCTCAGAAACACCTGTTCACCACTGGCGAATTCGAGTTCTCTCCTTCGATTGTCTGCATAGGACTTTTGCCTACTCTGAGCAGTTAACAATCTTTCCCTGATGTACTTCACCTTCTGCAAGGCATCTTTTAACAATTTTGGGCCGATTAGACTAGCCTCTCCGACCTCGAACCACCCAATCGGGGATCTGCACCTACGACCGTACAGAGCCTCGAAAGGTGCCATTCGAATACTTGCTTGATAATTGTTATTGTACGCAAACTCAGCCAAAGGTAAATACCTTTCTCAACTTCCGCCGAAATCCATAATACACGCCCGAAGCATGTCCTCAAGAATCTGAATGGCTCTTTCTGATTGCCTGTCGGTCTGTGGGTGGAACGCAGTACTCAAATCAACTCTTGTTCCCAACACTTCCTGCAATGACTTCCAAAACCTGGAAGAGAACTGTGGCCCTCTATCAGATATTATGGACACTGGCACACCGTGCAATCTAACGATTTCTTATAGATAAATCTACGCATACTACCTCACTCCGTATGTGGTCTTAACTGGCAGAAAGTGCGCGGACTTAGTCATGCGATCCACTATCACCCAAACCGAATCGAATCCACTATGTGATCTTGGCAACCCTGTTACAAAATCCATAGTTATCCTCTCGCATTTCCACTCAGGTATTTTTATCTGTTGTAATGTTTCGGCGGGCTTCTGGTGTTCATCCTTGACTTGCTGACACACTAAACACCTGGCTACATAGTTTGCAACATCCCTTTTCATGCCATTCCACCAATACAGCTGTTTCAGGTCATGATACAACTTATTAGCTCCCGGATGGATTGTATAAGATGTCCGGTGTGCTTCTTCAAGAATCCTTTCCTTCAAGTTATCAACCATAGGGACGCACAACCGTCCCTCCAACCGAAGTATCCCGGCCAATGTTGTAAGAACCGAACCGGACAAAGACTCGGACAAGTGTTCGGTTCATGGTTTGATCGATTTAACCGGTCGAACCGTCGGTCGAACCGGATGACACAATAAATAATAAATAATAATTATTCTTAATATATAAAATGACATCACTCAAATTTTAAGTTTCAATATACATAATTTTGAAGTTTTAAATTACATGACTTCTCAAAGTTTTAATTTTTAAGACTTATCAAGCTTTGAAAGAACTTAATCAAACCCAATATGAAATTATTGATAATAATGACTTTTAAATTTTAATTTTCAATACTTTTCTAATTTTAATTTTTAAGATTTCTCTAATTTCTTTTTTTTTTTTATGTTATTTTTCCTTTTTATTTTTTAATTTTTTCAAAAATAAAATAAAATTGGACCGGTTGGACCACCGGTTGACCGGTCCAACCCCGGTTAAATCCGGTCCAACTAGAAAAACGGTTTTTTGTTCTAACCGACTGGCCTTTGTATTCGGTTGGCGGTTGAACCGGTCGGATCATCCGGTCCAGTCCGAGTCTTACAACATTGATCCCAGCATCATCAATAGAGAATCGGACGTCGTCCCTCTTCTCTTTAGTTACAGTGTCTATGATTTGATTGAGGTCGGTATCTTCATCCTGTCTAGCCTTCACCTCTTCTACCAGAGAGGATTTAGCTTGCAAATGAGCTAAAAGCGAGTTAGAACTCCCAATCTCAAACTGATTCCCCGTTTGTTCTAGCTCAGGCAACTCTCTGATCAGCGGTCTTCTTTCTTCACTTATATGAGCAAGACTGCCCATGGATTTCCGACTCAGAGCATCGACTACCACATTAGCCTTTCCTGGATGATACAAGATCATGCAGTCGTAGTCTTTCAACAACTCTAACCATCGACGTGGTCTCAAATTCAAATATTTCTGCTCGAAAATGTATTTAAGGCTTTTGTGGTCTGTATAGTTTTCACAAGTCTCACCATATAAGTAATGTCTCCATATTTTCAAAGCGAATACTACAGCCGCCATTTCGAGGTCATGAGTTGGGTAATTCTTCTCATGCTTCCTCAGTTGTTGCGATGCATACGCAATCACTTTGTCGTGCTGCATCAAGACGCACCCTAACCCGACCCTCGACGCATCACAATATACCACATACCAATGTTGTAAGAACCGAACTGGACAAAGACTCGGACAAGGTTTGATCGGTTTAACCGGTCGAACCGTCGGTCGAACTGGATGACGCAATAAATAATAAATAATAAATATTCTTAATATATAAAATGACATCACTCAAATTTTAAGTTTCAATATACATAATTTTGAAGTTTTAAATTACATGACTTCTCAAAGTTTTAATTTTTAAGACTTATCATGCTTTGAAAGAACTTAATCAAACCCAATATGAAATTATTGATAATAATGACTTTTAAATTTTAATTTTCAATACTTTTCTAATTTTAATTTTTAAGATTTCTCTAATTTCTTTTTTTATGTTATTTTTCCTTTTTATTTTTTAATTTTTTTAAAAAATAAAATAAAATTGGACCGGTTGGACCACCGGTTGACCGGTCCAACCTCGGTTAAATCCGGTCCAATCCGATCCAACTAGAAAAATAGTTTTTTGGTCCAACCGACTCGCCTTTGTATTTGGTTGGCGATTGAACCGGTCGGGCCGTCCGGTCCGGTCCGGTTCTTACAACATTGCAACATACCCTCCTATGCCTTCAGGTAATGCCAACACCGGAGCGGTAGTGAGACTGTCTTTCAGCTTCTAAAAACTCTGCTCGCACTTATCATCCCATATGAACTTCACTCCTTTCGGAGTCAACTTAGTCATAGGTGCAGCAACCTTAGAGATGTTCTGCACAAATCTTCTATAATATCTAGCCAAACCGAAGAAACTGCGAATTTCAGTAACCGAGGTAGGCTGAGACCAATTCTTCACCGCCTCTACCTTACTTGGATCAACGTGGATTCCCTCTGATGATACCACGTGACCCAAAAAGGCAACTCTGTCAAGCTAGAATTTACACTTGGAGAACTTGGCATACAATTTCTCTTCTCTCAACATCAGCAATGCTAATCTCAAGTGTTCCACATGTTCCTCAGAATTCTTTGAGTAAACCAAGATGTCATCAATGAAGACAATGACAAATCGGTCCAGAAATGGTTTGAAGACCCTTTTCATCATGTCCATGAACGCTGCAGGGGCATTAGTTAATTCGAAAGACATCACCAAGAACTCGTAATGTCCATATCGGGTCCAGAATGCGGTCTTAGGTATGTTTGATTCTCGAACCTTTAGTTGATGGTACCCAGATCCCAAATCAATCTTGGAAAACCGCTTTGCGCCCTGGAACTGATCAAATAAGTCATCTATCCTCGGCAGTGGGTATTGATTGCGTCCTTCTTCTTTACAAAAAGGACCGGTGCACCCCAAGGAGAGAAACTGGGTCTTATAAAACCCTTGTCAAGCAATTCTTGCAATTGTATATGTAACTCCTTCAACTCTTTCGGAGCCATCCGGTACGATTGTGTGGAGATAGGCTGAGTGCCAGGTTGCAGCTCAATTTCAAATTCCATCTCACGATCGGGCGGCAACCCCGGTAATTCTTCTAGAAATACATCCAAGAACTCTCGCACTACCAGTACTTGAGTCGGTAAAAGTACTGCTTCTGTGGTATCTTGGACCAAGGCCAAATACCCTTTACATCCCTTTGCAAGTAACTTGGATGCCTTCAAAGCGGAGATCAAGCTTGGATACGGTGCAGCTCCGTCACCCCATATCACAAAAGGCTCCTCGTTTGGCATATTAAATTTCAAACATTTAAACCTGCAGTCCACAACCGCATGGCAAGACGCCAACCAATCCATTCTGAGGATTACATCAAGGTCAACCATACACAACAACCGAAGGTCTACCACAGTCTCATAACCATCAACCTCCACAATGCATGACTTATGCACATACTCTACTTGTACTGATTCTCCCATTGGAGTAGAGACCAGTACTATTTCTTCCATTCTAGACGGACTCTTGTTGAATTTAGAAGCAAATGCATGCGACACATAGGAATGAGTGGAGCCAGAATCAAATAAGACTCGTGCTTCAAGAGAACAAACAATAAGGGTACCTGTCACAACTGCATTTGATGCATGAGCATCTTCTTGAGAAAGTGCAAATACCCGCGCTTGTCCTCCACCTACTGCCCCTGGCCCTCTACCACTAGATCCTGCACCACGGCCTCTAGTTGCACATGTACTTGCTATCTGTGGTGGTACGGTTCTTACTGGTGGGGCTGAAATAGGTGTACTCCTCGGCGTCGGATTACTTCTCACACTTGTACCCTCTTTTCTCTTTGGACACTCTCTAGCCATATAGCCCACCTGGCCACAGTTGTAGCATCCATCTGTCAGTCTCTGACATATTCCAAAATGAAATTTGCCGCAAGTCGGACACTGGGGCCTTGTTTTACTGGCATTTCCACACCCTTGCACTCTCTGTCCCCTTGAATATTACTTCTTATATCTGCTTCATGGGTGCTAGTTGAGGATTGTCCTCATGTGGACCCTGAGTATCCAGCCCCTCCACCTGTTGACTTCCTTTTCTTACTTCCACCTCCTTGGTTGTCACTACCCGTAATCAACTTGACTTTGGGATCAACCACCGTCCCGTACCTCTTCCTGGTTTCAATCATTCTGGCACAGTCTCCAGCTTGAGCTAAAGTCTCAAACTGTCTTCTCTGGGGTAGCAAAGCAGTAAACAACGGCTCCGTGAGTCGGTGTATAAATCTTTTGATCCTCGCCTCTTCATCAGGAACTAACTCAGGTGAGAATTGAGCCAGTTCCGTAAAAAGTAATTCATACTCCGTCACGGTCCTATTAGGCGTCATCCACAACTCCTCGAATTGTTGACGCTTTGCATCTTTGTTGATAATTAGGATTGAGCTTGGATTTGAGCAAATAGGCTTGGATTGATATTATAGAAATTATAATTATTTTCAAATTGGAGAAAATTGTTAATAATTAGGATTGAGCTTGGATTTGAGAAAATAGGCTTGGATTGATATTATTTCAATTATAATTATTTCCAAATTGGACAAAATTGTTAATAATTTGGATTGAGCTTGGATTTGAGTAAATAGGCTTGGATTGATATTATTGAAATTATATGGTTGAAATATTGGCTGAACAAGAATCGTGAAGAGCTGGCCCAAGGTTACTAAGGCCGGACCTTGGCATTAACATGTCGGGTCCCTGCTCGGTTTGTCCAAATACACTTTAAGGGTGATGTTAAGGGCCCCAAACCTCTTCTTTTCAATCTTAAACACCCTGGAATAATTCTAAATATGCTATCAAGCATCAAGAATTATTTTAGGTACCTTCTTGTTTCTCAAGGATGGAAACTTGCGGAACAAATTAAGTCTAACTTCATGAATTTCAATCTTATCCTTTCACAACATTTAGGAAACTTTAAGTGGGATAAATTGGAGGTATATTGAGGTTTAGAAACTAGATTTCTTAGAACCCAAGTAGGATAAATTGGAGGTATATTGAGGTTTAGAAACTAGATTTCTTAGAACCCAAGTAGAAACACAAGTTGAATTAAAATGCTTAGACCTTCCTAGAATTAGGATTCCTTCCAACCAAGCTAGGTAAGCTTCCTTAGATGCGAATACAAGTTAGATAGAGGTCTAGTACTCAAATCCAAGCATGTGAAGCACTCAAGTAGAGTGTTATACACGAGTAAGTCAAGTGTCCGAGGAAGGATACACATAAGTCGGGATAGAGAAGTCCAATAAGACCAAGAGCTTGACTCTGTGGCAACCATGGACTACACGTGAGAGTAATGGAGACATAAATAACAAGTTAAGCTAAGTAATAACCTTAATGAAGTAAATTTTGTTCTTATAGGAACAACGGAACATGATTGAGTGCAACAGGAACTCCGAGGAGACTTAAGTTACTGGAGAGGATTGCATGGAAGGTTGGCCAAGGTGAGGGCTCTTTCATCTCTGCTCCTAGGGTTGTATGCATATGTGGATTACATGAGTATGTATATTCTCTGCTTGTCTGGTATGTGTTAGCTAGAGATATAGAATGCTGGAAGAATGAAAGAATTAGAAAATAGGTTGTGGAAAGAGGCTTGGATAGGAAGACATAGGAGTAGAGTGTAATTGTTTGCTATGATTGGCGTGTTACAAATCCAACTCATACACTCCGGAGGCATGATGAGTATTTTATTAAATCTTTTCCACGACGGTGGCAAGAGTCCTTGTATGGAAGGACTAAGCTTTTATTTTGAAAACTCGTCAGGACGGTGACTTAAATTATAATCATGCAAAGGGAGTTATTGGTGAGTTTCGGATTTGATTATGCTAGCGATGTGAGATATCAATTAAAACAACGTCTGATGGCACTTGAGACCTCAGTTTTATAATCACCATGACGATGGTCATTGCCCTATCCTGGCAATAGGGTCAGAAAGGTTTTATATTGCTATGACGATAGCTTGAGGCTCAGAGAGTGCATCTGGACGGGTATATGAGTTATATCCTGTTGAGGATACTTGTACATATTAGTAAGGAGAAGAATTGTTGATCCTTCGGGAAAGATACAAAGAATCCTATTAATATGTGAGACTAAGGTAAGGAGACACGGGAGGAACCTACGGGTGAACCGTGATCCTAACCTAGTAAAAGAGAAACCATCCTGTAGAGTTGGTCCAGGGTGTGTCAGTGGCCATGCTTCAAGACGTCGTGCCTTGCCCGCCATGTGGCCTGGTTGGGTAATGAACGAGTGGGCTCAAGCTATTGCCCCGCAGTAAGGGGTCAGGACGTGCCACGTGGTGGCTACGTATCAGTTGTTTGATAGGTAGAAGTTGTTTGTGTTTGATTAATAGAATTTTCAGGAGGTGACTAGTACCCAAGTGAATGGGTTAGGTATTGATTGATTAACAGAATTGTCACGAGGTGACCAGTACCCGAGTGAATGGGTAAAGTATATTTGCCACGTGGTGGCCAGTAGCCCGAGTGCACGAGTTCGAAGTAGAAAAGCCACGAAGTGGCTAGTAGATACCCCAGAGTTGGGGAGATTAAGTAGATGTATATTTAGCATCTGTGTGTATGTACAAATTGTCTATGTTTGCATATAATTGCTTATTGTGCAGCGTAGTGGTAACGTACAGAATTACGTCACCACACGCCTTGTTTGATTCAGACATGCTGAAACGTGAGAAGACTGGTAAGTAAAAGCCGACCCTATATGTTACATGTTTACTTGCTGATTGATGATGTGGAATAAACTGCTGCATGTTTACAGTTATTAAATGCATGTGAGTGTTTGGGTGAAATTTTTGTTGTTGTGTGATCACCAAGAATGTATGCTAACAATAGTAACTAGTTGTTTTTGCATGTGGTTGTGTATGACTCCTAAACCCAGCCCTATGGTACCCACCTTGCGCCGGGGATGGGAGAGTCCTCACTGAGTCGCGTGGTTAAGACTCACACCTCATTTTTACTACACAGAGACAGGTTAAGTACAGGTGGAAGAAGTCTCGGTGGAACAAGGGTTGAGCAACACTTTCCAAGACCCACAACTTGTTCATGTGGGTGAATAAAGTGTAATTGTAATTTAATTTACTTTATTATTGTATCATAAAGTAAAGGGTAGACGTACCCAATTAGATTGTATTACTAAATCTAAAACTGTCAGATTCACACACCTTAAAGATCAGGATTTATTTTACTGCGATACAGGGAAAAAAATTGTTTTCAAAATGTATATATATATACATATATCTATTGCATATGAATAGGATAGTAAGCATCTTCGGATGTGTAGCCAGTACACAGGTTATATATATTATGTGTGTTTTCCTATATCTATATCCTGAAGCGGCACTGGCCATGGATTTGCTTGCCTAGGATAGGCCACTATTCCGGTGTAGCCATGGTATTATACTGCATATGGATGTATTTTCAATAATAGATATTTTGTCAATTAGTTGATAAGGCTTACAGGCACAGGGATATTCCTTGTGTCTGTGCCAGTCACGGTCCTCTAAACGGGGGTTGTGACACGAAGCATGGCCACTGACACACCCTGGACCAACTCCACAAGATGATTACTCTTTTACTAGGTTAGGCTCACGGTTCACCCGTAGGTTCCTCCCGTGTCTCATTTCCTTAGTGTCACATATTAATAGGATTCTTTGTATCTTTCCCGAAGGATCAACAATTCTTCTCCTTATTAATATGTGCAAGTATCCTCAACAGGATATAACTCATATAACCGTCCAGATGCACTCTCTGAGCCTCAAGCTATCGTCATAGTAATATAAATCCTTTCTGACCCTATTACCAGGATAGGGCAATGACGATCGTCATGGTGATTATAAAACTGAGGTCTCATGTACCATCTGACGTTGTTCTAGTCGATGTCTCACATATTAATAGGATTCTTTGTATCTTTCCCGAAGGATCAACAATTCTTCTCCTTATTAATATGGACGAGTATCCTTAACAGGATATAACTCATATACCCGTCCAGATGCACTCTCTGAGCCTCAAGCTATCGTCATAGCAATATAATGTTGGAAAATTATTTTATATTGGGCTTAATTAATTGGTATTTTGTTTTATTTAAAATACTGGTTGGATGTATAGCCTAATCATGACCATGATACCTATCAATTAATGTGATTAATTTGGTTTTGGTCTCACCTTGTAGATTGGGCCTTAAGCCCAATAATGATGTAATGTGATAAGTGTAGGGCTATTGGGCTGACTACCTATGATGGGTGGGTAATTGTCAACCCTCTATAAATACAAAGGTTGAGTCCCCTCTCCAATCTAATTTTTGACCTAGCCTCCCCATTAGGGTAGTCAAATGAAAAAGATAAGGAGAGGAAGACCGGCCTCCACGTGAACGATTGATCATGTTCTATTCCGCTATTCCCCTATGGCATTAAGAGGTACGCATATTTAAATTATATTGTATGAGTGTTCTATGATTTGCCTATGATCCTGATAAGAATAATAGTTTATTATTCTAACAAGTGGTATCCGAGCCAGGTTAGACAATCAAATCTAGAACCCATATAATTTATTTATTTTTCAATATTGTTGAATATGTGAATTGGATTTCTTGCGGCAATTCACTCCACCTACAGTGCGTGCGATGTCAAGCAACAAATTGAATTAGTTGCTTCATGTTCACATTCAATTGCTTCACATGTTGACATTCACGTTCACGGTTTGTTGTTTTTATTTATTATTATTATTAATTATAATGATAATAATAATAGTAATAAAATCTCTAATTCATATGATGTGAAGCTGAATGATTATTTTAATGATGTTTGGAGAGTATGGAAATCTTATTTTATGATAAATATTAATTTTTATGCATATTACTCTTCTTATATGAAATTGATGCTTATTTAATTTTATTCTCCTGTACAAATAATAAGAGATTAAAGAAAACTAAAATAATTATCTAGTGAGAGATTTAATGTTAGTTGAAGAAACTAAAACAGGCAATATGATCCCCTGTAAAGATTGTTGATGAGACGGTTAGTTGTCACCGCAGTGGCCTACCCGTTGAATTAATGTAATCTTTGATAAATTATTATTTTCTAAATAAATTGGGGATAATCTTGATGCCCAAATTAATTTGTATATATCACCCACCTACAGGGGGTAATTATGTGAATTATTTGGGTATCATGGAGCAATTAATTTGTAATTTGGATTAAAATTCTTCTGCCCGCAGGTGTTGAATTTTTGGAATCCATTTTGAATTAATTGCTTATTATTTAGATTCTTGATTACATGTCACTTTCTTCACCTACAGGGGAGTTTGTGATTGTGTGTCAAGGGTATTTAATGTATAAGCTTGCTATATTGAATTTTGCCTGTTTTGTTATCTTATTTCTTTTTCTATTATTTTTCAGCTCACTGTTCTCTTTCCATGAATAATCAAACTACTACGACTGAAACATTGACATTAGAAAGTGATTTCGTTTTGTCTTTCAAGGAAAGTTTTTTTTTTTTTTGGTGTCATCTATGAGTCCAAATTCAAATTTATCATCTAGACTAGATGATTGTGGATGAATTTTAAAATGAATTATTTTCTGATTATTGAGTTGTTGGCAATGTAAATATTTAAATGTGATGGTTTGTATAAATTGAGATTGATTCTAATTAATTCACCACCTTACATGTGCAAAGTGTGGGAGTTTAAATAGAATTGACAAAAGAAGACAATTATCGTTTATGACACATATTTTTGGGTTCAAAATTAAATAAATAATTAATATAGATGGAATGCTTTTGGCTGAGTTATTAAAGAATTGGCCATGTTTACCTAATTAGTATGTCTCAATCATTAGAAAGATGAAATTCATTTTGAAATACTAACTGGTGATTGGTGACTAAGCTGAAAGTTAATAGAGATGTTGTCTAGAAGTTTTCCCCCCTTTTAATTTAATTATTAAAATGGATGAAAATCAAGTAGGTCAGTGTATATACCTTAAAATCAGTGGGAGCACGATTATTTTTGCTAACAATGATATGGACTTGCTATATGGAAATAAAGTCTTGCTATCATCATATCACCTTGATATGAAGTATCTTGGGGAAACATCTTTTGTTAGAATTGTAATTCATATGGATATATCTATAAGTTTGTTAGGACTACACCAAACAGAAAATGGTTAGTCAAGTCTATTGTCCAAAATGAATTTGAGGAAGAAAAAAAAATGTTACATATGCCAAGGGTTTTTGGATTGAGCACAAACTAAAATAGTCCTATTTGAAATTATCTTCCTAAGTTGTATAAAATGAAGTTTGGTATGTGAATACCATGATATTTTGTTTGTGCTAAAGAAGAACACACGAAACACAAGAATAATAGAGGGCAATGTAATCTCCTTGAAGAATTTATTAATGAGATGGTTAGTTTGTCACTTCAGTGGCCTACCTATTGAAATTAATAATTTCTTTGTTAAATTAAATATTTATTGGAGATAATTATCTTGACATCAAAATTATTTTGGGAATAATACTCACCTACAGGGGGTAATTTTCTAAATTAATTTTTGATGTCATGGAGCAATTAATTTGCTGTTTGGATTAAAGTTCTTCTGTCCGCAGACATTGAATTTTGGAATCCATTTTGAATTAATTTGCTTGTTATTAGAAATCTAAATAGTATATGTTATATTCTCCACCTACAGGGGCGTTTATAATTATACTTTTGGGATATCTAATGTTACTTTATTATTGCTCGTCTTATTAATTAATTGGTCTCGTATTTTTAATTCTCAAAATATGTTTTCTTCCATTCTATTTATTTCTTTATTACCTTAAGGCACGATAAATTTATGATTAAATTTTATTGTGAAGACTTTATTGAAATTATCATAATTTCATAATGCATTATTAGAAATAGTTAATACTGTTTCTGTGAATAGCCACATGGGAGGAACATGTGTTTTGGGCATGTGGCAAAATATTGTGAGTTTAAAAATTCTTGTACAATAGTATATATATATATATATATAAACATTGTGAATGTTTTTTTGTGAATGATCACATGAGAGGAACATATATTGTAAGCATGTGGCAAAAGTATAGTGAGTTAAAGTAAAAAAAAAAAAACTTGTATAGTAGCATGTGGCAAAAACATTGTGAATTTTGCTGTTTTATTTTAATATTAGCAAGTGACAAGTGTACTATGAATTTTGCAGTTTAGTTTTATATTAAATGACACATTTAAAGAAAAATTAATATCATTGACTAAAGGGTAAACTACAGTTTGCCCCCCTGTGGTTTGGCCTAATTTCAGTTTGCCCCCCTGTGGTTTAAAGTGTGACACTTAACTACCCTGTGGTTTGGCTTAAAATTAATGTGACCCCCTGTGGTTTAGAGTGTGACACTTGACCCCCCTGTGGTTTGTTATGTTATCACTTAACTACCTTCACCTACCTTCTATCCAAATTTTAGTCAAATTAATCATCATTTTTATACTTTTAATGTTTAAAATTTGTTATTCAACACTCTAGAATTATAAAATAATTCAAAAAAATTATATTTAATATAAAAAAAATTATAATTTTAAAAAATCAATAATTTGAATATGTTAATACTTAATATGAAGTTGGATTGTCACTTTATTTTGGTACACTATTAACGTTATATGATTGGATAAATTGGATACTTTTCTAAGAAAATTATTGTTTAATGTTAGAGTTTCTAAGCTCAATAACGTTAACATTCAATTCAGGTATGTATGTTCCGAACTTAAACAATAAAAAAAACTTAAATTTAGTTATATATTTATATTATATTATTCTCTTACAATTTTATTTTGATTGATTTAATAATTCTAAAATATTAAAAATAAAAAATAAAAATAAAATGAATAAATAACTAAATATAAATAATCAATAGAGTAAACAATAAATATTAAATTATTTTATTGATTTTTTAAAATTATAATTTTTTTATATTAATTATATATTTTTTGAATTATTTTATAATTATAGAGTGTTGAATAACAAATTTTAAACATTAAAAGTATAAAAATGATGATTAATTTGACTAAAATTTGGATAGAAGGTAAGTGAAGGTAGTTAAGTGCTAACATAACAAACCACAGGGGGGTCAAGTGTCACACTCTAAACCACAGGGGGGCACATTAATTTTAAGCCAAACCACAGGGTAGTTAAGTGTCGCACTTTAAACCACAGGGGGGCAAACTGGAATTAGGCCAAACCACAGGGAGCAAACTGTAGTTTACCCTTGACTAAATGATATTGCATATTATTTAGTTGGGAATTATGGAAGCAAATCATGTTTATTTGTTGATATTTTATGATATAAAATTGTGTATGATTCCCTAATGTAAATTTAGCATAAGGTGCTACATGAATTATTTCTCTTATTGTCATATATTTTTGTGAGTCACTTAAGTGATGAATTTTCTTGTGTGTAAAGGTTTATTACAAGTAATAAAATTTTCAATTTTGAGTTAAATATGACATAGAGAAAACAAATTCTTTGACAAAATTTTATCTCGAAGATCTTTATTAGTAAGTAAATGATTGTCACCGCAGTGGCTCATTTATTGAACTAGTAGAGTTTCTTGTATGGGATGTATCTTGTTATCTAGATTGATTTATTCATTACCTACCCGCAGGGGGTACTGTATGAGTTATTTCTAGGTAGCATGGAGCAATTAGGGTGATATACAAATTAAATCTTTCTGCCTACAGGTGTTAGATTTGTTTTGTAATGAATCTGTTTATCATTTTAATTGGCTTGTTGGATTGACGTACTATATTTCTTATTCTCTACCCACAGGGGAGTCTATCTAATATAGTATTGATTTCTGTTTTGGTGATTATTATCACTGGTATTTGTCAAAGTCTACAAATTGTACTGATTTTACCCTTCAAATATTTAGTATACAAATCAATAGTAACTCTGATTTGAAATGTTTTTTGAGATAAGATATAAATTGTAAGGATAAGCTATGCTTAAACTTGAACTATATTTATTTTGGATAGTTTGATGTTTAACTATCCGTTAGAATTCTATATTAAATTATAGAATGATCTAAAGTTGATATGAGATGTATTTATAATTATAATAATGATTATATGTGTATATAGATGAGAATTTGTGTAAGGAAGCTCATAGACTTTAGTATTGTAAATTGTGGGAGCTATAGCTAGTCTCCACAGCTCAGTGATAGAGCAACTGGAGCTGTATATATATTATATTGTGTATTATTTGTAACCTATATTTGATTGTATACACAATGTTGATAATCTAAGGTCAAATTGTCATGAAATAGAGTTGGCCAATTATCAGGTTGTTTATAAATAATTTACTCAAAAAATTAATATTGAATATAAATTATATTTCGTATTTTTTTTATGTCATAGGATTTATGACTGAGTTGTTTTAGTATACACTATATAGTTTATATTCAATAGTTTGATGATAATGAAACTACAAAAGATTGTAAATTCCATAATAATCAGAGTTATGATATGAAAGGTGAATATTCTTGAAATTATAGGGTTGTTGTGACCTATTTTCATTTGATGATTTAGGATCAATCATTTAAGAAATTTGAAACTTAAGGTTTGCTTGTATTCTTCTGATGTGATTGATGCGTGGGAGTTGTCAGTTAATGTTAAATATCTCTCTCTCATGCAAGACGTGATGAGAGATGGTGAATGGTGATATATTAGTTGAGCAGATTGATAAAAAGTTTATAATTGCAGACCCACGTATCAAAGGACTCAAACCTATTGTGTTAAAGAAACATGTAAGAGGACATGGATGTTCTCATTTTCTTTGATCTAATTGATTAGTGGGAGCGTGAGAGGACTTTTTCTGCTCAATGTTTCTTTCCCATTTTGTTTTTAAAAACCATGAATTTTATTTGTTCTTACATGTGAACATTTTGGTTTTGATTATTATGGATGAATTAATATTTTGGCTATTGCTGTATTTTGTTTATTTTATCCTTACCTCGAGGTTGAAAATGAAAGTAGCTTTCTTGGTGAAAGTATTATTAAATATGTATCTCTTAATAGAGATGACTTTTGAAAATGAATGTGGCTTTCTTGGTGAAAGTGGTGCTAAACATGTATCTCCTTATAGAGATGACCTTTGTAATAAAGGTGATATTTTTATTGAATATAGCTTTCCTTGAGAAAGTGACTGATCATGAAAAATGAATTATAAAATGGCCTTATGACGAATGCTATTTTTCATGTAAAAATTTGTGTTTCTTACAGAAACATGTATGGTGTTTCATAAAGAAACATGTGTCTCCTCATGGAGATGAGAATTATTTCATAAGAAATAATTTGAAAATCTTCTAGGGAAGATGTCATATTTATGGGGAAATATGATGAGGACTCTTGCACACATGCATAGAAGGAATCACATATTATATATGCATGAATGTGCATCTACACTATTGCATCATTGTGATTGATTGATAAGAGAAATAGTTTGTGTAATTAAGGGTGAAATGCTCGATCTTACAGTGCATCCTCGTCCTTAGTTCCGAGCTACCATCTTATTGGAATATTGATCATGTTGAGGTGATTTTATTAGGCCATGTTAGTGGCCACGTTAGTTTATTCAACCAGAGAGTCGTTTTCAAAGCTATTTTTGAAATTATTTAAAACCCAATTAATGACGCCCAAGTGGGAGAATGTTGGAAAATTATTTTATATTGGGCTTAATTAATAGGTATTTTGTTTTATTTAAAATACTGGTTGGATGTATAGCCTAATCATGACCATGATACCTATCAATTAATGTGATTAATTTGGTTTTGGTCTCACCTTGTAGATTGGGCCTTAAGCCCAATAATGATGTAATGTGATAAGTGTAGGGCTATTGGGCTGACTACCTATGATGGGTGGGTAATTGTCAACCCTCTATAAATACAAAGGTTGAGTCCCCTCTCCAATCTAATTTTTGACCTAGCCTCCCCATTAGGGCAGTCACATGAAAAAGATAAGGAGAGGAAGACCGGCCTCCACGTGAACGATTGATCACGTTCTATTCCGCTATTCTGCTATGGCATTAAGAGGTACCCATATTTAAATTATATTGTATGAGTGTTCTATGATTTGCCTATGATCCTGATAAGAATAATAGTTTATTATTCTAACATATAAAACCTTTCTGACCCTATTTCCAGGATAGGGCAATGACCATCGTCATGGAGATTATAAAACTGAGGTCTCAAGTGCCATCTGACTTTGTTTTAGTCGATGTCTCACATTGCTAGCATAACCAAATCTGAAACCCACCAATAAGTCCCTTTGCATGATTTTAATTTAAGTCACCGTCGTGACGAGTTTTCAAAATAAAGTTTAGCCTTTCCGTACAAGGACTCTTGCCACCGTCGTGGAAAAGATTTAATACATGCCTCCGGAGTGTATGAGTTGGATTTGTAACACACCAATCATAGCAAACAATTATACTCGCCTCCTATGTCTTCCTATCCAAGCTACCTTCCACAACTTATTTTCTAGTTGTTTCATTCTTTTAGCATTCTATATCTCTAGCTAACACATACCAGACAAGCTGAGAATTTACATACTCATGTAATCCACATAAGCATACAACCCTAGGAGCAGAGATGGAAGAATCCTCACCTTGGCCAAACTTCCATGCAATCCTCTCCTTTAACTTTAGTCTCCTCGGAGTTCCTGTTGCACCCTATTGTGTACCGTTGTTCCTATAAGAACAAAATTTACTTCATTAAAGTTATTACTTAACTTAACTCGTTATTTATCTTTCCATTACTCTCACATGTAGTCGATGGTTGCCACAGAGTCAAACTCTTGGTCTTATCGGACTTCTCTATCCCGACTTATGCGTATCCTTCCTCGGACATTTGACTTACTCGAATATAACACTCAACTTGAGTGTTTCACATACTTGGATTTGAGTATTAGACCTCTATCTAACTTGTATTCACATCTAAGGAAGCTTATCTAACTTGATTGGAAGGAATCCTAATTTTAGGAAGGTCTAAGAGTTTTATTTCAACTTGTGTTCTTACTTGGGTTCTAAGAAATCTAGTTTCTAAACCTCAATACACCTCTAATTCATCATACTTAAGGCTTCCTAATAATTATGAAGGAATAAAATTACCATTTTAGAATTTGGACTTCATTGTTCTGCAAGTTTCCATCCTTGAGAAACAAGAAGGTACCTACAATAATTCTTGATGGTTGATAGCATATTTAGAATTATTCTAGGGTGTTTTAGATTGAAAAGAAGAGGTTTGGAGCCCTCAACATCACCCTTAAAGTGTATTTAGGCAAACCAAGCAGGGACCCGACATGTTAATGCCAAGGTCCGGCCTTAGTAACCTCGGGCCAACTCTTCATGGGTCTTGTTAAGCTAATATTTCAACCACATAATTTTAATAGTACCAATCCAAGCCTATTTACTCAAATCCAAGCTCAATCCGAATTATCAACAATTTTCCCCAATTTATGAATAATTAGAATTTTAACCCGAAACCCTTCCAAATTCGAATTTGGGCAAATCCGGAAATATAATCTCGATTCTTACCCCAAATAAGTGTTCAAGAACACTTTCTAGGTCTCAATCTACCCTCGAAACAACTCAATCGAAAGTGGATTGAAGAAATCCCTAAAATGGAGAAATTGAGGGTTTAGAATGAAATTGGGGTTACCAAGCTTGATTCGATTGGTGGGAGGTGTGAAAGATGTTGTAACCGAGCTCCGGTGACTCTTCCGGTGTCGGCTAGCTCTTCTCCGGCCACTTTTCCAACGAAATCCTCCTCTTCCCCTTCTTTCTCTCGTGCCCCATCTCCCTCTTCTTCTCGTTTTCTGTCTGTCGTGTTTCTTCCCTCTCTTTCTCTTTCTTTTTCTTTCTTTTCTATCTCTTTCTTTTTATCCTTTTACTAAAGGCCACGGCCACCCCAAATTTTAATGAAATAAAATAATAAAATAATATATATATATATATATATATATATAATAAAATAAATAAATAATTAAATAACAAGATAACTAATAATTAATAATTAAATAATAAATAATTAAATAAATATTATTAAAAAATAAATTAATTTATAATTGAATAAACAATAAATAATTTTTATTTTTAATTTAATCCCTTTCCCTATTTAATTCAGGTTTCCAATTTCTTAAGTTCTGAATTAAATTCCAAAAATTATATTTTACTTTTTTTCTTTCCCTTTTAATTTTATTTTCAACTTCAAAAATTTTCTCGGGTATTACAATCTTAAAAAAAAATTCCTTTCCGGTTTCTTTTAACTTTCATATTTTTTTTTGTATATTCTTTTTAAAGTTTTAATTCCTAACCCCAAAATAAATCATTCTTTAATCCTTGAAATTTTTCGGGGTATGACATGTATATCGGTGTAATCCATGTTTTTAATATATTCAATCAGATTGTAGCACCAAAAAAATCATTGAACAATCAAATTAAAAAGGAACAAATAAATATAAATTCTCTATATTATTTTTTCTATAACGAATAAATTGCCTACTTGATACAATACCTTTAATTAATATGATTGACAATTAAAAGTTAATGGTTTTAAATTCTGAATCAAATTATGAATTAGCAGGTATTTACACAACTGAATTTCTAAACACAATTAATGGTTCTGGACTTCCATACCATCAGTTGAGATTAAAGGTTGGTGCACCTATAATGGTGCTTCGCAATATTGACAAATCTATGGGTCTATGCAATGGGACACGATTAGTTGTTGCAAGGCTGTGTAAACAAGTAATTGAAGCAACAATTATCTGTGGCAAGTTTGCTGGTGAAAGGGTCATAATTGCACGTATGATCATCTCTCCATCAGATTCTAGGTTGCCATTTAAATTTCAGCGACGTCAATTCCCTATTGTTTTGTCATTTGCAATGACTATAAATAAGAGTCAAGGACACACTCTGACTAATGTGGGATTATACCTACCACGTCCCGTTTTTACTCATGGTCAATTATATGTTGCGTTATCATGTGTACGTAATAGAATAGGTCTTAAAGTTTTTATATCTAATACTGATGGTCGTCCTCCAAACAAGTCATCAAATGTAGTTTACAAAGAAGTTTTTCAAAATGTCAAGTAATAAATACGATGTATAATTGCTTTTCCTATATTTCTAATTTCTGATTGTTAGATAGCACATTTGCATCTTTATCTTTTTTTATTATTAAATTACATTACATTTCTTATTAAGCCTAATATGGACGAAATTTTCCCCTTTTATTGTTCACTACAACTTTATATTTTGATTTTCAAATTTCAGAGACTACAAGTACGTTTATGATTTACTTCATTAGGATAATAATCATAATTAAATTTTAATGCATTTTTTTAATGAAAATTGAATATATATATATATATATATATATATATATATATATATATGTGTGTGTGTGTGTGTGTGTGTGTGTGTGTGTGTAATTATACGCCTCCCTTTGTATTTCCATCTAAGTAGATACAAATATGTTAGTTTTCTATTAATAATTTTGAATCATATATACTTTTTTACATTACTATCATGCCAACTTTAAAAATTTCCGGGCCAAAAACTAGTTATAGTAAATTAGCAAGAGATGAAGATTTTTTATATGGAGAGAGATATAGAGATTTAATTATAAATTCTTATTAGAAAATAGGTTAACGACATTTATGTCTCTAAGAAAAATAGAAAAATACATTTAATACAAATTGTTACTTTCAGGCACTTTTTCACTATTTAACCTCATTAAATGTTTCCTTAACCTGTGCCCTGAGGACGCACTGGTTAGGAAAACCCATGTATTAATACTATAAGAAAAATGTGCATTCCACTTGTAATTAAGTGTTATAAATTGTTTAGAATAATATTTAATTATTTTATGTGAAAAAATATTAATTTGGTTATTTAAAATAAAACAAATATTAATTTTTTATATTCATTACAAATTAAAAATTTATTGTCACATGGAAAGAGGAAGAATATGAGAGATTAATTTTTAAATTTAATTTTTTATACACATTTTTTCAAAATAATTAAATAAAATTTAACTGTATTTTTCAATACATATCTTATATTATCATTTTTAATTTTTCTTTCTAGGTCATATCTCCATAATAATATTCATCCTCTTAAATTTTTAATTTTAATTTAAATTTTGGAAATTTAAAAAAAGTAATTTAATATTAAAATTTCAAATTTTAAAATAACTTTTGCATATAAAAATATATTAGTCGACTTGGAGACAAAGGGTGAAAATATTTAGTGGGGTTTTTTTGTAATATGTCATTTTTAAAAGAATTAATTTTAGATTCAAGAAAAAAGATAGTTTTATATAATTTTCTAATCTCTTATATTTTTATTTATATTATAATAGTTTAAAATAGTTTTAGTGATTGGTCTTTAAAATTATGTATTATTTTTTAAATAAATTATAATTAAAATATGTTTTATAGGGAGGGTACAAACAAGAAAAAGGAAAAAAAGAGTGAGAAATTAATTAAAATTGATAACATAAAAAGTTAAATAATTTTTATTACTTAGTTTATTATTTGAAAAATACTTATTTTTATTTATTATTTTAAAAACTAAAGATAGAACCGACATATATTTTTATAGTGTAAACCTAAACATTAATATATAATATATGATTTGTTATAGGCTTGCTCTTGTTTATGTAAATGGCACAGTTCCAAGAAACAGAAAGAGAAAGAGAAAGAAAAAGAGAGAGTTGACGGTGGAAGAACAAGAAAACCTAAAACGGAGCATAAAGAAAATCAAAACTCACGATGGATCCACCACTGTGGATCCCTCGGAAGGTTCTGAGGATGAAGCCCACTCCCCGATATCGATGGAGGAAAGCCCGATGGCAAAACCGAAGACGACGGACGATATTCCCCACCTCTCTCCCCACAATGGTGTTTCACCGTCGAAATCAGTCAGGCGCTCGTTCTGGGGGTCAAACACTCAATCTTACAAGGAAAAACTTATGGGAATCAATGGCCGCGATAAAGATATGTTCGGCAATGAGGGAGACATCTGTCTACAGGAGTCATCCGATGAAGAGCAAGACCCTTCAGGAGAAAAATGGCTTTATCGAAGTGGAGTGAGCAAACTTTGCAAGGATATGCATTGAGGTGGATCTCCGTCTAACCCTTCTGTCAACATTTAGAATCAGAGGATGTCACGACCCCAATTCGAGAGTACATGACCGACACGGGAATAGACTTTTACCTCTAGACCCGTAAGCCTTACCCTGTAAAACATAAATATAACTACCTTGCTATACAATCAATTTATATAACATAATAGTGGTCACACCTCACAGGTGGCCTAATTAACCTACAATCCACGGTTTGCTCAATACCGCTTCAGCCCAGTATAAAGATATATGTCAACACTCATAATATAAATATCTATATAATATTGACCGCATGTCTCAATACGTACGATCTATCCTATTCACATGTAGTAAACACACATAATATATATATATATATATATATATATATATATATATATCCATATCATATTGACCGTACGTCTCAATACGTACGATCTATCCTATTCACATGTAGCAATTTTATATAATCATACGTATATCCTAATTTTCCCCAAAACCGGACCTTGTCTTTAAGTACATGTGAAGCTGACATTACTAGAATGAGCGTACAACAAAAGATGTAAATATTTACACAATACTTACAACCTTAGAATATGTACAACAAAATCAAAATATCACAAAAAATGTCCACCCACGCGAACAAGTGCGTTAAGGTTGGTCTGATGTCCGTATCACTGTCCGGACGTCGATGCCTGCCCAATACCTATATCTGAAACATTTAAATAGGGGGTGAGTCAAACGGACTCAGTGAAGAGCTTTCCATCCTCGACGTAGCGGCGGGTACCACTACAGCTGGGGAAAGGGAAACACCCACAATCACAGGCGCATGAAAATCCAGTTTATCGAATGTTATATTACGATAAGGCAATATTAATATAACATATGAACAAATATAAACCTAAGAATCATGCTCTTCTATCAGGCTTCTCGTAAAACAAAACAATCACTTTAAGCATGTTATCTGAAGCTATAAATCTAGTCCGAGTGTTTCACACTGGACATGGCCTCTTCAGCATCAATCACTCAACTCGTCCACGTATCTCACAATTGACAATGGCCTCAACAGGCAAATTCTCGTAACTGGCCCTAGTGTCAAGCTAGGGTAATGGCCTCCATGGGCAACTAAACAACTGGCCCTAGAACAAGCTAGAGCAATGGCCTCCACGACGACGTTCTCTGACTCTTCTTTTTGTCTTGTTTGCTTATGAGCTTCTACTAGAATTCTAACTTCACTTTCCCCTTACTACTCTAAATTTACTTTACTTAGGTAATGCAAAACATCCCTATGACACACTAATTAATTATGAGATCTTGTGATACTTACTTAGTGCCTAAACCCCGGGTTAGATCATAACCAAGCTCTAACATTTCTTACCTAAGTTCGGTTACCATATAAAGTCGACGTTTATAAACAAGTTATTTTTGATCAATTTAGTGAGTTTCTAATATATTGTGTAAACCAAACGTTGGACTCAATAAAAAAACTTACCCCCTTGCTCGTACTATTCAGTGTATCTCATGTCATCCCATGAATACGCCCCAGTACCTCTTTTTCCTTAAGCAATCACACATATACAAATACTTTCATATAAAACAATTTAGGAATAAAAATAGCATGTTAACCACTAACTTATTCTTACAAATTGGAAAGTAGGCAAACAACATATCCACATCCTCAATCGGTAGGGCAAGGATGGGAAACCCATCACCTGGATGGTTTCCTTGTGTTTGTCCTGGAGTAACTCCCGCTCCAGACGAATCGTGGCTTCCTAAGAAATGCATTCACGTGGTTAACATCTTAAACTATATGAAACTCATATGCATATGACATGCTCGTGCCTAAAATGCACCTTAACGTCGCCAAGAATTGAGTTTTTGGTCTTATCCTCCTGCCCTCTCTTCTATAAGCGTCTGAAGTGCTTCGCACTTGGTTTTGTACAACTATCGCTTACCTTGAATTGATTTTGGAGCCTTGGATTCAAGTTATTAAACCTCAATATACTTCTAAATTATCCTACTTAAGGTTTCCTAACTGTTGAACAAAATGGATTAATTAAGGTTTAACCTTAGTTTTAATATGTCAACAATTTTTTTGTGTTATAGACTTGATAATATTGGGTATAAAATATGGAATGGTGCATAAATGAAATCACATGGGTGTGTAAGAAAAAGTATACCTACTTTTCCTTATTTTATGCAAGTAAAAAAAGGTGGAGTAGGTAGGGTAGGTAGATACTTTTTCTTTGCAAGCCTTGAGAAGACAAAAGCAAAGTAGGCTTTTGTTTCATCAAGCAAATGCATAAAGGAAAGAAAAGATAAGATGTTGCCCAAAATTCATTCTAGTCCCTGTCAGCACATTTTCCGGAAAAGGAGGAAGAAAGGTAAGTTTACTCTATTCTACTTTTATATAAGTCTTGTCTAATGGAAAAAGTCAAGTTGTCTTGCAGCATATTTTAGGGAAAAGGAGTTTGGCTTTGCTGCAGAAAATAAGTAAAGGAGCATGGTTCCTTGAGTCCACAAAAAAGGGTGCTGCAGAAAAAGCTTTCTTCTGAGAAACACCCCTCTGTCTCTTTTCGTCTCTCTCCCTCAGAACGTCTAAAAAAAACATTAATGGAGGAGCGTCAAAGCATTTATTGCAGAGAGAGGAAGAAGAAGGTGAACACGGCAAGAAGAACACAACGGCTAATCAAACTCCTATTTAATACCGAGCTTGGAGGTTGCTGGAGATAGAGGAACTAAGTGTTCCAAGCTTTCAAGAGTGGCAAAAATCTTCTGAGTGACTCCTGTGTGCGATTCCTGTTTGAGATTTCTGTGTGAATCCTTGTGCTGTAATGTGTAATAGTCATTAGTTGACTGGATTTATTTTTCTTCTTCTCTTGCTTGTTATAAGAGTTTAGTGTTTGAAGTATCTTGGGTGTAAAAGCCTGGGTAAGGGCTGATCCTTGTTGGGTGAACAAGGTTGCAAAAAGATATTCAACCATTATGTTCTTGTGTGAATCCTGTTGAGGATTGAGGTTGTTAAAAGAAGTTAATATACTGAGTCTCCTGCGATAAAAGCCTTGGGGTGGCTGGTCCTTGCAAGGTGAAGCAAGGTTGCAAAGAGGGAACTCTTTATATTAAATTCTTTGTGGATTGAAAGTCAGAGTCCTGGTAAGGATTCAGGTTTGAAAAAGAATTAATACTTGGAGTGTCCTAGTGGTAAAAGCCTTGAGGAGGCTGATCCTTGTGGTGAAACAAGGTTGCAAGAGGAACTTCAAATATTAAGTTCTTGTGTCTGAATCCTGGGATTGGATTTTGGAGGATTTAATATACTAAGTTTCTTAGAGGTAAAAGCCAAGTAAGGAGGCTGATCCTTGAGGAAGGTTCCTGGAGAAACTTATTATATTAGGTTCTAAGGTTGTTGCTGAGTTGAGTCCTATATTGCTGTAAGGGAAGTGTAAAAGCAAGTGTGCTTTCCCAAAAGGGTTTGGGTTACTTGGTTGTAAGATTTGAATTGAGTAATATAGGCCTTATAACTATTTGGTTAGAAGGGGAGAGGACGTAGCTATTCAAGCATACTTGGGTAGTGAACCTCTCCAGCAAAATTGTGTCTGCAACCCTTCCCTTATTCTGACTCCTTAACTCAAAGAAAATGATTTTCATAAGACTCCTAAATTAACTATGAGTCCTAATCAGAAGAAAGCTTTTCAAAGAGTTAAAATTTGAATAAACCAATTCACCCCCCTCTTGGTTTATTTTCTGGCTAACAATTGGTATCAGAGGCAGGTTTCTATTTGTCTTGCAGGTTTAACTACCTTAGAGGAAAAGATCCTTGTCAGAAAATGGAGAACCAAGTAATTATAGGAGAAGGACAATCATTCCAACGTCCTCCTCTCTTTGATGGGAACAACTATGCCTACTGGAAAAATAGAATTACTATTTTCATTCAGGCATTTGATGAGGACATATGGAATATTATTGAGGAGGGTCCTATAGAGATCACTAGTTTAAATAAAAGTGCTATTAATATGTTGTATTGTTCTTTAAGTGCAGAAGAATACTCAAAAATATCCAAATGCACATCGGCCAAGGAGATATGGGACAAACTTGTGGTCACCAAAATCCTTCAAGCCTCTAGTCCAGTCAATGCTAGCAGGAAAGAGCACACTGAATCTAGATGAAGTGATGAGTACCTTGAAGGAGAGTCAGAGGATGATGGGTGGTGAAGAGTCTTTCAGGGACAGTCATATACTAGCAGTGGATAGTGACAGGAAGAAGAAGGGTGATCAACTTGGAAGAAATTCTCGATCGAGAGACATGAGCACTGTTGAGTGCCATTACTGTGGACAGTTGGGTCACATACAGATGAGATGCCCAGACTTCAGGGAGGACTTGCAGAGCATGAAGGAGAAAAGAGGAAGATCAAAGGGAGCTTCTTCTGTTAATGTGGTTTCTTAAGAAGATGAGTTAATATGAGGATGTTAGAGAATTCTGTAGCAAGGGAGAATTGTTGTAGAAACTAAATAAAAAAAAGGAGAGTTTATTTTTTTTAGAGAGAAATAATGTAGGACTTTGTATTAAGGGAGGATTTATTATGTAGTAATACCAAGTCCCACATTGCTTAGTTTGTATGAGGAGTGGGTGAGGAGCTTATATAAATAGGTGTGAGTTATATAGATTTCAACACACATAAGAATACTAGCCTATAACCAGTGAGTGTATTGGGTTTTGGGTATTTTTATGTATTGAGGAGGGTTTGTAATTTTTCCGTTCAAAAATTACAAGTAGTAAAGTTTGTCCCAGTTGGGGTCGTGGTAGTAGGTCTTGAGGCACCGAACCACGTTAAAATTTTTGTGTGTTCTTCTTTCTCTTTTCTTTATATTTTTGTGCGGGGCCCAACACCTTTTGCCACCAAAAATCACTCAGTATCTTCTCTTTCACTAATTCAGCCTTTCCAACATCATCCTCCTTGTAAGAAGACCACTTTTCACTTATCTTCATCTCTTGAAGTCCATGTTTTACAAGTCTGAACCTCTTGAGCATCACAATAGGGGAGGCAAATCTTGTTGGAGCAATACTGACCAATTTTAATGGAACAAATTCATTGAAAATTGACAACCTCATCTGATGACCCATAATAAAGTTCTTTATGAATGAAGAATCTTCAGAAATTTCTGTAATCCAAGAACATTCTTCATACACTATACTATTCCTCTCTGAATTTTTTGCAGCACAAATATTCTTCAGAGCAAGATTTAGTGTGTGGACAACACATGGGGTCCAAAAAATAGTAGGAAACTCGGCTTCAATGAGTAATTCGGTCGCCCTACAAACAGGTGCATTATCTGTCACAATTTGCACCACATTTGATAGACCAACTTGTGCGACTACATCTCGCATTTTTTCAGCAATAAACTCCTTGGTTTTTGTTTCATCTGTACAATAGATGGCTTTTAAGAACATTGGTCCACTTTCTTTCACAGCCATGAAATTAATGAGAGGTCTTCTTTGTGGATCACTCCAGCCATCACTAACAATACTCGCCCCTTTTTGTCTCCATGTATTTCTAATTGGCTCCAATAGCCTCTCCACATTTTCTCTTTCTTTTTCAAGCAAGGTTGTCCTCAGCTTATTGTAACCCGGAGGAATATAACCACTAATATAATTGTTAGCGGCATAAGAGAAAGCTTTGACAAAGTGTGGATTCCTTGCAAGATGAAAAGGCAAGCCTGAAGAATAAAACATTCTAGCAATTTCGCAATCCAGTGTTTCTCTTGCTTGCAAGTTAAAAGCATTTGCTAAAGTTCCTGTAGCTCTTCTTTTTTTCGAACTAGTGTCACTTGATTCCACGGAAGGGTTGTTACTAGCAGATTGACTAGACATAGGTGGAAGAGGTACATTGCTTGCTTTGGACCTTTTTTAATTCAACGTAGTTTCACAATCTAATTTCTTCAATTCTTCAAGCTTTGATGGGCTAATACCTGCACAAGCTTTAATTCCCCTCCCTGACAATTTTAGCAAGTGTCCTTTTACCCTAGTATAGGAACGACCGAAAGATTATCCACAAAAACTACAAATAAATTCATAGTTTCCACCGTCACTTATACTTTTATTCTTTGTTACAAATTTCCATAATGGGTTCTCTTCATTTTTGTCTTGACCACCCGCACCACTAGAACTCATCTTTAGTACTAATATCCTACAATAATATGACATAATAAAAAAGAAATTAAAAACAAAACACTAGAATGACATACACGTGATTTGTCAGAGTACAAAAAACGTTTGAGAAAGAAATCGTTAGCTTAAAGTGTAATTCCAATTATCCAATTAAAATGGCTTAGTAATCTTAGTGTAACTGTAAGAAATATAACTAATTCTATTTAGTTATAAGAGAATAAGGTAATAGATTAAGCACAGTAATTTATGTTTGACAGTATATCTAGTGTTTATATTTTATTGCAAAAGGTTAGTAAAACTCATTGATAAGGGAGACCATTTAAACAATTAACTTTAACTTCTTAAAGAAGTCAATGCATTTCTTAAATTGAGCTTTGAGGTTTTAGGAGGTTCAAAGGCCAATTTAAAAAGAAATAAAGTGAGAGCGAAAGAGATTTTAAGTCAGGGAGGTAAGTAATTTTATGTTACATATGATTATTACATGTTTGAATCAGTTAAGACTTAAGGCTTAAGACTAGTAAAGATACCAGCAATTTCAGTAGAGACCATAACCTTCATAGTTCCATACATGTTCTGATTAACCACATAATAGTTGTGGTGGTAATTAAAAAAAATTGGTTGGTTGTTAGAGGCCAGGATGATATTTGGACCTGTAGCTCATCACTTGATGGAGCATCTTAAAAGTTACAACACCAGAGGATCATTGGAATGCACTACTTGAAAGAGTACTATAAAAGAACTAAAATCACTAACCATGTTCAAGCAAACCAAATCACTAACCAATGGGCAAACCACACTGGAAAAAAACATCAAAGAAAGGGAAATCTATCAAACCAAATTAGTCAACACAAATAAAATAGGAAAAGTAAAATAGTTTATACTTTATTCACTAACCAATGGGCAAAGAATTCAACAATAGCAATCAACAAAGAAAGAGAAGCGTTTGAGGCTAGGAAGCACGGACACTAGCATGAGCAGAGGAAGAGAAGCCTTTGACGAGCAGAGGAAGAGAAACGCTCGGATGAGTAGAGGAAGAGAAGAGACGCGTTGTTCCAGCGAGAGAGGAAGAGAGGAGCGTGTTTGACTGTTTGCAATTAGGGTTCGACGAGCAGAGGAAGAGAAACAATTTTTTTAATGTATTTTGCATCTGTCGTGTCCTGTGGAAGTGTCCGAGCCGTGTCCATGTCTGAGCCACCATGTCCGAGCCGTGTCGCCGCCGTGACCGAGCCGAATTTTTTTTTTTTACGTTGGACACGCACAAAAACGTGTCTAACACGTGTCGTAGGCGTGTCGCCGCCGTATCCGTGTTCGACACGCCTGAACTTGGACGTGTCCGTGCTTCCTAGATCGGTAGGAACCAAAAATTTGTCAACTCAAGGGAGTAAACCCCCCCATCAAGACAACAGATAGCCATCCAAAGGCTCCCGCAAAGCATCCAACTGCTAATCCGAAAGGAGCAGCTGACAAGGATGCAGAAATGGAAGAACATTTTCGAGTAATGCGAATTCTGGAGAAACAAGAGAGGGAATCAGGGACATCCCTCGGCGCTCTTGGAGCAACCCAGGTGTATCTTAACCTCTTGTGAGAGGTTATCCTATCTCTTTATTCTTATTTATGATTATTATGACTTGGAATTGCCGAGGCATTGCCTCAAAAATTTTCCCAGGGATAGTGAAGGACTTATTTAGAATCCATAAGCTTGATATTTTGACTCTTTTAGAGACTCGAACAAGTGGAAACAAAGCTGAATCTATTATAACCAAATCTGGCATCCGTAATTTTGCGAGAGTAGAGGCCGAGGGATACTCTGGAAGCATATGGATGCTTTGGCAAGATGATAACATTAAAACAAATATTATTTTACCTCCTTTCAATTTATTCATTGTGCTATTCAAGGTCTGAATTCTAATTTGTGCTTTTTGGTCACCTTCATATATGCAAGTCCTAATGAATAGCTCAGATATAGATGCTAGTAGGAAATAGAAAATTTGGCGGAGCAAATTAATCTCCTGTGGCTTGTTATAGGGGATTTCAACTCTTACCTTTACTCACATGAAAAATATGGAGGTGGTAGACCAAATCTAAGAACCATGAGTAAACTTAGTGATTTCTTAAAGAATTTGAAATAACCAAGAAAGGGGGTTGAATTGGTTATTGTTTAAAACTCACTATTTTAAAAAAAATTTGGCTACTGAAAAACTTTGGTTGATAAAATCAGGTTAATGACGGAAGTTCCAAGATTTTTCAAAACACTATTTTGAATAATTAAATGCAGTAAATAGAGATAGATAGGAGAAATTAACACAATCACTTATTATAATGAGAGGTTAGGATCAAGTATCCTACGTCCTCTCACTCCCCATTACTTTAAGACGTAAGGAGAGTTGCTTCACTATATTGGGAATCAAGAATTACAGCTTGGCAACCTTCAATACACCAAGGGATCAGCCTATAAGACTTTTACTACCTACACAAGGTAACCCTTACGACAGGATCAGCCACTAAGAGCTTTTACTACCTAAACTAGATAACCTCAGCCGAAGGCTCAGCACAAGTGCTTTTACAACCAGACAAGTAACCTTACTCCCAGTAACCAACTAAGACCAGTAACCTACTGATCTATTAACCTCTTTGTCCTAGGTTCCCACCCAGACTCTAGACAAAAAGGGAAGAGATTAAGAAGTGAAGAAAAAGAGGAATACAGACTTCAAGAATAAAACTACTAAGATGAATGCAGGAAGACTATAGCTTGCTTTCTTAGGATGCTTTTAGACTTGTAAATCAATCTCTTGAAGTCCAATGTCCACGCCTTTGTGATTAAACAGACTTGAGCCCTTGTGAACGTTGGAGAGTCTTAATTGCAGCATATCATCTTTATTTGCTTTTGAAGGCTATCATACCTGGCAGATATATTCTTGACTCAGGTCAATGCTTGACAGCTCACTGACAGGTGCTTAACATGGTAGGATAGTTAATGCTGGAACATGCTACCTCTTCTCTGATTTCATGAAATCAACCTCATTCCCCTTTTCGGAATCATTAGTAATTAAACATATTTAAAGCCATAAATAATTCAAATGCAGACTTGCCTAAACAATTTAATTTATGAATTGATTATATAATTCAAGATTGACTCCTTCCTTAAGTACCTAGTCAAAGAATCACATCTTCAATGCAATATTAACCAAACTTTCCCTTTTTCATACCTCAAGAATTCTTTAACCAAGTAGGATAAACGAAATCGTATTTTTGTTGATGACACATTATCAAAACAATCTGAATGTGACACATGGTCCCAACATTCTCCCCCTTTTTGATAATGGCAAAAATGTGATTTTGATCAAGTAAGCAAGTGAATGGAAAGCTCCCCCTCAATCTAGAACTCCCCCTCAGTTTATACTTACAGTTTTGGAGCTTTCTGCTTAGCACACTTTTCTCCCCTTTTGGCATTAGTAAAAAGGGAAATAGAGAAGTTAATGGCAAATACGACAGATAAGCACTATTAACCATTGTCAGCAGAGGGCTATAAAAAAACAGAAAATAGAGCATATAAGTAGACACATAGCAAGTATAACAAGCATAACCATAGCAAGCCACCAGAGGGCTATTAAAAACATTCAAGCATAAATGGAGCCGACCAGAGGGGCAAAGCAGAGTCATCAAAACCCTCATAGAGGGGTAAAAAAACAAATAAAAAGATGGAGTGGCTGGACGTAGATTTATGGGGCTGAGGATGGAGTGACATTAGAAGGGTCAGGGTGGCCTGCATTCCCAATGTTGAGGGTCATGTCCGTAACCAGCTTCTTTAGTTCCTGCATTTCTTCAATAGTAGTGGTCACCTGAGCAGTGAGTGATCTGAGATGAGCACAGATCTCAGTCAGAGGGGTCAGCAGCGCTGGAGTTGGTTCAGGTGATGAGGCAGATGTCTTGGGGGATGGTATAAGATTAGGCAGATCAGGGTGATCTTCATGTTCTGGCTCATGTCCAAATGCAGGGTCAGCGGCAGATGGTTGACTGGTGACATTAAGGGGATCATCCTGAGGAAACTCTTTGTCAGATGAAGAGGAGTGCATAGTTTCTTCTGTTTTGTCAGGAGGAGTAGGAGAGTCAGAGTACATTGTGGCATCTGAATCTTCTTCCTCAGTCTCCTTCTATTCTTCGGACACTTGGATAGGAGAAGATGGGGTTGATGACTCCTTCTTGAGAATTCTGGAGGACTTCCTTCTTCCAGTTGTCTTAGGAGGTTGTCTGCCATGTTTCACATTCATCTTTTTCTTGGAGGGTCCTTCACCAAGTTCACTTTTAGGTTTGCCTATTTTTACCCATGCACCATCAATCTTCCTGTAGCTCATATTCAGAACCAGTCTATTATCGTAGATGGCTTAGGCCGCAGCTTCACAGAAATCATCATGGACAAAAACAACTCCTCGTTATCTTGCGATAATGGTTATGAGAGACCCATAGGACAGATCGGCATTCGGGCGAGCCAAAGTATCTTTCATATGGTTCAAGATGATGAAGGCCAGATCTGGTTCCCACCCTTTCAGAGCACACCACATTAGAAAAATATCAATGTTTGATGGGTCATTTGATTACCTGCTTTAGGTAGGATCATCTGAGAGAGAACATGAGCCATGAGGCGCTCATTTACTCCTAGTTGTCCAAGGATGATTTCATCAGAAGTTCCACCATTGATCTTTATCACAGCTTTCTCGTACGAGTAGGCTTCCAAGGAGATGGGTTCTTTGTTAGAATACCTCTTGAAGTCTCCTTCCTTCAGTCCTATCCACATTTGCAAATTTTTCATAGTCAGATCAATCTTCTTTTCTCTCAGCATCGATTTCTCGACTATCTCTCCATCTATTTCTGAGAATGAAAGATTCGAGTAGAATTCTTTCACAAGTGCTGGGAACACCTTCTCTTTGATGGAAAAAAATGGTCTCCACCCCATGAGTGAGAACATCTGGAATACGGTTAGCCCAGGTTCTTTGTCGAAGAACTCAAAGTTGACTTCTCGAGGCGTGCATATGCCTCTATCTTTGATATTGTCTTCGAAATGAGTTTTAGCAGCTTCATCGAGAAAAAGCTTGGGCCTTTTTGCAGTCTTGGTGGGAGATGAAGGAGCTTTTTGCTTTACGATTGCCTTTGACGCCATGTTTTCTGAAAGCTTTTGTGTTTTAGGTTTTTAGAGGCAGTGAGTTATGGTGCTTTAGGGTTTTGGTTCTTTTTAAAGGTTGAGGGAGGCGGTTTCCAGAGATTTAGTTGGTGAGAGGATAGGTGTTTCCGAGGCATGATTATGGCTAGGAGATCGTGGGAGAGAGATTGTAGTGATATAGCAGTTAATACAGAGATTTTGTCCAATCACACATTAAGAGCAGATCTTTCATAATTACAGCAGCTTATCACGCGGGAAAAATTCAAAAATTAAAAGTAAAAGGGCACACATATATTTGCCTTGATTAACTTTATTTTCACCATTAATTTTCAAAAAAGAAGCATTGCTCAAGAAGTTAATCCTTGATGGAGTCAGAGTTGGTTAATCCCAATTCTCTTCTTATCTTACAGAAGGTGTTAGTAGCCAGAGGTTTGGTAAAAATATCAGCTAGCTTCTGATCAGTAGATACGAATTCTAGGCTAATGTCACCTTTTTGAATATGATCCCTAAGAAAATGGTGCCTAATTTCAATGTGCTTGGTTCTAGAATGCTGGATAGGATTTTTTGAGAGATTAATGGCACTAGTGTTATCACACCTAATTGGTACATGGTCAAGTTTTAGGTTATAGTCTTTAAGTTGATGTGTCATCCATAAGAGTTGTGCACAACAACTTCCTATAGCTACATACTCAGCTTCGGCAGTAGACAAGGCAACAAAAGTCTGTTTCTTGCTATGCCAGGACACAAGACAATTACCCAGAAATTGACATGTACCACTTGTGCTTTTTTGTTCAATTTTACATCCTCCAAAATCAGCATCTGAGTTACCCAAGCAAATTGCACTCATTATCCTTAGGATACCATAGACCAAGATCTTTGGTTCCTGCTAGATATCTAAAGATTCTTTTTGCAGATTTAAGATGAGATTCTTTTGGATCAAATAGAAACATAGCACGGAGACATACAACAAACATAATATCTGGCCTACTAGCAGTAAGATATAACAAGGAGCCAATCATACCTCGGTATACCTTTTGATCTACTAATTTGGTTGATGTACCGATTGGTGTATGAATGCTTTTTACCTGGTCTAAACCAAATTTCTTCAGAAGCTCCCTGGTGTATTTCTCTTGATTAATGAATATTCCTTCTTTGGTTTGTTTGACTTGAAGTCCGAGGAAGAAAGACATTTCTCCCATCATACTCATTTCAAACTCACCTGTCATTAGTTTAGAGAAATCCTTGCACAGTATTTCACTAGTTGAGCCAAAAATAATATCATCAACATAGATTTGAACAATGATAATGTCTTTTTCATGATTTTTTGTAAACAGGGTAGTATCAGCCTTTCCCTTGGTAAAACCATTTTTGATAAAAAAATTCACTTAGTCTTTCATACCAAGCTCTAGGAGGTTGTTTCAGATCGTAGAGAGCCTTTGTTAGTTTATACACATAGTTAGGTTTTTCCATGTTTTCAAATCCAAGAGGATGTTTGACATACACATCTTCTTTTAAATTTCCATTTAAGAATGCACTTTTTACGTCCATTTGATATAGCTTAAAGTTCATTGAACATGCAAATGCAAGGAATATTCTAATAGATTCTAGTCTAGCTATTGGAGCAAAAGTTTCATCATAGTCAATACCTTCTTGTTGATTATAACCTTAAGCTACTAACTTGGCTTTGTTTCTTACAACGTTCACTTCTTCATGGAGCTTGTTCTTGAATACCCATTTGGTTCCAATTACCGATTGGTCTTCTGGAGTGAGAACCAAATTCCAGACTTTATTTCTTTCAAACTAATTTGGCTCCTCTTGCATTGCCACGATCCAACAATCATTGAGTAGAGCTTCATCAACCTTTTTAGGTTCAGTTTGAGACATGAACGTTGTATGATTCATACACATGAGTGCCATATTGTTCATGTTCTTGAAGGAAAATCGGGTTCTTCTTCCTTCTTGTGGATCTCCTATGATGAATTGCATTGGATAGGTTGAGGAATGTCTCCATTCTCTTGGCATTTTTTCTCTATCCAAAGGTTGCTGGCTGGAAACGGGTGATACACGAGTCTGGTCATTGTCATCATTCTCAGTGATGAATTTGTTTGATTCAGGCTCTTGTTCTTTCTGAGATTGTGATTCCTCAGTTGCATGGTTACTATTACCTGTTTCAAGAACTCCCTCTTCGAGACTAATTCTTTCAAGAATAGGATTAGTTTCATAAAATACAACATGCATGCTTTCTTCTACTGTAAGTGTTTTCTTGTTATAAACTCTGTAGGCTTTGCTATATAGGGAGCACCCAACAAAAATTTCTTCTTCAGACCTAGTGTCCAGTTTTCCTAGATTATCTTTGTTATGATAGATATACCATTTACATCCGAAGGCTTTGAAGAATCCTGTATTTGGTTTTCTTCCTTTCCATAACTCATACGGAGTTTTTCCTAGTATTGACCTAATGGTGGTTCTGTTCAGAATGAAATATGCAGTACTGACTGCTTCTGCCCAAAGATTCTTAGGAAGATTGTTTTCACAGAGCATGGTTCTAGCCATATCAAGAAGTGATATGTTTTTCCTCTCAACAACACCATTTTGTTGTGGTGTTCTTGGAGCTGAGAAATTATGGCTGATGCCTCTTTCTTTGTAGAAATTTTCAAAAAGGCTGTTTTCAAATTCTTTCCCATGATCACTTGTAATGCTTGTGATAACTTCCCCTTTTTCATTTTGAACTTGATTACAAAAGGTTTTAAAATTTTCAAAGCAATCACTTTTTGAGGCTAGAAACAGGACCCAAGTAAACCATGAAAAATCATCTACTATTACCATACCATAGTACTTACCTTCTGGTTCTTAGAGGACCAAATAGGTCCATATGAATGAGTTGGAGAGGTCTCTCAGTTGAGACAAACTCCTTTGATTTGAAGGAGGATCGTGTCTGTTTTCCAAGCTGGCAAGCCTCACAGATGTGATCTTTTACAAATTTCAAGCTTGGAAGTCCATTGACCAGATTTCCTTTAGAGAGCTTGGATAAACTTCTCATACTAGCATGAGCAAGTCTTTTGTGCCAGAGCCAACTTTCATTAATAGTGGAGGCTAAACACTTAAGAGAAGCAAGGGGCGAGTCATCCAGAATATATACATTGTTATGTCTAACTCCTTCAATTAGAATATTATCACTATCCTTTTCATGAACCATGCATTTAGTGGATTGGAAGGTTACCTTATTACCTTTATCACAGAATTGAATAATTCTAATTAGGTTGTGTTTTAAGGCATCAACCAGAAAGACATTATCAATTGACAAAGAAGAATTTATCGACACCTTACCAAAACCTATGATCCTTCCTTTATTGTTGTCTCCAAAGGTTATTGTTTTATGAGTCAGGGACAGGAACTTTGATGCATCACCTGTCATATGCCTGGAGCAACTTGAGTCCAAAATTCATTGCTCCTTCTTCATTTTAGCATTGACACAGACCTGTTTCAATGAGATTGATTTTAGGTACCCACTGTTTGTTGGGTCTTGAAGTGGTTAGTCAAATAGTTTGATGCACGAATTGACCCTTTTGGTACCTAGATTTTCTTTACTATGACTCTTTTGTTTTTGCATGTTCCTCCTGCCTTATGTCCTCCTTGTTTGCAAATGTAACAGACTCTAGTATTTCTTGGTTTTGGTTCCTACTTTGTGAAAAATTTCTTGTAAGGTTTTTCAAAGATTTCCTGTTGGTAACCTAATCCTATTTTATCAAAGCATGCTTTACCTGTTCCTAGAAGTTTATTTAGATTTTCTTGGCACTGAACAAATTTTGCTAAATCCTTTGTTAAAACATCAACCGTTTTGGTTAATTCCTTGTTTTCGATTTTTAAATTTTTGGTTGATTCTTCTAGGATTGTGATCTTATTTTCTAGCTCTTCTTTTTCTACTCTTATCAGATTACCTGTTTCTTCTAGTTTATTATTTTTATTAGTTATATCTTCTGAGAATGCCTCCATTTCTTTTACCTTCTCTTTTAGCTTATCTCTTTCTTCTTTAAGCTCATCAAGTATACTTATTAGTTCCTTGTGAGTATTCTATAGTGTCACGACCCCCACCCGAGGGCACGTGACCGGCACAGACTAAGGGTAGAATCCCCGAGCCTGTAAGCCTATATGTTAATTCTAAAACATGTCTTTTGATTTGATATTTAACCGTTCAAATTTAATCCATCACATATTACAATTTTAATCAATTTCACAATACCAATTCAACAATTTTACAAAATCCCAAAATCTGTCTCTAGGCTAATGCAGCTGACATTTAAAGATGAATGAATTTTTACAAATTTCAAAGGTATTATCAAAGCAAAGACCTACACGAACCAAGTGTAGCTTCTTCTATTGCCGCCTTCACCGGACCAAGGTGCATACCTTACCTATACCTATCTCTGAAAAATGTAAAACCACGAGGGGTGAGTCATACGACTCAGTGAGGGGTAAACCCATCCTAGACGTGGTAGAAGGGTACCACCACGAAAGGGACGGGAGTGTCACACATAAGCAATTACATTATCATTTATTAGATAGCAACAAAACATTTCTCAAAAACTAACCAAGGTCTATGTACCAATCATACTTACACATACACACATTTCATAAGAGTCATATACACATTGAAGACATAAACCACTCAAGTGGTGTCCATACATCAATTTCAAGAACAATCTTTATATCTAAGTTCAAATGAGAGCAATCCAAGAATCAACAAATAGTTGGAAATAATGTTGTCCACATTGGGTTAAGATCTGCTTGGGCACCATTTAATGAAAGAATGCTTTTAGGAATGATAAAATTCTAAAAGAATTTAGTATTCAAATTGGTGTCCAAGGTTTTCCAAGTAATACAAGAGAATGAACCCCCTATTTGGTTTTGAAAATGCATAAGAAATACATTTTTTTATGAAGAGGGTTCATATGATAAAGAAAAGAAACTATGAGACCAACATTACCTTTTCACACAAATTCCTTCCCACTAGCAAACAAGGGGTGAGGTTCAACTAGGTTCCTTCCCTCCTCCGTTGCTTACCAATAGGTTCTTAGCAAATGGGTTGGTTAAGTGGTTCAACAAGGTTCCTTCCCACCACCTTCCCAATCTTACAATTCTAACGGCGCATGGTTCAACCTCGTTCCTTCCCACGCCCGTCTTTGTGCATTAACACAAGGTTAGTCCCATGGTTCAACCTTGTTCCTTCCCATGCACCACCTTAGATCATAGCTCATGATTGGTCACATAGTTCTGCCTTTGCTCCTTCCCATGTTCTCAACCATGCAACATTCACACAAGGTGTATGGTTCACCCATGGTCCTTCCCATACACCTAACAAAATAATATTCAGACTTAATTAAAATCCTTTGATTCGTGCAAAAATCATGCTAATGAGTCTAATCATAAATCAATCCAATTCCCAATTCACAGAGAAGCAAATAACTTATTCTTTTCATTCACAACAACCATCCTGACCTATACACGCAGTTAAACAATTCAATCATAACTCGTGAAATAAAACCCATACACAAGGTCAAGTTTCATCAACAATCATCCATGAGTACAAGCTTACATTTAGAAGTCCACAATTTTCATGTCTATATCAATCATTACAACTATACATGAATTCCGCGCACGCAAAAAGAAATACACACATTGGGTCACACAATCACATCAAGCAATCAACCCTTTAGGGGCAAAGATGAGAGAGTCCCTCACCTTAACAACTCCATTGATTATATTCTTAAGTGCCCTAGCCTCCAAGGAGTTTCTTTGGTCCCTCATTTCCAAGCCACAATTACCCTTTTGCAAAATGCGCGTTGGTTTCAACTTCTTGGAAGCCAAATCTTAATCTAAATGCATTATAATACAAATGCATCAATTTAATATCTAAGCATAAACTGATTCATTCTCATTCGTAGCTTTTTCTTTTTAACGTTTACTAATTCAAAAACACTTTCACTTTAAACATGCCATTAAAAATTAAACTCTACTACCAATATCCATAACAAGTTTTCTTACACTCATGAATCAATACAAACAGTTTTATTTTAAATTTCCAAATTTCCATAATCATATAGATTAGCCAGAATTGAGAATTTCCACACAGATTCCCCAAATCAACCCAAAACAACACACACGATGAACCAGTAAGTTTTAAGCAATTCAAAATTCATCCGAATATTTTTCTATAAATTTCTGGAATTTCTTTAACATGTATATTAACACATATAAAAATTTCAGTCTCTCAGGTTATCCCAATAATTTATTATAATTCCAAGAACACACAAACATCAAAACAGAGTCAAGAACGCAACAGCCAACTTTCGAAGGCATTTTCTAAGAATCTAACCGTTGGATTTTTCATTAAAGGTACAATTTTGAAAAAAATGGATGTTAGCTTTCCCTGGGATTTTGAATCACTCAGATCGGCCCCGTAACGAAAGAGCAAAATGCAAATGAATGAACAAAGATCAGATTCACGACAGTAGAAAAACTCAGCAAACATGTTCAATGGTTTTGAGACTTAAATCTTCACAAAAATGGATGTTCAACAATGTATGATTCTTGCCAAAAATAGGTAAGGGCAAGCACGTTACCTTGTCACGTCTTTACTCTTTTCGCTTTTGTTATTTAAAGGAAAGTTAGGTCTGATGTGACCAGGCTTCTTGCTTTTGAAGCAAGTTACTTCCTCCTTGTGGTTACTCTTTTTAGAGGTTGACTCTTTTCTTCTTTCATCAAACATTTTTCTATACATGTTGTACACCTTTTTTGCAAGAAGTGCTACATCATCATCATCGGAGGAGAGTTCTTCTTTAGTGAGTTTTAAGGCCACTGCTTTCTCTTTCTTGGGTTGATGACACAGAAAGCTACCTTCCCAAGCTATTAGGTTTCCTCTTAGCTCATCAAAAGACATTGTTTCTGGTTTATCACTCTCGGATAGTGCAGCTACCTTTACATGCTCATCTTGCTCCATTCAAAATCTTCGTATTCTCTCATTCGTTTGTCAATTCGAGCCTTCCTCACGCCTAAGATTCCTTCATGGGTTAGGCCCATCTTTCCCCAAATTTCTTTGGCTGTCTCAAATGCTGAGAGCTTGTTGTATTCATCTTCATTCACTGCACAAAACATAAAGTTTTTAGATTTATCATTTTGCTTAGCTATAGCAATGCCAGCATCTATCCATTTCTTCTTAGGTTTAGGAATGGTTTTATCATGAACTAGTTTGGTTATGGCAACTGGTCCATTTTCAATAATTTTCCATATCCTTATATCTGTTCCTTGGAGCCAGTTCCTCATTCTATTTTTACAATAGCTATAGTTTTTTCTATCAAAGAATAGAGGTCGTTAGGTAGAATGTCCCTCAGAGAATGTACCCATTATAGATAGTGGATCTCTTTGAGGAGGTTAGTCCTAAACATTTTAGAGACCTTCCTCTGATACCAATTGAAATAACCAAAAAGGGGGGGTTGAATTAGTTATGGTTTAAAATCATTATTTTAAAAAAATTTGGAGCCAGTTCCTCATTTTATTTTTCCAGTAGCTATAGTTTTTTCTATCAAAGAATAGAGGTCGTTGGGTAGAATGTCCCTCGGAGAATGTACCCATTATAGATAGTGGATCTCTTTGAGGAGGTTAGTCCTAAACATTTCAGAGACCTTCCTCTGATACCAATTGAAATAACCAAGAAGGGGGGTTGAATTGGTTATGGTTTAAAATCACTATTTTAAAAAAATTTGGCTACTGAAAAACTTTGGTTGATAAAATCAGGTTAATGATGGAAGTTCCAAGATTTTTCAAAACACTATTTTGAATAATTAAATGCACTAAATAGAGATAGATAGGAGAAATTAACACAATCACTTATTATAGTGAGAGGTTCAGATCAAGTATCCTACGTCCTCTCACTCCCCCTTACTTTAAGACGTAAGGAGAGTTGCTTCACTATATTGGGAATCAAGAATTAGAACTTGGCAACCTTCAATACACCAAGGGATCAGCCTATAAGACTTTTACTACCTACAGCAGGTAACCCTTAAGACAGTATCAGCCACTAAAAGCTTTTACTACCTAAACTAGGTAACCTCAATCGAAGGCTCAGCACAAGTGCTTTTACAACCAGACAAGTAACCTTACTCCTAGTAACCAACTAAGACCAGTAACCTACTGATCTATTAACCTCTTTGTCCTAGGTTCCCACCCGGACTCTAGACAGAAAGGGAAGAGATTAAGAAGTGAAAAAAATGAGGAATACAGACTTCAAGAATAAAACTACTAAGATGAATGCAGGAAGACTATAGCTTGCTTTCTTAGGATGCTTTTAGACATGTAAATCAATCTCTTGAATTCCAAAGTTCACGGCTTTGTGATTAAATAGACTTGAGCCTTTGTGAACGTTGGAGAGTCTTAATTGTAGCATATCATCTTTATTTGCTTTTGAAGGCTGTCATATATGGCAGATATATTCTTGACTCGGGTCAATGCTTGACAGCTCACTGCCAGGTATTTAACATGGTAGGATAGTTAATGCTGGACCACGCTGCCTCTTCCCTGATTTCCTGAAATCAACCTCATTCCCCTATTCGGAATCATTAGTAATTAATCATATTTAAAGCCATAAATAATTCAAATGCAAACTTTCCTAAATAGTTTAATTTCTAAATTGATTATATAATTCAAGATTGATTCCTTCCTTAAGTACCTGGTCAACGAATCACATCTTCAATGCAACATTAACCAAACTTTTCCTTTCTCATACCTCAAGAATTCTTTGACTAAGTAGGATAAATAAAATCGTATTTTTGTTGATGACACATGGTCCCAACAGAATTGCAGTATCTCTGACCTTGAATATAAAGGTCCCAAATTCAGTTGGTGTAGGAAGGGCCTTAAAGAAAAGTTAGATAGAGCTACAGTCAATATGGAGTGGAGGTTTAAATTCCCCAACTCGACCGCTTTCACTCTCCCTGCCCTCAAAAGTGATCATTGCCCCCATTATGATTAAAACTGACTCAAACAGTGCTCCGAACACTATAGGTGAAAAACCCTTTAGGTTCCAAATTGTGTGGATGACAGACGATTCTTTTAGTGATCTAGTTAAGGAAGCCTGGAAGAATCAAAACCCTTGGTCCCAAGCCACAAATACTTTCACCGCTAAAGCCGAAGCTTGGATAGAGATTCATTTGGTAATATTTAGAAATGTAATAAGAAGATATTGGGCAGACTAGAGGGAATTGAGAGAAAAATAGCTTATAGAGATATTCCCTTCTTGGAGAACCTTAAGAGAGAACTGTGGAAGGAGTACGAAATATCTTACTCCAGGAAGAATTAATTTGGTTCCAAAAGTCTAGATCCAATTGGCTTAACTATGGAGATAGAAATACAAGCTATTTCCACATGTCAACTATGACTAAAAGAAACAAAAATAAAATAGAAGCTCTTCAAGACTCTGATGATACTTGGATCAGTGATGACCTTGCTTTAAAAGACTTGGTAAACAATTTCTTTAGAGCCCTTTGCTGCCATAATGACTCTGTGACATTAGGGGTCTCCCAACTCTTAGTGAGGCTGCAGCAAGCTTTATTCAATCTCCTATCTCAAATAATGAAATTAAGGACATCATTTTAAACATGAATCCCCATAAAGCCCTGGGCATAGATGGATTGCATGCTTATTTCTTTCAAGTTTCTTGAGACCAAATTGGTGACTCTATTATTAGCCTCATCAAAAGGATTTTTGCCAACCCTTGTCATGAGGAGGAAATAAATCAAACTCTTCTTGTCTTAATTCCTAAAATTGACTCCCCTGAACATGTTAAACAATTAACACCCATAAGCCTTTGTAATGTTGTTTACAAAGCCATTACTAAGTTGATTGCAAATATAATCAACCTTATTTTAATGAATTGATTTCTAATACTCAGTGTAGTTTTGTTCTAGGGAGAACTAGTTCTGAAAATATAATTATCGCTCAAGAGATTATTCACTCCATGAAAAGGACCAAGAGTAAAAAAGGGTCAAATGGCCCTAAAGGTTGACCTTGAAAAGGCCTATGATAGGATGGAATGGAACTTCCTCCAAAACACCCTTGAGTCCATTAAAATGGCAAAAAACATTATTGATCTTATCATGAATTGTGTTTCAACTAGTACCATGCAAATTTTATGGAATGGAGAGAAGCTAGATGAATTTAAACCCTCTAGAGGTCTTAGACATGGAGATCCTCACTCTCTATATCTTTTTTTATTTGTATGGAAACGTTTTTTAGATCATTAATGAAGCTATCAGATTGGGCTATTGGAAACCCATCACCATTAGCAGAAACGAGCCTTAAATATCTCACCTTTTCTTTGCTGATGATCTCTTTCTTTTTGCAGAAGCTAGAGTAGAGCAATATGAAATCATTCACAATTGCCTGTCTTACTATTATTTAGCCCTTGAATTTGGCAAAAATACTATTTAGTCCCCGAATTTGCAACTCTGCCAACTATTTAATCCCCAAATTTGGCAAAAATACTATTTAGTCCCGAATTTGCAACTCTGTCAACGATTTAGTCCCGAATTTGCAACTCTGTCAACGATTTAGTCCCTTGATCGTTACCTGTTAGATAACCAGGCACAAGCTGATGTAGCCGTTAAATACTGATGTGGCACTGTTAAGTGCCTGGGCACATGCTACCTCACATGCCACATCAACATTTAATGGTTACGTCAGTTGGTTATCTAACAAGTAACAGTTAGGGGACGAAATAGTTGATAGAGTTGCAAATTCCAGGACTAAATAGTATTTTTGTGAAGTTCGGGGACTAAATAGTTGACAGAGTTGCAAATTCGGGGATTAAATAGTATTTTTGCCAAATTCAGAAACTAAATAGTTGACAGAGTTACAAATTTGGGGACCAAATAGTATTTTTGCCAAATTCGGGGACTAAATAGTAGTTTGACCAACAATTCAAGGACTAAATAGTATTTTGCCTCTTTTCTAAAACTCTCCTTCTACCTAAGTTCTCTTCCTACCTACTCGTTTCATCATAAGAAAGGAAAGAAGCAATTTCACATCAAGTTCTCTCTTCGCGCCTACTACCTCCAACTTCTTCCTCAGCCATACTAAAGAGCTTAAGCTTTAATGGTGCATTTAATGCTTGAAAGTGGTTGAAGTTTTTGAAGAAGCTCCTTCTAATGGCTAGTATTTTGGAGTGTTATTTATTGCAGCATTGAAGAAGTCTTGATCATCAATTGAATATAAGCTAAAATAAAGAGAAAAACATTCTGAGTGATTGAGTTATTGCTGCATTTATTTTCATGCTCTTAGTGAGTAGTTGAATATCTGTGATTTCATATCTTTGTGATTTATTGTTTCTTTGTGGTTGTAAACATCTTTCTTCTTCTGGTTGTTGTATGGTGAATAATTTTAAGAGGTTCTTTGTGTAAACACCAAGTGTGGTTGATCTTTGAGGGTGGTTTCAAGGTTGTCAGAACTTTAAGTATTATTCAACAATCCGGTTCCTTGGTTAGGATTACTTAGTTGTAATGTCTTAAAGGTTATATAAAATCTTCTAACTAGTTGGTTAGCGAAAGGGAGGATATAGGACTCAAGGCAACTTGAGTGTGAACCTCTTTAAAAAAATTGTTGTTTGATTCACATTCCTTGTACTTTCAGTTATTTTTGTAAAGGAATTGTCTTTCAAATTGGAACCTAATCTTTTTCAAGAAAAAGGAATCGTAACTTTTAAAAATCCGCATTATTTTAACTACCCAATTCAATAGATGTGGCAAAAGCTTCAAATAATACATGAAGCAAATGATGATGTTAAGTGGAATCGGATGGAGATGTTTATCAACGACTTAGAGAACTTCAAAACGAAACCTAGAGAGTCTATTGAAGACATGTACTCTGAATTTGGAAAAATAATAAATGATCTTAATGCACTTGGTAAAAAATATTCAAATATTCAATTGTGCAGAAAAATAATTTTGAGCCTGTCCATTTGTGGAGACCAAAGGTGCTTGCTATACAAGTGATAACTCTATGAAAATAGTGTTACTTGGGCTTGTATTTCATTGAATTATGATGCTTTAACTATCGTTGAACTATTTTGGTTGATTTGTAGTGTGTTTGTGGATGTTTAGGTGTTTTGGTACATTTGGCATGAGTTTAGTGAGTTTTAGTTTTGTTTTAAGATTGTTTGATGTTGTTTTGTTGTGCTCAGAGTGTTTATTGGTTTGTTGCTCTTACTTTTAGGGCTTAATATGGACAAAGTAGCTCGATTTGGTGCATTGGAGGATGTCAAAACAGAGTTGGAACCAAACGGATCAAGTTCTGGGCTGGTTTAAAGAATCTTGGCAGAGGGATGGCACTATAGCGCCATTTCGAAGCGCTATTGCACCATGTCTCTATCTGGAAAGTGAAAAAAGATGAATTTTGGGCAATTGAGGTAGAAAGGTGGCCTTTGCCTAGGGCAGTTATGGAAATAAGCTTTTTAGCTGATAATGTGTTTTCTTCGAAGACAAAGTTTCTATTCATCTTTTCTTCTCTTGTAGTTTTAATGATGTTTGTTGTCATTGATTTGATTTTGAACTTTTAATAGGCTAGGCTAAACTTTCTTATCCTAGGGTTGTGGTACCCTAGCATGTAGATTGTGGTTTTTCATTACCTTTGCTGCTTTTATTCAATGAATGGATGTTTATTCAACTTGTTATGCTTGAAACCTAACTGTTTGTCCATTGCATTGCGTAGTTTGGAAAATTTGGGTATCCTTGGAAGTCTGATCTCCTAGTTTTAATTTACCTAATTATGCAGTAAAGCACAACCGGGGTAGATCTGTCTCACGGAATCCTAAATAACTAAAAGAAAACAAAAGAAAGCAACAACAAAAATACTCTATGGGGAGTTATATCGAACAATTTGTGGGTGTGTGTGAATGGTTGAAAACTAAAGATATAAAGCAAATTAAAATAAACGGGGATGGATGATGATGAATATCCCTTTTAAAGAATGACTTAGATATATCCTAGCCAGCACAACAGATAATAGAGATCGCTATTCAATGGCCATTTTTTAATACCATTCAATCAACCGATCGAACTCTTAGGGTACTGATTTAATTGGTAAATTTGTCTCGCACTCGAATTTTCCTGATTCATTCAGACCTACATTGAAGTATATGGGAAATAGTTCCTCTATGGGTTCAACTAAACAATCACAGTACCATTAGATGTGTCGAATATAATTCATAAAGATTAATGGGACCCCCAATTCAATCAAAGTAATTCATTATCGAAATACAGTCAAACAAATTACATAGATCAAAATGATTTCTACATCAATTTAGCTATTCTAAAGCAGAAACCGATGTACACTTGTCGTTTGCCCTTATAGATCCAATCTCTATTGCCATGATGAGACAGATCTATAAGCATAAAAGTAAATTGAGCAACATTGAACATTAAAGAGTAGATTCTCCTTGTTAACATTGTTGGCTCAAGTCATCTACTCATCCTCCTCAAGGGAATGGAGAAGGAGAAGGAAGGAAGGAGAAGAAGAAGAAGAAGAAGAAGAAGATTGACATCCCTTTCGGAGGATGATCGCAGTCTGTCATAGCTGTTACAAAACATAGTAAGAATTGTATTATGATGACTATTTCCGAATATCATTCAATCAACCGATCGAACAATTGAGGCTTATTGATGACACCCAAATTAGACATGTTGACATGTGTCATTTTGCTTAATATTGATAATAATTAGAAATCTTACAGTAAAAGGCACTAACAGAATACATAAGTGTCCAAATTAGGAAAGTGATAAATGTAATACCCGAGGGGTATTTTTAGAATCAGGTCAATTGTGTATAGTAAGACTTAGCATGGTCATCATTTGGAGTTGGAATGTAAGGACAAAATAAAAAAATTAAAAAAATAAATGAACAATAGAAATAAATAATAATTTTGTGTATACATAAAGATAAATAAAATTAAATAGGAATTGATGGGATAATATGAAATTGATAAAATTGTGAAATTGAAGTTAAGCATTTTGGCTAAAGAAAATAAAAATAAATTTCTTTTGAGTGAAATAAAATTTTTGGGATATAATTAAGGTTTTAATAGTTTTAGAGTTGAGAATTTAAGAAAATTAAAATAAATATGAAAATTAGGTAGAAAAATTATAATTTTGTTTAAAAGTGGTTATATGAATTATTCAAAGCTTATAGTTTAAATTTGAGAATGTTTCGAAAATAAAAATTTTACTGGGTAGGAAATTTTCATATGCAAGACACTCAATGACAAATAATTTTAGTAGGCTTACGATTAGCCAAAATTTTCAAAATTTTTCTATTCTTACCTACAAATAAATATAGTTATGAAAATCCAATCAAAACTCTATTTCACTGTACCCCAAAAGTTGTCAATTGCCCAAACTACCCTTAAATGCTCAAACCCAATTTATAAGCAGCAGGCAGCAACATGTCACTCATTCTTTCTCTTCCTCTTCTTATTCTCTTCTCTTTTTCATTCTTATGTGATAGGCAAAGGGAGAAATCCCAAAATCTCCCACTTCCGACCACTTCCTTTGCTTCCAATCATCATTCCTAAGTTTCTTCAAGCCTCCTCCACCATTGTTGAGCCTCAAGGAGCTCCAAAAATCATGCCTCCACCTCTTAAATCATAATGTTCTTGTTGGAATGAGTTTCTAATGGATAGTATATCAACCTAGGACTCTTTTGGAACATAGAAAACACCCCAATAAGAATTTCTTTGGAGGATTTCAACCTAGGGTTCATGTTGGACTAATTTTTGTGAAAATTTTTGGAATTTTTGATTTCTTTGAAATTGTTGATATGTATGAACTCTAAATGATATGTTTAGTTATTTTAAATGATTTGGAAGAATGGCCAATAGTTGGATTGTTGATTGATGGACCCATGGTTAAATTGGGAAAATTCCATATTTGGCAAAAGCTCTCCATTGATGGAGCTTGATGGGGGTGCAAACTTTTAAAGATGGTTTCTTAAAGTGAGATTGATTTTAAACCAAAAGAAAAACTCCCAAATGATGACCATAGCTTAGGTAGTGGAATTTAGGCATTGATATGTGTAGAAGTGGAAATTGGTTAATATGGAGTTTATGGAAAATTAGCACACACATGTGTAGATAAGTAGTTTAATTGGTGTGGTTCTATTTGTTAGGACTCAAGTACTTCCTTGGAGACAAGAGTGCTCAAGGGTTACTAAGTAAATCGGCCAAGGTGAGGGGCCCTTCCATTCTAGCCCCAAGGGTTGTATGATAACCTTGATTTGTGGGCTTGTTTATACGTGAATGTTTGTAAATACTTAATTTTATGTCTGCTACTAATACTCTGTCATTATATTGGCAGTTGCTGGAATTTTGTACAATGAATTGTTTGTGATTGTTAAAGTCGAAATATGGTGGATCAAGTACATATGGGTGACGATGAAGAATTCTGCACACATATGTGCTTGACCCAAGAATTATGGCCATAACATATATGGTACCAAGGGTAAGGGCTTTTTGTCGGGTCAGATTCGGAAAGTGTCTTCATGTTGGCATTTCGTCGAGTAAGGTTCAAAATTGCCTTCATGTATATATACACTTGTGGATACTCTGTTGAGCCGGTTCGGAGTATGCCACCATTACTAGTTGGTTAATCCGTTGAGTTGGTCCAGATTGAACCAAGCGGGCTTCCCGAGACGATGTTCTGGAAAGTGTCGATGTAGATGGACACCTCGGCGGGTTGGTGCCAGGGTGCGCCACCAAACACAACATTTCGTGGAGACGATCCCGGAATGGGTCGTGTGCCTATGCGTATCGATGTAAACTACCGAGCGTATAGGTACTCAACACTAGTGTAAACCCTCAATGTCCTTGGTATGCACTATGACTAGATTTCATTTTCTTCGAACATGCCATGACGATGGTCGGTATCCTCACGTGACGTCAAGACAAAGTTATTTTCTTAAAAGGGTCATGACATCGATTGTTGTCTTGACGTGGCGTTGAGGAAACCTTGTTTTTAAAATACTATATTTCAAGTCCAACCGACCATGACGATGGATTAAGTCTTATAGTGCATCGGGATAGATAGGGAGGACCGACACGTCACGGCGGCAACAAGGTAAGAAAAGGTACGTAAGTTTGGCGAGTGAACTGCACTTGGATGTTAATCTTTGTTCGGTGTTTCTCGATACACGCATGTCAGTATGGATCATTAATGTATGTTGTGGTATGGTTAAAGTAGAGTTTGTAGATGTTCTATTTCTTGAGAACAATTATATAATTATCAAAGATGAATTGAAGTGTATGCGTATGTGAATGTGGTTTCTCCCCTTCCCGGTCGTAATGGTACCTACGCCTAGGATGGGAGAGTCACTCACTGATTCATTGACTCACCCTCTAGTGGTTTACTTTTTTAGATACAGGTACCGGTCATGCTTCCACGTCGGCTCAGTGAAGGCGACATTTTGCTAGCACTCACATTCTGTCTCCTTGGGTGGCTTTGATTTTATTTTGGATATTGTAATGAATTGATTACACTTTGTGGTTATTATACTCTAGACTTGTCAGCTCCACATACTTAAAGACAGGATTATTTTGGGGGACTTATTATCCTTATGTATACGAATTTGCATGTGAATAGGATATGTCACATGCTGGAGTGTGTGGCAACGTATATGACAGATATATATTATGTCTGTTTGAGTATACATATAAACTAAAGCAGCACTTGGCTGTGGATTGCAGGTGTAAGATAGGTCACACAGGAGATGTGAGCCATATATATTGATAATGTGTGTACACGATTGGGAATGATAGTTAAATGAAATAGGTGTTAAGGTTAACAGACTCAGGGTTAGGCCCTCTGTTTGTGTCGGTCACGTGCCTCCGGGTGGGGGTCGTGACAATAAAAGTGGGGTTTTAACATATATTTTGTGATAAAACTGTCTTTATAATTATTTATCATAAATCAAGTATTATTACAAAGGTCTTGGGTTGATTTCATATCAAGTCGGAGCCATTGAGCCACTTGGGATTAGAGCAAAAGGACTGAATTGAAGACAGGAAAGCAGCAAGGACTAAACTGAAGAAGAAAAAGGAAGGCAGAAGTCAACGCAGAGTCAACATAAATTATGGTTGCTTGCCAAGGCAAGCAATACATTGCTCGCCGCGACGAGCATACAAGAATTCGAGGACGAGCAATTCAAATTTAAATTCAATCGGAGCAGGCTTAGAGAGTTAATCGGGATCCAGATTTGGAAGATTTGAATTCATACTTCAAATAAAATTAGGAAACAATATTATTTTAAGTAGAATTGTATTAGGTTTCCTAATTGTAATTAGACTAGGATTCCCTATGTAAGTGCCTATAAATAGGCGGCACAAAGCCAAAGTCAAATTATCCTAGGTTGTAGCTAACCTAGCTCCTAGACTTAGCCTTGTGTTCTTAGATCATGAGTAGCTAAGCCTACTAGGTTATCCTAAGAGTCGTCTATTTAGTTGCTGGAGCTATGAGCTTTATCTGTTAGGGAAGTTATTTAGATGTTTACAGTTTATGAACCTCTGGTTATGATTCTAGATCCTTACCGGTTGGCGGATCTAGGGTTTATAATTGGATTAAATAGACCTAGCGGTTGTGGGTCTGGGTTGATGGGCTCAAACTAGATATCTCATTTTTATCATTTACTTTTATAAATATAATTTGGTTTTTCGAAATTAAATTTGTTCCTCCTAATTTTGAAAACCTTAGGTGTAAAAACATTTTCAAAAACGGAATAGAAGGAGATACAAAAGATAATCACCACAGTGTCACTCTCCTACAGTGAGTAACACCTTCTCGCCACAAGCGAGCAAGGCAGTAGTGAATTCCCCTATTTCATCTAATATTTTGTGAATTTTATTTTCTAATACACCTAAGTAGGACCAATTGCTTTATTTTCAAAAACTTGTACACTTTATATCTAGCACTCCTCTTAGTTTTAGTTTAGGAGAGTTGAGTAAATACCATGGATTATATTGTCTTTTTTGTTTAATTTCTTATAGGATTTAGTTTTAGAACTTTTCATTAGAAATTAGATTTAGCTATCACAACTCAAAATAGTGCATTTATGACCAAGGAATTTAGCTAGACGTTGATCACTTGAGAGAAACCTCACCCAGTTGGAAGAATTTTTAGCCCAAACACTTGTTATATATTGAAAGATCTTATGAGAGTGTATCTGCCCTTATTAATAGCTCTAACCAAAACTTTTGATAACTCTTAGTCCAAGCTTAACATATCTCTTGCAAGATAGAGAAGATAGAGGCATTCATTTCTAAATACACTCACCCTAAACACCAAATACCCTTTGCTAAACCCCTTTGAGCCTTAAATGAATAGATAGATTCCCTAAGGATAATTTTTTGGACTCATAAAAGGTTATTATGATTGATTATACATCCTTATAGCTAAATTGCTCCCCTAGTTCCAAAAAAGAATTGACCCAAGTCTAGTAGACTCCTGAAAAGAAAAAAAAGAAAATAGAAAATGTTGGACAAAAAGAAAATAAATCTGGAAAATAAGGGTCAAAAGCGGAATAGTATTCCAAAGGAGAGAGCAATTAGCAAAAATATTAAAAAATAGTCAACCATATTGACCCTAAAAGAGGACGAATAATTGCTCTGAATCGGGATCTAACTATTCATCTTTCTTTCTTTTCTTCCCATATCTACCATCTTAGCCTTCATCAATCCATTTCAACCCTAAAAGTCCTCTTGATCTATCTTTGCAAGAATATTCATAGTGGAGATAGAGAGTTATTCCAATCTTATGGCTAGGCTTTAATGAGGCAGGCTTAAGCGAAAAAGAACCTTGACTTGTGAGGTCTAAGTAAAACAGTCTTGTCATGACCCCCTATCGGACGTCCGTGACCGGCACGGGAGGTAGGATTTCTCCTATCCCGTAAGCCTCTAATCCCTGATTTACATTTCCACATGTTTATAACTACCCTTTTCTAATACAAACAATATAGATAATATATATGTATATGGCCGTCCATTTCCGGTGACCGAAGCAGTTTGCAATCCACGGCTCGCTCAGCGCCGCTTCAGTCTATATATATACACATATTCACTCACACGTACATATAGTATACATATTGATCACGCGCTTCAGGGCGGGTGATCTATCCTATTCACATGCAGAAATCCTATATACAGTCATACATATAGTCAATCACACACTTGCGTATAGTATACATATTGATCACACGCCTCAATGCGTGCGATCTATCCTAGTCACATGCGGAAGTCATATTTTCATACAAACATGTATTAAGCCACACGTATATATAATTTAAATATTGATCCCACACCTCAATATGTGCGATCAATCCTATTCACATGCGGAAGTCATATATATACACATGATATATACTATATCATAACCTAAGTTCTCAATACCAAGACATATCTTTAACCTGCATGAAGCCGACAATACTAGAGTTCGACATATATGTATACAATAGTTGCATATGTACAAAAGCTACATCCAAAAAGGAGTCATATATACATATACATCTTGATTTATTTACATAAACCAAAATACGCTACCCACGCGGACTATGCGTGCGGTCTTTAGAGTTGTCCGCCTCCTTGAGAAGAAGTGGACGCGTTCCCGACGCCTGAACCAACTGAATCTGAAACATGTAAACAGGGGGGGTGAGTCGAACAGACTCAGTGAGGAGCTCCCCCATCCCTGGCGTAGCAGTGGGTACCACTACAGCTGGGGAAACGGAGCAACCACAACCACATGCGCATGAACGGAGTATATTGCAACCCTTAACGTGATCAGGCAGTCAATATATGTCATATTCACAATAATTTCCCTAGTTCATGCTTCTAACGTGAGTATTAATCCGCATGTAAACCGATCATAAACATATATCATATGGTTCCATAGTTAACATATACTAATACATGTAGGCATTCACTTTCTGTCTCCCGCGTTATGCTGAGAGAAATACTGGCCCGAAGGCAATCTCTTGTTCGAACCTATTTGATCACACTAGGAACTTTTTGACTCCAAGACACGCTTAGAGTAATAGCCAGCAACTTGTCTGACCTCAGTTAAACCAAGGTAATGGCCACTATGTGGCATACTTACTGTTAACAAAATCCTGTTTGTCCGACCAGGATGACCGACTCGATCTACCCGGACCAATCTAAACAAGTTCAACTAACATGTTTAACCTTGAAAGACGCCCTAAGATAAACTAACTGAATATTATACGTGTTTATTAATTAGGCCTAGTTTCCCCCTTTTCAATTATGCAACACTCTCACTCCCACTTCACAACCTAGGTTCATTTTCCTCAATGTACCATACGATCAAAACCTTTACGACAATGATCAATTTAAATGGGTTTATAATATTAATGAACACTCGCATATGAAATTCTAACTCAATCCTACCCACAGTAACATATAAGGCTGGGTGAGCCACAATATCGCATATTCACTTGAGGACAAACATATAAGCGCATAAACAGTTTGCATGTCTACTGTGTACTTGATAAACATATACGCATAACATAAATACATTGAGGTAGACATATTTCATATAACAATTTGCACAAAATAGAGCAAACCACAATTCCACGTAGTCATCCAACCCTGTGGGGCAGGGATGGGAGAGCCCCTCACCTCGTTGGCCCTCCTGGTCGGTCCTCAGAGTGCCTGGAGCTCCAATTACCCTGTGGTGGCCTATACACATATATTTAAGAACTTTAGAAACGTGTAACTAAGCATCTAACATGCACGTGCCATGCTAATGCTCATGCACCCTCTAGATATTTCCAATAACTAATTGTTTAGTTTGTTACGTCGTCTTATTTACTCTTTGAACGTCCATACTGTCTTATATCGACTTTCAACACATTTGAGCCACTTAGAACCTATAAATGCTTAGGTTAGAGATTCCTACTTGTCTAAATTTCACTCCATGTGTTCATAAGGGTATTTACTAGTAAAAGAATAAATTCACGGCTCAAAAGAGGTCTTAGCTTACTCATTCCACCGTTTCCCCGCATTTGCCGAGTAAGAATTCAACTATGACCTCTTTAATTATATATAAAAATATAATTGGGTATAAATAGAGCCTTGGAACCAATTTAGCGGGTCTTAGGTGTCCACCACGGACTAGACCGAGGTGTCCAACACACAACACAGCTCCTTACTGTACGGTGACTTAGTATTTCACCTCTTTTTCACCAGATTGGGTTCCGGTTGAGACGGTAAATACTCGGACTTTATTCCCTTGTCTATTTCCAGCAACTATAACTCATATACTACTCCAATCCAAGCCTATTCATGCAGCAAACCAGCAAAATTCAATTTTAGAGCAATTTTCTAACTAAATTTTCCTAATTTCCACAACCGGTCTATTCCTACGATTTCACTTTGATTCTGAACCTCACTAAGCTTCCAATAACACCCACTAAGCTCAAATTTAACCCCGGAATGCCCTGCTTGGAAGAAATTGAAGAATTGCTAAAATACCCAAAATTGGAGAAATTGGGGTTTTGGGAGTTTGGGGCTTTCTCACCTTGATTTAATCGGGTAGAAAGCTTGGTGGTGATGAAAGAAGACTCCGGTCAGCGTTTCCGGTCACTGGCGCACGTTTTCCGGCGTGGAACCAACCAGAACCCACCATCTCGTGCTGCTGCTCTCCTTGCTCGTGCGTCTCGGCTGGTTCTCGCGTGATGGGCTGCTTCTACGTTGTGCTCCTTTCTTTTTTTGTGGAATGGGGGTCACGATTTTGGCCCCCATTTTAACATATTATATATATATATATATATATATATATTCTGATTTGTGTAAGTGAATGGCTGGGAGGACCGGTTTTTTTTAATAAATAAAAAATAGGCTGAAATATTATTTGTAGAAAAAACTCCTTTTTGTTCCCACCTTTTTAAGTTCCCATCTCTTTTAGGTCCTAGAATAATTATATATATTCCCTATTACTTTCTTCTTTATTTTATTTTAACTCTTTAATTATTTAATTTAATTTATTTTTCTTTCAAAAAGAAAAATAAATTAAATAATAATGATAATAATTAAATTTAAATATCTCGGATATTACAAGTCTAATCATCAATAGCTGATAAGCTGATTCTTAACCCCCTATATGCATTACTAGAGCTGTGAAGGTCTGAAGTACGTTTCCTTTGGAAAGAGAAGAAACTAATTTCATGCGAACATGGCAGGAGGAGCAGTAAACCTACTTGGAAAAAATCCCAACTCTTTTGTTTGAATGATGCTTTACCCAATAATGCAAAGGTTTAAGTGTGGGAAAATTGATCGCACTCAAAATCATCACTAATTCAATTGCTCATAAGTCATATATTATATTGTTTAATCATACATTATGCATATAATTGTGCCTTATTCATGATTAAGGGCGTTGACATTATTTCTTGCTAATATTGTGCTTTTAACGCTTTATTTTTGTGAGTCCTTAGAGGAATACTTTTTGCTAGACTTTGATGCAAAGTTCTGTGTTGACCAGGTGTTCCTCAAGGACTGAAAAGCAAGGAATAAGAAGAAGACAGACTAAAAGACAAAAATTACTAGGCTAAAGCAGCTTAGAGCAAAGCAATATGTAACAGAGGAAGAAGTAGACCCACCTCGTTTACAGCGAGCACGCATTAGAGGACTTGACTCAGAACCTCGCTCGCCGACAATGAGTACCACAAGCTCGCCTTAAGATAATACACTTCAGAGGCAACTTACTAGTTGCTGGTTTGCTTACAACAAGTGAAGGTTGCTCGCTATAAGCGATCCCGCCAGAACATGAGATTCGTGAAGGATTGCAAGGATGGGTGGTTTTTGGCCCATTAAAGGCCCATTTGGGGGCATGAAGCTAGTGGTTGGAGGCTATAAATAGGTGGCCTCACACTCACATTTTCCATATCAAGTTTTTCCTCTACTTGGAGGCTAGGAGAGGTCCTCCACCACTTGGTGGCTAGGAGTAGTATTTCTTTATTTTCTTTTCTTTGTCATTTGTAGAATCTTTATGTTTAATTTATTCTAGTCTTTCTTTATTTCCTTCTTGTTCTTTTGTTTTCTTCTTCTTCCATGGCCTTGGATATGGGGTTGAGGTGGCTTCCTAGAATCTTCCCCCATATGCTAAGCTAGACCTCTCCATCCTTGAGGAGGATTGAGGTGTGAGCTTGAACCACCATTATATGGATGGAAGAACCATTTCTGTCTTTTACTCGTTGTGGGGAGCTGTTTTGCTCGCGACAACAGGCTGTCCACATCTACTTCCTAGGCCTTGCTACTAGTTCTCAGTTTGGTTCTGGTTCTTGTACTTGAAGGACACCTTCCCATTAATCCCTGTTAAGCCTGTAGCACTCAACAAACATCAAACACACCTATCCAATATTTCATGGGTTTTGCGGGTAATCAAGAATATAAATAAATAGTGCATTTTATGGGCATTTTATGACATTTTTGGCTCTACTCCTTATGTCAAAATATTCAACCTTTTTGGTGCAAAATCATATGTTTTTATCTATAATTTATGTTATTTAGCACACTAAAGTTAGGTTGATTTTGGTTGTGATCAGGCATTATTCTGAGGCAGCTCTAACTCTTCTGATTTGTCAACTGAGCAGACAACATTCTCAAATTTGTAAACTTGACCTACAAATGTGACACTCTCGATCGTTTTCAGAACAGTCAGAGTAAGAATATTTTCTCTATCTCCCTTGCTTAACTATTTGCATAACTATTAAAGTCATAGCATCTAGTTCTTCATCAAATTGCTTCAGCTTGTCATAAATATTCAAAATAATTGAATTTATTTTTTCAAGATACATGATGTGTGCAAGGTTGGATGTTGATTCCTAACTGGCCCATTGCTTTGAACATTCCTTTGAAATTTTATAGATTTAAAATAGAAAATTAAAACAAAACTGAGCTGAGAAATTCTTTTCTGCCTTACTTGCTTATTGAGAGTGAGCTCAGCTCACTGCAAGCGAGCGACATAGAAGCGTTAGTTCTCTGGAAATATAGCAGCTATAGTTCTTGCACACAGAAAAACGCAGAAAAATAACAAAAAGACTCGAAAAAGACTAATTCCCTGACTCAAAAAACTAAAATAAAGTAAAGATAAAATAGAGAGAAGAGAAGATCAGTCTGGATCCTCAATCTCCCAAATCCTTCTTGGCAACGTCCCCGGCAACGGCGCCAAAAATTGATTCACTCCTACTTTGTAGTACTATTCGGATGTCGCGGTCCGAACGAGGACTAATTTAGTTTTATTTGAATAGGAAAATGCAGCAAGTGGCGCTGACCTCGGTCGATCTCTCAAGGAGGTCACCCAATGTTAAGGCTTTGCGAAATGCAAGGCTCAAGTTTGAGAGCTATCCCAACTCTCTATTGGGACTTTCGTCAAACACTATATAGGCATATTTTGGGTAATGGAGAAATGCAAAGAAAATAAAGACAAGAAAATAAATATGCAAATGCAAGAAAGAATATTCCCTCAGGAGGACAATATGCGGCTATCACGGCCAGTGGAAATATGGAGAGAATCATATCACGATGACCATTTTTCAGAGTGTATCCAACCTACCGATTGAATTCCTATGGTGTATCCGAAACCAACTAGTAGAAGTTTACCTGTCACATAAATTCACTAGTGATCGAAGTAAAATGGGGGGATGAGATACATGCTTGAAATAACGTATGACAATGCCATTGAAGTACCAATGAATACTCGACCAAGATTTCTCTTGAGAGGCATCATTGAAGTATAAAATCAATGGGGGAAATGGTGACCAAGCAAACGGAACTCGCATAGCCATCGCTACATAGTTATACTTCTTGAAATCCTAACTATAACTCAACCAATATCGAAATCAAAGGAGTCAGCATCGGAAAATCAAAAGGATTACACATACTCAATCTACACCTAACATGGTTCCAACGTTTCATGGTAGCAACCGAAGTACACTCGTGCTCATACCTCAAAGGCTTGAATTCACACATTATGCTAAGAGAATGAAACCAAGGATGAGACTGTCTACGACCCTCTAGACTCAAGCATCTAATTGTCATCGAGTGCGAATCCAAGAGTGAAACAGACTAAAACCATGAAACATCGAATATAAAAATAAAGACACAATCCTACCATCTTGCCAACCATGGCTCAAGCTACACCTCAATCCTCCCAAAAGGGAATAGAGGTCTAGCTTTGCATGTGGGGGAAGTTACTAGATAGCCACCTCAACCCCACACACATGGCTAGATGAAGAATGTTAAAAAGAAAGAAAGAACAAACAACTAAAATAGATAAAACATATAAGACTCTACAAATGTAGAGAAAAGTGTGAAAATGAATTGTTCTCTAGTGGTGTGTGAATGTGTGTGTGTGCCTACCGATTAGCCTCTATTTATAGGGGAGAGGCTAGGGTTTTGCCTCTAAAATGGCTTCAATTAGGCCTAAATATCATTTACACTTGGAAATTCCATAAACACCGATTCGCTTATAGTGAGCTGATGTTGCTCGTTGTAGGCGAGTGGGTGTCTGAGTCAATTCCTCTAATGCGTGCTTGCTTATGGCGAGCTAAGATACTTGCAATAGGAGAGTTGGGATGCTTCTTCTGCTCCAAATTGCCTTGCTTTGAGTTGCTCTGACCTGCTTCTCTTGTCTTTTAGTCTCTCTTCCTTTTGTTCCTTGCTTCTTGGTCTTTGAGGAACCCCTGAACATTACAGAATTTTGCATCAAAGTCCAGTAAAATGTATTCTTCAAAGGACTTTCATAAATGAAGCATTAAAAGCACAAAATTTGCAAGAAAAATGGCAATACCCTTCATCATAATAAAGGCACAATTATATGCATAATGCTTGGTTAAACAATATAATGTATGCCATTTGACGAATAAAACCAGTGATGATTTTAGGTGCGATCAACATTCACCAAGCTTCAATACTCAGGTGGGCTCCCATCTGAGGAGAGGTTCACTGGGCTTACACCCAGGGGCCTTCTATCTACCATCCAGTTAAACAAAGTAAGGTTCGTCATATCAAGGATCCAAACGGCTCTGGTGCAAACCTGACAGAACATGATGTTCCTTGACGAGTGAAATGAGTGCATAAATTAAATAGATACAAGTAAACAACTGAAAGCATTGTGATCACAGAAGGGTGGTCGCAAACTAGGACAGAGGGGGTCGTGACCACTTATCACATTCTTGCCTCTGTCAGTAGTGATGGCAGCACAGGGGGTCGCAACCTAGATAAGCGGGGGTTGCGACATGTCAACCCAGAAACCGTAACAAAAAGTAGCACAGAGAATATGGGGATTATGGCACTTAGGTTGCGACCCAAACCTGCTCCCAGAGTCACAAACAGATGCAGAACAGAGGATGTGGGGATCAGGGCACGCAGGTCACGACCTATGGAATTTAGGTCGCGAACCTGTTCAATTCCCAACAATCAATACAGAGTAAACAAAAGAAAGATATGCATGGGTCGCGACCCAACACCTGAAACCAACAAGATCAGAGCGGCCAAAGAAGAGTACACATGCATAATTTTACTCAATAATTTAAAGTAAAAAACATACTCTTAGAACCATAGTCTAGAGAACTACTATACCTTCCTCTTAGAGCTACCAAATCTAAGTGCTTTAGGAGAGTCTACAGGATTTTTTTTCACCTCTACCTTTAGGTCCCTTTCTTCTATTGAGCCTACCCAATTTATAGTTGAGGGCTAGACATGAATCAGAAAAGAAAATCCTCGAGGATCGGGGAAATCAAATTAGAGCTGAATCAACGGAGATCTGATTGAGGTCAAAGGGGGGTCGCGACCCAAGTGGCTGTAGGTCGCGACCCTTATCCTGTGGAAGCCCTTTTTTGGGGCTGGACCAATTCAGGTGTTCACAACCATCAACTAATGTATTTCTAATGCAGGCTATGAGAGAGATACTCTCTAAGTGTGAAGCATTGGCAAATCGAGGATTCGATGCAGATAGAAATTGTCTGACATGCAAAACTGAGAAATAGAATTGCTTGCACGCACTGATTGGATGCAGTTCATTGAGTGAATTTTGGCGGGCACGAATTAAGAATTTCTAAATGAATGTAAAGAAGGGATTGATTTCTTAGAGTGGCTTTACATGGCACTTACACAGTGGAATGACAAGGAAGCAAAAATGTTTGCTATAGCTACACAACGTGTATGGTTTTGTCGAAATAAGGCAAGGATGAATCACGTATAGGAAGGAGTCCTTAATATATTGTTATAGATAAGTAACAGTCATGATGACACAGTGGATCAAAGGGATAGCACGATTTCAAGTGGCATTAATTCGGACAGGTGGCAAACCACCAGATTGGAGAACGATAAAGGTTTGTGTTGACACAAGTAGCAAGATGGATCGATTGTGAAGAAAGGGTTGGATGCGTGTTTAGGAACAACACTGGATGGTGTTTGATGGCCATGGCTAAGAGGATTGGAAATATGGCTTCATTAGGTTAAATGGGAGGGCAATATGGTCGCCCACAAGTAGATGTTCAGTGGTATGGTAGTATTGAACTTCAGTACATCCCTCCAATCAGTTGGTTCCTAAACCATTCAAGGTGGGTCCTTATTAATGTGAATTTCTGTTCATATTAATAAATGGCTTTACATAATTGGACGGATGTACCGAACTTCACTAATACCGTACCATTGAACTTTTATCCAACGCCGACACTCTTACCCATTTGATTGTTAGTTTTCCTGTTAATTCATCTAATTTTCTTGTATGGCTGGAGGATTTTCCGCCCATTATTTGTAATGCACTTTTGTGTGACATTTCTTAATCAATGAATCTACCCAGTTATTGTCCTGGTTCATTAAAAGAATATGCTTGTTGGGTCTTCTGGTCATTGGACTCACAAAATACCATTTTTTAATTAAAAAAATACAATTAAAATGTATGATGGGAGGATGTGGGAGAGAGAAAGTAAATATGGTGAGTAGTTAATATAAAAGTGGAAAAACAAATAACTTTTCATGATTTAATTTATTATTTTAAAATTTAATAATAATTTATTTATTTTTTATTTTAAAATTTTAAAAATTCTCAAATATTTAATTTTTTTATTTTAAAAATAATAATTTTATATTATATTATATTTTTAAACAAATTAAAAAATAATTTCCATTAATTGAGTCAAGATAAATACGTAGATTAGATATCTTGTATATCAAATGCAACAAACCAATGAACTAAAGCTTAGTCACATGGCTATTGCTGCCAGCTTTAGGGGAAAACAAGAATAAAAACAAAACAAAACACTTCAATTAACATAATGATCGCTTTAATAATAAAGCAATGTATAAGAATGCTTAAAAGCCAAATAAATGTTAGCTGCCAAATGAATTAAATCGTGTCATGCTAAGCGATAAACAAATTTTAACCATTGATTTCTTAGATTTTTGAGAAAAACCCCATTGTCACACAACATTAATTTGTAATCTTCCTTAGGAAGTCATAAATATCCTATGAAGTTTCATCAATAGGATTCCATAAGCTGCATATTAGTCAAAAACAATTTGATTCACCATCTATGATCATCCTCTTCATTTAGTTAAACTGTTAATGTACTCTAAGACTAGAGGAAACACAAGACATTACGATTCTTCCCAATAATTGCATAAAATATATAACAGAAATAGCTTTCCGTCTAACCTAATTAAAATTGTAAAACATAAATAGAAGTAGACGACTAAGGGAACGTTGAAACAACACTACAATCTAGATCACATGCCTCATCCATCATCATGTACAGATTTATATGTACATAATGTTTATACTTGTGATCAATATCGGCCATTGTCAATCCTTTGCAATTGCTATTAACAGCTAGTTCTTCTTGTTGAAATAAAAGAAGTCATTGCCTAGGTGCCCATTGAATGGCTGACTAGAGGATGATGGAGGGATATCAAGCATCATTGGCGCCAATTGAGTCTGCTGGGACCGATTTTTAGCCTAGTGATGCAAGGCTAATTCGGTAGCAAACTTTGAGAGAAGGCAAGAAAAAGAAGAGTTGCCACTAAAAGCAGAATTTTGGAAATTCTGTATCTTGAGTCGATGTAGTTCTTAACTCAGTAATTGATTGATAGCTACGACCATAGAAAAATGTGTATCATGATAGTATTACAACAAATGTTTTTTCTACTAGCTAGGTGATATCAAAGATACCAACATGTTCATTTCTATAGTTAGATTATTAATGCTTAAAATCATGTTAATAGTTTAACCTATTATATTTTTGGAATGTTAGTGTGCTGATCATGTTAAATTTAAAAACCAGCATCAGGTAGTCATCATCAAAACTTCAAATAATATGTTTTTCCCGGAACTTGATGAATTTTGGAAACAATATACATAAATTCCCCAATCCTTTCCTTTCCTGCATGATTTTCTTAAATATGGTGATATAATAGATATGCATAACAATTCAAGAAATTCTAATGATGCAACAATTACTACAATGACTAGGCTTGTAACGAGCACAAATCTATTTCGGGTATTAACAAAAAGGCAAACCCCTACATACTGTTAGTCATTAATATAAAAATGGACTAGACTTATATGCAATTCCATATGTCTTTGCTTTAAGTTCTCCGATCAAAATAATGAAACATGCGGAATTTTGTTTTAAAAAAAAGAACGAATAAAAAATGTTTCTAATGGAGAACTGTATGGAAAAGATATAAAAACTATAGCTAATTAAGTTTTTTCCTGACTTGAAAATTGGAGTCTTGCATTGCATATCATCTCTAAATCGGGCTTGTTGAAGCGTAGCCTCCAATTGCACTTTAAGCAACTTATTCTCAGCGCTCAACTCTGTAGTTTTCCTCTGCATAATATAAGAGAGAAATAAGTTTACTACTTTTAAAATTTTTTTCTTGTTTTTCTTATTATGTTTATGCATGTAAATTGAAGATAATGGAATGGATCGAACAACGTAGTTACATACAAAGGGACTAATTGTATGACTTGCATAACTATTTCTTTACTAATAAGTTACACACAAAAGAAACTAGTGAATTTCTAGCACCAGTCTCACTTATAAAGAAGACATGAACAATGGAGGAAGCTAAGGTCATTAGTGTGTTGGGTAATCATCCACTTCTATATATATATATATATATATATATATATATATATATATATATATATATCACAATCAATAACATGAAACAGACCCAAGGCTCATTTCAATCCCTCAACCCACAAAACAAAGCCCAATTAACTTACAATGCATTAGTAAATAACCATGATTGTGTTTCATCAGATTCTATGTCAAGATAATGACAAACATGGGTTTATTCAAGATTAGAATCCAAGCTATTAGATACTCTGAAATTGATCAAATCGTTCACCAAAAAGTAGTAATAGAAGAGGAATATAAATGAGAGACGACACATAATCATTTTAATCACATAGCTAGAAAGGACAGAATGTTCAATACAAAATAGTTAATGCATCATATTCTTCAATCAAATACAGCACCGAAGTTTAATTCTATAATAATGCAACACTGCATGGCCAAACTCTAGGACTTGTAATAAGTTTTCTTAGGTTCTCCATTCCCACATAACAACACAAATGCTTACTTGCCAATGTTCCAATTATAATCAATAACAAAATATTTTATCTTACGACTTTCAAAATTCATTTATATGTAGATTTCTAGGGTTAAACTGCTTCAAAGTTCAATGTTCAATTTATACTCAGTAACAATATAATTTAATTTATCTTAAGACTTTCAAAAATCTTCTGTTGTTCTTTACTAAACATGCCTTCAAATAAGACTTCTGATTGTGACTGACATATATACGCAACTCATAGTCATCCATTTTTATAGACTTATAGTAATCAAAATAAAATCTTTAATTTGACATGAATGTTATTTCTAACTATTAGACACAAGGTTGTCAAAATCGCAATTTAAATCATTAAATCGTACAATTTTACAATTTCATTTGTCAAAATCTAGTTCTGTTGGATATATTGGGGTCTTCGGGACTAAATATCCGCCCATGTGGGAGTCTGATCCGGTCGAGTGAGGATCCGTTGGAAAGCTCGCTGAGAGACGAACAAAACGACACCAAGATGACACTCATCCGAGGTCACACGAGCCCGCACACGTGACCCAAAGTGGGCTAGGTGATCATGATGGAAGCATGATATTTTGTTCATATTCCAAGTCCCCCATTGCTTGCGTCAATGATGGGAGCTCTCTCATTCTCCTATAAATAGGAGTGACTCCACACCTTTCTAGTTGCTCATTCCATGTGTTGGAAAGGGGGTCCCGTTTGGGAAACCCCACTCAGTATAATTATATGTTTTAATTTTGATTTAAAACATGTTATAATCATAGTTCGTGGACATGTGGTTCTACCTCTTGTAGGTAGAGTCCTCCGTTTGGTGTGGTCCTTTTTGGAGCTCATCAATTGGAGGTCAGCCCTGGTGGAGCAGAGGCATTGGCAAGATCCAAGGTTTTAGCGATGGCGTCCAGGTTAGGAACATGAATAGTTTCCCTGTTTTAATTATGATTTAAAACATGGTATAATCATATATTGTAGGGTAGGGTCCTATGATTTTTGAATTTAAATGTGTTAAATTTTTTTTTAATTCAATATTCATTGGTAACCTATACCCTAAAACCTAGAAACATGTTTAGGTTCCCCTTTCAATATTAAAGACCCTAATTTGCATGCATGTATATATTATTTAAGGTATGTGTACCCTACGAATTAGATATATACCTATGGATGTATGCTACTGCGTGCTTTGGGGAAAGGGAATGTTGACTAAGCGGGCTGACAGAGTCGCCGGCACCGCCGCATACCGTCGCCAGTGGTGGCCGGCGGCCAAGGTCCAGCAACCGGCTCCGCCGTGGACCGCCGTCGATGTTGGTCGGCCAGTGGTTCGCCGCTAACCGACGCAGTTGCCGATGGAGGACCGGTGACGGCCAAGGTCCGGCGATCTCCATCGCCGCCGCTGGGGGTGGTCGCCGGTGATGGCGGTTGTCTGCCACCGTCGGAGACGGCGACTGGTCGGAGGTACCCCAATCACCAGTGGCGCCGCCGCCAGACACAGGGGTCGGTCGGCGGTTGTCTGACACTGGCGACCACCAGAGGTTGACCGTTGACTGGTCAACGCTGACTGTTGACCAGCGTCGCGAAGTTTTCTGACGGGCATAATTTCTCCGTTTTAGCACCGATTTTGATGATTTTTGAGTCATTTTTCTTGTTTTCGCGAGACGAATACAAATATGGGGAGAAATTTGGGTGATTTGGAGTCTAAAGAGCGATTATGACCATCTCTTAACTCATTCACATACACAACGAAAGAGAAGATTTAAGCGGTTTGTGATCGTTCAAATCAGCTTAAGTGTTTTACTCGAGTGGGAGCTAGGGGCAGCATGTGGCAAACCCATAACTCGATGTAAATGTTTATCCACGTGGGAATTAAATAGTAAGTGACTATTTAAATGATCGTAAGTCGTTGTAATCAAGAGTAAGTTTGTGGTCATTGCTATGGCGACTCGATGTCCTTCTTGATCGCTTACGTAGTGGGAATTCAAAAGGAATTTTGAATTGTATGTGACTATTCTATGAAAATTGTTGAGTCAAGCAGAGAAAAGTGTACATATATAGGCTCTCTGTGTGATGAGGGTGGTTGACCCTACTTCTCAAATGTAGAGACTGACTATATCTACACTCGTCTTGCGTTGATTACAATTTTCAAGAGTTGTGTGCTGTGTAATAAGGAGCTGTATAATTAGTGTTAGCGTTTAGGATAGACTGATAGTGTAACTGCAAAACTTGTAAATGTGGATCACATTATCGACATCGGTTTGGTGACACTATGGCCACCAAACTGAGGTAACTTACAATCAAGTTTGATTACTCCAAGATGCGCTTTGATAGTGAAGACGCATTTAAGGGAGAAAACAAAACATGATTTGGGAGTATGAGAAAGTCTGAAAACTCCCCATTGGTAAACAGTGAGTTCAAACTGTTGACCAGATCTCTTCCCTCCTATTAGGAATGCATATAGGTCATTCTGACCTCCGCTAATATCATCAAATTTCCTGATGATATTAAACACCACCTAGTGCTCAAGGATTGTTGGCATAAGGCTGCGATATCCACCGAGCATGTAGCCTAAGTGGTTAAAGTTACTTAGAGCTCTAGGCTCTGAGAACAAGGACAAAGGGTCCAAGAGACGTGGTGCTAGGAAGAGAAAGGCTGATTGTAAGGTAAGTATCCTCAGTTCAAAGGAAAAACAAGGGAGGAAAAGAGATTTTAGCCAAGGTCAAATGTTGCTTTTGCCAAAGGCACTATGCGCAAAAATTGTTTGTAGCATTCATTTTTCCTCTCACCCATGAACATTGGTTCATGAAGTTCTGTTCTCTGCCTGATGGGAGCAGGAGTATCCTTGTTGGAACAAAGCATTAATAAAGTTAAGAGGTTGGGCAACTACAAAATAAAGTTGGGTAGTGACCACTCTTTATCTTTATATATGTTATGTGTTCAAGATACTAAACGGAACTTATTATGAGCTGTTTTTCCGTGAGAGAACTTAGGATATAATGTGATTCACATATTTATCATGACTCCATAGTATTAGTTTTTTATTTTATGACAATGGTTGTGATACACTTTGAATTACATTCCCGTAATTCAACTAGTTGCTTTGCTGTGTCTTCCTATGTGGTTGATACATCTATTTGGCAAGTGCGTGTGGGACGCAATTACGTATTAGCAAAGGAGAATTTGTGAGGACAAATTCCTTATGCTAGTTTGCAAATGTTGCCTTACAGACAAAGCAACCGGTTGCTGTGTCTTCCTCTGTGGTTGATACATCTATTTGGCAAGTGCGTGTGGGACGCAATTACGTATTAGCAAAGGAGAATCAGCTTTCATCAAATTAGTCCACTCGGACATCAGCGGTCAAATAAGCATAAGGGCAAGGCAGGCGGCATAGTATTTTCTCACAGTTATGTGATGAAATTAGGATAGTTAAACAACTAACTATTCCACACAATCCACAGCAAAATGAGTTGCTCCTGGAGTTGGTTAAGTTGATAATGACTCAAGTGAACGTTCCCATTGGGGAGATGTTTTACCAACAGTCACTTTCGTACTTAAGCATATGCCTATCCAAATTATGTGAGTGACTCCTTATGAGTTCTACTTAGGTAAAAGACCTGATTAGAGTATGCTGAGACTATGAGTGTATACGACATACGTGATCCTTCCTATGAGTATGGGAAGCTTGACCCTAGAGGAAAGTAGCATGTCTTGGTTAGATAGCTTGGTCACTCAAAAGGATACGTCTTCATTAGCGAGAATAAAGACACTCCGGTCACATAATTTGAGTCTAAGGATGTAATGGTCCTTAAGACAATCTCTTCTAGAGCAAGGGAGACGGATTTTTGGATGTGCCTCTTCATTGAAAGGAGGCGGACCTACAACACGTTGAGAGGAGCGTATAGACGCATCTCCAGTTGCTAAGTCCTGTGGGATTAATGCTTACGAGGAGCATATCTTCCACGATGTGCAATCCAAGAGGAGTACTAAATTATCAAGTAGAGCCTTAGATAGTTCAAAGGGCTCTCTCCGGCCCTACTAGTGAAAGGTGGACTAAAATGATGGAAGAAGAAAAGACAAAGTCTATAAGGACATACCAGGTATAAGATTTGGTGGATCTGCCTCACATCACAAGGGATTTTGAGAACAAGTGTGCTCTCAAATGTTAGGGGAGGCAGATGGGTCAATCGACCACTACTAGGCACATTAAGCAGTGAAGAGGTACACACAACAAGAAAGTATCGACTATGATGAAACCTTCTCGTTTGTTGTGTGGCCAGAGTCTGATTCTAGCTTTGGTTACTGGTTTAAGTCTGGGGGTACATCGATTAGGATGTCAAGACCACTTTATTGAATGGTAAACTAGGTGAAGGGATCTACGTGCACAAGCACATAGGTATCATGGCAAAAGGCCAGGAGCGCAGAGTATGCCAACTCCAAGGATTTGTAAAGATCTCACATCTTCATCTAGACTCGTGGTAATTGACCACTTAGTCCATTTGAAGAAAGCTGAGAGTATTTCATTACCCTCACGCTATATGTAGAAGACATATGGCTAGCTAGAAATGACACAGAGGCTGCTTTAGCCAATTAAAGATGGCTCTCCTTTCATCTTTAAGATAAAGGAATTGGGTTAGGCAGTGGGAGTCAAGATTCATGGAGAATGCTCCAAGAATTGACTCACTATGTGACAAGAATCCTATGAAGAAGAGATTCTTGGTGGATTCAAATTGAGGGGACCTGAACCCGAGTGATGTGCTATTAGCAAGAGGCAAGAGTTTGAGTCTTGCTGCACGTCTTTAGACTAAGTCAGAGATGGAGTCATTGGATAGTATTTTGATACATGTAGTTGGTAGCTTGAAGTACAATTAGGATTGCACTCGCTCCAACGTGCATTTTGTAGTTGGCTTTGTGAGCCGTTATCAGTCAAACCTTGGTCAGATACACTGTTTAGAATGTTCTGAGGTACTTGTAGGGCACTGCTGACAATCTGTTGTTTTCATCATATTAGTGACCTGCAAACGGCGGGCCAAACATTGATGTCGATTGTGTAAGAGACTTGGATGAGAGGACATCCATGTCTTGGTGTGCTTTGCTAAGCACTGGAACCATCTTGTAGAGAAGCAAGTAACGATTATGCATTTCTCTGTCCACTAGGGACATGGAGTTCATTGCATGATCATCAGTAGTACAGGGCAGTTTGGATTGGAAGGTCTAAAGTCACTTATAGATCACAGAAAGAGCTGTTGACCTAGTGACATTGATCTCATGAAGTCAAACAACTATGATTTACACCAAAGAAAGCCTAAGTACCACAAGAGAACGCAACAAAACTTTGCATGAGACATCGTTACACAATAGTTAATTACCCTATTGTGTCAGTCTAAGCATCAAGTGACTGGAGAGAGGGTCCTCACAATATGACCTATGATAGAGCATTGGCTCTATACCCTCACGGACCCGCATTGGTGGGTTGGCTGTATAAAGAAACAAGCCATAAAACTAGTGTTTTAGATACACATGATTGCTTAGAACCAGGATGATTTAACATAATTTATGTCATGAGGACAAACTTTGTGAGAGCTCTATTCTTGATCATAAGTAAAGTGTGATGCCTAGGCTTACCTTTATTTTGTGTGGATCAAAAAATAGAAGTATTTATTACACAATATATAAAGTATGTCGTACAGGCTTGGGAGGTTGGCCCTCTCACACGACCAACCGCCTTGGACACGCAAGTGGTGTGGGCCAAGATGAGACTTGGGTGCTTTTTCCTTGAACACCAAAATGGGATATAGTGTGAATATCCATAGGCGGATGAAAAGCGCCGAGTGTTGGACAGGAAAACGCCACTGAGAATTGATAAGTCGCCCTAGTAAGAGTACTAGGATGAGATCCGCTAAGATGATGAGGTCTTATGATCGAATTATGAATTCTCGCTATTCATAATGCCTGTAGCCAGACATGAGTGCTCCACTTGGCGCTATGTGAAGCGAGCGAAGTGTGGTAGCAAACTCAGGTCAAATTCTAAGTGAGTCTGCACTAAGGTTTGTGTGGTGTAAGTGATTGAGGATCAAAATCGACATACGCTCGAGAACACCACAACGTGCGTTTCATACCGCATGTGCTTTAAGAACCGCAAGGGAAGCATGTGAAAAAATTCCTGCTTCAATGCTGTGTGAGTCCCTGAAAGGATGCATCAATCCTTTCAAAGGGTACCCTTATGCACTTTGACTCGGTCATGAAGAGATAAGGTAGTGCTTGCTACTTTGATATCTTTCCAAGAGGCTATGGAAAAATACGGCCCGATGGAAGACTGTGAGGAAAGCAGCTATCTTTGATTGAACTGATAAGAGTCGAAAGGAAGGTTGTGTTGACATATGCATGTGTGACAGTATCCTGAGGTCGACCCATTATGTGATCCCTTTGAGGTTCTCATTGATGTGGATACCTATCGCAATTGAGTGAGGCTGAAGTCCTAGTCTTATTGTAGACTTAGAGGGATTGGACTAGCCATGTATATGAACACGTCTAGGGAACCCATGGCTCTATTTTTCGGTGAGACATGTGGTCACATCATCAGACACTTGGTTTGTAGCATCACTTATAGCTAGGCCCTAACAGGCTTCTACTATAAGGCTCCCACATATCGTGCCAAGCGGTCACGACTGACATGAAGTATGAAAGAAGACAACGAGAGAAAGAGAAATAGAGAATTCATTTGTGATAAGGATAGTCATGGGCCTCCCACCATGTGCGAGTGGGAGTATGTTGGATATATTGGGGTCTTCGGGACTAAATATCCTCCCATGTGGGAGTCTGATTGGATCGAGTGAGGATCCGTTGGAAAGCTCGCTGAGAGACGAACAAAATGACACCAAGATGACACTCATCGAAGGTCACACGAGCCTGCACTCATGACCTAAAGTGGGCTAGGTGATCATGATGGAAGCATGATATTTTGTTCATATTCCAAGTCCCACATTGCTTGCGTCAATGATGGGAGCTCTATCATCCTCCTATAAATAGGAGTAACTCCACACCTTTCTAATTGCTCATTCCATGTGTTGGAAAGGGGGTCTCGTTTGGGAAATCCTACTCAGTATAATTTTCTCTTTCTCTTGAGTCCTCTTCCGCGCATCAGTCATGGACATGTGGTTCTACCTCTTATAGGTAGAGTCCTCCGTTTGGTGCGGTCCTTTTTGGAGCTCATCGATTGGAGGTCAGCCCTGGTGGAGCAGAGGCATTGGCAAGATCCGAGGTTTTAGCGATGGCGTCCAGGTTAGTAGCTTCCGCAATATTTATTTTTGCCTGGATTTATTTTCGGTTTTTCTTTTACGTTCCTGTGTCGGGTCGGGTCATGTGGATCCGGGTCTTTCCTTACAAGTTCAATTGTGTAAAAAATTGTTTTTATGCAAAATCACAATAGAGTCGAGTAAAATTGGGTAAAATCGCAATTTTGCCAATGATTTTACGATTTTTCCTTAGCCCAACATCTAAGCTTGTTTGTTTTTTTTAAAAAAAAATAATATCAATTTGTTTTTTATTTGCACCCGTAACCCGACCCAATTAGAAAAATCTGTTCATTTTTCTAAAATCCTAACCTCCCAAATCATACTCTGTTACCTAGTTACCCCAAATTTGTGAAGGAGGTCAACATAAACATGTTTGTAGCTAAAATAATTGTTCACTTGTGACATTTGAATAAAGGTTTGGTATATTAATTAAGTACTTATGTTTTATTTTTATGGAATGTACTTATGTTATATATATTATTTAGGGTAAAGTAGCCTTGCTGCCCCCAAACTCTGCTACAATGTTCATTCCTGCCCCCAAACTTTTTTTCAGTTCCTGCCTACCCCCAAACTTTCAATTTTGTTCATGCCTGCCCTTTTTGCTAACACCATTAACATGCTTGACAGAATTTACTGATGAGGACGATGAATAGATATTTTTTTGCCACGTCATTGTCCACCTCATTTTCCACCTCACATTTAACTTTGTACTTTTATTAAAAAAGCCTAATCCTATTAAAAAATATGAGGGTAGTAAAAGTGGGTTAGGGTAAAAGTTTGATTTTTTTTATTTGGATTAGGTTTTTTTAATAAAAGTAAAAAGTTAAATGTGAGGTAGAAAATGAGGTGAACAATGATGTGGCAAAAAAATACCCATTCATCGTCCACATCAGCAAATTCCGTCAAGCATGTTAACGGTGTTAGCAAAAAGGGCATGCATGAACAAAATTGAAATTTTGGGGGTGGGGATGAACCGAAAAAAGTTTGGGGGCAGGAATGAACATTGCAGCAAGGGTACTTTACCCTATTATTTATAGCATGGGAAATTCTTATGATTTTATGATAGGTAAAATCTTACGATTCTACGATACAAGTTTACCCCCATCTACAATTTTACTTAAAATCTAGAGTTTGACACCCTTGATTAGACATACACACAGATACATACATGCATCGATCATAGAGCTTTTCTACATTAAGATGACAAAAAAGGAAAAGAAAAAATGTTAATAAAGTGAATGCCAACCCTTCAATGTTGCTCATATATACTTAATCAAGTAGAACATGCTAAATTAATAAGAATAACAACAAAAGCAGTTCATATCTGATAGATCTTTAAAGCACTTCATTTAAAACACTACTCCTCGAAAGCTAACTTTTCACTTCTCTTTAAAAAAAGATGCCCTTGATATTTGGTGGCTTCTATATTACTATGTGGTAGTGTTGGATATTATTATAAAAACTAATTAACAGTAAATAAATTGACAAATGTTACAATTGAAAGTAAAATACGTTTTTCTATAATTGATTAATTTTAATTCAATTAAATATAAAAAGCCGTTGATGAAATGATGATTCTTAATGTCATATCTATTGAAATGCTTTCAATATATTAAATTTATTTACTTAAATGTTGATGTGAACCTCACAAACCCGCCGTGAAACCCGACAACAATATACGGAAATCAAACCCAACATCACCAAAGAAGGATGAACAATAGGAATATTGACCCAAAGATTATTAAGAATCAAGAACCAATATTATCAAATTAAGATGGAAATAACAAGTTCTTACTTGAAATCTCCGCAAGTTTTGCTTAAGACAGCAAAGGAGAGAAAATCTCACAAAGTTTTCAAATTCAACCAATCTAACCTACTTTGGTGGCTGCAAGCATAATATAAAATCCATCCTAGGGTTTTCTAAAAATATTGGGCTGGACTAATTAGATGTTTAAGTTAAAACAACCCAATCACAAGTTTGTTGACTAAACATACATTTGGGCCTTAAAATAAGATTACTTAAGCCCAAAAATGAAATTACATCACTTAAACAAAAATTACACTAATTAGATATGAATTGTGGCTTTCACTTGGGCTTTAATTGAACTTGCAAAATGTTGATAGCCTTTAGGTCTTGTTCCATGCCCAATTCTTCTAAATCAGCTTTATCTCCATGAACTTGCTACATTAGACCTTGCATAGCTTGTTCCATCCTCTTAGCTTTAGCTCTTGTTATTGGTCCGGTTGGCAAATGTAAGTCATCACCTTGATTCGCATTCTGGTCCATATCATTCTCCCCTCATCGAAAGGATTCGTCCTCGAATCTGAACCTACATCAAGAGGAGAAAGATTAGATACATTAAAAGTAGCACTGACTTGATACTCACCTGGAAGATCAATCTTATGTGCATTATCATTAATCTTCTCAATGACTTGAAATGGTCCATCTCCACAGGGCTGCAACTTGCATTTCCTTTGTTGTGGAAACCTCTCCTTTCTAAAATGAACCCAAACCCAGTCACTTGGTTGAAAGTCCACTAACTTTCTCCCTTTATTTGTATGTTTTGCAGCTTGCTTATTCTTTTCGAAGACATGTAGCCTCGCCTCCTCATGGATTTTTGCGCACTTATTCTACCTTTCTCTTTCTATCAAGACTAGCAATCTCATTTACAAGTAAAGGCACAAGATCCAATGGAGTTAATGGATTAAAACCATAAACAATTTCAAAAGGAGAAAATTTAGTAGAAGAATACACAGACCTATTATATGTAAATTCAATCAATGGAATGCAATCTCCCCAAGCTTTCACATTCTTTTTAAAAATAGCACGCAACAATGTTCCCAACATTCTATTAACTACCTCAATTTTTCCATCTGTTTGTGGATGACAATTGGTAGAGAATAATAGCTGTGTACCCAACTTACCCCACAAAACACGCCAAAAGTGGCTAAGAAATTTTGCATCCCGATCACTCACAATGGTTCTAGGAATTCCATGCAATCGCACTATTTTTCTAAAGAACAAGTTTGCAACATGTGTAGCATCATCAGATTTATTACATGGAATAAAATGAGCCATTTTAGAGAAACGATCCACAACAATAAAAATAGAATCTCTTCCATTCCTAGTTTTAGGCAATCCTAAAATGAAATCCATTGACACATCAGTCCAACGATGAGTAGGAACAGGCAATGGCATATACAATCCATGGGGTTTAACCTTAGACTTTTCTTTCCTACATTAAATGCACTTGGAACAAAGTTTCTCAACATCATGTTTCATATGAGGCCAAAAGAAGTGTTCCTTTAACAAGTCTTTAAAACACCAAAATGCCCCATTAAGCCTCCCCCATGTGATTCACGCACTAGAAGTTCACACATAGAACATTTAGGCAAACAAAGTTTGTTCTCCCTAAACAAATACCCATCATGTCTATAGAACTTATCAAATGGTCTATTTTCACATTCACCAAAAACATTGTCAAAATCTGGATCATTCATGTACAATTCTTTAAGATGTTCAAATCCAAGAAATTTGGCACTAAGAGTGGAGATACGAGCATACCTTCTTGATAAGGCATCAGCCACCACATTTTCCTTACCTTGTTTGTACCGAATGACATATGGAAACGTCTCAATAAACTCCACCCAACGAGCATGTCGACGATTCAATTTGTCTTGCCCCTTCAAGTGCTTTAGTGATTCATGGTCAGTATGTATGACAAACTCCTTCGACCACGAGTAATGTTGCCAAGTTTCCAACGCTCTCACCAATGCATAAAGTTCCTTATCATAGGTTGAGTAATTCAGCGTTGCCCCATTAAGCTTTTCACTAAAATAAGCAATGGGTCTCTTGTCTTGCATAAGCACAACACCTACACCAATACCAGAAGCATCACATTCGATTTCAAAGGTTTTGGAAAAATCAGGTAAAAGTAATAAAGGAGCAGAACTTAGCTTTTCTTTTAGGGTGTTGAACGCCGCCTCTTGCTCTTTTCCCCATTTGAATCCCACATCCTTCTTGATGATTTCGTTCAAAGGAGCTGATATGGTACTAAAGTCTTTCACAAACCTCCGATAGAAGCTAGCTAGGCCGTGAAAACTTCTAACTTCAGTGGTTGTTGTGGTTGTAGGCCACTCTTTGATGGCTTTAACCTTCTCTTAATCAACCTCTACACTCCTGGCACTAATAACAAAACCAAGAAACACAACTCTATCCATACAAAATGTGCTCTTTTTCAAGTTAGCATATAATTTCTCATGTCTCAAAGCTTCAAGCACACACCTCAAATGCTTAAGATGATCATCTAAATTCTTACTATATACCAAGATATCATCAAAATACACAACTACAAACTTTCCAATAAATGCACTCAAAACATGATTCATGAGTCGCATGAAAGTGATAGGTGAATTGGTTAATCCAAAAGGCATTACCAACCACTCATACAAACCATGCTTTGTTTTAAAAGCTATTTTCCATTCATCACCCTCTTTCATGCGAATCTGATGGTATCCACTTTTTAAATTAATTTTGTAAATACTGCGGAACCATGTAATTCATCTAGCATATCATCCAAACGAGGTATGGGGTGTTGATACTTTACCGTTATCTTATTGATCGCCCGACAATCCACACACATCCTCCAAGTCCCATCTTTTTTTGGAACCAACAAAACAGGGACAGGACATGGGCTCATGCTCTCTCGAATATTCCCTTTAGCTAGCAATTCCTCAACTTGCCTTTGGAGCTCCTTTGGTTCTTCAGGACTACTCCTATAAGCTGGTCGATTTGGAATGGACAATCTTGGAATGAAATCAATCTGATGTTCAATCCACCTAATAGGTGGCAATCCCGATGGAATTTCCTCTGGAAGAACATCTCCAAATTCCTACAAAAGTAAAGTCACAACACTAGGCAATGGAGAATCAAGGTCAGTATATGAAATATAAGAATCCTTATATATAAACAATACCATTGACTTGTTGGCTCTATAAGCACTATTAATTTCACTTTCTTTTGCAAAGAAATTAATTTTCTTCTCTTTTTTTTATCACTACTGAACTCTCAGATTTGTCTCTCTCACTACTCTCTCCTTTTATTTTCTCTTTTATCTCTTTTTTCTCATTTCCAGAATTTTTTCTTTTCTCTCTATTTTGAAACTCTCTCTCTTTTTCTCTTTTTACCTCACTCTCATTTTCTTCTGTAGTGGCAGCAATTGATTTCTTAATTTGAAGTTGTTCCTCATACACTTGTTGAGGTGGTAATGGCACAAGTGTAAAGCTTCTCCCATCCTTGCTGAAGCTATATCGGTTTTTGAAACCATCATGTGTAGTTCTTCTATCAAATTGCCAAGGCCTACCAAGTAGTAAGTGGCTTGCTTGCATAGGAACCACATCACACAAAACCTCATCCTTGTACTTTGCAATGGAAAAGGAAATCAACACCTATTTAGTTACCTTCAAATCACCACTTTCATTCAACCATTGGAGCCTATAAGGCCGTGGATGCTTTAGGGTACGCAACCCTAACTTGTCCACCACTAGTTTACTTGCCACATTAACACAACTTCCTCCGTCGATGATCAATCCACATACTCGATCCTTCACATGGCAGCGAGTGTAGAAAATATTTTCTCTTTGGAAATCATCACTTCCCTCTCTAATTTGAGTATGAAGAGCTCTCAAAACAACAAGAGATTGTCCAGTGACAGCATGCTCAACTTCACTATCTTCTTCAAGTGAGGGCATAGAATCATTATCTCTTTCCCCCTCAGTCTCAATTTCCCCCATTTTCCATCATAATCATAGTCCTCTTATTAGGACATTGAGAAGCAATATGACTTGATCCCAAACAGCCAAAACATTTAATGTCACGGTTTCTTTGGGATTGAGTTGAAGATGTACCTTTTTCTTTATTGTCATTTGATCCCTTAGCTACAACTTTCTCTCCTTTTTGTTTCCAGCCTCCCTTTTCCTCTTGCTTTGACGAATAGTCCAATTTTGTCTTCCAATTACTTTATCCCCCCGTCTCAAACTTAGAAGATGATCTTCCCCCTTTCTTGAGTTGTCTCTCCACTTTCATGGCCATATGTACTAAATCTTCAATTTCCACATAATGCTGTAATTCAAGAACATTTGCAATCTCTTTATTAAGACCACAAATAAAACGTGCCATGGTGGCTTCTCGATCTTCCACAACGTTAGCCCGAATCATGGCTATCTCCATCTCTTTATAGTACTCCTCCACACTTTTAGAACCCTGCTTAAGATTCTGGAATTTCAGATGTAAATCACGATAATAATGTGAAGGAACAAATCTCCTTCTCAAGATAGGTTTCATATCCACCCAATCGTCAATAGGACGCTCAAAGTTTCTACGTCTACTTACGATTAATTGATCCCACCATACAATTGCATAATCAGTAAATGCCAAGCTGCAAGCTTAACTTTCTTTTCCTTCGAATAGTTATGGCAATCAAAAACTAGTTCAACTTTTCTTTCCCACTCAATACAAATATCAGCATCACTTTTACATTGAAATGGGGGTATAGAAAGTTTAATTGAACCTGTGTTACGGTCAACAACATTTCTTTCTCGTTGCTCTCGGTGGACACGCCGCCGCCTTTCATGTCTAACTTCTCTATCTCTCCTCCCCGATGATGCTCTAAAGGTCCACTCATCCTCCTCTCCATGGACATGATTTAATTGCTCAAATCTCTGATCATGCCTATCCAACCTATCTCTGATTTCATTAAACACCACATTCTTGCGTTCAAATTGTTGTTGTATGGCCCGAAGAGTCATATTCTGATCAGCCCCAACATCATCGCCTTGAGACATTTTGAAATCTGCAACAAAAGTGTTAAGGAAAAAGAAATCCTCATCCTCTACCTCACGTGTTTCACTCAAAAGAGATGTCACTCTACCCTCGCGTTTCACACAAATTATTTGGCTTTTTCTTCACTCAGATAAACTCACACACCCTTGCCTTTTTCCACTCTATTTCCTCCTCAACGTGTCTTAAGAAAACTAGGCAACTCAATTCCAAGCTTATTCCCAAATTAACAAAATAATATTGATCGAGTAATATTATGGAAACAAGGTCAGATTCAATGAGAGAGCAAAGCAAAGTACTCTAGATTTTCAGTACACAAGAAAGGAAAATTTTAGTCACTAACAAAATCCTTAAGCATTCACATAACACACTTAACTGAATAATTTTTTTTTTCAGATCTTTTTTGTTCTTTTTTTTCTTCTATATATATATTTTTTCTTTTCTCTTTTTTTTTGCAAATAAATTGCAACAATATCCTCTCTTTTTTTTCAGAATAGTATCAAATAACACAAGGAACACAACAAAACACAAGAAACATATAACTTAGCCAAAATATCCAGAAAAACACTACTGCACGAAATGGCTATAACTTTTGGTACAAGTTTCCGATTTGAACGATTTTGGAACGAGATGAAAATTGAGATTCTAAAACACAAGAAAGACCTACAAAAGGTCAAAAATAGACAACGGACAGTGGACGAAAGAACGATTTTATGAAGAAGTCCAGACCAGAAAAGAAAAAAAATGAAATAACACCTTTTTTTGTTTTTCTTGATGTATTTTGATGATGAACAAACGAACAGAATACCGGAAAAAGACAAACGAAGATAAACAAAGGATAGAAACCTAATTTGGAACCAAAGCTCTGATGCCAACTGATGTGAACCTCACGAATCTGCTGTGAAACCCGACAACAATATATGGAAATCAAATCCAAGATCACCAAAGAAAAATGAACAATAGGAATATTGACCCAATGATTATTAAGAATCAAGAACCAATATTATCAAATCAAGATGGAAATAACAAGTTCTTACTTGAAATCTCCTCAAGTTTTGCTTAAGACATCAAATGAGAGAAACTCTCACAAAGTTTTCAAATTCAACCAATCTAACCTAATTTGGTGGCTGCAAGCATAATATAAAATGCATCCTAGGGTTTTCTAAAAATATTGGGCTGGACTAATTAGATGTTTAAGTTAAAAAAGCCCAATTACAAGTTTGTTGACTAAACACACATTTGGGCCTTAAAATAAGATTACTTAAGCACAAAAATGAAATTACGTCACTTAAACAAAAATTACACTAATTAAATATGAATTGTGGCCTTCACTTGGGCTTTAATTGAACTTCGAAAATGTTTACAGCCTTTAGGTCTTGTTCCATGCCCAATTCTTCTAAATCAGCTTTATCTCCACGAACTTGCTTCATTAGACCTTGCATAGCTTGTTGCATCCTCTTAGCTTTAGCTCTTGTTATTGGTCCGGTTGGCAAATGTAAGTCATCACCTTGATTCGCATTCTGGTCCATATCAAATGTTGCTCTAATTAGGCATATATATACATGAGATATATTGTCACGACCCCATTTCAGGAGTCCGTGACCGTCACGGGAGGTAGGATTTCCCCTGTCCCGTAAGCCTCTAATCCCTGATTAACATTTATACATGTTTATATCTACACTTTTCTAATACAATCAATATATAATATATATGTGGCCATCCATTTTTGGTGACCTAAGTAGTCGGCAATCCACGGTTACATATAAGGTTCGGTGAACCATATTAACACAAATGCACTTGAGGCTAAACAGATAAACACATATACAGTTTGCATGTTCACTACTTGGTAACCATACACGCGTAACGCAAATTTAATCGGATAACTATATTTCATATAACAACCGTATAAAATAGAGCAAACCACTTATTCACGTAGTCATCCAACCCTGTGGGGCAGGGATGGGAGAGCCCCTCACCTTGTTGGCCATCTTGATCAGTCCTCGGAATACCTGAAGCTCCAACTACCCTGTGGTGCCCTATACATATGTGTTTAAGCAATTAGCAACGTGTAACTAAGCAACTATCATGCACATGTCATGCTAATGCTCATGTACCCTCTAGACATTTCCAAGAACTAGATACTTGGTTCGTTATGTCGTCTTATTTGCCCTTTTTGAAAGGCTATAAGGTTTTTGTACTCGACTTTCATGTATTCGAGTCATTTAGAACCTCTGAAAGCTTTGGATTAGAGATACTAACTTAACTACATTCCATTTCATGTGTTTATAAGAACTTTTAACTAATAAAGGAATAACTTTATGGCTCACAAGAGTCATTAGCTCACTCATTCAACAATTTCCCTTATTTTCTGAGTAAGAATTTAACCACTACCTCTCTAATTATAAAGGAAAACATAATCAGGTATAAGAAGAGCTTTGGAACCAATTTAGTTGGTCTTAGGTGTCCACCACGGGCTAGGCCGAGGTTCCAGCCCACAACACAGTTTCTTGTTGTACTGTGGGTTGGTATATTACCTCTTTTTCATTGGGTTTGGCTCGGGTTGCGACGGTAATTACTCGGGCTTTATTCCCTTGTATATTTCCAACAATTATAATACTTATACTACTCCAATCCAAGCTTATTCATGCATCAAAATAGCAAATTCGAAATTTAGAGGAATTCCTAACCCATTTCCCATAATTTCCAAAGCCGGCCAATTTCTACGATTCAACCTTGATTCTCAACCTCCCTAAGCACTCAAGAACACTTACTAAGCTCGAATTTATCCCCGGAATATTCCAAATGGAGGTGAATGAAGATTTCCTAAAAATCCCTAAAATTGGAAGAAAATGGGGTTTTGATAGTTGGGGCTTTTTACCTTGTTTCAATCGGATGGAATGGTTGATAGGTGACGTAGAAGAGTCCCAGCAACCTTCTCTGGCGTTGGAGCAAACTCTCCGGCGAGAAACTGGCCCGTCATGTAACACCCCAGTTCTAGGCCCTTTAGAAATCAGAGTTTGAGTATAAAGAACATATCTTTGATCTAGAACCGGTGTGTTACTTCTACTTCTACCCGAATTTATTTAAACTTTTTACCCATTGATTAATTAAGCAGCACATGTTTGGGTTCTATCTCTCGGGCATCTCTTGCGCATACCAAAACTACTGCGGAAGCATGCATCATACAAACATACATACTAAAACTTTAGCTTTGTATTTACTTATAGAATATAATAAAAACCATAGTATTATATTACATACATCATCAAAGTATTTGAGAGCCTCGTGAAAGAGAATAATCTACAAACAACTGACATTTATAGATCATAATCTTTAATCCACTTACTAGAGATAGGCTCAATCTATTATATACAAGTGCATAACAAATTATCTATTCTCATCCCTTATCTATATCTAGTACAAAATATACCAATTAACCTTCCAAAAACATATAATAAGGTTAATGATTTCAAAGGGATGTACATACATAAGTTTACAAAAGTAAAGACTATATGCTTCTATTTCTTTCAGAATCTTTCTTCTCAAAAGCTCGAGCTACCCATCACTCTTGTCTCGTCTTAAAGCCATCCAGGTACCTAGTCAGCTGATACACACCAACGTAATGAGGATAAACCCTAGTAATCAAATACTACCAGTTTATAAACTCGTCGTTGTGTACGACTGTGTCTTGCACAAAAATCTCTGCATTCCTTTCTCATCATATAAACATAACATGGATGTGATGATCAGCATAAAACTCATGCATGTCATACTCTTCAAGAAACGTTTAGCATGGAAATTCTTGCATGTTAGGGCATACGAAATTGAATGACATACTTACAAGTCATAAAACATTTAATATGAGCACATACTTCTTTAACATGATCTTACATGTTTGCATGGTAGAGAAATAACAAACATTATAAACCATATGGGCCTTTGCCCCATTTCATGAAAAACATGAGCATAGGGAGCACCACCCAGTGGATACTCGCACATACACTTCTAGTGGCTATTAATAAGTAAAAACGTATAGCAATTAAGCTATTTCTGTTCTGTGTATTGTCTGGAGCATCCCCCAGTGGATCCGAGTACTATGAGATCACCCCCTTTTCTCGGTAGGTCGTATCTCAACTTCTGCTATGGATCACCCCCTTTTCTCGGTAGGTCGTATCCATTTCTGGTTGGTTTTACTTAGCCAAGGGAATCACTTCTACTTAAAAATCTGGAGATCCCCGTCTCTTTTTAACGGTTCTTCTCCTCTTAAACTTGGAGATCCCCGTCTCTTTTTAACGGTTCTTCTCCTCTTAAACTTAGAGATCCCCGTCCCTTTTTAACAGTTCTTCTCATATTCGTTTATGTAGATCTTCCCTTTCTGTATGCTATCTATACAAATATGAGATGAAATATCTAGGTCCCAATCCTGGTTAATCCAATTTTAAGCATGTCACTCTTGATTTGGCCATACAGAGCCAACTAGTTTAAAATTAAACAACCAACATGGTGTTTTCACAAACTTTCTTCATCAATCGATTGGATGTTTTACCATCCCAAATTATGGCTCAACCGTGGAAATCCCAACGGCCGTCCCATACCGATAATTGGTCAATCGATTATGGACCTAACTATTTGCAACACATATATCTAAGAAACTTGCTCTTCTCTTTTCTATGTTATTTCTCTCAACTCGTAGCTCATATTACTTGATAAACTTATATCACCATGTTTGAGAATGAAATTAGTGTTCAAAGCATCATTTTAAAGTGCTTAAAAATCACTTTAAAAAAAATGGGCCTATGAGCTGGTTGATTGGGGCCATTAGCCGGCTGATTGGCCCTTAAATTTGAGAAACAAAAATCTCCAGTGACCTATCAGCCGGCTGATAGCTCTCTGTTGAGCTTTTTCAGCCGCATTAAAAACACAACAGCCGGCTGTTCTTAACCCATCAGCCGGCTGTTCCAATTCTGGAAATTTCTGGACAAAATATGCATGTTTCTGGGCAAAATATGAACATTTTCTGGAAAATTTAACCCCATCAGCCGGCTATTCTTGGCTATCAGCCGGCTGTTCTAAATCTGGAAAATTTTCTGGAAATTTATGAACGCATCAGCTGGCTGTTCTAGCTATCAGCAGCTGATACAGCTCGGAAATGCATTTTTAAACTTCATTTTGTCCAAATTAAAGCCCCAAAACTTGAGAACCAAAAGTGGAACTTAATCCCTATTATTTATGCATCAAAACCCATGAAAAACTTGTCCAAAAACAAGATTAAACTAGCTCAAATCATGGTTTTCTCTCAAACCCATACCCATTTCCAAAACCCTTCTAGATTATCTAATTTCCAGCTAAATCCAGACATGCCAATCACCTTCTAACATCCATCTAATTCCATAAAACATAAGGAAGCAGGTTTTTCCTCTCAAATGGCCCAAAAATTCAAAAGCTAGGTTTTGGCCATTTCCTTGAAAGCTTTAATCTAAAAAAGTGAGAGGTTGGTAGTTTGATTACCTTAATCTGAACCTAGATTCTTGTTTAGTTGGTGTTCAGCTTTGATTCTACGGTTTGATTTTGCCCGAATGGGATTCCAAGCTTGAATCCTCCTCTTGAGTGCTCTCCCTTCTCTCTAACTCTCTCTCTCTCTAGGTTGATGGAAAATGGTGAGTGTGTGTGTGCTGGCTCTTCCAACATACAAGAGGTTTCGACCAAGCCATAGGGAGAAATTCACATTTCTATCCCCACACACTAACTTTTCTATGCACTTAAGCCCTTTTTCTTTTAGTCCTTCCCACCCTCTTTTCTTAAAATAATGCATTTCTATATGCTTTCTAAATGCAACAATCAATGTCAAGCACAAGCATTAAGTTAGATTTAGTTAGCAAACAATTATTCCTTTAACTGAAAAAGGCGGATGTTACACGTCACGTTCGTTCCCTTGCTCCTTCTCCCTCTCGTGCTCTCTCTCGGGTTCGCCTCTCTCTCCCTCTCTAATTTTTTTTTTTGCTGGATGGAGAGTCACGGTTTAGTCCCCAAATTAAAATAATACGCTGAAAAATTTTATCTTGTAGTTAAATCCCCTTTTTCCCTAATCCTTTTTAATCTCCTTTTCATTTAGGTCCTCTTTTAAAAAAAATATAATTTCCTACTCTTCTCTTCTTCATTTTATTTCAGCCTTTAATCTAATTTATTTTTCTTTCAAAAAGAAAAATAAAATAACAATAATAATAATAATTAAAAAGAAATCTCGGATATTACATATATGGTGGCTGAAAGATATGTAGAGATTGAACCAACAAAATTAGTACGGATAAAACGTGGGTATGGAAACAACTTATAAGATATGTGTGTCTATATTGGGTAGAGAAAGGTGTGGGAGATCAGAGTCCTGTCTACTTTCTACGTGCAGAGGTTGTAGACAAACAGGCGAGTACTGGGCTGTTGTATCTTGGAGGTAACGCGTTTGAGTACCCTTGCACCGAGTGATATAGCAAAATCAACCTGTGAAAGGTGTGAATTACCTTAAAGATAATGAGATACCCGTGCCTCAGCCAAACAGGCGAGTACTGGGCTGTTGTATCTTGGATTTTATGATTTCTCTAACAAATTTACATTTCCTTATTTTTTGTGTTTATTCTTATTTTCAGGTTCCTGCTCCAACAACTTTAAGGTAATTCATGGCTAATCCCGTAATGCACCAAGAGAAAAATAAGAATAATGGGAATAAGTATTTGAGTTCTAATTGGTAAAATAACTCAAATAAAGATATATTCATAAAATATCTTTATTTAATTTTTGTAGGCTTATAAATATTAATATATTTATACTTTAATTTATTTGGTGATTGCTCACAAAATAAAAATTTATTCTTGAAAAATTGCTATTGTGATCCAAAGAAATATTCTTATTATCTGTAGAATTTTATTCACATGGTAAAATGACATATTCATTATAATTTGCGTATTATTGGCAAAGAGAAAGAAATGAATATGGTTTCTTTGGACATACAGTACTTTTGTTTCATGACATTGGTTTCCACCTTGTATTTTATCTAGATTAACATGTATTGAAATGCTTAATTATTTTTATGAGTATATTTCATGTTTTTATTCTTATGATGAAAAGTAATCATAAAATTTAATTGGGTGTGAGCCTTGTGGGTCTCATATGTGACTTTTAATCTATTTTTACTCACATTGGAAAGTGTGGAAAGGTAATTACTTACCATTATTTAAGATGATTTTTGTCATGAACTCATGAGTAGGTATGTATACTCACTCTTTATTTAAGAATTCTCCTTATATAAATTCTTATTGATAGTGGGGGTAAGAATGAGTGTGAAAAGTATACATCATATTGGGACATTTTGAAATCATATATATTTGTGCTAAGTGATTTGTTGTGTAGAAGAAATGTGGTACTATGAACATTTGATTGAGTAATTAATTTTCATAGAATCACATATATATGTTTCCAACATGTGTTCATTATAAATATAATTTTGGATTAATTATTAAATTAATGTTAACTCCAAAACTTATATTAATTTTAAAGGCCAAATAATGATCATAAAATATAATAATTTTATGACAAGGTTTTGGTATGTATTTGGGTGGTAATATATTTTTGACATTATTTAAATATGCCATATTGTTTTAGAAAATAAAGCATATTATTTTTATGGCAATAAGGGGAAGAAATATACATATATTATTGTTATAAAAATCGATATGTTAAAATTTCATAGACAATAAAATGAGAATATTTTGGGTTCATGAAATGGTTTTAAAACCATTCTATTATACTTATGTATAAGCCAAGTTATATCTATATAATTGTGAGTTAATGAATATTTTATGGGTTTAATATTTACAAGAGTAATAGAATTATCCCATAAAATTTCATGGTAATAGTGTCACGGCCCCCGTTTAGAGGACCGTGACCGGCACAGACACAGGGAATACCCCTATGCCTGTAAGCCTTATCACCTAATTGACAGAATATCTATTATTGAAAATACATTCACATGCATTATAATACCATGGCTACACCGAAATGGTGGCCTATCCTAGGCAAGAAAATCCACGGCCAGTGCCGCTTCAAGATATAGATATAGGAAAACACACATAATATATAACCTGTGTACTGGCTACACATCCGAAGATGCTGTCTATCCTATTTGCATGCAACAGATATATGTATATATATATTTTAGAAACAAGTTCTCCCTGCACCGTAATCTAACGGATCCTGATCTTTAAGGTGTGTGAAGCTGACAGTTCTAGATTTAGTGATACAATATAATTGGGTACGTCTACCCTTTACTTTATGATACATGATAAAGGAAATTAAGTTACAATTACGATTCATTCACCCACATGAACAAGTTGTGGGTCTCGGAAAGTTTTGTTCGTTCCTCGCTCCACCGAGACTTCTTCCACCTGTACTTAACCTGTCTATGTGTAGTAAAAATGAGGTGTGAGTCTTAACCATACGACTCAGTGAGAACTCTCCCATCCCCGGCGCAAGGTGGGTACCATAGCGCTTGGTTTGGGAGTCATACACAACCACATGCAAAAACAACTAGTTACTGTTGTTAGCATACATTCTTGGTGATCACACAACAACAAAAATTTTACCCAAACACTCACATGCATTTAATAACTGTAAACATGCAGCAGTTTATTCCACGTCATCAATCAGCAAGTAAACATGTAACATATAGTGCCGGCTTTTACCTACCGGTCTTCTCACGTTTCAGCATGCATGAATCAAACATGACGTGTGGTGACGTAATCCTGTAAGTTACCACTACGCTGCACAATCAGCAATTATATGAAAACACAGATAATTTGTACATACACACAGATGCTAAACATGCATCTACTTAATCTCTCCAACTCTGGGTATCTACTAGCCACTACGTGGCTTTCCCACTTCGAACCCATGCACTCGGGTTGCTAGCCACCAAGTGACAAAACATACTTAACCCATTCACTTGGGTACTGGTCACCTCGTGACAATTCTTTTAGTCAAACAATAATTAACTCATTCACTTGGGTACTAGTCACCTCGTGACAATTCTATGAATCAAACACAATCAACTTCTATCTATCAAACAACTGATACGTAGCCACCACGTGGCACGTCCTGACCCCTTGCTGCGGGGCAATAGTTGGAGCCCACTCATCCATTACCCAACCAGGCCGCATGGCGGGCACGACACGACGTCTCAAAGTATGGCCACTGGCACACCCTGGACCAACTTCACATGATGATTTCTCTTTTACTAGGTTAGGCTCACAATTCACCTGTAGGTTCCTCCCGTGTCTCCTTACCTTAGTCTCACATATTAATAGGATTCTTTGTATCTTTCCCGAAGGATCAACAATTCCTCTCCTTGTTAATATGGACAAGTATCCTCAATAGGATATAACTCATGTACCCGTCCAGATGCATTCTCTGAACCTCAAACTATCGTCATAGCAATATAAATCCTTTCTGACCCTATAGCCAGGATAGGGCAATGACCGTCGTCATGGTGATTATAAAACTGAGGTCTTAAATGTCATCTGACGCTGTTCTAGTTGTTGTCTCACATCGCTAGCATAACCAAATACGAAACCCACCAATAACTCCCTTTACATAATTATAATTTAAGTCACCGTCATGATGAGTTTTCAAAATAAAAGTTTAGTCCTTCGTACAAGGACTCTTGCCACCGTCGTGGAAAGGATTTAATAAAATACTCATCATGCCTCCGGAATGTATGAGTTGGATTTGTAACACACCAATCATAGCAAACAATTACTCTCTACTCCTATGTCTTCCTATCTAAGCTACTTTCCGCAACCTATTTTGTAGTTCCTTTATTCTTTTAACATTCTATACCTCTAGCTAACACATACCAGACAAGTAGAGAATGTACATACTCATGTAATCCACATAAGCATACAACCCTAGGAGCAGAGATGGAAGAACCGTCACCTTGGCCAACCTTCCATGCAACCCTCTCCTGTAACTTTAGTCTCTTCGAAGTTCCTGTTGCACTCTATTGCGTGTCGTTGTCCCTATAAGATCAACACTTACTTCATTAAGGTTATTACTTAACTTAACTTGTTATTTATCTCTCCATTACTCTCGCATGCAGTCCATGGTTGCCACAGAGTCAAGCTCTTGGTCTTATTGGATTTCTCTATCCTGACTTATGCGTATCCTTCCTCGGACACTTGACTTACTCGCATATAACACTCTACTTGAGTGTTTCACATACTTGGATTTGAGTATTAGACCTCTATCTCAGTTGTATTCTCATCTAAGGAAGCTTATCTAACTTGGTTGGAAGGAATCCTAATTTTAGGAAGGTCTAAGCATTTGATTCAACTTGTGTTCCTACATGGGTTCTAAGAAATCTAGTTTCTAAACCTCAATACACCTCTAATTCATCCTACTTAAGGCTTCCTAATAATTATGAGGAATAAAATTACCATTTTAGAATTTGGACTTCATTGTTCCCGCAAGTTTCCATCCTTCAGAAACAAGAACGTACTTAAAATAATCCTTGATTCTTGGTAGGATACTTAGAATTATTCTAGGGTGTTTAAGATTTAAAAGAGGAAGTTTAAAACTCCCAACATCACCCTTAAAGCATATTTCAGCAAACCGAGCAGGAACCCGGCATGTTAATGCCAAGGTCCAGCCTTAGGAACCTCGGGCTAGCTCTTCACGTGTCTTGTTCAGCTAATATTTCAACCATATAATTTTAATAATATCAATCCAACCCTAATATTCAAATCCAAGCTCAATCCTAATTATCAACAGTTTTGCCAATTTATGAATAATTAGAATTTTAACCCCAAACCCTTCCAAATTCGAATTTGGGCAAATCCAGAAATATAATCTCGATTCCTACCCCAACTAAGTGTTCAAGAACACTTTCTAGGTCTCAATCTACCTTCAAAACAACCCAATCGAAGGTGAATCGAAGAAATCCCTAAAAATTGAGAAATTGAGGGTTTCGAATGAAATTGGGGTTACCAACCTTGATTCGATTGGTGGGAGGTGTGGAAGATGTTGGAGTCGAGCTCCGGTGGTTGTGGCCGGCGTCAGACGGCTCTCTCCGGCGAGTTTTCCGACGAGTTTCTCCTCCTCTTCTTCCTTCTTCACCATCTCAGCCCTCTCTCTCTCTCTACCTCTACCCTCTCGTTTTCTCTCCCCTTCTTTCCTTCTCTCACTCCCGCGTGCCCCCTCTCTCTCTTTCCTTTCCTTTTATCTTTTTTTTTCTATTCCCTCTTTCTTTTATTTATTAACTCACGGCTCCAGCTACCCCTAATTAAAAAATAAAAATAAAAATAATAAAATAATTATAATAAATAAATAAATAAAATTAAAATAAATAATTAAATAATAAATAAATCAATATTATTAAAAATAAATTAATTAATAATTAAGTAAATAATAACAATTTTGTATTTTTAATTTAATCCCTTTCCCTATTTGATTCGGGTTTCCAAGTTCTTAGGTCCCGAATTAAATCCAAAAATTATTTTCTACTTCTTTTCTTTCAATTTCTACTTTCTTACAAACCCCCTTTTAAATATTTAAAATAATCATAATAAAAATAAACTAATTAATAATTAAACAAATAGTAACTAATAATATTTTGATTTAGCTTCCCCTCCTATTTATTTTGGGTCTCTAATTTCGTAGATCCTGAATAATTTTCAAAAAAAAATATTTTACTCCTTTCTTTCATCTTTTATTTTACTTGAAATTTCGAAAAATTTTGCAGTTCCCTTCCGGTTTCCCTTAACCTTCATACTTTTCCTATATTCTTTTTAAGGTTTTAATTCCTAACTCCGGAATAAATCATTTTTAAATCCTCAAAATTTTAAATAAATCATTCTTTAATCCTCGAAATTTTCCGGGGTATTACATTCTTCCCCCTTAAGAAATTCGATCCCCGAATTTCATCTCCTTCGTGGGGTTGTTGGCTTGTTGCCATTCCTTGGCTCATTTTCATCTATGGTTTCCCTCAATGTGGAAGTTTTACCATTTTACCCTACGGTTCATCTTTCTTTCCTAGAGGCTCAAGGTCTCTATCTGGTTTCTACATATTCTTTCTGTGATCGTTTGCATTTCTAGTTTCGTAGTTAACCACCCCTCCGCGAGGTGTTAACCGATAGACTGCATTTGTCGTCGTATCGTTCCCCAAGGATAGCTAACTTTCCTAGTTTCAATTTACTTTGTGCTGCTAATTTTGCAATGGAGTATCTGGCGCGTACCACATACCATGCTCCAATTGGTTCTCCAAGGAGTTAACTATTGCGTTCTCTAATGAGGCTTACCTTGACTCAATCTGCTTGTCCGACTAGCTACCTTCGTAGTGACTTCTTATATCCGTCTTGGAACACGCCAAGACACTAGCTATTTGCATAGCACACTAGGTCCTATTTCTATAAACTTTAACTGACGAAGTACTCCCCTACATCGAAGTCCCCGTACCTAACTATCCTCTACTACCAAGCAGCTACCCTTCTGCCAGTAATCCCCCGATATATTCTTTGTAAACGACTTCTCCAAAAAAGTTTGTTTACATCTTACTACACCATCCACTCTACATCTAGACTTGCCGCTTACACGGCTTACACCCTACGTAGGTGTTTATACTGACTCGGTTTACCCTACTCGTGTCCTAACGAAGCTAAACGGCATGACACCAGCACGACTATGTATTACACTTACCGTGTCTCCACTAAACGGTAAAGGATCTTTCAGTTATGACTCGTGTTTCCTTTCTTTTCCGAACTTCTACACTTACCCTTAGTGGTTTCCATAACCACTTCAGGTTACTCCCTGTCGACATCCCATGTTTGACTGACTTAGACTCTTCTCTGACTACTACTTGTAGTCATTTCTGTTTACGATGGAAACTCACCAGTCTCCTCCATATCATCATACTCATTACTCTGCCTCAGGCTCAGTTCGGTCTTCACATCCGAAGGCCTCGCTTAACACGAATATGACTGTGTATCTATACCATCCTCAAGTTAGTCCGCTTAGAGTTGCACATCCTATGCTAACTCTACTCGTTTGGTTTCCGTTGGGTTTTACCCTAACTTGGCCCACTCGAACTCCTCAACTCACTTAGATCATGTATTCCTACTTGGAATACTTGATCCGTTAACTCCAGCATGAACCTTTCCGGACATGCTCTACTCCCCATGATCAAACGGGAGCCGCTCCCACGGTTTGACTCTTTCCTTTCTTACCGTGTGTCATATGTTCACGAACATATACCGCCTCTTGCAAGTGTGTTACCCGTTGGGTTACAATCACCCCCAACGATAGCATACCTGTTTTATCATTTTGGCTCACATCCCCAGATGCTTACCCGACTTCGTTCCTGTATTCACTCTCTTCTTTTTTATTTCGTACCAACGTGGTAGTCTTTCTTCGAGTATTTCTCAATACTCGTTACTCACTAAATTCTCCTTCTCGATTAACCGTCCTTACGGTAAATTTTCCCTTTATGGCACCCACATGGCCATTTACATGTTTGGTTTGTCCACTCAGTCTCCACCCATACACGGGCTTCAGACTAATGGATTACGGTTAACCAACCTGTGGAACTAGCTTACTTTGCTATGTCCACTACAATTTGTGTAATATACATACACTTATGGTAGTAGTTGGTTCTCCACCTCCTACTTGACTCTTATCCTATGGGGTCCTATAAACTTCCGCTCTTCCCCCCTTATGGGACTACTTATCCCTGTCTACTTTCTCCCCTCTTGGGCCTCCATGAGTCCCTTTGGGGTTTATCTCTCTCGTTATCTCATTCGAGAGCTATCTACCACAATAGCACTCATTTTTCTTATCTCTGGACGGTATCCGAAGGTCTACGCCCATTTCCACTTCTAGACCTGCTCCGGTCTAATGCTTTCGGGTCCATAATCACCCTATGCCCCCCTTAATTGGTAACCTTGTATACTCCCTTGGCACTTTAGCACCCTCTAGTTCTTTTCGATGTCTACTTAACTTTAATCACCCCTAGCGAGTGATTTCTCAACTACATCTACCATCCTCATACAGCTTACCTTTAAAAGGACTATTGTTTGGTAGGGTATTAGTCACATGACTTAGTTTTCTTAGGCACCCTGCGGGTTTTAAAAATTAATTCAAGTTTATTTCTTAGAAAATGATGCCTAAGGTTTTCATAAATGGCTAGGGTTTAACTAATTGGAATGACACAAGTTGAGAAAGAGTTTTCATGAAAATTTGCCTTCCAATGGTTATCCCTAGTATTTTCAAGAAAAGTTTGAGGGTCTTTTAGAATCTCTCATCTGGAAAGACCCAAGAGAGTGTAATATCCGAGATATTTAGATTTAATTATTTTCATTTTTTAATAAATTTATTTTTCTTTCAGAAAGAAAAATAAATTAAATTAAAGAACTATATGGTTAAAATAGAATAAAGAAGAAAGTAATAAGGGATATTTATAATTTTTCTAGGACCTAAACGAAAAGAGGACTAAAAAGCAGGAGGAAAAAAGAGGATATAGCAAGTAAATAAGTTTTTCTAATATATATATATATATATATATATATAATAATATATATATATAATATGTTAAGGAAAGTGGCTAAAAAACCACGTGCCCCATCAAATTCACTAACACACACACAAAAATAAAACTAATAATATAATAAAAAAGAAAAGAAAAGATGGGGGGGGCAACCGTGACCCCCTTCCATATAATTGATACACACATAAAAATGTATATATATGAGAGAAAGTAAAAGCAACAACTCTCACACACTAAAAAAAAAGAGAAAGCAGCAAGCAGAACTAGAGCACGCACACGCACGGACCGAGGAGCTTGAGGAGAAGAGGAGAAGCACGTGCACGGAGGTTTAGCGTCGGAAACCCATCGGAAATCAGGTTCTGATGCCGGAGACGGTGATCGGAAGCCATCTTTAGCCCTTAGCAAGCCTTCTACCCGATTGAATCAAGGTAAGAAGCCCCAAATCTCCCAAAACCCCAATTTCTCCAATTTTGGGTATTTTAGGAATTCTTCAAATACTTCCAATCGGGGCATTCTGGGGTTTAATTTGAGCTTAGTGGGTGTTATTGAATGCTTGGGGAGGTTCAGAATCGAAGTTAAACCGTAGGAATTGACTGGGTATGGAAATAAGGAAAATTGGGTTAGAAAATTGCTATAAATTCGAAATTGATAATTCAATGCATGTTTAGGCTTGGATTGGAGTAGTATAAGTGTTGTAGTTGCTGGAAATATACAAGGGAATAAAGCCCGAGTATTTACCGTTTCAACCGGAACCCAATCCGATGAAAAAAAGAGGCGAAATACTAAGCCACCGTACAGTAAGGAGCTGTGCGGTGGGTTGAACACCTCGGTCTAGTCTGTGGTGGACACCTAAGACCCACTAAATTGGTTCAAAGACTCTAATTATACCCAATTATATTTTTTATATATAATTAAAAAGGTAGTAATTAAGCTTTTACTCGGCGAATAAGGGAGACGGTGGAATGAGTAAGCTAAAGCCTCTTTTGAACCGTGAATTTAATTCTTTTATTAGTTAAATACCCATATGAACACATGAAGGGAAATTTAGACAAGTGAAAATCTCTAACCTAAGCAATTAGAGGTTCTAAATGGCTCGAAAGTGTAAAAGTCGAATATGGGGTATTTTGGATTTTCAGAAAGAGCAAAAAAGACGACGTAACGAACTAAATAATTAGTTCTTGGAAAATAGCTAGAGGGTGCATAAGCATTAGCATGACACGTGCATGGTCGATGCTTAATTACATATTCTAAATTTCTTAAATATATGTGTATAGGGCACCACAGGGTAATTGGAGTTTTAGGCACTCCGAGGACTGATCAGGAGGGCCAACGAGGTGAGGGGCTCTCTCATCCCTGCCCCACAGGGTTGGATGACTACGTGGAAAATGTGGTTTGCTCTATTTTGTGCAAATTGATATATGGAATATATTTATATGAATAAATTTGTGTTACGCGTGTATGATTTGCAAGTAGTCAACGTGCAATAGTATATGTGCTTTTATGATTAATCACAAGGTGTATATGTGCTATTGTTGCTCATCGAGCCTTATATGATACCGTGGGTAGGATTGAGTCAGAATTGCATATGTGAGAGTTTATTAGTATTAGGAACCCGCATAAATTGATCATCGTGCAAAGGTTTTGACCGTATGGTACATTGAGGAAAATGAACCTAGGTTGTTAAGTGTGAGTGAGAGTGATGCATAATTGAAAAGGGGGAAACTATGCCTAACTAGTAATCACGTGTGATATTCAACTAGTTCTCATAGGGCGTCTTTCAAGGCTAAATATGTTAGTTGAGTTTGTTTAGATTGTCCGGGTAGATCGAGTCAGTCACCCTGATCAGACAGACAGGATTATAACGTCAGCAAGTATGCCGCATAGTGGCCATTACCTTGGTTAAAACTGAGGTCAGACAAGTTGCCAGCTATTACTCTAAGCATGACTTGGAGTCAGAAAGTTCCTGGTGTGATCAACCAGGTTCGTACATGATTTTGCCTTCGGGCCAGTATTTCACTTAGCGTAGTGCAGGAGACAAAGTGAGTGCCTACGTCCACAAGTATGTGTTAATTGTGAAACCAAATGAGATATGTTGAGATTGATTTACATGTGGATTAATAAATATGTTAGGAGCATGAATTAGGATTTTAATTGTGAATATAATTTATTGATTAACTGATCATGTTAAAGATCACAAAATAAATCCATTTCATGCGCATGTGGTTGTGGTTGCTCCCTTCCCCCCGCTGTAGTGGTACCCGCTGCTACGCCAGGGATGGGGGAGCTTCTCACTGAGTATGTTCGACTCACCCCCTATTTACATGTTTCAAATACAGGTGGTTCAGGAGTCAAGAACGCGTCCACTTCTTCTCAAGGAGGCGGACAACTCTGAAGACCGCATCTTTGTTCGCGTCGGTAGTTATTTTGATTATGTATACATGTTGTGATATATATGTATACATGAATCCTTTTTGGGCGTAGCATTGTACTTTTACATTTGCTGTGTATATATACATATCACACTTGAATTCTAGCATTGTCGGCTTCATACTGATTAAAGTTAGGTCTTAGTATTGGGAATTTAGGCTATGATATAGCATATATCATGTATATATATATATGACTTCCGCATGCGACTAGGATAGGTCACACGCATTGAGGCATGTGATCAATACGTAAATTATATGTATGTGTTATTGATTACCTGGTTGTGTGAAAATATGGCTTCTGCATGTGAATAGGATAGATCACACCCATTGAAGCGTGTGATCAATATGTAAACCATATGTAAGCGTGTGATTGAATATATGTATGACTGTATACAGGACTTCTGCATGTGAATAGGATAGATCACTCGGCCTGAAGCGCGTGATCAATATGTATATTATATATACGTGTGAATGAATATGTGTATATGTATAGACTGAAGCGACGTTGAGCGAGCCGTGAATTGCAAACTGCTTAGGTCACTGGAAAGGGATGACCGTATATATTATATATATTGTTTGTATTAGAAATGGGTAGTTATAAACATGTGAAAATGTCAATCAGGGATTAGAGGCTTACGAGATAGGAGAAATCCTACTTCTCGTGCCGGTCACGGACGTATGATAGGGGGTCGTGATAGAGAGTATGGTTAGGCTTAATCCCTTCTTTCCCCCTTGTTTGCTTAAGGAACTCGCAGTTCATGGATCGAGCGCAGGGTAGGACTAGGTTCCTTCCCTGTGCCTTACCATTTACTCTGTTTCCTGCTCGGCATATGGTCACGCTTTACAGGTTTACATATGCCTCTACTACTTAACATCTATCTCTACGGCATATGGTTCGGCCACTTTGCCCTTCCGTATACCGTATCCTAATTTTTCTAGGCCGTAGACTTCTACTTCTATACTGTGGCATACACCACCTCTTTTCTATTTACTTTCTAGGAAGGACAACTCACTTACTTTAGCCATAACATACCCCACAGTCGTGACCCATTCACGTGGTCATCTTCCTGTCAGTTTCATTCCTCATGGCCCTATTTTTTCTTGTCTGTAAACTTTCCATTTCAATCGTCCCATGGGCTTACTTCCTTTTCTTTTCTTTCACTTTACAAATCATTCCTAGCCTGAACTACCATTCACCGCATATTTCTATTCAACTTACATTCCATGCTATAATCAAACAACTTGTGCCTATACTATGGCACACAATGCGCCGCTAACAGAGCAGACGCATCGTCTCATTTAACACCTGCAAAACAATCACACATTGTAGCGCATTCCTGCCTACAATTCAACCAAATGTGTCTGTGTCTAGGTAGCATCCTCCATGGGTGTCTCCTTTCCCTATTATGGCGTCCTAAGGTTCCCGGGGTCACGACCCCCGTTTAGAAGACCGTGACCGGCACAGACACAGGGAATACCCCTCTGCTGGTAAGCCTTATCACCTAATTGACAGAATATCTATTATTGAAAATACATTCACATGCATTATAATACCATGGCTACACCGAAATGTGGCCTATCCTAGGCAACAAAATCCACGGCCAGTGCTGCTTCAGGATATAGATATAAGAAAACAAACATAATATATAACCTGTGTACTGGCTATACATCAGAAGATGCTGTCTATCCTATTCGCATGCAAAAGATATATGTATATATATATTTTGGAAACAAGTTCTCCGTGCATCGTAATCTAACGGATCCTGATCTTTAAGGCGTGTGAAGCTGACAGTTCTAGATTTAGTGATACAATATAATTGAGTATGTCTACCCTTTACTTTATGATACATGATAAAGTAAATTAAATTACAATTACAATTCATTCACCCACATGAACAAGTTGTGGGTCTCGGAAAGTTTTGTTCATTCCTCGCTCCACCGAGACTTCTTCCACCTATACTTAACCTGTCTAAGTGTAGTAAAATGAGGTGAGTCTTAACCACACGACTTAGTCAGAACTCTCCCATCCCTGGCGCAAGGTGGGTACCATAGCACTGGGGTTGGGAGTCATACACAACCACATGCAAAAACAACTAGTTACTGTTGTTAGCATACATTCTTGGTGATTACACAACAACAGAAATTTCACCCAAACACTCACATGCATTTAATAATTGTAAACATGCAGCAGTTTATTCCACGTCATCAATCAGCAAGTAAACATGTAACACATAGTGCTGGCTTTTACCTATCGGTCTTCTCATGTTTCAGTATGCCTGAATCAAAAATGACGTGTGGTGACGTAACCCTGTACGTTACCACTACGCTGCACAATCAGCAATTATATGAAAGCACAGATAATTTGTACATGTACACAGATGCTAAACATACATCTACTTAATCTCCATAACTCTGGATATCTACTAGCCACTACGTGGCTTTCCCACTTCGAACCCGTGCACTCGGGTTACTGGTCGCCAAGTGACAAAACATACTTAACCCATTCACTCGGGTACTGGTCACCTCGTGACTATTCTTTTAGTCAAACAATAATTAACCCATTCACTTGGGTACTAGTCACCTCGTGACAATTCTATTAATCAAACACAATCAACTTCTATCTATCAAACAACTTATACGTAGCCACCACGTGGCACGTCATGACCCCTTGCTGCGGGGCAATAGCTTGAGCCCACTCGTCCATTACCCAACCAGGCCACATGGCGGGCACGACACGACGTCTCGAAGCATGACCACTGACACACCCTAGACCAACTCCACAGGATGATTTCTCTTTTACTAGGTTAGGCTCACAGTTCACCCGTAGGTTCCTCCCGTGTCTCCTTACCTTAGTCTCACATATTAATAGGATTCTTTGTATCTTTCCCGAAGGATCAACAATTCCTCTCCTTGTTAATATGGACAAGTATCCTCAATAGGATATAACTCATGTACCCATCCATATGCACTCTCTGAACCTCAAACTATCGCAATAGCAATAAAAATCCTTTCTGACCCTATTGCCAGGATAGGGCAATAACCATCGTCATAGTGATTATAAAACTGAGGTCTCAAATGCCATCCGACGTTGTTCTAGTCGATGTCTAAAATTGCTAGCATAACCAAATCTGAAACCCACTAATAACTCCCTTTACATGATTTAATTTAAGTCACCGTCGTGACGAGTTTTCAAAATAAAAGTTTAGTCCTTCCGTGCAAGGACTCTTGCCACCGTCGTGGAAAGGATTTAATAAAATACTCATCATGCCTCCGGAGTGTATGATTTGGATTTGTAACACACCAATCATAGCAAACAATTACTCTCTACTCCTATGTCTTCCTATCTAAGCTACGTTCCACAACCTATTTTCTAGTTCCTTTATTCTTTTAACATTCTATACCTCTAGCTAACACATACCAGACAAGTAGAGAATGTACATACTCATGTAATCCACATAAGCATACAACCCTAGGAGCAGAAATGGAAGAACTCTCACCTTGGCCAACCTTCCATGCAACCCTCTCCTGTAACTTTAGTCTCCTCGGAGTTCCCGTTGCACTCTATTGCATGTCGTTGTCCCTATAAGAACAACACTTACTTCAATAAGGTTATTACTTAACTTAACTTGTTATTTATCTCTCCATTACTCTCGCATGTAGTCCATGGTTGCCACAGAGTCAAGCTCTTGGTCTTATTGGACTTCTCTATCCCGACTTATGCGTATCCTTCCTCGGACACTTGACTTACTCGCATATAACACTCTACTTGAGTGTTTCACATACTTGGATTTGAGTATTAGACCTCTATCTCAATTGTATTCTAATCTAAGGAAGCTTATCTAACTTGGTTGGAAGGAATCCTAATTTTAGGAAGGTCTAAGCATTTGATTCAACTTGTGTTCCTACTTGGGTTCTAAGAAATCTAGTTTCTAAACTTCCATACACCTCTAATTCATCCTACTCAAGGCTTCCTAATAATTATGAGGAAAAAAATTACCATTTTAGAATTTGGACTTCATTGTTTCCGCAAGTTTCCATCCTTGAGAAACAAGAAGGTACTTAAATTAATCATTGATTCTTGGTAGCATACTTAGAATTATTCTAGGGTGTTTAAGATTAAAAAGAAGAAGTTTAAAACTCCCAACATCACCCTTAAAGCATATTTGAGCAAACCGAGCAGGGGCCCGGCATGTTAATGCCAAGGTCCGGCCTTAGGAACCTCGGGCTAACTCTTCACGTGTCTTGTTCAACTAATATTTCAACCATATAATTTTAATAATACCAATCCAAGCCTATTTACTCAAATCCAAGCTCAATGCTAATTATCAACAGTTTTCCCAATTTATGAATAATTAGAATTTTAACCCTAAACCCTTCCAAATTCGAATTTGGGCAAATCTAAAAATATAATATCGATTCCTACCCCAACTAAGTGTTCAAGAACACTTTATAGGTCTGAATATACCTTCGAAACAACCCAATCGAAGGTGAATCGAAGAAATCCCTAAAAATTGAGAAATTGAGGGTTTCGAATGAAATTGGGGTTACTAACCTTGATTCGATTGGTGGGAGGTGTGGAAGATGTTGGAGTCGAGCTCCGGTGGTTGTGGCCGGCATCGGATGGCTCTCTCCGGCGAGTTCCTCCTCCCCTTCTTCCTTCTTCACCATCTCGGCCCTCTCTCTCTCTACCCCTACCTCTCGTTTTCTCTCCCCTTCTTTCCTTTTCTCACTCCCGCTTGCCCCCTCTCTCTCTTTGCTTTCCTTTTATCTCTTTTTTTTTTCTATTCCCTCTTTCTTTTATTTATTAACTCACGGCTCCACCTACCCCTAATTAAATAATAATAAAAATAATAATAAAATAATTATAATAAATAAATAAATATAATTAAAATAAAATAATTAAATAATAAATAAATCAATATTATTAAAAATAAATAAATTAATAATTAAGTAAATAATAACAATTTTGTATTTTTAATTTAATCACTTTCCCTATTTAATTCGGGTTTCCAAGTTCTTAGGTCCCGAATTAAATCCGAAAATTATTTTCTACTTCTTTTCTTTCACTTTCTACTTTCTCACAAACCCCCTTTTAAATATTTAAAATAATCATAATAAAAATAAACTAATTAATAATTAAACAAATAGTAACTAATAATATTTTGATTTAGTTCCCCCTCCTATTTATTTTGGGTTTCTAATTTCGTAGATCGTGAATAATTTCCAAAAAAATATTTTACTCCTTTCTTTCATCGTTTATTTTACTTGAAATTTCGAAAAAAATTTGCGGTTCCCTTCCGGTTTCCCTTAACCTTCATACTTTTCCTATATTCTTTTTAAGGTTTTAATTCCTAACCCTGGAATAAATCATTCTTAGATCCTCGAAATGTTAAATAAATCATTCTTTAATCCTCGAAATTTTCCGAGGTATTACAAATAGTTTTTTTTAAAGCTTTTACAAGATGGAATGTGGTAAATTTTCATGGAATGTGAAAAGCTTTTTTAAGCTTATATGTGATGAAGCATGAAAAATACTTGAGGTGTGTTTAATTTATAGAATGTTATATTCTATAAATTATGATTTTTTCAGTATCTCATGTGGACTTTTAAAGTCATAGTTGACAAATGAATTTGTCATGAATTTTGGAAAATTCCCAAATAGATTTGGTGAAATATTTTGAGAAAATATTTTCAAACAATGAGAATTCACTTTATAGTGAATAAGTAAGCACACATATATACTTGTGAAAAATAGTTTTGATAATTGTGGATTTTGTGATATTTTCACAAAAATGAATTTAAAAATCATATGTGGTATTTTATAAGTGCAACAAGAATATTACATTTTGGGTGAACAAAGAAATTGTGAAATTCTTGTTAAAAGGCACAAAACCCATCAATAGCCGGTATATAATTTTGTGGCTATATACAAAAATGAGTTCACCAAAGTTTTTGACGGTATATTATTTTTATTAAAAATTGCTATGCAATTTATAATGAAAATTACATAAATTATTTTTTGGAACTAAGTTTATTATGAATATGTGACCCAAATGATATTGTGAGATTAAGCATATATTTATTTGTGATTAATTTATTAAATTGATGATACCATCTCAAATTAGAGATGATGATGTGCTTAATTTATTTTAATAAGCACTTGGTGCTAATTAAATATTTTTTATTGTACAAAAAGGTACAATAATAATTCATTTGTGGTCACATTATTGAGTTTGAAAAGTTCCTTAAATGGATTAATGTTTTATTTACTGGCTAGTATTATTATTTGGTCGAAGAATATGCTAAAAATATATTTTGTGAATTTTGGAATACCCGCCAATAAAAATTATGAGATTTTTTGGAGCCAATAATATGTGATCACTTATTGTAATAAATACCGTCATGACTAGACTCTTTGAATTATGTGATTTTCTAAAACTATAGCTATAGTCAAAGAATCTGGTTTGTGTACATCGAGGGGGATAAATATTTAAAGCTTGTATGGATTACAAGCAACCTATGAGGATACCCTACCTTGTGATTAGAGATCCTAAGAACTTGGTTCAAAGGGACAAACGAATCATAGAGTGGTTGTTGAAATGCACATTTAAATGAGTTTCGACTCTTAATTTATCCCTATGATGTAAGTGCATTTTCCTGCAATGATATGTGAGGTTGAGTTTTTTAAAAAACTCTTAATGAAATCTGTAGCTCTATAAGAGTGGGGTATCTTAATTTACGAACTAGAAGTAAAGACAGAGTTTAACAAGAGTGAAAATATAAAGTAGATAATCGAAATTTGATTAAATCAAGTTAAATAATGACTTAGGATTTTGAATTCACCACTAGCTTCATAAATAAATACGTGATATTTAATTAAGGACAACCATTTATTTTATGCAGTGTTCCAGAGTACAAGCTTTGAATCAGTTAGAATAATATTGTAACAAGTTTATTGACATATTCTATCTAATTTTTGTAGGAAAATTATGATCTTAGTGTATGAATTTAGAATACCAAAATAATGAAAAACACCAAATAACATACCTTTCACCATTGTTTTCCTTTGGGATCTCAATCCCGGTGTGCCAAGCCCTTCTCTCCAGCACTCACAGTAGGGAGTCTTCAATGGGGCAACTGACAGAATTGTCAACCTTCAAGTGTGTGAGGTGGAGAGATGACCTAGCCCTAATTTGTAACCCTAGCCAATCCACACATCATGGATTGGGCTAAGTTATTGGGCCTACACTTACTGCCTGATTACACTTTAATTATAATAATAATAATAGTAATAGGTGCACATAGTCCAATTAATTAGATCACTTTTAATTTGGGCATATGTATCTAATTTGATCTTTAGTCAGCCAATTTTATTAATTTTATCAAATTAATAAAATATCCATATAATAGATGGTAGCCCACAAAGAAATACATAGAATCTCCCACTTGGGCAACATCACCTTATAAGTCACTGACAACATTAATATTAAATTAACGTGTGCACGTTTTTCCAAGAAATTTGATCCAACAGACAACACCTGAAACTGACTCTATCAAGCAGAATCAACACACATCGAATCGCAATAATCATTGAATCTTTAAGAGCAACTCAAGATTAGAAACAGTCACAAATGTGATTGAAACTACCATTATGAGTCCAAAGTGTAATAGTGTAGCTATGACAATAGGATAATGAAGGTGATCTAGTCACTATTGTCATTGTCAGTCCACCGATTTCTGCCCAAGTAGGCTCAAATTACAAGAGCAGGAGAAATTGATTTCTCCTCGTGCAGGCTCAAATAACATGAGCAGGAGAAACCAATTCCCTACAAAGTAGACTCAATTCAAAAGGAGCTAGGGAACACATTTGCCTAGACAAGCTAAAAGAAAAAACAACAATGAAACATTTTTAGTCTAGTGATTTTCCTCAAACAGGCTCGAGTTGCAAGAGAAAGAGAAATCAATTTCCCTACAGAGAAAACTCAATACATAAGGAGCTAGGGAACCCCATTGTCCAAATAGGACAAAATAAAACAGCAATGAAACATTGCAAGTTTATTGATCACTCCTCAAATAGGCTGAGGTTGCAAGGGCAGGAGAAATCAATTTCCCTACATAATAGGCTTAATACGAAATGAGCTAGGGAATTCCATTGTCCAAACAAGGCTAAAATGAAACAACAATAAAATATTGTTAGTCCATTGATTTCTCCTCAAGCAAGCTCAAATTACATGAGCAGGAGATATCAATTATAAGAAATTCATTGGCCCATAAAACAATAAAGGCAACCCATAATTCACAGTGTAATAAACAACTTGAGTTAGCTTTAAAAAAAATACATGATAAAATCACTAAATGTGAATAACGTACTCAATGCATAGAATGTTTATAATAGCAACAGTACAAAATATAAACTCCCACTAACCAAGTGCATCAAAAGAACTTATTAAACTCATACTTTCAACATGCCTCTTAAAGGCTAATGGATTTGATCACTTCAAGTATGAATAAGTGTTAATATACTCAAATACTACATTCTCATTTTTCACATCATTGCTAGCAAGCAAAATGTCATTTATATAAACAACAAGATTGATAATCTTGCTCCCACTGATCTAAGGTATATATATTGATCTAACTCGATCTATTTGTTTGTATTCCTCAAATAATTCAAAATGAGTTTCAGGGGTTAATTTTGAAAGCATCATATTTAGGATATACATGCATATGGCTACTATATGTACCAAAAAATGTGGGAACTATTTCTTTTATAAGCATTGCACAAGATGATTATATAATTTAAATATGTATAAATACATAATTTTAATTAAAAATTAATCATCAAATTTATCAAAAAAAAAAGATATTAGTTTGCCTTTATCATACTTTATGCTTACGATTTATATATTATTGTCATCACAATAATATTCCCAATTAGGGTTATTATTGATTTGGAAGCTAAATATTTAAAAATTAGCATTTGTAAATTTGGGCAAACACTAGTGATCAGAATCACTAAAATGGAAATCAATACTACTATATTAAATTGTCACGACCCCATTCCGGGAGTCCGTGACCAGCACGGGAGGTAGGATTTCTCCTGTCCCGTAAGCCTCTAATCCCTGATTAATATTTATACATATTCATATCTACCCTTTTCTAATACAATCCGTATATAATACATATGTGGCCATCCATTTCTGGTGACTTAAGTAACCTGTATCTACAGTTCGCTCAGCACTGCTTCGGTCTATACATATACATATAATCAACCACACATACTTATTGTTTACGTATTGATTACACACCTCAGTGCGTGTGATCTATCCTAGTCACATGCGGAAGCTGTATATCCATTCACACATATATTCAACCACACACTCATATATTTTACATATTGATCACACGCCTCAATGCGTGCGATCTATCCTAATCACATGCGGAAGTCATATATCCATACATACACGTATTCAGCCACAAATACATATAGTTTACATATTGATCACACGCCTTAGTGCGTGTGATCTATCCTAGTCACATGCAAAAGTCATATATATATAGTATATACAATACTATAGCCTAATCCCCAAAACCATGATCTATCTTTAACCTGTATGAAGCTGACAATACTAGAGTTCGAGCATAGCATATATATACACAGCAGTTGTATATGTACAAAAGCTACGCCCAAAAAGGATTTATATATATATATATATACATCACGACTTAATTACATAACTAAAATAGCTACCCACGCGGACTAAGCGTGCGGTCTTCAGATCTGTCCGCCTCCTTGAGAAGAAGTAGACACGTTCTCGACACCTGAACCACCTGTATCTGAAACATTTAAATAGGGGGTGAGTCGAACAGACTCAGTGAGAAGCTCCCTCATCCCTGGCGTAGCAGCGGGTACCACTACGGCTGGGAAAAGGAAGCAAATCACAAACACATGCGCATGAAACGAATTTTATTGTAATATTTAAGGTGATCATACAATCAACGCATCATATTTACAACGACAAATTATATTTCATGCTTCTACCTTACATTTAATTCCGTACGTATATCACTTGCAACACATAACAATCATTTCCAAAAGAAACATATCATATAAATTCATATGCCTATATCTGTGTATATTCACTAATTTTTGTCTCATGCTTTCTGCTAAGAGAAATACTGGCCCGAAGGCAATCTCATGTTTGAACCTAGTTGATCACACTAGGAACTTTCTGACTCTAAGGCACACTTAGAGTAATAGCCGGCGACTTATCTGACCTCGGTTAAACCAAGGTTATGGCCACTATGTGGCATACCTACTGACAACATAATCATGTCTGTCCAATCAAGATGACTGACTCGATCTACCCGAACTAACCTAAATAAGCGCAACTAACATGTATCTTGAAGAATACACTATGAACAACTACTTAACTAACATACTTGTTTCTTAATTAGGCCTAGTTTCCCCCTTTTAGATTATGCAACACTCTCATTCACACTTGACAACCTACGTTCAGTTTCCTTAACATACCATACGGACAAGATATTTACAACGATGATCAATTTAATTGGTTTCTAATATTAATGAACACTCACATATGAAATTCCGACTCAGTCTTACCCACGGTAACATATAAGGCTCAATGAACCACATTAACACATATACACTTGAGCCTAAACAGATAAGCACATATACAGTTTGCATGTTCACTACTTAGTTGCTAACCATACACACATAACGCGAATTCATTTGAATAACTATATCTCATATAATAACTGCGTAAAATAGAGCAAATCACATATTCATGTAGTCATCCAACCCTGTGGGGCAGGGATGGGAGAGCCCCTCACCTTGTTGGCCCTCCTGATCAGCCCTCGAAGTACCTGAATCTCCCATTACCCTGTGGTGCCCTATACACATATATTTAAGCAATTTAGCAACGTGTAACTAAACAACTATCATGCATGTGTCATGCTAATGCTCATGTACCCTCTAGATATTTCCAAGAACTAGGTACTTAGTTCGTTATGTCGTTTTATTTGCCCTTTCTGAAAGTCCATAATGTTTATGTACTCGACTTTCACATATTGGAGCCATTTAGAACCTCTGAAAGCTTTGGAATAGAGGTTCTAATTTAACTAAATTCCATTTCATGAGTTCGCAAGAACTTTTAACTAATAGAAGAATAAATATATGGCTTAAAAGAGTCATTAACTTACTCGTTCAACCGTTTCCCTTATTTGCCGAGTAAGAATTTACCCTCGACCTCTTTAATTATGAAGAACATAATCAGGTGCTTCTAGAATTCAATAGAGTGTATAAGCAAAACTTTGGTACCAATTTAGTTGGTCTTAGACGTCCACCACGGCCTAGGCCGAGGTGTCCAGCCCACAACATAGCTTCTTGCTGTGCTGTGGCTTGGTAAAATTCCTCTTTTTCACCGTATTTGGTTCCGGTTGCTCAGGTAATTACTCGGACTTTATTCCCTTCCATATTTCCAGCAATTATAATATCTTTACTACTCTAATCCAAGCCTAGTCATGCATCAAACCAGCAAATTCAAAATTTAGAGTAATTTCTAACCCAATTTCCATAATTTCCACAACCGGCCAAATTCTACGATTTGACCTTGATTCTAAACCTCCCTAAGCATTCAATAACGCCTACTAAGCTCGAATTTGTCCTCGAAATGCCCTGTAATACCCCAGAAAATTTCAAGGATTAAAAAATGATTTATTTCGGGGCTAGGAATTTAAACTTTTTTTAAAAAAAGAATATAGAAAATGTATGAAAGTTAAAAGAAACCGGAAAGGAATTTTTTTGGAAGACTGTAATATCCGAGGGGTATTTTTGGAATCAAGTCAAATATATAGTAAGACTTAGAATGATCATCATTTGTAGTTGAAATGTAAATAAAATAAAATAAAATAAATACATAATATAATGGAAGAATAATAAATAAACAAGTAAATAAATAATAACTGTGCGTATATAGATAGATAAATTAACTTACTTAAGATTTGATGGGATAATATAAAATTGATAGAATTGTGATATTGATGTTACACATTTTTTTTACTAAAGAAAGTAAAAATAATTTTTTTAGAGTGGAATAAGATTTTTTATATATATTAAGATTTTAATAGGTTTGGGGTTGAGAATTTAAGAAATTAAAATAAATATTAAAATTCGGTACACAAGATTATAATTTAGTTAAAATGTGATTACATGAATTTTACTGATCTCACAGTTTAAATTTGGAAATTTTTCGAACATAAAAATTATACTGGGTAGGAAATTTTTATCTGCAAGAGACTTAATGACAGATATTTTTAATAGGCCTATGATTTTCCAAATTTTCTAAACTTTCCCATTTTTACCCATAAATAAATCTAAATAAGAAAGTCCCATCAGAAATTTATTTTACCCTACCCCAAAAGTTGTCAAATGTTCAAATTACTCTTAAATTCCAAACCCAACATAAGTGAGCATCTTCTTTTCCAGCAAAAGGAAGAACCACACCATTCTTCTTCATTCCCTTTATCTCTTCTTCTTCTTCTTCTTCTTCTTCACATTTTCTCTCTTAGGGCAAGCAACAAGTGAAGAAATCCTTCACTTTCCACCATGTTTCTTGCTTCCTCCCACCAATTTCATGCCTCATCAAGCTCCCTCCACCATTGTTAAGCATTAACAAGTTTGGGCAACCTCCATGGATTTCCAAATTCGGACTTCCCCAAAGGTAAGCATCAAAATCTTGTTTTCACCTCTAAAATCATAAGTTTCTTGATGGGAATGAGTTACCTATCAATAATATATCACCTCAGGATCATTTTTGAACATAGAGATCACCCAAATATTGAGTTCTACGGAGATTTCTACCTTAGGGTTTCTAACCTACGAATTTTGGCAAAATTTATGGAATTTATAAATTTTCTTAAACTTGATGGCATGTATGGACTTCAAAAGAATTATTTAGATATTCTAAATGATTTGTAAGAATGCCCAATAATTGGAATAATGATATGTGAACATTTGGTGAAAATGATAACTTTTCATATTTGGCAAATTCTCCATTGTTGGAGGTTGGAGAGTGAACAAGTTTGTAAACTTGTTTATTTATGCATTAATTGAATTGAACTAAAAGAGAACACCAAATGATGACCATAGATCAAGTAAATGAACTTGGGGGTTGGATAAATGTAAGAAGTCATAAGAAAAGAAACTAGGAAATTGTATGAAATTTGATATCGATTGAATTGGTTGTATGTGATAGGGCTCAAGTACTTCCTTGGAGACCAGAGTGCTCAAAGGGAATGCTAAGTGAAGTGGCCAAGGTGAGGGTTCTTCCATCTCTGCTCCTAGGGTTGTATACTTGTGTGGATTACATGAGTATGTACATTCTCTGCTTGTCTGGTATGTGATAGCTAGAGGTATAGGATGCTAAAAGAATAAAGGAACTAGAAAATAGGTTGTGGAAAGTAGCTTAGATAGGAAGACATGGGAGTAGAGAGTAATTGTTTGCTATGATTGGTGTGTTACAAATCCAACTCATACACTCCGGAGGCATGATGAGTATTTTATTAAATCTTTTCCACGACGTTGGCAAGAGTCCTTGTATGGAAGGACTAACTTTTTATTTTGAAAACTCGTCACGACGGTGACTTAAATCATAATCAGGCAAAGGGATTTATTGGTGGGTTTCAGATTTGGTTATGCTAGCGATGTGAGACATCGACTAGAACAACATCATATGGCACTTGAGACCTCAGTTTTATAATCACCATGACGATGGTCATTGCCCTATCCTGGCAATAGGGTGAGAAAGGTTTTATATTGCTATGACGATAGCTTGATGCTCATAGAGTGCATCTGGACGGGTATATGAGTTATATCCTGTTGAGGATACTTGTACATATTAATAAGGAGAGGAATTGTTGATCCTTCGGGAAAGATACAAAGAATCCTATTAATATGTGAGACCAAGATAAGGAGACACGGGAGGAACATACGGGTGAACCGTGAGCCTGATCTTACAGAAGAGAAATCATCCTGTGGAGTTGGTCCAGGGTGTGACAGTGGTCATGCTTCGAGATGTCGTGCCATGCCCGCCATGTGGCCGTGTTGGGTAATGGACGAGTGGGCTCAAGCTATTGCCCCGCAGCAAGGGGTCAGGACGTGCCACGTGGTGGCTACGTATCAGTTGATTGTGTTTGATTAATAGAATTGTCACGAGGTGACCAGTACCCAAGTGAATGAGTTAAGTATGTTTTGCCACCTGGTGGCTAGCAACCCGAGTGCATTGGTTCGAGGTAGAAAAGCCATGTAGCGGTTAGCAAATACCCCAGAGTGGGGGAAGTTAAGTAGATGTATGTTATAGTGTCTGCGTGTACTTAAAGAATTGTCTGTGTTTGCATATAATTGTTGAGTGTGCAGCGGAGTGGTGACGTACAGAATTATGTCATCACAAAGTCTTGTTTGATTCAAACATGCTAACGTGAGAAGACCGGTAAGTAAAAGCCGGCACTATATGTTACATGTTTACTTGGTGATTGATGACGTGGAATAAACTGCTGCATGTTTACAGTTATTAAATGCATGTGAGTGTTTGTGTGAAATTTCTGTTGTTGTGTGATCACCAAGAATGTATGCTAACAACAGTAACTAGTTGTTTTTGCATGTGGTTGTGTATGACTCCCAAACCCAGCGCTATGACACCCACCATGCGTCGGGGATGGGAGAGTCCTCACTGAGTCGCGTGGTTAAGACTCACACCTCATTTTTACTACACAGAGACAGATTCAGTACAGGTGGAAGAAGTCTCCGTGGAACGAGGGTTGAACAACACTTTTCCAAGACCTACAACTTGTTCATGTGGGTGAATAAAGTGTAATTGTAATTTAATTTACTTCATTATTGTATCATAAAGTAAAGGGTAGACGTACCCAATTATATTGTATCACTAAATCTAGAACTGTCAGCTTCACACACCTTAAAGATCAGGATCCGTTAGATTACGATGCAGGGAAAATTTGCTTCCAAAAATATATATATACATATATTTGTTGCATGTGAATAGGATAGGCAACATCTTCGGATGTGTAGCCAATACACATGTTATATATTATGTGTGTTTTCCTATATCTATATCCTGAAGCGGCACTGGCCGTAGATTTGCTTGCCTAGGATAGACCACCATTTCGGTGTAGCCATGGTATTCTAATGCATGTGAATGTATTTTCAATAATAGATATTCTGTCAATTAGGTGATAAGGCTTACAGGCATGGGGGTATTCCCTGTGTCTGTGCCGGTCACGGTCCTCTAAACGGGGGTCGTGACATGCCCCAATTGGAGGTAAATGAAGTTTTCCTAAAAATCCCTAAAATTGGAGAAATTGGGGTTTTGAGAGTTTAGGGCTTTTTACCTTGTTTCAATCGGATGGAAGGCTTGATAGATGTTGTAGAAGGGTCTTGGTGACCACCTCCGGCGTCAAAGCTCCTTCACCGGCGAGAATCCGGCCACACACCTCCGTCTCCTTGCTTCTTCTCCCTCTCAACTCTCACTCGCTGTCTGTCTCTGTCTTGTCTCAATCTTTTGTTTTTTTCGTTTTGTTTTAGCTGGGAAGAGTCACGGTTTGGCCCCAATTAAAATATTAAGTAGAAAAAAATATTTATTTGTAGTAAATCCCTAATTCTTCCCCATCCTTTTAATCCTCCTTTTCTTTTTGGTCCTCTTTTTTTTTTAAAAAAAAAAAACATAATTTCCTAATTTTCTCTTCTTCATCTTATTTCAACCTTTAATTTAATTTATTTTTCTTTTTGAAAGAAAAATAAATTAAACAAAAATGATAATAATTAAAATTAATATCTCGGATATTACATAATTAGACTCCCCTTTGGGTAGAGAATAAAAATATAGTACGTCAATTCCACAAATTAATTAAAAATAATAAGCATACCCATCACATAATAAATCTAACACCTTTAGGCAGAAAGATTTGATCTGCATATCACCTTAATTTCTCTATGCTACTTAAAATTAACTTATACAAAACCCCATTTGGGTAGGCAATGAATAAATCAATTTAAGTAACTAGATATTTCAAAACAAGAAATCTATTAATTAATTCAATAAACGAGCCACTGTATTGACTAATTTATTTATTAATAAAGACTTCGAGATTAAAATTTTGCCCAATAATTTACTTTCTCTTTATTATCCATAAACATATTATTTATAATACAGTTGTATATATAATAAATTCATCACTTAAGTAATCATACAACATATATCAATATATGATAATAAGAGAAAATACAATAGTAAGAGAATTATTTCATAGAGAACCTTATGAAAAATTCAATCCAATGGATCATGAATACAAAAAAATTTATAATTTAAAATATGAGCCAAGAAAAATAATTTTCTCTCACAATTTCCAAAATAAATAGCATACTATGTCATTTATTCAATGTTGTCAATATCTCTAATTAAAGGTACTACACAATAGTAACATTAAACACGAATATTCACAATGCACTCGCCATTTATTTATATAACATAAGTCTATGTGGTCATTAATAGAAGTACTAATAATTACTTTAAGAAATGCCAACACATTACTTCTATTTTAATAAATTAAAGAATAGACTATTGTAAATCTACAATCCATGTAGGCCTTTCATCCATTTTTCACATTTTATAATTATAACCATTCAGCATCTCAACAATGGAAGAATTATTATTCATACAAAAAAAGGAATGCAAACTGAAGAAAACAATAGAATGAGAAATACTTTAATTTCACTGGGTACACAATATATATAGGCACCCTATCACATATACTTCCCTTTAGGTAGAGTCATGTAATAAGTCCCATCAATATAAGCTTAACAACCAGAATATTACAACTTCTAAGAGCTTGTCCCCTTTAGGTAGCCCAAACCCTCTAGAGCAGTAGATATTCAAAAAATGTAAGCACCAATTACAGTAGTCAATGATCCCCTTTGGGTAGATTATTGAATACTATAATTAAAAATAAATAAAATTATTAGGCATCCCTCAAAGTAAGATAGAAAGATTGACCCATCCAAACAACCCATTTTGGTTATAATTTTTAAAAGGATCAATTAATCCATCAGGAATTACCAATACCTAGTAACGAAACAGTTCCATCATACTTGGAAGTATGCAATCAAGATCAATAAGAAGGGAAGCACAAAATTCATGTACTTCCATTGATCGTAACCCAAGAAACACACATTCCAATAAAATTGTGTAATTCCCATGATGTTTTATTTTCCTCTTTTAACAAATAAATGTTGTTTATTATCACGGGAGAAAATAGTACCCAACACATAAGATAAAAGAGGAACTTGCATGATTTATTAAAAAAAAGTTCACTTAGAAATTTCTAGAGTGCAAATGTCATATTTCAATGAAATAGTAGTCCTAAATTAATGGATCATAAATATGATAATATATATTTACAATCACCCAATCATTCAAGAAAATTACCCAAAAAAATTTAGTTAAATATTGGGTCTAAAATATTTTGGCGTCGTGCAGCGGAAACAACAAATTTTATTGGGACTTTCATCAGAATCCTTACATTTATTGAATTCATAAACAAAAAAATTTGTTCAAGACAATTAATAATCTTACCAAAAGGAACCTAATTGTGAGTTGAAAATACCCACAAAGAAATTCACACCGAATTATATGTGTGTATATATATATATATATATATATCTTAGATTGAAAAAAAATCATTGGCCATGAAAAATTAATTCGGACTAGGAAACGATTAAATCCATGGCAATGGAAAAAACAGTTCAACCAATATATGAAATTGCCCAGATCAAATTTAATATGAAATTCAATATACACATATTTTAATCCTTTCAGTGCATGACAAAAAAGAAGGTTCATTGAGCAAGAGTAGAAACTCATATAGAAATTGAACAAGGTTGGTTCAAATCATATACTTCATATTGAAACAAAAAAAAAAATTGGAATCTGCCAAAGCAGATCGTAGCGGAAAAAAATTGGAATCACAAAAGGTTTGAACTTTATATATATGTATATGTGTGAATCGAACATCGTGCATCGAAAAATTGTTTTGGTTCGTGTCTCGAAATTCACACCCATGATTCAATTCCTCTCGTCATAAATATATATACTTTTTCACACCAAAGCATATATATATATATATATATATATATATATATATATATATATTGATGAATGAATTAATGGATAATTTGATTTACTTCAAAAATAAATCCATACACTGATTCGATTCTATACAGTATAAACTGATGAAAGGGAAAAAATTCTTCGACAATGAAGAACACAATTGAACCGAGGGATTTATTATATTGGATTCTAAACTCATACATAACCTGGCTCTGATGCCACTGTTGGAAAATTATGATCTTAGTGTATGAATTTAGAATACCAAAATAATGAAAAACACCGAATAACATACCTTTCACCATTGTTTTCCTTTGGGATCTCAATTTCGGTGTGCCAAGCCCTTCTCTCCAGCACTCACAGTAGGCAGTCTTCAATGGGGCAACTGACAGAATTGTCAACCTTCAAGTGTATGAGGTGGAGAGAGGACCTAGCCCTAATTTGTAACCCTAGCCAATCCACCCATCATGGATTGGGCTAAGTTATTGGGCCTACACTTACTCCCTGATTACACTTTAATTATAATAATAATAATAATAGGTGAACATAGTCCAATTAATTAGATCACTTTTAATTTGGGCATATGTATCTGATTGGATCTTTAGTCCGCCAATTTATTAATTTGATCAAATTAATAAAATATCCATATAATAGATGGTAGCCCACAAAGAAATACTTACAATTTTAACATGGACTATTCACCTATGACATAATCCATCTAGGTTTAGCATATTATATTCATTTTTGTTATAATTCTATGATTGCCATTACATGACCTCCACAATTAAGACCACAAGAATTAAAGTGGATAATAGTTTTGGTTTTAAAATCCACCAATCTTACTCCAAGAAATATTAAATAGAAATTAAACTCAAATAAGACAATATGAGCACAATAAAATAATAAAGAAAATTCTTAGTCATGTTATCCATAAAATAAAATGGTGCATATCCTTAATTAACATCAATTATAAAATTACATAGCTAGGGTTTCATAAAAAATCTTAAGTGAAGAAAATTAGTTCCCCGTGAAAAAATACATAATTACCAAAAATTCTTCTCTTGCTTCCTCCACCTCTTGGGAATTTTTAAGAGAAAGTGATGGGAGAATTTGATGGAGTTGGATGTGAGAAGTGGGTGAGAAAAATGGATGCCTTGGACCCTTGCCTTCCCCTCCTATTTATAGGAAAAAATTTCCCTTCAACTTGTTTAGTGGATAATAAAAGAAAATAAAAAAAGGCAGCTAGGAGGGCTTGAAGAATGTGCAAAAAATGTTTTGGCCAACAACTTAAACACTTGTCCCAACTTGCATAATTGTCTTTTTTAGCGTCTTTGTCACGACCCCCTAACAGACGTCCGTGACCGGCACGGGAAGTAGGATTTCCCCTATCCCGTAAGCCTCTAATCCCTGATTGACATTTTAATATGTGTATATCTACCCATTTCTAATACAAACAATATATAATACATATGGTCATCCATTTCCGGTGACCTAACCAGTTTGCAATCCATGGCTCGCTCAGTGCCGCTTCAGTCTATATATATACACATATTCATTCACACGTACATACAGTATACATATTGATCACGCGCTTCAGGGCAGGTGATCTATCCTATTCACATGCAGAAGTCCTGTATACAGTTATACATATATTCAATCACACGCCTGCATATAGTTTACATATTGATCACACGCCTCAATGCGTGTGATCTATCCTATTCACATGCGGAAGCCGTATTTTCGTACAATCAGGTATTCAGTCACACATATATATAATTTACATATTGATTAGACGCCTCAATGCTAGAATTATAGCCTATATTCCCAACACCAAGACCTAACTTTAATCTGTATGAAGCCGACAATGCTAGAATTAAAGTGTGATATGTATATATACACAGTAGATGTAAACGTACAATGCTACGCCCAAAAAAGGATTCATATATACAAACACATCACAACATATATATAGAATCAAAATAACTACCGACGCGAACAAAGCGTGCGGTCTTCAGAGTTGTCCGCCTCCTTGAAAAGAAGTGGAGGCGTTCCCGACTCCTGAACCACCTGTATCTGAAACATGTAAACAGGGGTTGAGTCGAACAGACTCAGTGAGAAGCTCCCTAATCCCTGGCGTAGCAGCGGGTACCACTACAGCTGGGGGAAGGGAGCAACCACAACCACATGCGAATGAAACGGATTCGTATTATGATCTTTAACATGATCAGGCAATCAGTAAATCATATTCACAATTTAAAATCATATTTCATGCTTCTAACATATTTATTAATCTGCATGTAAATCAATCATAAACAATATAACATATGGTTCCATAGTTAACATATACTTGTGAACGTAGGCACTCACTTTCCGTCTCCCGCATTACGCTAAGAGAAATACTGGCCCGAAGACAATTTCATGTACGAAGCTGGTTGATCACACCAGGAACTTTATGACTCCAAGGCATGCTTAGAGTAATAGCCGGCAACTCGTCTGACCTCAGTTTTAACCAAGGTAATGGCCACTATGTGGCATACTTGCTGACGTCATAATCTTGTCTGTCCGATCAGGATGACTGACTCGATCTACCCGGACAATCTAAACAAACTCAACTAACATATTTAACCTTGAAAGATGCCCCATGAGAACTAGTTGAATATTATACGTGATTACTAGTTAGGCCTAGTGTCCCCCTTTTCAATTATGCATCACTCTCACTCACACTTAACAACCTAGGTTCATTTTCTTCAACGTACCATACGGTCAAAACCTTTGCACGATGATCAATTTAAATGGGTTTCTAATATTAATGAACCCTCACATATGAAATTCCGACTCAATCCTACCCACGGTATCATATAAGGCTCGGTGAGCCACAATAGCACATATACACCTTGTGATGAATTATATAAGCACATATAGTATTGCCCATTGACTACTACTTGCAAATCATACACGCGTAACACAAATTTATTCCACGTAGTCATCCAACCCTGTGGGGCAGGGATGGGAGAGCCCCTCACCTCGTTGGCCCTCCTGATCAGTACTCGGAGTGCTTGAAGCTCCAAACACTCTGTGGTGCCCTATAGACATTATATTTAAGAAATTTAGAACGCATAACTAAGCATCTACCATGCACGTGTCATGCTAATGCTTATGCATCCTCTAGCTATTTTCCAAGAATTAATTATTTAGTTCGTTACGTCGTCTTATTTGCTCTTTCTGAAAGTCCAGAATGCCCCATATTCGACTTTCACACTTTCGAGCCATTTAGAACTTCTAATTGCTTAGGTTTGAGATTTACACTTGTCTAAATTTCCCTTCAAGTGTTCATATGGGTATTTAACTAATAAAAGAATTAAATTCACGGTTCAAAAGAGGGTCTAGCTTACTCATCCCACCGTCTCCCTTATTCGCCGAGTAAAAGCTTAATTATGACCTCTTTAGTTATATATAAAAATATAATTGGTTATAATTAGAGCCTTGGAACCAATTTAGCGGGTCTTAGGTGTCCACCACGGACTAGACCGAGGTGTTCAACCCACCGCACAGCTCTTTACGGTATTGTGGCTTAGTATTTCGCCTCTTTTTCACCGGATTGGGTTCCGGTTGAGACGGTAAATACTCGGGCTTTATTCCCTTGACTATTTCGAGCATGTATAACACCTATACTACTCCAATCAAAGCCTAAACATGCATCAAACTATCAATTTCGAATTTATAGCAATTTTCTAGCTAAATTTTCCTAATTTCCATACCCGGTCAATTCCTATGGTTTAGTTTCGATTCTGAACCTCTGTAAGCTTTCAATAACACCCACTAAGCTCAAATTTAACTCCAGAATGCCCCGATTGAAAGTATTTGAAGAATTCCTAAAATACCCAAAATTGGAGAAATTGGGGTTTTAGGAGTTTGGGGCTTCCATACCTTGATTCAATTGGATGGGGAGCTTGGTGGGGATGAAAGAAGACTCCAGCCACCTTTTCCGGTCACCGACACACGTCCTCCGGCGAGAAAACGGCCCAAAACCACCGTCCGTGCTTCTCCTTCTTTTTCAAGGTTGTGGGCTGCGTTCGTGTGTGTGCTTGTGCGTTTCACTTTTCTTTTCTTTTGTTATAATGTGTGTTTTAATGAATTGGTAAGGGCCCCCCATATGTGTTTTTATATTATTATTTTTGTTTTACTTGTTTTGTTGCTTGCTGGAAGGGGTGGGTATTAAATATTAGGTAATTAAAATCATGTGGTGTGTGTGAGTAATGGGAGGGGTTCACGGTTGGCCCTCCCCATATATTCTAATATATATATATATTTTTGTTGCTTAGTAATTAATAATAATAATAATAATAATAATATATTTTTTATTTAGTTATTTTATTTTCTTTTCCCCCATCTTTCTTATTTTATTCCTATTCCTTTTAGGTCCTAGAAAAATTTCATGTATTCCCTATTACTTTCTTCTTTATTCTATTTTTAACCCTATAATTCTTTAATTTGATTTATTTTTCTTTTTGAAAGAAAAATAAATTTAATATTAATGAAAATAATCAAATCTAAATATCTCGGATATTACAATCTTCCCCCTTAAGAAATTCGGTCCCTGAATTTCAAACAAATACTAACCTTAGTCTTGAAACAGATGAGGATACGTCTTGCGCATTTCACCCTCGACCTCTCATGTAGCTTCTTCGGTCGAGTGGTTTCTCCACAGAACTTTAACCAATGGAATCTCTTTCGTTCTGAGTTTCTTCAACTGCCGATCTAAGATTTCCACTGGCTCCTCTTCATATGCCAGATTCTCGGTTAGTTGCACGTCTTGCGATTGAATCACGTGCGAGGGGTCTGGAAGATATTTCCGAAGCATCGATACATGAAAAACAGGATGTACTACCTCCAATTCTGTAGGCAATTCCAAGCGATACGCCACATTCCCAACTCGTTCTAGGATTTCAAACGGTCCGATATACCGAGGACTTAGCTTTCCCTTTTTACCGAACCGCATCACACCTCTCACCGGCGATATTCTCAAGAACACCCGTTCACCAATGGCAAACTCAAGTTCTCTCCTCCGATTGTCTGCATAAGACTTTTGCCTACTCTGAGCCGTCAGCAGTCTCTCCCTTATGCACTTCACCTTCTGCAAGGCATCTTGTAGCAATTCTGGGCCGATTAGACTAGCCTCTCCGACCTCGAACCACCCAATCGGGGATCTGCACCTACGACCGTACAGAGCCTCGAAAGGTGCCATTTGAATACTTGCTTGATAACTGTTATTGTATGCAAACTCAACCAAAGGTAAATACCTTTCCCAACTTCCGCCGAAATCCATAATACACGCCCGAAGCATGTCCTCAAGAATCTGAATGGTTCTTTCTGATTGCCCGTCAGTCTATGGGTGAAACGCAGTACTCAAATCAACTCTAGTTCCCAACACTTCCTGCAATGACTTCCAAAACCTGGAAGTGAACTGTGGCCCTCTATAAGATATTATGGACACTGGCACACCGTGCAATCTAACGATTTTTGATAGATAAATCTGTGCATATTGACTCACTCCGTAAGTGGTCTTAACTGACAGAAAGTGCGTGGACTTAGTCATGCGATCCACTATCACCCAAACCGAATCAAATCCACGTTGTGATCTTGGCAACCCTGTTACAAAATCCATAGTTATCCTCTCCCATTTCCACTCAAGTATTTCTATTTGCTGCAATGTTCCGGCGGGCTTCTGGTGTTCAGCCTTGACTTGCTGACACAATAAACACCTGGCTACATAGTTTGCAACATCCCTCTTCATGCCATTCCACCAATACAGTTGTTTCAAATCGTGATACATTTTATTAGCTCTTGGATGGATTGTATAAGCTGTCCGGTGTGCTTCTTCAAGGATTCTCTCTTTCAAGTTATCAACCATGGGAACACACAATCGTCCCTCCAACCGAAGTACTCCGAAATCATCAATAGAGAATCGGATGTCGTCCCCCTTTTCTTTAGTTACAGTATCCTTGATTTGCTTGAGGTCGGTATCTTCATCCTGTCTAGCCTTTACCTCTTCTACCAGAGAGGATTTAGCTTGTAAATGGGCTAAAAGTGAGTTAGAACTCCGAATCTCAAACTGATTCCCCGTTCGTTCTAGCTCGTGCAACTCTCTGATCAACGGTCTTCTTTCTTCGCTTATATGAGCAAGAGTGCCCATAGATTTCCGGCTCAGAGCATCGGCTACCACATTAGCCTTTCCTGGATGATACAAGATCGTGCAGTCGTAGTCTTTCAACAACTCTAACCATCGACGTTGTCTCAAGTTCAAGTCTTTCTGCTCGAAAATGTATTTAAGGCTTTTGTGGTCTGTATAGATTTCACAAGTCTCACCATATAAGTAATGTCTCCATATTTTCAAAGCGAATACTACAGTCGCCATTTCGAGGTCGTGAGTCGGGTAGTTCTTCTCATGTTTCCTCAACTGTCGTGACGCATACGTAATCACCTTACCGTGCTGCATCAAGACACACCTTAACCCGATCCTCGACGCATCACAGTATACCATATACCTTCCTGTGCCTTCAAGTAATGCCAGCACCGGAGCGGTAGTGAGGCTGTCTTTCAGCTTTTGAAAACTTTGCTCACACTTGTCATCCCATACGAACTTTACTCCCTTCTAATTCAACTTAGTCATAGGAGAAGCGACCTTAGAGAAATCCTGCACAAATCTTCTATAATATCCATCCAAGCCCAAGAAACTGTGAATTTTAGTAACTGAGGTAGGCTGGGACCAATTCTTCACCGCTTCTACCTTACTTGGATCAGCATGGATTCCATTTGATGATACCACGTGACCCAAAAAGGCAACTTGGTCAAGCCAGAATTCACACTTAGAGAACTTGGCATACAATTTTTCCTCTCTCAACTTCTGCAATGCTAATCTCAAGTGTCCTGCATGTTCTTCTGAATTCTTAGAATAGACCAAGATGTCATCAATGAAGACAATGACAAATCGGTCCAGAAATGGTTTGAAGACCCTGTTTATCATGTCCATGAACGTTGCAGGAGTATTAGTTAATCCGAAAGACATCACCAAGAACGCGTAATGTCCGTATCGGGTCCGGAATACGGTCTTAGGTATATCTGATTCTCGAATCTTTAATTGATGATACCCAGATCGCAAATCAATCTTGGAAAACCGCTTTGCGTCCTGCAACTGATCAAATAGGTCATCTATCCTCGGCAGTGGGTATTGATTGCGGATTGTCACCTTATTTAACTTCCGGTAATCGATACACAACCGCAAAGATCCATCCTTCTTCTTCACAAAAAGGACCGGTTCACCCCAAGGAGAGAAATTGGGTCTTATAAAACCCTTGTCAAGCAATTCTTGCAATCGTTTATGTAGCTCCTTTAATTCTTTCGGAGCCATCCGATAAGGTGGTGTGGAGATAGGCTGGGTGCCAGGTTGCAGCTCAATTTCAAATTCAATCTCACGATCGAGCAGCAACCCCGGCAATTCTTCTGGAAATACATCCAAGAACTCTCGCACTACCGGTACTTGAGTCGGTGAAAGTACTGCTTTCGTGGTATCTTGGACGAAGGCCAAATACCCTTTGCATCCCTTCGCAAGTAACTTGGATGCCTTCAAAGCCGAGATCAAGCTTGGATACGGTGCAGCTCCGTCACCCCCTATCACAAAAGGCTCCTCGTTTGGCATATTAAATTTCAAGCATTTAGCCCTGTAGTCCACAATCGCATGGCAAGACGACGACCAATCCATTCCGAGGATTACATCAAGATCAACCATACACAACAACCGAAGGTCTACCACAGTCTCATGACCATCGATCTCCACAATGCAAGACTTGTGCACATACTCTACTTGTACCGATTCTCCCATTGGAGTAGAGACAAGTACTGTTTCTTCCATTCTAGATGGACTTTTGTTGAATTTAGAGGCAAATGCATGCGACCCATAGGAATGAGTGGAGCCAGAATCAAATAAGACTCGTGCTTCAAGAGAGCAAACAATAAGGTTACCTGTCACAACTGCATTTGATGCATGAGCGTCTTGCTGAGAAAGTGCAAATACCCGCGCTTGTCCTCCACCTACTGCCCCTGGCCCTCTACCACTAGATCCTGCATCACGGCCTCTAGTTGTACCTGTACTTGCTGTCTGTGGTGGTACGGTTCTCACTGCTGGGGCTTGAATAGGTGTACCCCTCGGCGTCAGATTGCTTCTCACACTTGTACCCTCTTTTCTCTTTGGACACTCTCTAGCCATATGGCCCTCCTTGTCGCAGTTGTAACACCCACCTGTCAGTCTCCGACATATTCCAAAATGAAATCTGCCGCAAGTCGCACATTGGGGCCTTGCCTTACCGGCATTTCCACCCCCTTGCACTCTTTGTCCCCCTTGAAAATTACTTCTTGTACCTGTTTCATGGGTGGTAGTTGAGGATTGTCCTCCTGCGGACCCTGAATATCCTGCACTTCCACCTGTTGTCTTCCTTTTCTTACTTCCACCTCTTTGGTTGTCACTGCCTGTAATTAACTTGACTTTGGGATCAACAGAAGTCCCGTGCCTCTTCCTGGTTTCAATCATTCTGGCACAGTCTGCTGCTTGAGCTAAAGTCTCAAATTGCCTCCTTTGAGGTAATAAAGCAGTAAATAACGGCTCCGTGAGACGGTGTATGAACCTCTTGATCCTTGCCTCTTCATTAGGAACCAACTCAGGTGAGAATTGAGCTAGTTCTGTAAAAAGTAACTCATACTCCGTCACGGTCATGTTAGGCGTCATCCACAACTCCTCAAATTGCTAACGCTTTGCATCTTTAGTGCCTTCAATTAGAAATCGACCCAGGAATTCCCTCTGAAAATCTTTCCAGGTTATTGGTGCCACCCTTCGTGAATACCTGGTCTATACAGACTCTATCCATACCCTGGCAGCTCCCCTCAGCTGGAATGAAGCTAATTCCACAAACTCATGTCCTGAGCACCTCAGCATGTGCCCAATTCTGACTATGTCTCTCACAAAGTACTGCGGATCCTCTTTCTCACTAGTTCCGCAGAAAGTGGGTGGATGAAGCTTCAGAAATTTTGAAATCGGCAGCTCTCTGGGTGCCACCGGTGGCTCACGAGGCATTTCCTGTGGTTGTTGCTATTCCCTATCGTCTTCCTCAACAACCTCCATCTCTTGATTGCTAGGAACTCTCTCTTGTTCTTCCTCGCCGACTACTAACCGGCGTACCTCCCTCTGTATTTGCCTCGTCATCTCTTCTCTTAGTTCCTGAAATCCTGTCGTGAGCATTTCCGCCACGGAAGGTGCACCTGTCTCTACTTGAGGTTGAGGTTCCGGTAACTGTCTCCTCTCTTCCCCTCTCACTTGTGCTCTCCCTGGACCTCGAGGATGACCTCTACCTCAGCCTCGGGTACGGCCTCTACCTCGGCCTTGGGTGGGCATTCCCTCATCCCGAACTGATTCTCGATCAATTTCAGCAGGAGTTCTCCGTCTACCCCTAGTCTGTCTCGTGATAGGTGGCATCCCTATATTGCACAAGGACCTCACCTAATAAGTACACGTATATTAATGATATTTCATATCAAAGAGAGTAGAAAGAAAGGCTGACACAATTTCCTGTGTACTACCACAAGTGCCTTTTTACTCCCACGTTGTGCCCGGGTTCACAACGAGGCGTAAACCGACACCCGGTCATACCTATGGCTCCATACAGTTTAAAGAAAACCAGGCTTTGAAACCAAGTTTGTCACAACCCCCTATCGGACGTCCGTGACCGGCACGGGAAGTAGGATTTCCCCTATCCCGTAAGCCTCTAATCCCTGATTGACATTTTAATATGTGTATATCTACCCATTTCTAATACAAACAATATATAATACATATGGTCATCCATTTCCGGTGATCTAAATAGTTTGCAATCCACGGCTCGCTCAGCGCCGCTTCAGTCTGTATATATACACATATTCATTCACACATACATATAGTATACATATTGATCACGCGCTTCAGGGCAGGTGATCTATCCTATTCACATGCAGAAGTCCTGTATACAGTTATACATATATTCAATCACACGCCTGCATATAGTTTACATATTGATCACACGCCTCAATGCGTGTGATTTATCCTATTCACATGCGGAAGCCGTATTTTCATACAATCAGGTATTCAGTCACACATATATATAATTTACATATTGATCAGACGCCTCAATGCGTGTGATCTATCCTATTCACATGCGGAAGTCATATATGTATACACATGATATATATCCTATCATAGCCTATATTCCCAACACCAAGACCTAAGTTTAATCTGTATGAAGCCGACAATGCTAGAATTAAAGTGTGATATGTATATATACACAGCAGATGTAAACGTACAACGCTATGCCCAAAAAAGGATTCATATATACATATAAATCACAACATATATATAGAATCAAAATAACTACCGACACGAACAAAGCGTGCGGTCTTCAGAGTTGTCCGCCTCCTTGAGAAGAAGTGGACGCGTTCCCGACTCCTGAACCACCTGTATCTGAAACATGTAAATAGGGGGTGTGTCAAATAGACTCAGTGAGAAGCTCCCTCATCCCTAGCGTAGCAGCGAGTACCACTACAGCTGGGGGAAGGGAGCAATCACAACCACATGCGCATGAAACAGATTCGTATTATGATCTTTAACATGATCAGGCAATTAGTAAATCACATTCACAATTTAAAATCATATTTCATGCTTCTAACATATTTATTAATCCACATGTAAATCAATCATAAACAATATAACATATGGTTCCATAGTTAACATATACTTGTGCACGTAGGCACTCACTTTCTGTCTCCCGCATTACGCTAAGAGAAATACTAGCTCGAAGGCAATTTCATGTACGAACCTGGTTGATCACACCAGGAACTTTCTGACTCCAAGGCATGCTTAGAGTAATAGCCGGCAACTCGTCTGACCTCAGTTTTAACCAAGGTAATGGCCACTATGTGGCATACTTGCTGACGTCATAATCCTGTCTGTCCGATCAGGATGACTGACTCGATCTACCCAGACAACCTAAACAAACTCAACTAACATATTTAACCTTGAAAGATGCCCCATGAGAACTAGTTGAATATTATACGTGATTACTAGTTAGGCCTAGTTTCCCCCTTTTCAATTATGCATCACTCTCACTCACACTTAACAACCTAGGTTCATTTTCCTCAACGTACCATACGGTCAAAACCTTTGCACGATGATCAATTTAAATGGGTTTCTAATATTAATGAACCCTCACATATGAAATTCCGACTCAATCCTACCCACGGTATCATATAAGGCTCGGTTAGCCACAATAGCACATCTACACCTTGTGATTAATTATATAAGCACATATACTATTGCACGTTGACTACTTACTTGCAAATCATACACGCGTAACACAAATTTATTCATATAAATATATTCCATATATCAATTTGCACAAAATAGAGCAAACCACATTTTCCACGTAGTCATCCAACCCTGTGGGGCAGGGATGGGAGAGCCCCTCACCTCGTTGGCCCTCCTGATCAGTACTCAGAGTGCCTGAAACTCCAATCACTCTGTGGTGCCCTATAGACATTATATTTAAGAAATTTAGAATGCGTAACTAAGTATCTACCATGCACATGTCATGCTAATGCTTATGCACCCTTTAGCCATTTTCCAAAAATTAATTATTTAGTTCGTTACGTCGTCATATTTGCTCTTTCTGAATGTCCAAAATGCCCCATATTCGACTTTCTCACTTTCGAGCCATTTAGAACCTCTAATTGCTTAGGTTTGAGATTTCCACTTGTCTAAATTTCCCTTCATGTGTTCATATGGGTATTTAACTAATAAAAGAATTAAATTCACGGTTCAAAAGAGTCTCTAGCTTACTCATCCCACCGTCTCCCTTATTCGCCGAGTAAAAGCTTAATTATTACCTTTTTAATTATATATAAAAATATAATTGGGTATAATTAGAGCCTTGGAACCAATTTAGCGGGTCTTAGGTGTCCACCACGGACTAGACCGAGGTGTTCAACCCACCGCACAGCTCTTTACGGTACTGTGGCTTAGTATTTCGCCTCTTTTTCACCGGATTGGGTTCCGGTTGAGACGGTAAATACTCGGGCTTTATTCCCTTGACTATTTCCAGCATGTATAACACATATACTACTCCTATTAAAGCCTAAACATGCATCAAACTATCAATTTCGAATTTATAGCAATTTTCTAGCTAATTTTTCCTAATTTCCATACCCGGTCAATTCCTACGGTTTAGTTTCGATTCTTAACCTCGCTAAGCTTTCAATAACACCCACTAAGCTCAAATTTAACCCCGGAATGCCCCGATTGGAAGTATTTGAAGAATTCCTAAAATACCCAAAATTGGAGAAATTGGGGTTTTAGGAGTTTGGGGCTTCCATACCTTGATTCAATCGGATGGGGAGCTAGGTGGGGATGAAAGAAGACTCCATCCACCTTTTCTGGTCACCGGCGCACGTCCTCCGGCGAGAAAACGGCTCAAAACCACCGTTCGTGCTTCTCCTTTTTCTTCTCGGTTGTGGGCTGCGTTCTTGCGTCTGCTTGTGCGCTTCACTTTTCTTTTCTTTTGTTATAATGTGTGTTTTAATGAATTGGTAGGGCCCCCCATATGTGTTATTATATTATTATTTTTGTTTTACTTGTTTTGTTGCTTGCTGGAAGGGGTGGGTATTAAATATTAGGTAATTAAAATCATGTGGTGTGTGTGAGTAATGGGAGGGGGTCACGGTTGACCCTCCCCATATATTCTAATATATATTATTTTTTTTTGTTGCTTAGTAATTAATAATAATAATATATATATATATATATATATATATTATTTATTTTATTTTCTTTTCCCCCATCTTTCTTTTTTTATTCCTATTCCTTTTAGGTCCTAAAAAAATTTCATGTATTCCCTATTACTTTCTTCTTTATTCTATTTTTAACCCTATAATTCTTTAATTTGATTTATTTTTCTTTCTGAAAGAAAAATAAATTTAATATTAATGAAAATAATCAAATCTAAATATCTCAGATATTACAGTCTTCTTTTTCTATGTGGCAGAAATGTGAGTCAAAATTGTAGGCTTATTTGCCAAAAACACAAAATTGGTAGACGCGTTGTCACGACCCCAAATCGGGAGTACATGACCGGCACGGGAATAGTTTTTTTACCTCTAAACCCGTAAGCCTTATCCTGTAAACATGACTATAACTACCCTGCCATACAATCAATATATATATATATATATCATACTAGTGGCCACACCTCACTGGTGGCCTAATTAACCTGCAATCCGCGGTTCGCTCAATACTGCTTCAGCTCAATCCAGTGTATAGATATATTTATCAACACTCATAATGTAAATATTAATATCATATTGACCGTACGTCACAATACGTACAATCTATCCTATTCACATGCAGCAAGCACACATAATATATATCCATATCATATTGACCGTACGCCTCAATGCGTTCGATCTATCCTATTCACATGCAGAAGTTTATATACTCAAACATATATCCTAGTTTATCCCCAACTGGACCCTGTCTTTAAGTACATGTGAAGCTGACATTTCTAGAGTAGGTACATACCAAAAGCTGTAAATATATATATACAACTCGTACAACTTATAATATGTACAACCAAAAGAATCAAATTAACAAAAAGGTGTCCACCCACGCGAACAAGAGCGTAAGGATGGTCTGATGTCCGTATCACTATCCGGACGTCGATGCCTGCCCGATCCCTGTATCTGAAACATTGAAACAGAGGGAGTGAGTCAAACAGACTCAGTGAGAAGCTTCCCATCCTCGGCGTAGCGGCGGGTACCACTACAGTTGGGGAAAGGGAAACACCCACAATCACATGCGCATGGAAGTCAAGTTTATCAAATGTTATATTACGATCAGGCAATATTAATATAACAGTAAAATCACAGATAAACCTACGGATCATGCTTTTCTATCATGCTTCTCGTAAACAAGCAATCACATTTTAACATATAATTTGAAAACTGTAAATCACTTAAATGACCCAAGTACCAAGCTAGGGCAATGGCCTCAACGGGCAATTTCTTTTAAATCTTTAACTGACCCTAGTGCCAGGCTAGGGCAATGGCCTCAACAGGCAAATCTTTTAGGTCTTTTACTGACCCTAGTACCAGGCTAGGCCTCAACGAGCAAATGCTTTACTCTTTTACTAACCGTAGTGCCAGGCTAGGGCAATGGCCTCAACGGGCAAATGCTTTACTCTTTTACTGACCCTAGTGCCAGGCTAAGGCAATGGCCTCAACGGGCAAATGATTTACTCTTTAACTGACCCTAGTGCCAGGCTAGGGCAATGGCCTCAACGGGCAATCTTTTCTGACTTGTTTCTCTTCTCGAGCCCTCAGTTGGGATTCTGACTCTATCTACCCATTACTATCCTAGACTGACTTTACCTAGGTAGTGTGAACCTCCCTATGACTCATTAATCAATTTATGAGATCGTTGTAATCCTTATGTAATACCCAAACCCTTGATTAGATCATAACCTAGCTCTAAGGCCTTTCCTAAGTTCAATTACCGTAAAACATTGACGTTTACCAACAACTTCTATACGATTTCCTTAATGAGTTTCTAATTAATAGGGTATACCAATCCTTGACTCAATCAACAACTTACCTCCTTGCTCGTACTGTTCGGTGTATCTCATGTCATCACATGATTACCCTCTAATACCTCTTTACCTGTAGCCAAACACACAAATACAAATACTTTCATATATAACAGTTTAGGAACAACAATAGCATGTTAACCACTAAATACTTCTTACAGTTAGGCAAGTAGGCAAACCACATATCCACATCCTCAATCAACCCTGTAGGGCAAGGATGGGAAACCGCTCACCTGGACAGCTCCCTTGCGCTTGTCCTGGAGTAACTCCCGCTCCGGACGAATCGTGGTTTCCTAAAGAATGCATTCAAGTGGTTAACATCTCAACTATATGCAATTCATATGCACACTACACGCTTGTGCCTAGAATGCATCTAGATGTTGCCAAGAACCGAGTCTTTGGTCTTATCCGTCTTCCCTCTCTTCTATGAGAGTCTCAAGTGCCTCGCACTTGGTTTCATACAACCATCGTTCTCCTTGAGTTGCTTTTGGGGCCTTGGATTTGAGTTACTAAACCTCCACGTGCTTCATAGCTATCCTACTTAAGGTTACCTAATGACGGTGTATAGGGAATTTAGAAATTCAAGAAGTTGGGCGTAGCTGATTCTGTAAGTTTCTATTCATGAGGGACAAGAAGACATTTGAAATGATTTTGATCCTTAAAAACATGGTTGGGGGTTTCCTAAGATGTTTTGGATTGAAAATAGGAGGTTCGGACGCCCCAGATTGGCTTAAAAACGAATGTTGGGCATGCTGGGCAGAGACCGGGCGCTGCAGCGCCCATTTGGGTGCCTGTGGCGCTCAGCTACTTACCAGCAGCTCTTGCATACCCGAGAGCAGGCGCTGCAGTGCCGGTTTGGGCACTGCAGTGCTAGCTCGCAACACAGCAATTCGTTTGTTGTGTTGTGGGCAAGTTTGGGCTCGTTTCAGCCCCCTTTCGACCCCGGCTTCGACTCCGCACCTCACGGGTTTTGTTCACCTACATTCCAACAACATAAATCCAATCCTAACTACTCAAATCCAAGCCCGATTCCAAATTTATCAATGAATCCCCAAATTGGGACTATTTAGAATTTTCAACCCCAAACCCTTTCGAATTCGAATTCAGCCAACCCGAGGGTATAGCCTCGATTATTACCCTAACTAAGTGTTCAAGAACACTTCCTAGGTCTCAATCTACCCTCGAAATAACCCAATCAAAGGTGTATCGAAGAAATCCCTAAAAGTGAAGAAATTGGGGTTACCAACCTTTGATTCGAATGGTGGAAGGTGTAGAAGACGTCGTACCCGAGCTCTGGTGACTTTTCCGGCGTCGGCTAGCTCTCCCCGGTCACTTTTCTGGCGAACCCCAACCCTTCCTCTTCTTCTTCCTCACGCCTCTCCTCCTCTCTCTCTCTTCTTTCTCTCTCTTTCTTTCTTCTTTTCTTTGCTTCTATTCTTCCCATAACCCCCCTCCTCTTTCTTTTTATTTCTTAATTATCTCCTTTCCCTTAAGAGTCACGCACCCCCACCCCAAATTTAACTAAAATAAATAATTAAATCAAATCATTAATAATTAAATACTTAATTATAATTAAAAATAAACTACTAAATAACTAAATACTAATAATGATTTAAATAAACAAGAGGTGGAAAAATATCCCCCAATTAAATCCCTCCTCTTTTTTTTTCATTTAATTCAGGTTTCCAATTCCTTAGGTCTTGAATTAAGTCCAAAAAATTATTTTCTACTTCATTTCTTTCCCTTTCATTTCATTTTAAAGTTCGAAAAATTTCCCGGGTATTACAATCTTCCCCCTTAAGAAATTCGGTCCCCAAATTTCAATCTACATACTAACCTTAGTCTTGAAATAGGTGAGGATATGTCCTGCACATCTTAGCCTCACCTTCCCACGTTGCTTCTTCAACTGAATGGTTTCGCCACAGGACTTTTACCAAGGGTATCTCCTTTGACCTCAGCTTCTTCAACTGGTGATCTAGGATTCCCACTGGCATCTCCTAATAAGTTAGACCCTCAGCTAGTTGTACTTCTTGGGGTTGGATTACATGAGAGGGATTTGGCAGGTACTTGCGAAGCATAGACACATGAAACACCGGATGAACTCCTTCCAACTCGCTGGCAATTCTAGACGGTAGGCAACATTTCCCACACGCTCTTGAATCTTATACGGTCCGTTGTATCTTGGACTTAGCTTGCCTTTCTTGCTAAATCTCATCACGCCCTTCATCGGTGAAATTTTTAAGAAAACCTACTCACCCACAGCAAACTCTAACTCTGTTCCCCGGTTGTCAGCATACGACTTCTGCCTACTTTGAGCCATGGTAAGCCTTTCTCTAATGGACTTTATCTTGTCCAAAGCATCCTGCACAAGTTCTGGACCAACTAACTTGACCTCTCCGACCTCGAACCAGCCAATCGGGGACCTGCACTTCCGACCGTACAAAGCCTCGAAGGGTGCCATCTGAATACTGGCTTGGTAACTGTTGTTATAGACAAACTCCGCTAATGGCAGGTATTTCTCCCACCCTCCGCCGAAGTCCATAACACATGCTCTAAGCATGTCCTCTAAAATCTAAATGGTCCTTTCAAATTGCCCGTTTGTCTGGGGATGAAATGTTGTACTCAGATTAACCCTCATCCCCAATGCCTCCTGCAATGCTCTCGAGAATCGGTAGGTGAACTGTGGCCCCCTGTCAGAGATAATCGACACCGGTATTCCGTGCAATCTCACTATCTCTGATAGGTACAACTGGGCATATTGACCCACTCCGTAAGTGGTCTTAACTGGCAGGAAATGTGCGGACTTGGTCATCCGATCAATGATTACCCAAACTGAATCGAATCCCCTCTGTGACCGCGACAATCCTGTCAGAAAGTCCATAGTAATTCTCCCCCACTTCCATTCAGGAATTTCCATCTGTTGAAGTGTTCCGGCAGGCTTTTGGTGTTTAGCCTTAACTTGCTGACACACTAGACATCTAGATACGTAGTCTGCCACGTCTTTCTTCATACCATTCCGCCAGTACAATTCTCTCAGATCTTGATACATCTTATTACTACCCAGATGGATTGTGTACGTTGTCTTGTGTGCCTCATTAAGGATTCTTTCTTTCAAACTATCCACCATAGGTACACACGGTGGTCCCTCCACCCGGAGTATGCCATTGTCATCTATGGAGAATCAGACGTCGTCCTTCCCCCTTTAACCACTGTATCTCTGATCTGTTTGAGGTCGGCGTCTTGATCTTGCTTGGATTTAACCTCTTCGACTATAGTTGACTTGGCTCGGACATGGGCTAGAAACATGTCGGAGTCTCCAATTTCAAACTGACTTCTAGACTGTTCCAACTCATGTATTTCCCGAATTATCGGCCTTCGTACTTCACTGATATGGGCTAAGCTACCCATTGATTTTCGGCTCAGAGCGTCTGCCACCACATTCGCCTTACCAGGATGGTACAAGATCGTGCAGTCATAGTCTTTCAACAATTCCATCCACCTGCGTTGTCTCAGATGTAGATCTTTCTGCTCGAAAATGTACATAAGGCTCTTGTGGTCTGTATATACCTCACATGTTTCGCCATAAAGGTAGTGCCTCCAAATCTTCAAGGCAAATACCACCACTGCAATTTCAAGATCGTGAGTTGGGTAGTCCTTTTCGTGCTTCTGGAGTTGCCTAGACGCATAAGCAATCACCTTGCCATGCTGCATAAGAACACGCCTAACCCAACTCGTGAAGCATCACAGTACACCACATACCCCCCAGTGCCCTCAGGAAGAGCCAACACCGGTGCTGTGGTGAGGCTTTCCTTGACTCAATCTGCTCTTGGAACACGCCAAGACACTAGCTATTTGCATAGCACACTAGGTTCTATTTCCATAAACTCCAACTGACGAAGTACTCCCCCTACATCGGAGTCCCCATACCTAAGTATCCTCCACTACCGAGCAGCTACCCTTCTACTGGTATTCCCCCGATATATTCTTTGTAAACGACTTCTCCCGAAAAGTCCATTTACATCTTACTACACCCTCTACTCTACATCTAGACTTACCGCTTACATGGCATGCACCCTGCGTAGGTGTTTATACTTTGTGCCATCAGTGTACCCAACCCTTCTGAGGTTGTTACGCTCACTACCGACTCGGTTTACTCTACTCGTATCCTGACGAAGCTAAATTCCATGACACTAGCACAACTATGTATTACGCTTACCGTTTCTCCACCAAACGGTAAAGGATCTTACATTTATGACTCGTGTTTCCCTTTCTTTTTTGGACTCCTACACTTACCCTTAGTGGTTTCCATAACCACTTCAGGTTACTCCCTGTCGACATCCTATGTTTGACCGACTTAGACTCTTCTCTGACTACTACTTGTAGTCATTTCTATTTATAATGGAAACTCATCGGTCTCCTCCTTACCATCATATTCATTACTCTACCTCAGGCTCAGTTCGGTCTTCACATCCGAAGGCTTCGCATAACACGACTATGATTGTGGATCCGTCCCATCCTCAGGTTAGTCCACTTAGAGTTGCACATCCTATGCTATCTCTACTCATTGGGTTTCCGTTGGCTTTTACCCCAACTTGGTCCACTGGAACTCCTCAACTCGCTTAGATCCGGTATTCCTACTTAGAATTCTTGATCCGTTAACACCAGCATGAACCTTTCTGCTCCCACGGTTTGACTCTTTCCTTTCTTACGGTGTGGCATATATTCACGAACATATACCGTCTCTTGCAAGTGTGTTAGCCGTTGGGTTCCAATCGCCCCCAACGGTAACATACCTATTTTATCATTTGGCTAGCATCCCCCGATGCTTACCGGACTCCGTTCTCGTATTCACTCTCTTCTTTCCATTCCGTGCCTACATGGTACTCTTTCTTCGAGTATTTCTCCATACTCGTTACTCACTAAACTCTCCTTCTCAATAAACCATCCTTACGGTTAATTTTCCCTTAATGGCACCCACATGGCCATTTATACGTTTCGTTTGCCCACTCAGTCTCCACCCATACACAGGCTTCAGACTAACGGATTTACGATTCACCAACCTGTGGAACTAACTTACCTAGCTATGTCCACTTCAATCCGTGTACTATACATGCACTTACGGTAGTAGTTGGTTCTCCACCTCCTACTTGACTCTTACCCTATGGGGTTCTATAGGCTTCCGCTCTTCCCCTCTTATGGGACTACTTATCCATGTCTACTTTCTCTCCCCTCGGGCCTCCACCAGTCCCTTTGGGGTTTATCTCTCACGTTATCTCGTTCGAGAGCTCTCTACCGCAATAGCACTCATTTTCCTATCTCTGGACGGTACCCGAAGGTCTACGCCCATTTCCACTTCTAGACCTGCTCTGGTCTAATACTTTCGGGTCCAATATCACCCTATGGCCCCTTAATTGGTAACCCTTAGGTTTACCTGTATACTCCCTTGGCACTTTAGCACTTTCTAGTGCTTTTTGATATCTACTTAACGTTAATCACTCCATCGAGTGATTTTTCAACTACATTTACCATCCTTATATAGCTTACTTGCAAAAGGACTATTGTTTGGTAGGCTATTGGTCACATGAGTTAGTTTTCTTATGCACCCTGTGGGTTTTAAAAAAATTAATTCAAGTTTATTTCTTAGAAAATGACGCCTAAGGTTTTCGTAAATGGTTAGGGTAACCAATTGGAATGACACAAATTGCGAAAAAATTTTCATGAAAATTTGCCTTCCAATGGTTATCCCTAGTATTTTCAAGAAAAGTTTGAGGGTCTTTCAGAATCTCTCATCCAGAAAGACCAAAAAGATTTTTGCAAAAATTTCTCATGTGATCAATATCCTATTTTTTGTGCTCTTCCTTAAGCAACCCAAGAGAGTTTGGTTGGGCTTAATCCCTTCCTTCCCCCCTTGTTTGCTTAAGGGACTAGTAGTTCATGGATCGAGCACAGGGTTGGACTAGTCTCCTTCCCTGTGCCTTACCATTTACTCCGTTCCTCGCTCGGCATATGGTCACTCTCTCCACGTTTACATATGCCTCTACTTCTTAACATCTATCTCTACGGCATATGGTTTAGCCACTTTGCCTGTAATACCCCGGAAAATTTCGAGGATTAAAGAATGATTTATTTAAAATTTTGAGGATTTAAGAATGATTTATTCCGGGGCTAGGAATTAAAACCTTAAAAAGAATATAGAAAAAGTATGAAAGTTAAGAGAAACCGGAGAGGAATTTTTTTTCAAAGGTTGTAATACCCAAGAAAATTTTTCGAAGTTTAAAATAAAATAAAAGGAAAGGAAAAGGAAGTAGAAAATAATTTGTAGGATTTAATTCAGGGCCTAAGAAATTGGAAACCTGAATTAAATAGGGAAAGGGATTAAATTAAAAATACAAATTAGTTATTATTTATTGAATTATAAATTAATTTATTTTTAATAATATTTATTTAATTATTTAATTATTAATTTAATTTTAATTTAATTAATTTATTTATTTATTATTTAAGTATTAATTGTTTTATTTTATTTTTAATTATTTAATTATGTTAATTAGGGGAGGGTGCTGTGATTTATATTAGAAAGAAAGAAAAGAAAGAAGAAAGAAAAGAGAAAGAGAGAGGACGAGAGGACGAGAGATAGAGTAGAGAGAGAGGGAGGACGTGTGAGGGAAGAAGAAGGGGGAAGGAGGAGGAATCTCGCCAGAGGAGAGCTAGTCGATGGCGGAAAAGCTCACCAGAGCTCGACTACAACATTTTCCACACCTCCCACTGATCGAATCAAAGGTTGGTAACCCCAATTTCATTCTAAACCTTCAATTTCTCCATTTTTAGGGATTCCTTCGATCCACCTTAGATTGAGTTGTTTCGAGGGTAGATTGAGACATAGAAAGTGTTCTTGAACACTTAGTTGGGGTAGGAATCGAGATTATATTTCCGGATTTGCCCAAATTCGAATTTGGAAGGGTTTGGGGTTAAAATTCTAATTATTCATGAATTGGGGAAATTGTTGATAATTAGGATTGAGCTTGGATTTGAGTAAATAGGCTTGGATTGATATTATTAAAATTATATGGTTGGAATATTAGCTGAATAAGACCTGTGAAGAGCTGGCCCGAGGTTACTAAGGTTGAAACTTGACGTTAACGTACCGGGTCCCTGCTCGGGTTGCCCAAATACATTTTAAGGGTGATGTTGAGGGCTCCAAACCTCTTCTTTTCAATCTTAAACACCCTAGAATAATTTTAAATATGCTATCAAGCATCAAGAATTAATTTAGGTACTTTCTTGTTTGCCAAGAGTGGAAGCTTGCGGAGCAATGAAATCCAATTTCTAAAATTTCAACCTTCTCCCCTCATAAATATTTAGGAAACCTTAAGTAGGATAAATCAGAGGTATATTGGGGTTTAGAAACTAGATTTCTTAGAACCCAAGTAGGAACTCAAGTTGGATCAAAATGCTTAGACCTTCCTAAAATTAGGATTCCTTCCAAACAAGCTAGATAAGCTTCCTTATAGGCGAATACAATTTAGATTGAGGTCTAATACTCAAATCCAAGTATGTGAAACACTCAAGTAGAGTGTTATATGTGAGTAAGTCAAGTGTCTAAGGAAGGATACGCATAAGTCGGGATAGAGAAGTCCAATAAGACCAAGAGCTTGACTCTGTGGCAACCATGGACTACACGTGAGAGTAATGGAGAAATAAATAACAAGTTAAGCTAAGTAATAACCTTAATGAAGTAAATGTTGTTCTTATAGGAACAACGACACACAATGGAGTGCAACAGGAACTCCAAGGAGACTAAAGTTCCAGGAAAGGATTGCATGGAAGGTTGGCCAAGGTGAGGGTTCTTCCATCTCTGCTCCTAGGGTTCTATGCTCATGTGGATTACATGGGTATGTATATTCTCTGCTTGCCTGCTATGTGTTAGCTAGAGATATAGAATGCTAAAAGAATGAAAGAACTAGAAAATAGGTTGTGGAAAGTAGGAAGACATAGGAGTAGAGTTTAATTGTTTGCTATGATTGATGTATTACAAATCCAACTCTTACACTCCGGAGGCATGATGAGTATTTTATTAAATCTTTTCCACGACGGTGGCAAGAGTCCTTGTACGGAAGGACTAAGCTTTTATTTTGAAAACTCGTCACGACGGTGACTTAGATTATAATCATGCAAAAGGAGTTATTGGTGGGTTTCAGATTTGGTTATGCTAGCGATGTGAGACATTAACTAGAACAACGTCAGATGGCACTTGAGACCTCAGTTTTATAATCACCATGACGATGGTCACTTCCCTATCCTGGCAATAGGGTCAGAAAGGTTTTATATTGCTATGACGATAGCTTGAGGCTCAGAGAGTGCATCTGGACGGGTATATGAGTTATATCCTGTTGAGGATACTTGTACATATTAATAAGGAGAAGAATTGTTGATCCTTCGGGAAAGATACAAAGAATCCTATTAATATGTGAGACTAAGGTAAGGAGACACGGGAGGAACCTACGGGTGAACCGTGAGCCCAACCTAGTAAAAGAGAAATCTTCCTGTGGAGTTGGTCCAGGGTGTGACAGTGGTCATGCTTCGAGACGTCGTGCCATGCCCGCCATGTGGCCTGGTTGGGTAATGGACGAGTGGGCTCAAGCTATTGCCCCGCAGCAAGGGGTCAGGACATGCCACGTGGTGGCTACGTATCAGTTGTTTGATAGATAGAAGTTGATTGTGTTTGATTAATATAATTGTCATGAGGTGACCAGTACCCAAGTGAATGAGTTAAGCATTGTTTAATTAACATAATTGTCACGAGGTGACCAGTACCCAAGTGGATGGGTTAGGTATGCTTTGCCACGTGGTGGCCAGCAACCCGAGTGCACGGGTTTGAAGTTGGAAAGCCATGTAGTGGCTAGTAGATACCCCAGAGTTGGGGAGATTAAGTAGATGTATGTTTAGCATCTTTGTGTATGTATAAATTATTTGTGTTTGCATATAATTACTGATTGTGCAGCGTAGTGGTAACGTACAGGATTACGCAACCACACGTCTTGTTTGATTCAGACATGCTGAAACGTGAGAAGACCGGCAGGTAAAAGCCGGCACTATATGTTACATGTTTACTTGCTGATTGATGACGTGGAATAAACCGCTGCATGTTTATAGTTATTAAATGCATGTGAGTGTTTGGGTGAAATTTCTATTGTTGTGTGATCACCAAGAATGTATGCTAATAACAGTAACTAGTTGTTTTTGCATGTGGTTGTGTATGACTCCCAAACCCAGCGCTATGGTACCCACCTTGCGCCGGGGATGGGAGAGTCCTCACTGAGTCGCGTGGTTAAGACTCACACCTCATTTTTACTACACAGAGACAGGTTAAGTACAGGTGGAAGAAGTCTCGGTGGAACGAGGGTTGAGCAACACTTTCCAAGACCCACAACTTGTTCATGTGGGTGAAAAAAGTGCAATTGTAATTTAATTTACTTTATTGTTGTATCATAAAGTAAAGGGTAGACGTACCCAATTAGGATTTATTTTACTACGGTACAGGGAAAATTTGTTTTCAAAATATATATATATACATATATCTGTTGCATGTGAATAGGATAGGCAGCATCTTCAGATGTGTAGCCGGTACACAGGTTATATATTATGTGTGTTTTCTTATATCTATATCCTGAAGCGGCACTGGCCGTGGATTTTCTTGCCTAGGATAGGCCACCGTTTCGGTGTAGCCATGGTATTATAATGCATGTGAATGTATTTTTCAATAATAGCTTTTCTATCAATTAGGTGATAAGGCTTACAGGCATAGGGGTATTCCCTGTGTCTGTGCCGGTCACGGTCCTCTAAACGGGGGTTGTGACATTGTCCTTCCATATACCGTACCCTGATTTTTCCCGTCCGTAGATTTCTACTTCTACACTGTGGCATACACCACCTCTTTTCTGTTTACTTTCTAGGAAGGACAACTCACTTCCTTCAGCCATAGCATACCGCACAGTCGTGACCCGTTCACGTGGCCATCTTCCTGTCAGCCTCATGTCTCATGGCCCTATTTATTCTTGTCTGTAAACTTTCCATTTCAATCGCCCCGTGGGCTTACTTTCTTTTCTACACGCTAAGCGTGCCTTCTCTTTCACTTTACAAACCATTTCTAGCCAAAACTACCCTTCATTGCACTATTCTACTTGCATTCTCTACTATAGTCAAATAACTTGTGCCTATACCATAGCACACAATGCGCCACTAACAGAGCAGACGCATCGTCTCATTTAACACCTGCGAAACAATCACACATTGTCGCGCATTCCTGCCTACAATTCAACCAAATGTGTCTGTGTCTAGGTAGCGTCCTTCATGGATGTCTCCTTTCCCTATTATGGCGTCCTAAGGTTCCCGGGGTCACTACCACCCCACCTTACGCCTTAGTGCATTGCTGTACTGCACAAGAATGTCACCTGATAAGAATTTTCATAATCTATCATAGATTAAGAAGGAATGAAAGAAAGGCTGACTCAAATTATCCTGGGTACTCCCACAAGTGCCTGTTTATTCCAGCGTTGTGCCCGGGTTTCACAACGAAGGTTAAACCGACACCCGGTCATTCCAATGGCTTCACATGACTTAAAGAATAACCAGGCTCTGATACCAAGTTTGTCACGACCCCAAATCGGGAGTACGTGACCGGCACGGGAATATATTTTTTTACCTCTAAACCCGTAAGCCTTATCCTGTAAACATGACTATAACTACCCTGCTATACAATCAATATATATATATATATATATATATATATCATACTAGTGGCTACACCTCACTGGTGTCCTAATTAACCTGCAATCCGTGGTTCGCTCAATACCGCTTCAGCTCAATCCAGTGTATAGATATATTTATCAGCACTCATAATGTAAATATTAATATCATATTGACTGTACGTCTCAATATGTACGATGTATCTTATTCACATGCAGCAAGCACACATAATATATATCCATATCATATTGACCATACGCCTCAATGCGTTCGATCTATCCTATTCACATGCAGAAGTTTATATACTCAAACATATATCCTAGTTTATCCCCAACTGGACCCTGTCTTTAAGTACATGTGAAGCCGACAATTCTAGAATAGGTACATACCAAAAGCTGTAAATATATATATACAACTCGTACAACTTATAATATGTACAACCAAAAGAATCAAATTAACCAAAAGGTGTCCACCCACGCGAACAAGAGCGTAAGGATGGTCTGATGTCCGTATCACTATCCAGGCGTTGATGCCTGCCCGATCCCTGTATCTGAAACATTGAAACAGAGGGAGTGAGTCAAACAGACTCAGTGAGAAGCTTCCCATCCTCGGCGTAGCGGCGGGTACCACTACAGCTGGGGAAAGGGAAACACCCACAATCACATGCGCATGGAAGTCCAGTTTATCAAATGTTATATTACGATCAGGCAATATTAATATAACATTAAAATCACAAATAAACCTACGGATCATGCTTTTCTATCATGCTTCTCGTAAACAAGTAATCACATTTTAACATATAATTTGAAAACTGTAAATCACTTAACTGACCCTAGTACTAGGCTAGGGCAATGGCCTCAACGGGCAATTTCTTTTAAATCTTTAACTGACCCTAGTGCCAGGCTAGGGAAATGGCCTCAACGGGCAAATCTTTTATGTCTTTTACTGACCCTAGTACCAGGCTAGGGCAATGGCCTCAACAGGCAAATGCTTTACTCTTTTACTAACCCTAGTGCCAGGCTAGGGCAATGGCCTCAACGGGCAAATGCTTTACTCTTTTACTGACCTTAGTGCCAGGCTAGGGCAATGGCCTCAACGGGCAAATGATTTACTCTTTAACTGACGCTAGTGCCAGGCTAGGGCAATGGCCTCAACGGGCAATCTTTTTTGACTTGTTTCTCTTCCCGAGCCCTCAGCTGGGATTCTGACTCTATCTACCCATTACTATCCTAGACTGACTTTACCTACGTAGTGTGAACCTCCCTATGACTCACTAATCAATTTATGAGATCGTTGTAATCCTTATGTAATACCCAAACCCTTGATTAGATCATAACCTAGCTCTAAGGCCTTTCCTAAGTTCAATTACCGTAAAACATTGACGTTTACCAACAACTTCTATACGATTTCCTTAATGAGTTTCTAATTAATAGGGTATACCAATCCTTGACTCAATCAACAACTTACCCCCTTGGCTAAAAGAAAGAAAAATAAAATAGAAGCACTTCAAGACTCTGATGGTGCTTGGATCAATGATGACCTTGATTTAAAAAACTTGGTAAACAATTTCTTTAGAGCCCTTTATTGCCATGATGACTCTCTGACAGTGGAAAATGATAGCATTAGGGGTCTCCCAACTCTTAGTGAGGCTGCAGTAAGCTTTATTCAATCTCCTATCTCAAATAATGAAATTAAGGACATCTTTATAAACATGAATCCCCATAAAGCCCTGGGCATAGATGGATTGCATGCTTATTTCTTTCAAGTTTATTGGGACCAAATTGGTGATTATGTTATTAGCCTCATCAAAAGGATTTTTGCCAAACCTAGTCATGTGGAGGAAATAAATCAAACTCTTCTTGTCTTAATTCCCAAAATTGACTCCCCTGAACATGAATTGTGTTTCAACTTGTACCATGCAAATTTTATGGAATGGAGAGAAGCTAGAGGAATTTAAACCCTCCAGAGGTCTTAGACAAGGAGATCCTCTCTCCCCTTATCTTTTTGTTATTTGTATGGAAAATTTTTCTTAGATCATTAATGAAGCTATCAGATTGGGCTAATGGAAACCCATCACCATTAGTAGAAATGGGCCTAAAATATCTCACCTTTTCTTTACTGATGATCTCTTTCTTTTTGCAGAAGCTAGAGTAGAGCAACCTGAAATCATTCACAATTGCCTCTCTTACTTTTGTAGCATTTCAGGCAAAAAAGTCAATCAAGATAAGTCCCATATCTTCTTCTCTAGAAATATGAACCACACTAGAGTCAACCAACTTAGTAGCATTATTGGGTCTAATCCCACAATTGATTTAGGGAAGTATTTGGGCATACCCTTACATCATAAGAGAATTAATAAGCAAACTTACAACCACATCACTGATAAAATTGAATCAAAACTTACTTCTTAGAAGCAAAAAACTCTCTCTACTGCTGGCAAAGTTACTCTTGTTAAGTCTGTGCTTAATACTATCCCTTATTATTCTATGTAAATTACTCTCCTTCCCTTTAGTTTATTTGACAGGATCGAAACAATGGAGAGAGATTTCATCTGGAGCTCTAAAGATGGATCTACCAAAACTCACCTTGTGAATTGGAACACAGATTGCTGCCCCAAAAAAGGTGGTGGTCTCGGCATTAGGAGGCTTAGGGAGTGCAATAGAGCTTTTTTAATGAAGATAGCTTGGGGTATCCTCACTAGTCCGGACGCCATGTGGGTGAAAATCCTCATATGCAAATACAATTTTGATGACCAGAGAAGCTACCCTATAGCCAAGAAGAACGGTTGCTCCAATTTGGGGAATGGAATAAACAAAATTTAGCTTGAGTTCTCACAGTTTGTATCTAGAAAGATAAGAGAAGGGGAGAATGCCAACTTTTGGACTGATCACTGGGTCCCAAATTTCCTAATCTTGCTGCGGTTGCTCTAGTGGCGATTCCTCAGGATGAGCCAACAAGGAAAGTGAACGAGATGACCACTAAAACCGGAGATTGGAATTGGGCACTGTTTCATCAATTCCTGCCTAGAGAGGTCTTAGTTGAGCTGGATACGATGAGACCTCCCTCCCCCAATAATGGGAAAGATGGTTTTAATTGACTTCTTAATCCTGATGGAAAATTCTCGGTGAAAACAACCTATGGTGTATGTGACACTAGCCCTTCATCGTCCTCCAGAAGATTATGGCAAAAGATTTGGAAGTGTGGCACTACAGAAAGAATCCGGATGTTCTTATGGAGTACTTGTCAAGAGAGCATCATGACAAATGTCCAAAGAGTTAGAAGAGGTTTTTCAAACAATAGCACTTGTAGCAGGTGTGGTTGAAGTCAGGAGGATACTTTACATGCTTTAAGGGATTGCCCAATGGTTCTTCCCCTATGGAAAAAGCTTATTAGACAAGACTGCTGGCACAAATTCTGTAACTCTAATATTAAAGAGTGGGTCAATTTAAACTTATCTAGCAACCTTGGAAAAGAAAGGAGTACTAACTGGAGCAGCTTTCTTAGTCACTCAGTTTGGTTAGTGTGGAAGCAACGAAATGACAATATCTTTAATGGTTCCCAAGATCCTGCCTTGTCTCTTGTTCCGAAAATACAGGTTTATTACAGTGAACTTATTACTGCTACTATCCTTAAACAAAGGCTCCCCTTGAATCATAATCCATTTGATGATACCCCTATCAGTTGGACTGTAGGAAGGCCTGTCTTCCTACTAGTCTTGCCAGCTAGGATTCCCTAGCTTTCTCTTCAACTATAAAAAAAATGATTTGTTATTAAAAAACATATATATTATATGATGTAATCAAGAGACTGGACAAAACATAAAAATGACATACTAATTATGTAGATATATATTTTTTAAAATAACATTTATCAAATTATATTTATTTTAATCTTATTTATTCACATGTATTTTTTCTCATGGACCTCATGTTTTGGCGTTTGTGACTAGGGTGAGACACATATTTTTTACAGTGCCAACTAGATACATACTATGGAGGTGTTTTGTATAGTGTCATCCAGAGGGACGGTGTCATCCAAAATAACATGTTATGGTGTCATGTGATAACACAATATTATATGAGATAACACGATATCAACACATAACACCATAAAGAGTGCCATCTCATGACACTAAAAATATTGTGTCATCTGAAATGATACCCTTGAGTGTGAATTTCCTTTTTGAACTTACCAATATTATCCCTATTAATTATATTTTGTTGTATTTTACATAAATTATTAAAAACACGATAATTTTTTTAAAACTTACCACATTTTGTTTGTTATTTAGATAAATGTTATTTTTAGTTATATTAAACTATTTGATTATTTAAAATATTTTGTTCTCTATGTTGATTAGCCTTTTCTAAATTTAGAGTTACATAAAGGAATTTTGAAAATAATTATTGAATAATATAATTGTTAATTTTCTTAAAATTATAAGGGTAAATTTGGAAAATAAAAAAAATAAATAACATGGTATCTTCGATGTTACCATTTTATACCAAATGCTTGCATCTTATATCACTGTAATATCAAACATCATACCGAACATGAGTATGAAAGATAACATAGTATCTAAAATGGCACTTTTTTATACCATGGTATGTAAGATACCATATTATCTGAGATGACATCATACCAAACACGCCCTATATTTTTTGTTTATATTGATGGTCCCACAAGTGAAACACTCGACAATTAGAAAAATATTTGCAAATCAACATTGAACATTCATCCTAATTAATGGCTAGCACATACCTATCAGTTTGCTCAAGGTTGCTACTTGCTAGTTAATATCCCACCCTCCTCAACAATACTTGGCTTCATGCGCTGACATGCACCAACGGTCCAGTGGATTATATATCAATATTAGATATTCATTTGCATTTGAAAGACATATCCAAGACTTTGGTGATAAGGTAATGAGTTCAAGAAAAAAGAATTAGGGTTTGCAAGAACCTTTTTTTTTCTTAGATTCCATCAAACTTAATTGAACTTATGATGAATCAATATTTGGATTTGTAGGATCAAATAAAATTTTTGAGGCCAGATTTTTTTTTTTTTGCTAAATGTGTAATATCCGGACCTTCCAAGTGATGTGTTAAATGTTTGCTAGAAGAACTAAGTGTTTGCTATTGTGTGACATTGATTGTTGCATTTTAAAAACATATAGTTGTGCACTAGTTTAAGAAAAGAATTGAGAAGGGACTACAAAGAAAAGGGCTAAAGTGCAAGAGAAAGTTGGTGGGTGGGGAGAGAAATGAATTTCTCACAAATCCTTGCCACCAGCCCTTACACGCCTAAGGCAAGGTGGCAACACCACCATTTCACACACACTTCATCACATTTAGAGATAGAAGGAGTTAGAGAGAAGGAGGAGAACTCTAGAGAGGATTCAAGCTTGGGAATCCGAATTTAACAAGAATCGAACCGTAGAATTGCAGCTGAACACCAACTAAGCAAGATTTAAGTTTCACATTAAGGTAATAAAACTACCAACCTCTCTAATTTTCAAGTTAGGTTTTCAAGAAATGGCCCAAAACTGAGTGTCGGATTTCTGAGCCATTTGAGAGGTTTATAAATGCTTCCTTATGATTTTCGAACTTAGAATGGATGTAGATGATGAATGCATGCTTGGATTTTAGTTGGAAATTAGATAATTTAGAAGGGTAAGGAAATGGATATGGGTTTTAGCTTGAAATTCAAATTCAAATTTACAAGTCGACTACTACGTTAATTTCTAGTTTGGCCTATGCTCATGTTTTTTATGAAATGAGGCAAAGACCCATATGTTTTATAATGTTTCTTATTTCTCTACCATTAAAACATGTGAGATCATGTTTTAGAAGTATGTGCTCATACTAAATGTTTTATGACATTTAAGTATGCCATTCCATTTCATATGCCCTAACATGTATGAATTTCCATGCTAAATGTTTCATGAAAAGTATGAGATGCATATGTTTTAAGATAAACATCACATCCATGTTTTATATGTATGATGAGAAAGAAATGCAGAGATTTCTGTGCAAGGCATTGTGGTACGCAACAACGAATTTGAAAACAGGTAGTTTTGATCACTAGGGTTTATCCTCATTACGTTGATGTGTATCAGCTGATTAGGTACCCGAATGCCTACGAGACGGGGTTGGAGCGACGGGTAGCCTTACTTTTGAAAAGAAGCGGACAAGATAGTCTAGATGCATATAGTTTCATTTTGTATATATTGAAATGTCCATCCCTTTGAGCCATTAACCTCAGGTATATTTTTGGAAAGGTTAAATGGCATATTTTGTACATGTATAGATAAGGGATGAAGATAAGGATTTTGTATTCTGATGTATATAAGTAAGAACGTATGTGTATGACTATATTTCGAATATATTTATATATATATATATATATATATATATATATATATATACATAAATATAAGTACGAAGAAGTTTTTAATCATGGATTATTATGGATGATTGTTTGTATGCTTCCGTGTTTTAAATATGCGCGAGAGATACTCGAGAGATAGAACCCTAACTAGTTTCGCTTATTTAATTAATATGGAAAACGTTTTAATAAATTCGGGTAGAAGGAGAGAGGTAACATACCGGTTCCAGATCAAAGATATATTCTATGTTAGAAAAGTCTAATTTCTAAAGGGTCTGGAACTGGGGTGTTACAATTATGGTATTAGAGCATACCGTATCTTGGTTAGAACTGACTAGAGAGGTTCAAACTAAGCAATTAGGATGTAGATTCCTCATAGAAAGGCTGGAATCAGGTTAGTTAGCTGAATGTACACAGTGGAACTATGTTGTATTCTTGTTTGACTTGAGGAATGGAGTTTAGGTATGGGTAGCTAGCATTTTTCTTGAGTCATATTAACTCTATAATGCAACTGATATTGAGACGTCAATATTGTTTGTTTTGTAGAGTGAAGTATGCCTCCAAGAAGAAATGTTGGAAATCATCGAAGAGCTGAGGTTGATCCAGATGATGATGCGCAGACTACGAGGGAAATGGCACAGGTAATGAGAGAATAGGCCAATGCCACCACCCAAATATTGCGGCATATGCAGGAGGAAAGGGATCATAAGCCACGAGCTCGACCAAATGAAGCTGATGCTTGTCGTGGATGGGCTGAGTTTTACAATGCAAGACCACCTACCTTTAGGGGAGAATTTAACCCAGTCTTAGCTGAGGGATGGTTGAAAGAGTTAGAAAAAATATTTAAGGTATTGAAGTGTACTGAAGAGCAGAAATTTGAGTTTGCCACTTACATGTTGGACGGAGAGGCTGAACATTGGTGGAGGGGAGCTCAACAATTAATGGAGGCACGAGATGTTCAATTGACATGAGAAAACTTCAAAACTGCATTCTTGGAGAAATACTACCCCATGAGTGTGAGAAATCAGAAGGAGATAAAGTTCATGCAGCTTAAGCAGGGAAATATGCCATTTGAGGAGTTCATTGCCAAGTATGAGGAATTGTCCAAATTCTCTTCATACTTGAAGCTTCATGCTAATGAGGCATGGAAGGCTATGCATATGTCAGCGGCCTTAAATTCTGCTATGAAAAATGTAGTGGCTCCTCTTGCTATCAGGAATTATGCGAAGCTGGTAGACAGATGCCGCATAGTTGCTTTAAACATTGAGGAGTTGAGAAGTATAAGCAGAAGATTAGTTTCAACAAGAGGCCGATGAACTTCTCGAAGGGTGGAAACAACAAAGGCAAGAAGCCTATGTTGGGTAATAATGCACCAAATCCTTGTTCCAAATGTGGAAGAAATCATGGAGGTAGACCTTGTCTTTCTGGACAAAGTGTTTGTTTTAGCTGTGGGAAGCCCAGACACTCTGCTAAAGATTGTTCCCAACCAAAGAAGGCAGGTGATGGAGCAAAACCTCATACTAAAGGGAGAGTCTTCACTCTCAAGGGCAACGAGGCAAACGAATTTGATGATCTTATCACAGGTATATGTTTGATAAATGGTAAATCTTTGAATGTACTGTTTGATTCAGGTGCTACGCACTCTATTATTAATTCTAAATGTGTGAAGGAATTGAATTTGCTAGTAACTACTGTTCCTTTTGATTTAGCAATTTCAACCCCTACGGGAGAGTGTGTTGTGACTTCGTTGGTTTATTTGGATTGTTTAATCATTGTGGAGAATAAATCTTTTAATGTTGATCTTATATGCATGCATTTGACAAGTATTGATATAATCTTAAGAATGAACTGGTTGTTTGAAAATCATGTGGTCTTGAATTGTTGTGATAAGTCTGTGACTTTTATAGATGCCAAAACCTTTAGTAAAAGAAATGAGGAGAAAATTCAAAGAATGAATTTTTTGTATTCCTCTGAGGTTGAAATTCAGCATAAACTCAATTGTATTCCTGTAGTTACAGATTTTCCAGATATCTTTCCAGAGGAGATACCTAGTCTCCCTCCTAAGAGAGAAGTTGAGTTCTCTATAGAGTTAGTCCCAGGGACGGGACCGATCTCTATAGCCCCCTATAGAATGGCTCCTCTAGAGTTGAGTCAGTTGAAAACTCAAATAGAGGATCTGCTAAGTAAGCAATTCATCCGACCAAGTGCATCACCATGGGGTGCACTGGTATTATTTGTGAAAAAGAAAGGCGGGAGTTTTAGGATGTGTATAGATTATAAACAACTCAATCGGGTAACTGTGAAGAACAAGTACCCACTTCCTAGGATTGATGATCTTCTCGATCAATTAAGAGGTGCCACAATTTTCTCAAAGATTGATTTGAGGTCAGGGTACCATAAAATCAGAGTCAAGGCAGAGGACATCCCTAAGACTACCTTTAGGATAAGGTATAGGCATTATGAATTTCTTGTAACGACATTTGGTTTAACCAATGCCCCAGCCATCTTTATGGATTACATGAATCGCATCTTTAGACCCTACCTCGATTGGTTCGTTGTAGTGTTTATTGATGATATTTTAGTGTACTCTAGAAATAAGGAAGAACATGAAGTTCATCTTAGAATGGTACTACAAGTGCTTAGAGAGAAGCAATTGTATGCCAAGTTTTCTAAGTGTGGATTTTGGTTAGAAGAAGTTAAACTCATAGGTCATGTGATTTCTAAGGACGGAGTAGCTGTAAATCCTAGTAAGACGGATGCAGTAGCTAAATGGGAAAGACCAAAGACAGTGACTGAAATTCGTAGTTTTCTCGGATTAGCCGGTTACTATAGAAGGTTCATCCAAGGGTTTTCGCAAATAGCGTTACCCATGACAAGGTGGACACGGAAGGGGGTACCTTTTATGTGGACCTTAGAGTGTGAAGGAAGTTTCCAAACCTTGAAGGAAAGGTTAACTACCACACCGGTATTAGCCATTCCTGATCCTTTAGGTCAGTTTGAGTTGTATACTGACGCGTCTAGAAAGGGATTAGGTTGTGTTCTAATGCAAGACAAGAGGGTAGTAGCTTATGCGTCTAGACAGTTGCGTCCTCATGAGGAGAACTATCCGACTCATGACTTAGAGTTAGCTGCCATTGTGTTTGCCCTAAAGATATGGAGGCATTATCTTTATGGGATTAAGTTTGAGGTATTTAGTGACCATAAAAGTCTCAAATATCTCTTTGACCAAAAAGAACTGAATATGAGGTAAAGAAGATGGATGGAGTTTTTAAAGGACTATGACTTTTAGTTAAAGTACCATCCAGGAAAAGCAAATGTGGTTGCAGATGCCTTAAGTAGAAAATCTTTACACATGTCTCACTTGATGATTAATGAATTGAGGTTAATAGAGAAGTTTAGAGATTTGAATTTATCCACTCTAGTTTTACCCGATAGGATACATTTGAGTCACTTGAGGATAAAGTGTGATCTTAGGGCTCAAATACTAGAGGCACAAAAAAGGGGATGAATTCTTGAAGTCTCTAAAGGATCCGAAAGAATTCATTGAGTCATCTGACGGAGTCTTAACCTATCAGGGTAGAGTGTATGTCCTAAGTCAAGGAGGAGTAAGGGATAAAGTCTTAGAACAAGGCCATAAGAGTAGATATACCATACATCCAGGTGCCACACTAATATGTATCAAGATCTAAAGAAGAGATTTTGGTGGCCAGGTTTAAAAAGAAACATAGTAGAGTATGTCTTTAAATGTCTTACGTGTCAGCAGGTGAAGATTGAACACCAGAAACTTGCAGGTATGTTACAACCCTTAGATATTCCTGAATGGAAATGGGAAGAAATTTCCACGGATTTTGTTGTAGGTTTACCTAGGACACAATCAGGAAATGATGCTATCTGGGTGATAGTGGACAGATTAACTAAATCAACACATTTCCTACCAATTAAGATAAGCTTCTCACTAGAAAAGTTAGCTCATTTGTACATTCAAGAGATAGTGAGGTTGCATGGAGTCTCATCTAGCATTGTCTCAGATAGAGACCCTAGATTTACTTCTAGATTTTGGAAAGCCTTGCAGGAAGCATTCGGCACAAAGCTAAATTTTAGTACTTCATATCATCCTCAGACTGATGGACAGACTGAGAGAACCTTCCACACTCTAGAGGATATGCTTAGGACATGTGTTCTAGAGCAAAAGGGAAGTTGGGATAGAAACATTCCTTTAGTGGAGTTTGCAAACAATAACAGTTATCACTCCAGGATAGGAATGGCTCCAACGAGGCGTTGTATGGAAGGAAGTGTAGGTCGCCAATCTGTTGGTTTGAGACCGGCGAGTAGCAATTGTTAGGTCCTGAATTAGTCCAAGAAACTACTGAGCAAATAAAACTAATAAGAGAGAAAATGAGGAAGGCTCAGGATAGGCAAAAGAATTATGTTGATCAGAGGAGAAAACCACTAGAATTTGAGGAAGGGGATCACGTCTTCCTCAAAGTTTCTCAAATTACAGGTATTGGTAGGGCTATAAAGTCAAGAAAGTTAAATCCAAGATTTATCGGACCATATCAAATTTTGAAAAGAATCGGTTCATGTGCTTATCAAATTGCATTGCCCACTTTTTTGTCAAATCTCCACAATGTTTTCCATGTGTCGCAACTTAGAAAGTATATTCCAGATCCTTCACATGTTTTGGAAGTTAGAACAGTACAATTGAAAGAGAATTTGACTTACCATCCTAGACCGATAAGGATCCTTGGTTCGGATGTCAAGCAATTGATAAACCCGACTATTTCTTTAGTGAAGGTTTTATGGGATGAGTCTTCTCCTCAAGAGGTAACTTGGGAAAAGGAAGAGCTTATGAGACAATCGCATCCCGAACTATTTGTATGAATAGGTAAGTTCTCAAATTTTGAGGACGAAATTTTAAATAAGGAGGGGGGATTGTAATATCCGGACGGACCTTCCACGTGATGTGTTAAATGTTTGCTAGAAGAACTAAGTGTTTGTGATTGTGTGACATTGATTGTTGCATTTAGAAAGCATATAGTTGTGCACTAGTTTAAGAAAAGAATTGAGAAGGGACTAAAAAAGAAAAGGGCTAAAGTTCAAGAGAAAGTTGGTGGGTGAGGAAGATAAATGAATTTCTCCCAAATCCCTTGCCACCAACCCTTAAACGCCTAAGGCAAGGTGGCAACACCACCATTTCACACACACTTCATCACATTTAGAGAGGGAAGGAGTTAGAGAGAAGGAGGAGAACTCTAGAGAAGATTCAAGCTTGGGAATCCGAATTTAGCAAGAATCGAACCGTAGAATCGCAGCTGAACACCAACTAAGCAAGATTTAAATTTCACATTAAGGTAATCAAAATACCAACCTCTCTAATTTCAAGTTAGGGTTTTCAAGAAATGCCCCAAAACTGAGTTTCGGATTTCTGAGCCATTTGAGAGGTTTAGAACTGCTTCCTTATGATTTTCGAACATAGAATGGATGTAGATGATGAATGCATGCTTGGATTTTAGTTGGAAATTAGATAATTTAGAAGGGTAAGGAAATGGGTATGGGTTTTAGCTTGAAATTCAAATTTAAGTTTGTTTAACCATGTGTTGGGGCTAGTTTTTCATGGGTTTTAACGTGTTAATGATAGAAAACAAGTTTATAATACTTCCATTACTTGAATGGTAGGATTCTTGGTTGAATTCTTGAGTAAAGATACTTTAAAAACCCGGAAATTAATGTAGCAGTCGACTTGTAGGCCAAACCAGTTCACTTTCATGTTCTTTTCTGCCCATAATTCATGCCAAGAACATACCAGTCGACTGCCAGCCCAAACCAGTCAACTTTCGTGTCCAGAAACGAAACAGAGACGAATCAGTCGACTGGTATGCTACAACAGTCGACTTGCATGAAAACAAAAGTGAAAAACATACTTAATGAGCTCCAAAAATCTTGAAATTTGGCAGACAACAACTAGACACATTATTGTTTACGATTGCCAAATTTCATTAATTTTGGATCCTGTTTGCTACCCGTTTTTCACATCTGAAGTTCAAGAACTTATGCAGAAAATATTTACTGGTTTTCATAATTTTATTTAATTGTTGAGGTACCAGATGAAGGATTTAAAGGCTAAACTTTTATATGTATATTACTAAGATCCTAAATATGGGATCTGGAAATTCTCATATCATTTGGAACTCATTTGGTATGGTTTTGGCAAGAATTTACAAAAGTCCGGTCTGCTGCCTTGTCACATCAGACCGCTACTGTTAAACTAGATTTTGAGGGGGAAAACATGCGAGTTTTGAGCTAAATTTCTGCATCCTATGTTATTTTATATTCATATAGATGTAGAAATTATTTCAGAACTTTTTAAGGTCTATAGAAAAAGTTATGAGTTTACAAAGTTGACAAATTTACGAAATGAACTTGAAACACTTTACTTTGCAAAACTTCCTTCTTTAACACTTAAAAAAGGATTTCAAATGCCCCATGACATGCTTAAACAATATGTTTTAGAAAGTAATATGAGCTAAGGGTAGAGAGAAATAACATAGAAAAGAGAAGAGTAAGTATCTTACATAAATGTGTTGCAAATAGATAGGTCCACAATCGATTGACCAATTGTCAATATGGGACGGTCGTTGGGATTTCCACGGTTGAGGCATAACTGGGGATGGTAAAACATGCAATCGATTGGTGTTGAAAGTTTACGAAAACACCGTGTTGGTTGTTTAATTTTAAGCTAGTAGACTCTGTATGGCCAAATCAAGAGTGACATGCTTAAAATTAGAGTGACATTTCATCCCATATTTGTATAGATAGCATACATAAAGGGAAGATCTACATAAACAAATATGAGAAGAACCGTTAAAAAGAGACGGGGACCTCTAAGTTTTAAAGGAGAAGAACCGTTAAAAAGAGATGGGGACCTCTAAGTTTAAGAGGAGAAGAACCGTTAAAAAGAGACGGGGATCTCCAAATTTTAAGTAGAAGTGACTCCCTTGGTTAAGTAGAATCAAACAGAAGTTAAGATACGACCTACCGAGAAAAGGGGGTGATCTCATAGTACTCGGATCCACTGGGGGAAGCTCCAGATAGTACATAGAACATAAATAGCTTAATTGCTAGAGGTTCTTACTTATTAATAGCCACTAGAAGTGTATGTGCGAGTATCAACTTGGTGGTGCTCCCTATGTTAATGTTTTATATGAAATGGGGCAAATGCCCATTTGTTTTATAATGTTTGTTATTTCTCTACCATTCAAACATGTGAGATCATGTTTTAGAAGTATGTGCTCATATTAAATGTTTTATGACATTTAAGTATGCCATTCCATTTCATATGCCCTAACATGTATGAATTTCCATGCTAAATGTTTCATGAAAAGTATGACATGCATATGTTTTAAGATAAACATCACATCCATGTTTTATATATTATGAGAAAGGAATGCAGAGATTTCTGTGCAAGGCACAGTGGTACACAACAATGAATTTTAAAACAGGTAGTTTTGATTACTAGGGTTTATCCTCATTATGTTGGTGTGTATCAGCTGATTAGGTAGCTGAATGCCTACGAGACGGGGTTGGAGCGACGGGTAGCTTGACTTTTGAAAAGAAGCGGACAAGATAGTCTAGATGCGTATAGTTTCATTTTGTATATATTGAAATGTCCATCCCTTTGAGCCATTAACCTTAGGTATATTTTTAGAAAGGTTAAATGGCATATTTTGTACATGTATAGATAAGGGATGGAGATAAGGATTTTGTATTCTGATGTATATAAGTAAGAACTTATGTGTATGACTATATTTCGAATATATTTGTATATATATACATAAATATAAGTACGAAGAAGTTTTTAATCATGGATTATAATGGATGATTGTTTGTATGTTTCCGTGTTTTAAATATGCGCGAGAGATACTCGAGAGATAGAACCCTAACTAGTTTCGCTTATTTAATTAATATGGAAAAAGTTTTAATAAATTCGAGTAGAAGGAGAGTGGTTCCATACTGGTTCCAGATCAAAGATATATTCTATATTACAAAACTCTGATTTCTAAAGGGTCTGGAACTAGGGTGTTACAAAATATCCATAATTTTTAAATGAAATGCCCTAGTGTATTGTGGCAAGTGTACATTATTTTGAAATGTCCAAAACCAAAAAATCCACCTTGCATCAAAGAAAAAATGAATATCTCAACCAAAAAAGAAAAAAATGAATATCAATATATCATATGCTTTTATTTTTTTGATAAATGAGGTGCCACAAAATCAGAAAAGACAAAAGGAAGATATGAGAAAGTATGACTTTTCTTGACATTGGGTAGTGTGTAGTACTTGTGATATTCTTTCATTATTTAATGCTTCTAATCAAGAAAAAGAAAGAGTATGCTTTAGTTAGAATGTGTGCGCTATTTTTGTCAAAAGCTCTCCTCCTACCTGAGTAATTCTTACACACAACGGTTGTACCATCTCATCCATACATTAACAAATCACAATAGGACACCTCATTTTTCCTTACACCTCACATGTCCCACAATACACAAAAGTTCAATTATATAAATGGCTTGGACAGTTGAACACGCTCAGTGGCTTAGGGTGGCAATGCATACTTAGAAAATGAATATTCGATGGTATCCGTTCGAAAAATTTATTCGATATATGATGAGTATCGGATATCGGATAGGGTACGGATAGTAAAACATATCTATCCATTGGATATTGGGCGGATGTGGATATTGACGTTGGGTACCCTATATCCGTCCTAATGAATAAACGGATAGGGTACCCGATATCCGATATCCAAATAATATATATTAATAAATATAATATTAAATATTAAATATAATATATGTTATTAAATAATATTTTGTGTTTTTAATGTTATTATAATTGTTGTTTTAAATTTTTATTTATAATAATTATGTATGTTTTTTTTACTTTAAAATGTTATTTTTATAATTTCTTTTAATTGGGCGGGTATCCAATATCCAATATCCATTATTTTTTCGGGTATTTCGGGTGTTTCGGATATCAGGTATTTCGGATACAAATATTGAAAATAAAATTTTTTTTCGGGTTCGGATAGGATTCGGATATTGAATATATTGGACGGATTCGGATAGTGAAAAAATGAGCGGGTACCCGCTCATTGCCACCCCTAAAGTGGCTTGTAAATACAAAAAAAAAATCATATGGGGCCCACAACTCATATGTGAGTATTTTTTAACCTGTTTTTCCTTTTTGGTAGAAAATTTTTTAACTTGACACATGAAAGAAAAATGTATGACTGAAAAAAAAGAACGCATCTCTAATGCAATGTGACTTTGAGTCTTCAATTTATAGAAATCATCATCCTCTTCCATTAATCCCGGCGAGCTGAAACAAAATTCTAAATCTATACAAAATATTATTTAAAAACATATGAAAACAACTTTCATCTTTTGAAAACAAAAGGTATAATAATATATATTAAAAATTAAAAAAGTTTAACCAAAATCTACAAAAAATTTAAAAAAATTAAATCACAAATATAAATGCACTATTAAATTATATATATATATATATATATATATATATATATATATATATATATAATATAATATAATATTTAACATTTTTCTTTACTCTTATATATATATAATATTTTTCTTTAATATTTCATTTTACATAGTACAATCAAATATTTGCAACACATTTTTGTACGTTTTTGTTAAATTTATTATTATACCTTTTGTTTTCAAAAGATTAAAGTTGTTTTTATATGTTTTTAAATAATATTTTGTATAAATCTAAAACTTTGTCTGTTTCAGCTTTTCGGAATTAATGGAAGAAGAGGATGATTTCTATAAATTGAGGATTCTAATTCACATTCCAATAAAGATGGATTCTTTTCTTTCATCAGTGAAGACCGCGAGCTCGACGGAGTCGCCACTAAGTTTTCCATTGAAACTTGGAAAAGAGAAAATAGTTTGAAAGTCTAGTAAAAATTTGGTTTTAAAAATGTTTTAGGTTCGAGAGTCTACTTGAGATGAGGGGAAGGTGTTAGACACCCCTCTTCCCCCGTTCGAAGACGGTTACTCCAAACATTAATACTTAAATTGTTTGGCCTTAAAATGTTGGAAAAAAAATACAAAATACAAAACAATAAAGAAAACAAAGATGAACTTGACCTAGGACAAGAGCCTAGGGCCTATGTGCCATCAGAGAGGGATCAAAGTCCACGTAGTTTGTGTGGCATGCAAGTGTGTAAGTGGGGGAGGCTCATCAAGCAAAGGCTCAGATGGCTTCCAGTGCAATGTGCCTAAAGAGAAAAAGGCCTCTCGGCACCTACCTACCATGCAATACATCCAAACATACAACAAGACAAAAGGTGTGTGTTTGTGAATGCTCATCAGGCAGCGCACCCAGATGCCGTGAATACTAGTGCTCCTATAGAAGCAAAGGCTCCTTGGTGGCACTAGGTTACACATGTTTATGTAAAATTATATATTTTCTTTTATTCTTATGAAGCACAAAAAAAGAAGGAGATATGCTTCTGCCCCTAAAATTTAGGGGGTCGAGACCCATAAAAGGATAGGTCGCGATCCTTGGCCTTGATTCACAATATCGAGGCCATGAAAAGTCAGGGGTCGCGACGCATAAAAAGATACGTCGCGACCCTCTGCTTTTGAAACATGGGGGGTCGCAACATATAAAAGGATACGTCGCGACCCATTTACACAAACAGAAGCGGATTTGAGAAATTGGGGTTCTAGACCTCGGATATAGGACAAGGAGATGATCTAAGTCAACCCTTGGAGTGGGTCAAGGCCTGGCTCCAGTCCTCACGGATCCAAAAACTTTTAAAGAAAAAGAAAGAGGATGACTTGAGTAGAGAGAGCAGAGACCAAGAGTATGAGCCAAATAAAATAAAGGGGAGGTTTAGCTAGTCCACAACAATCTTGGTAGCCTTTCAGAATCAAGAATCTCGGTCCCTTCAACTGAAGTTGAACCTCCAATTTATAGGGGCCGGAAAAGATCTATTCCAGGAAAGAAATACGGCCATTTATGACGTTGGGGGTCGCGACGTATAAGGTCCTACGTCGCGACGGATACACAATTTCAAATCTGATTAGATTTGGTCATTTATGGCACAGGGGGTCGCGACGTAGCAATTTGTACGTCGTGACGGCCTCCTGATTTCGGATTGGATTTGGTCAGAAATGCATTAGGGGTCGCGACATAGCAATTCATACGTCGCGACCACCTGTGACCTAGCACTTGGGGGTCACGACGTATGAACCTATACGTCGCGACCCGTATGTTTAGATTTTCCTCTTCTTTTATGTTTTCTTTTTCCTATTTTTTTATTCTTTTATTTTTATTGATTTTTATTTTTACTCATATTCCATTTTCCCTTTTGTTTGTTTTCTTTTTCTTCTCTCTTCTTTCCTTTTTTTATTGCGCTTTTTGGGGTTGGACAAAATATGGTGTCCACAAAGTCCCCTCGTTTCTTTTTTCTTTTATTATATATATATATTTTAAAAAAATTTAAAAGAAGAAGTAAAGACATGAAAAGGAAACCAAATTTTGTCATTAAAAACAGAAGTCCAATACAACTAAAATAGAACAAAGAAGAAAGATCCTATGGGAAAGGAAAAGTCCTAGGCCTACTAAATGGCTACTCCTTATCATCCCTGTCCTTATCCTCAGAGCTGTCTGGAGCCACCGCTGGTGCTCGTCTCGAGCGAGGTCCTCTTTCTTCAAACAGGCGAAAGTGTCTCAACAGGGACCTCAAGCCGCCCTTCAGTTCATTGACATTTTCTCGTAGCTCTCTGATCTCGCCATACTGCTCTTTGACCTCCTGGGTCAGGTCTTCAATGGCCCTCTCCTTAGCGCAGATTTCCTCGTGCATATGCTCAAAAAATTCAAGAGTCCATACAGCCTCAGGCAGGATACTCTGCTCCCCTTGTTGCTGTGGCTGTGGTTGAGGTTCTTGCTGGGGCAAAGGAGAAGGTATGGCATTCAGCATCTCCTCAATGTCATGGTTCTCTGGCGGTGGGAAGTTTGCCATATCTTGGTCTTCCTTCATCTTGTACGTGGTGGCAAACTCGTAAAATCCAGGCCTCAAGAAGGCACCTGGTGAAGCTCGTAGAAGGCAGTGAGGAAATGGGGTAAACTTATTGTTGTTGGCGTGTACTTAGGCCCAAGGTATAGCTTGAAATCCCGAGCATTACTGTGAAATTCTTGGCTCATGATGGTGGGGAAACAAAGTGGAGCCCTCTGCATGATCAAGTAGATCAGGGTACTCAACCTCTTGCTAAGAGATCCCCTGTGCTTGCCTAGCAAAACATTACTGGTCAAAAAGTTCTGCCAGTTCTTTGGCATGTGATGAGTCCTGGTTCTTTTGAGGGCGCTCTTGGCCTCCCACCTAACCTATCCTGGGTACATCAATGCTGTGGCTATGGCCTTCCTGGAGTATGGCGCAACAAGTGTCTCAGCAAAAACACAGTCGGGCTCCATCCTTAGACCGTACATCTCAACAAAGGTCTGTCGGGTGACTATGGAATCTCAACCTCCCTTAATGCAAAGGACGAGCTGCGCATACTGGCGTACGCCGCGTGATATTGGTACACCAGGGTGTCGTTTCTTTGGTTTAGTACTTCTATCGAACCTTGGAGACTATAATACTAGATCCCTTCCGTGAATGAGTGGATTTGATTTAGCCTGGTCATTGTCCTCTCCGGGTTTAGTGGCCTAGCCTGGATGTTCCTCCAATAATGCTTGATGGTCACTTCTAGCTCTCGGTCAGCTGGCCGAGACAAGGATGAGGCGCCCTGACACGATCTCTTAGCCATTTTCCTAGAAAGAAAAGGTGGTTTGTTAGTGCTAAAAAGGAGAAAAAGGTTTCCAAAAAGGCCCCAATGCAATAGGTCGCGACATTTAGCCAAAGGGGTCGCGATCGCAGATGTTGTATGTCGCGACGTATAAGTCTATACGTCGCAACCCCCAACTATATGGGTCGCAATGTAAGAAGGAAGGTGTCGCGACCCTGTGCAAAAACAGAAAGCCCTACCTGGGTATTTCGGTGACAGGAGAGAGCTTCTAGACCGATGTGCTATGATCAGATCAACTTCACACGGAAATTAACAAGGATCCGAGGGAGAAGTGGGGGGTCGTGGAGTAGGTCATGAACCACTAAGGTCTCTGACTTCTGCTTAAAAAGCAAATCTGGTCATGGGGGTCGCGACCTATAAGACGTGCGTCGCAACCAAAGGCATTTTTGTGACTGTCTTTTCGAACCAATCAGTTGGCCTCCACGTGGCATGGGTCGTGACGCATGACTACAAACGTCGGGACCCATACCGGTCAACGGTCAGTCCCTTTGACTACCCCAAGGAGGTCGCGACGGGAAAGTCAACCCGTTGCGACCCAGAGCATTAAATTCCTCAGAAAACGTGTAACGTTCCAACCCGTCGCGACCCAAGACCTTTTGGGTCGCGACCCACACAGCTACGTCGCGGCACCCTTTCTCAAGGGTCGCGACCTACGTCTATTTTAAAACATTTTTTTCTTGAAATTTTGAGTTATTGAATTTTATGGTGGGGTCCAAATGCCCCCCAGGGTTTTGGGTATCGGATTCTGAAACACATTGACGGAATTTGCTCTTAAAAATAAAAAATTATGGGCGTCAGATCCCGAAACATTCATCAGCGAAATCTAACCCATATGGAAAATGGTGGGTATCAGATCCCTAAACACTCATTGGCGGAATCTGTCTCCTATGGAAAATGGTGGGTATCAGATCCCGGAACACTCATCACTGGAATCTGATCCCTAAGGAAAAATGGTGGGCGTTAGATCCCGAAACACTCATTGCCAGAATCTGACCCCTATGGAAAATGGTGGGTATCAGATCCCAAAACACTCATCGGTGGAATCTGACCCCTATGGAAGATGGTGTGCACATTTGAAACAACCTTTAAAAGGTTCTACACATTTTAAACATATCCACAAAAGACTAATATTCTAACAAAGTTACACACCCATTCAAAAGATTGTTAAAATTCTAAAATAAAAAATATAAGTAAACATTAATGTCATATTCATAATATTAAATCTTTCTTGATCATTTTGGCATCCTTACTAATTGTCCATTGCTATACTTTGGTCTCCTTGAAACTTAGAAAATAATTCACCAAACAAACGATCATATTCTTCAAACTTATCCTTATAGCCGCCAACTATCACTTCTTTTTGCTCATCAACTGTTTTTTTCAAAGTAGTATTTGCTGCTTCTAACCGCTTATCTATTTCCTCTTGGAATAGAGGATGAAGCTGACTAGCTTGTGAAGTAGAAGCCCCAGTTGACGAGCTACCAATTTCAGTTGCCTCTGATCCAATACCGAAAACACGACCCTTCTTAGTTTTACCTCCCACTGCCTCTAACCAAATTGTCGTCTCTTCGTTTAGAGAAATTGTATCGTTGAATGCACCATCAACAGGTGGTTAAGAGGATCTAGCTGCCTTGATTCTTGTATATTCAGCCTGCAAATTAAAAAACAATTGACAAATTTTAATATATCATGTACAAACATACTCAGCTTTTGAGGCCAACACAAGAAATTAAATCATTTTACAAGTACCACTCTAGATTTCATTTTAGGCACGTAATTACAATCTCAACACTCTGAAAACATACCTATTTCAACACTTCATAAAATTCACACTACTTTTGTTTTAAAAAGTATCAAAGAGTACGTAAGTGGTAAATGGATACAAAAAGCAGTAAATCAACCTGATTCTGAAACAACAGTAAATCACCACCCATACTACATTTAGTAAACTGAAACTCAGAACCTTATATTCTTATTCTGCAAACCCACAGAATCTAACAAAATAAAACATTCGAAAAGTATTAGATATGAATTTATATACTTACATAAGCATCTGCAGATCTTTGGTCAAGAAATTCACCATTTTCTTTCCTTGTATGAGTGCGCTTAAATAGATCAAAACATGTTGGTTCTCTCCCCAGTTCTTGCGTCTACCATTACCACAAAATAATGGTTTGTTGGTCAAATAATTAAAATCCAAAGAAACTTATAATAAACTAACAAATTTAAATGAATTTAATATTTTACCATCCTAATTTTATGCTCTATTACAGGAACAGAGCCACAGCTGTGTATAGTACCACCCTTAGCAGAGGCTCGATTCTTTTTTGCTTTCTCTCCTTTTATCTTAAATTCTTCACTATTCCATATCTTTTTCAGTTGATTCAAAACCACTTCTGGAATCTACAATGGTGGGTCAGTACCTCTATTCACTCCATCCTGTACAACCCATATCAATCCTCGAAGTCAATTACCAGCCTTTTTATTCCAATTTTTCTTAATATGCCTATCATGTTGGTCTAGCCACTTGTAGGATTTCTGGATACAAGAGACAAAGTAAAATAAAAGTATAAGCACTGAGACAAAATAAAAAGTTCAAAGTAAAGTAAAAAAGTACAAGTGATGAAACAAACCGCCCATTCCTCGAACCACATATCCTTGACTTGCTGAGGGTTTTTTTTTTCCAATTGTAATATGGCCCAGTAAATTTTTCATGGATGATCGTTGCTATCTCCCTAACAACGTCCACTACAGGGTAAAATCAGCACATTCCAACAAGTACTTAAACTTCAAAGCATTATTGACAAATATAATTGCATGGTCCACTACAACATTAATGAAGAATCACTACATGTTAAAATTGGAGTAATTAATTTCAACACATATACTTCTAAAATACATTCAATTCCATTCCATCACCCTTCTAATGAAAGGATATATACAAGAAAATAATGAAGAATAAATATCATAGCCTTCGAACTCCTCTAAAACGAAGAGTAAACCAATTACACAACACCTATTAATTAGCTTATAGCTAGCATATCAACAAAATAAAAGGGTTCACACAATAGCTTCAAACAAATTAAATTGCATAACTAAATGAAAATTAATACTTACGAATCCTCATTGACCGGATAAATCCATGTTTTACCATCTATAGGATCCTTGCCCCAAGGTTGACCATGATATAAATCTTGGGGGACATCTTGAGGTTCGATGGTAGCACCTTGTTCCTCTTCTAGTAGCACATGAGCATTAGAATGGGATAAAGAATGTGGGGAAGGAGTTCTTAGGTCATTAGATCGACCCGCACCCATGGATCGACCCCCACCTCGATTCGTGCATCCTCCTCTACCACGGTGAGACCGACCACTAGTCATCTATATATCTATATATATAATAAAAAGAACAAACGTCAGTAGTAAAATATAATATCTAACATCATAAAAGAATTCGAATAGAAATTTCAAAGAATCAAAATTCAACTAAAACAGTAAAGCAACCTTACACTCTGAAGGTTCCAGGAGGGAAAGATCGGAAAAGATCAGCTTAGCAAAATAAGTCAAATCTAGAGTAAAATGGAAATTGGTTTGATGTGCGTAAAATAAGTCAAATCTAGAGTAACTGGACAAAATAGTATAATATTCAAATACTTAAACATAATAAAGTTTTGAGTTCAACTACATATTTTTATATATAATAAGACAAATAACTACTCTTCTAAGTCATCATCTTCAGAATCTTCTTCAGTATCATCTTCAATAAATGCATCTTCGTCTTCTTCTTCATTTGAGTATGAGGAAGCTAGTTCAAGTTCATCATTAAGTGCACCTTCACGATCAATTTCTTTTTCATTAAGTTCATGATTGATAAATGGCACATCAACTTCTTCAAATGCACCCTCACGATCCCACAGAGTTGGAAGTTCGTCAATGATAGTCTATGCCGGTACAATTTGTTCTATTTCATCGCTCTGATATGTATCATGGTTAACTTCAATGCTAGGAGTGTCAATTGTGCTTCTCGCTTTTGTTTTAATTACAGCCATCCAATCAACTTTATCACGTCTTGCAGGATAAGGAGCATAATACACTTGAATTGCCTGTTGTACAAATACAAATGGATCGTATCTGTTGTACCTTCGTGTTCTTTGAATTTCAACAATTCCATTATGGATGTCCATGCCACGACCCAAGGTTGGATCGAACCATTCACAACTGAACAACACTAAACGTTTAGGTGATTTTCCTACAAACTCCAATAGGATGACTTCCTTAAGTATGCCATAGTTGTCGCGCTCTGATTGTTCATAATCAAATCCCTTAATGCACACACCACTATTTATAGTGGATTTATGTTGGCCCCATGCTTCTGTATGAAACTTGTACCCATTGACAAAATAAATTGGCCATGTTTGTACAATACTCTTAGGGCCCCATGCAATGGCTGCTAAAAATTCATCACTCACACCATTGTTCGGGTTTAGAACCTATTCGAAAGAAATCATTCAAATATGATATTAAGGTGTAAACTTGGAAATTTTAAGTAGATTTATCAATGATAACTTACATATTGTTGAAACCACTTAGGAAACTCATCATACATCTTTTGATTCACCTTAAGATCCGTAATTTGAGGTGAAGACGCCTTCAAATCCTCAACATATAGACTACACCCATACATTCCATTAATTAATAATGAAAATAATTGAACTCATACAGAATGTTGTTTTAAATAGAGTAAAACTTACACTCGAAAAGGTTCCACTTCATCACAATTATCAAGAACATAATTTGTTGCAGCTTTCATTTCATTGTCTTTTAAATAACGAGTCTTACATTCTCCAGTTGCGCGTCCTGGATAGTTAAAAATGGAGAATGCTTGTTGGATTGAATCACCACCATCATCATTCCTTGGGACCCTTGTTCTTCTTGAGGAGACATGTGACTCAAAATATTGTGAGCAAAAATTTGCAGTCTCCTCAATGATGTAAGCCTCGCATATAGAACCTTCGACACGGGATTTGATCTTGACTTTCTTCAAATTGTGTAGGAACCTAAAAAGAATAATTGTTATTATTCATATCTACAAATTAACAAATAAGAAAAAGTTTCAGTCATCACCTCTCAAATGGGTACATCCACCGATATTGAACTGGACCACCAACTCTTGCTTCATATGGTAAATGAATTGGTAAGTGTTCCATCGAGTTAAAGAAACTTGGAGGGAAGATCTTTTCCAAGTTGCACATTGTTACAACAATGTTTTTTCCAACAATTCTAATCGGTCCACTCTCAATGTAGTTGAGCAAATTTCTTTGAAAAATTGAGTAAGCTCGGCGAGAGTATTCCAAACAACTTATGGTAGAGATTTAAGAGCAATTGGAAGTAAACACTCCATAAAAACATGACAATCATGACTCTTCATCCCATACAACTTAGCCTCCTTAAGGTCAACACATCAGGCTAAATTAAAAGCATAGCCATCCGGGAGTTTAAGTTTCTTAACCCATTCACATACAAAACATTTTTAATCCTTATTTAATGCATATTTTGCCTTGGGTTTCAAATGTTTACCATTGTTTTGCACTAGCTCCAATTCTCTACGCCGACAATATTCTTGTATGTCCATCCTAGCTTTTACATTGTCTTTTGTTTTGCCCTTTGTGTCCATCACAGTGTGAAACACATTATCAAATACATTCTTCTCGATGTGCATGACATCTAAGTTGTGTCGAATTAGATTCGTCTTCCAATAATGTAATTCCCAAAATATGTTTTTTTTTTCTAATTGTGTGTCACTCCATACCCATCTATATTGTCTTCACAACAATGCTCAGTAACTTTTGGAACATTACGCACTCTTTCCCAAACTTGGAGACCATCCAACTGCGGGGGTGGTGTTGATTCTTCCATATATTCTTTATAAATAAATTTTTATTCCTCCTGTACTGGTGAGTTCCTGGCAAAAATTGTCGATGGCAATCAAAGAAAGTGGTTTTCTTAGCATTCTTTAGAGTAAATGCTTTTGATTTCTCCATGCATATAGGCCAAGATAACTTACCAGCAGTCATCCAACCAGACAACATTCCATATGCTGGAAAATCATTAATAGTCCACATAAGCGCCGCCCGCATTTGAAAGTTTTGCTTCAATGAGCTATCATAAGCCGAAACTCCCTCATTCCACAAGACTTTTAATTCGTCTATCAATGGTTGCAAAAACACATCTATCTTGCTCTTTGGATTTTTAGGGCCAGGGATGATCAAAGATAAAAACATGAACTCTTGCTTCATGCACATCCAAGGTGGAAAGTTACACGGAGTGACAATGACAGGCCAGCAAGAATAATTTTGTCCAGATTGTCCATAGGGAGTAAAGTCGTCGGCACATAGACCCAACCTAACATTCCGTGGATCTTGTGCAAAATCAGGGTAAGTTTGATCAAACACTTTCTATGCCTCTCAATCTAATGGGTGGGATAACACACCTATTTCCCGACGGTTATGATAATGCCACCTCATTTCTTTAGTTGTGGATGATGCAATAAATAGCCTTTGAAGTCTCGAAGTTAAATATGGTAAGTACCACAAGTGCTTCCTTGCCACCTTTCTACATCTACCATGACTCTTCCTTGTTATTGCATACCTCTCCGCCCCACAGAATTTACATTGATTTTCATTCAAATCAGTCTTGTAAAAGAGCATGCACCCATTAGGACAACAATTAATTTTTTCATAACCGAGCCCTAATTTTGACACCATTTTCTTTGTTCTATAGAAATTATCGGGCATTTGATTGTCATCGGGTGTTATCTCTTTCGACCTGATACGAGCACAGGAGGCAATGGTAGAGCTAGAATAATCATGGAGTCACTGAAGGAGCATATGGAAGAGACTTGGACAAATCAAATAGCAAATGAGCCGTCAATTGTTGTTGAAAACGTCCTTAACACCAAGTGGGCTGAAAATGAAGCTTTACAACATGTATTGGGCTTGGAAACATCAATTTGGAGAGCTTGGACCAAGTACTATACATGTGGATACGTATTTAAGTCTAAATCATCATATTTTAGGCTTAAAATACTTATTTTAATTTGGGTTAATTATTTGTGCGAAAATCATTATATTTAGGTTTTATTATTTAAAGTCAATTAGAGATTTAAAACAATTATTTCGGATTTAATGTTTTAATTTGTTTGGACTTGATGTTTAAAGGTCCAATAGGGTTTATTTTATGTTATGTTAGTAGAGTCCATTAGTGAATTAGGGTTTTATTTATCTTGGAGTATAAATACTCTTTATTTTCTATTGTAAGGGACAAGTTGAATGAATTTTGATTTAGTGTGTTTTCTTCATGAAAACTTCTATGTGTGTATGCAAGTGACGATCGATTTCTTTGCTTGTTGCATCAAGAGATTGAATCTACTTATCAAAGGTTAGTTTATCTTTGTGGCGTTTATTCATTCTCTTCCTTTTAGCTCTATTATCTGCGTTTCTAAGAACGGGTTTCTTAGGGGTCAGTAGGACGGGTGTTTATTCTAAGGTTTTTGCTTGATTCAAAGTGTGTGTCGGCGTTTTAGTCTCGATCATAGGCTGGGGTTCCGCATCATTTGGCATCAGAGCTTGACATTAGATAAATTCCTATTTATCTTTTAAATTTGGTTAATTAGTAGTGTTTTTTCCTATAATTTTGTTTTGTTCTTCCAAAACAAAAAAACAAAAATTGTTGATCTTATTTTGTGTTTTTTTTAATATTGTTCGTTTGTTCTAGCGTTGAAAAAAAAAGTGAAACGCAAAAAAAGAGAGAAGAAAGTAGTGCAAAAAAAACGCAAAAAAAAAGAAAAGAAAAAGAAAAGAAAGTAGTGTACAAAAAAAAAAGGAAAAGAAAGTAGTGCAAAAAAAAAATTGACCTACAAGTTTGATTGTTCTTTTATTTTATCAAATATTTGATCTCTATGTTTGGTTATTTCCTATTTTATTAAAAAAAGGTTGTTCTTGCTTGATTCTCGCGTTTCATTGTTTCCTTGATTTTGAAGCTTTGTTTTGTTCTCTTGGGCATTTAAAAATATTTTGTTTTGGGTTTAAAATTTTTTTTAATCAAGTTTGGGCTTACCCTTTCAGTTGGACCAATTCTTTTTTTTAATCTTGTCAAAAAAAATTTTCAATCTGAGTTTTCAATTTGTTTTTTCTTAGCCCAATTTGCCTCTAATTACATTAGTAAGTAGCATTTGCATTCTGCTACTTAGATTGAATTCCTCACATAACATACATCCTTACTCGTGTGTTATTTCTGTTTCTTTTGTTGATCACTTTAATTTGCCTCTAGAATTGTATTGTTTTTCATTCTTGTTTAGGCTTATCCTTGTATTCTTATAAATTGCTACTTGGGTGAATTTATCTTTAATTGAGTGGATTTGGTTCTAAAGTTCAACTTGCAAAGGTAATCTTGAGTGGTAAAAGGCATATAAAGGTGAGTTTAAAAGAGGGTAAAAGCCATAATTGAGTGCAAACACGAGTGTCACATTTGTTTGAGTGTAAACACGTGAGAGAGTGAATTGCTGAGTTAATTTATTATTTGCTAACATTTTCTTGCAGATTTTTAAATGAATAATAGCAAAGAAATAGATGAACTTGAACAAGGAGTTGCTGTTTATACCATGAATGCTATGATAAAGATATTTGATAGGATGGAGTCAAAGTTAAGTAAAGTGAATGATCAAATAAAAAGATTAGAGCAAAATTGTTTTGCAAATACTAGAAGCATTGCAAATGGGGCTGGTGATTTTAATAAATTGTTTGAGAAAATGTTTGAAGATGGTAATTTGAAAATGAGGGAAGAAAGACATGACATGAAGAGTAGAAGCTTGAATTCTACTACGAAGAGAATTCCTACTTTTAGAGGAATCAATGATGGTGCTGAATATCTGAAGTGGGAGAAGGAGGTTTAAAAAATATTTTTACGTCATAACTACTTTGAAGAAAAGAAAGTTAGACTAGCTTATTTTGCATTTGTTGACTATGCAATTATTTGGTGGGATGAATTAGAGAAGTTAAGGAATCTATATGCTGAAGATCCTATTGCCACATGGGATGAGATGAAAAGGGTGATGAGAAAAAAGATTTGCTTCTTCTCACTTTGAGATGTTATCTGTTGTAGAGGATTATCCAAAAAAGTTGGATTTTGACGAAAGTGAAAAAGAAGTTAAATCTCAGTTTGACGTTTGTGAGCAAAATGAGTATGTTGAGAGTGTTGAATCTCTAATTGTTGGGGATTTGGGTAGTGAGAAAATTGAAACAAATGAGGGAAAAGAGGTTGATAAAGAAAAGAAAGAAATTAATGGCCCAATGGAGAGTGAAAAATAGAGTGAAGAGATGGAATGCTTTGATGAAAAAGAAGATATCAAAAGAGAACACTTACAAATATTTCAAGAAAATTCACTTATTTGTGTTTACACTGACCCATATTTTTGTAGTGATGTTTCTTTATTGCAGGTACATGAAGATGAGTTTGCAGAAGAAATAACTAAAGAGTTATCACCTTTTGCTCCTATTGAGAAAGATCATATTGATTTTGTGTTTGGAGAAATATTTAATTTCAATGAGACAAATGAACTTTGGCAAAAAAAGCAATTCAAAGCAGAGTTTGGTTTAAAGTGGGAACATAGTTTAGAATCTCCATTTAATTCTTTGTCTAGAAACTTATGTTCTTCACCTATACCTTTTCTATCTAATTGTTTTAAATTTGATACTAATTGTCATGCTTTTAAGATGGCTTTTGGAGTTATTTTGAATCAGGATGAAATTATAGATTTTCCTCATTGGCAACAAATAGAGCGATGGAAATGTGTTTTGTTTGCACCTAATGATTGGATTTGGGAGAAATTAAAAAGCAAAAATTGTCCAAAATTATGGAGCAACATAATTGATGCTAGGGATGACGGTCCTTTTCAAGTGCCAAAAAGACCTAGAAGTGATGCCTACAAGATTAGTCTTCAAGGTGAGTATATTAAGTTTCTTATTCTCAAGGTTTCTAATTCTTCTTCTTCTTCTCATATGGTTTCAAATTCGAGGACGAATCTTTTCGAGGAAGGAGCGAATGATACAAGCACAGGAGGCAATGGTAGAGCTAGAATAATCATGGAGTCACTGAAGGAGCTTATGGAAGAGACTTGGACAAATCAAATAGCAAATGAGCCGTCAATTGTTGTTGAAAACGTCCTTAACACCAAGTGGGCTGAAGATGAAGCTTTACAACATGTATTGGGCTTGGAAACATCAATTTGGAGAGCTTGGACCAAGTACTATACATGTGGAGACGTATTTAAGTCTAAATCATCATATTTTAGGCTTAAAATGCTTATTTTAATTTGGGTTAATTATTTGTGCGAAAATCATTATATTTAGGTTTTATTATTTAAAGCCAATTAGAGATTTAAAACAATTATTTCGGATTTAATGTTTTAATTTGTTTGGACTTGATGTTTAAAGGTCCAATAGGGTTTATTTTATGTTATGTTAGTAGAGTTCATTAGTGAATTAGGGTTTTATTTATCTTGGAGTATAAATACTATTTATTTTCTATTGTAAGTGTCACGACCCCCTATCGGACGTCCGTGACCGGCACGGGAGGTAGGATATCTCCTATCCCGTAAGCCTCTAAATCCTGTTTGACATTCTTATGTATGCATAACTACCCATTTCTATTACAAACAATATACAATATATATGGTCATCCCTATCTGGTGACCTAAGTAGCACGCAATCCACGGCTCGCTCAACGCCGCTTCAGTTTATACATATACACATATTCAATCACACGTACATATAATATACATATTGATCACGCACTTAAGGGCGGGTGATCTATCCTATTCACATGCAGAATCCCTGTGTACAGTCAAGCATATATATTCAATCACACACCTGCATAGAATATACATATTGATCACACGCCTCAATGCGTGTGACCTATCCTATTCACATACGGAAGCCGTATTTTCACACAATCAAGTATTCAGTCATACATATATATAAATTTACATATTGACCACACGCTCAGTGCGTGTGATCTATCCTATTCACATGCGGAAGTCACATTCATACACATGATATTCATCATATCATAACCTATGATCCCAACAATAAGACCAATCTTTAATCTGTATGAAGCCGACAGTTCTAGAGTGTGACATATACATATATGCATATAGCAATTGTACAAAACAATGCTTTACCAAAAGAATCATATACATATACATCCTGACAAAATACATATATCAATACTACCCACGGGAACAATGCGTGCGGTCTCTAAGTCTGTCCGCCTCCCTGAGATGAAGTGGAAGCGCTCCCGATGCCTATACCACTTGTGTCTGTAACATGTAACATTGGGGTGAGTCAAACAGACTCAGTGAGAGGCTTTCCCATCCCGGGTGTAGTAGCGGGTACCACTACAGCTGGGGAAGAGGAGCCAATCACAAACACATACGCATATAACAGGTTTTGAGTTTCCATATATTAAGTGGTCAGACAATTAGCATATATCATACTCCCAATAAAGAATTTAAAGCATGCTTTTACATACGTTTAAATTCATACATACGTCATATCATGATTTAACATATAATTCCAAGTGGTCACCCGTATTCAATCAACCGTAATCATAAACTTGCCCGAAGGCAATATCTCCGTTAGGAGAGAATCTGGCCCGAAGGCAATATCTCACGTGAGCAATATGGGAACCTAGTTGATCATTCTAGGAACCCCTGGTCCCAAGACTATACTTGGAACAATAGTCTGACCCCAAGACTTCCCTTGGAGCATAGCCGGCGACTCATCTGACCTCGGTTTACCCAAGGCAATAGCCACAATGTGGTGTACTCATATACTCTATATTTCTGTGGGTTGACTCAAGACAAGAGACTCAATCTACCAGGACCACCCGTGATAGACTCGGTTCCCGCGTTGTACCATAAATGACCCCTATGGACCACTACTTGTTCATTTTACTTCTTCTCAGGCAAATCTAGATTTCCAAGTGGTTTCTAATTCGGACTCTTGGTTCAGAACAAGGTCACCTAGGTTTATTCTCTTTAAGGACTTACATACAAAACCACACCCTTTAGATAGTATTTACTCGATCCTACCCCCGATGTCGTATAGGTCCCGAGGACCTTCTTTTCATATAAGGCTCCTTGAGCCACCATTGCTTTTACAATTCACATACACACATATAGCACATTTTCACATATACTGTAATTTAGGAACAACAATAGCATGTTATCTAACATGTAATTCCTACAAATAGGCAAGAAGGCAAACCATATATCCATATCCGCAGTCAACCCTATAGGGCAAGGATAGGAAAGCCCCTCACCTGGTTGGCCCCTCTGATTGGGTCTCGGTGCGCCCGAAAGTCCACTCATAGTGTGGTGCCCTATACACATATATTTGAGAGATTCAGAAGCTTGAAAATTCAACCGCTATAGTGTACATGCAACGCTAGTGCTCATGTTCTCTCTAATTAATTCCATAGACTAGTTGTTGGCTTGGAAATGCCCTCAACTAGTTTTAGGACACCTAGCATGTTTCTATTCGTGTCCAACCCTCTCTTAATCACGCTATTCGGAAACGTTGAATTTGGGAATGCAAGGTTACCCAATTCCACCTCTATGTGTCCATCCGAAGTTTCCATTGCGCAAGTCTTGAATTTATGGCTCAAGAGAATCATAAATCCTACTTGTCCAAGCTTTGCATTTATCAAACTAACCTTGAACACTTCACCTACACATGAATACACATACCCGAATACGCGTAAAATTAGAAAATTGTCTCTTTTTCCCCGAACCGGGTTCCGGGTGAGACGGGAATTACTCGGGTTTTAACCCCTCGTACATTCTAATAATTTTTAACAATTATATAATTATCATTCAACCTTTCAATGCACCCCAAATCATTCCACAACACCCTTAAACCTTAACAACCACATTTTCCTACAGTTTTTCCAACCCGGATAATTTCCATCAATTTGGTTCCGGTTCCTAAGCTTCCAGCTCACTTCCAAACATGCATATACTTCAATTTAGGACCCAGAACACTCATTGAATCAATTGTGGTCTTTCCAAAAATCCCTAAAATTGATAAAATTGGGGTTTGAGAGTTTCGGGACTTCTCACCTCGATTCAACCGGTTAGAAGGACGATATGGAGTAGAGGAGACTCCCAGCTACCTTCCCCGGTGAAGAGATGGCGTTTTCCGGCGAGAAAGCTCTCTTCCTCTTGTTTCTCTCTCTAACCCGAGCTCTCTTTCTCTCTAGCACACGGTGGCGATTTCCAGCTCCGGTGAACAGCGACTCCGGCCACCACGGGTGACCCCTTCCTCCTTGCTTCCGTCAACGATGCTCTCTCGTCCAACTCTCTCTCGCGTTTTTTCAGCCCGTGCGTGCCTCTCTCTCACGTTACCTTCTCCTCTCTTTTCCTTATCTGCTTCTTTCCCTTATGCGTTTTCTCACCCTTTCTTTTCTTATTACATATATATATATCACTAAATAAAACAATCTGGTTTCTTTTTTTTTCTTTTACTCTTTTCCTTATTCTTTTACACATATATACATATCACAAAAATAAATAATTTGATATAATAATAATTAATAAGAAAAGGGAATATATATATATATATATATATATATATATATATATATATATATAATAAATAGGATTTATACAAATTTGTGTTTTTTAAAAAAACAAGTAGTAGGATAGTGTGTGTTTATTTTCCTTTTTTCTTCTTTAATTAATTTAATTTAATTTAATTAATTATGCTAGTTTAAATATTCTCAGGTATCACAATCTTCCCCCTTAAGAAATTCGGTCCCCGAATTTCAAACCAAATACTAACCTTAGTCTCGAAATAGATGAGGATACGTTCTGCGCATTTCACCCTCGACCTCCCATGTAGCTTCCTCGGTCGAGTGGTTTCTCCATAGAACTTTAACCAATGGAATCTCTTTCGTTCTGAGTTTCTTCAACTGCCGATCTAAGATTTCCATTGGCTCCTCTTCATACGTCATATTTTCGGTTAGTTGCACGTCTTGCGATTGGATCACGTGCGAGGGATCGGGAAGATACTTTCGAAGCATTGATACATGAAAGACAGGGTGTACCCCCTCCAATTCCGTAGGCAATTCCAACCGATACGCTGCATTTCCAACTCGTTCTAAGATTTCAAACGGCCCGATATACCGAGGACTCAACTTCCCCTTCTTACCGAACTGCAAACTCCAGTTCTCTTCTTCGATTGTCTGCATGAGACTTTTGCCTACTCTAAGCCGTCAGTAATCTCTCCCTTATACATTTTACCTTCTGCTAGGCATCCTGTAGCAATTCCGGGCCGACCAGGCTAGCTTCTCCGACCTCGAACCACCCAATCGGGGACCTGCATCTACGGCCATACAAAGCCTCGAAAGGTGCCATTTGAATACTTGCTTGATAACTGTTATTGTACGCAAACTCAGCCAAGGGTAAATACCTTTCCCAACTTCCGCCGAAATCCTTGATACACGCCCGAAGCATGTCCTCAAGAATCTGAATGGTTCTTTCTGATTGCCCGTCGGTCTGCGGGTGGAACGCAGTACTTAGATCAACTCTAGTTCCCAACACTTCCTGCAATGACTTCCAAAACCTGGAAGTGAACTGTGGACCTCTATCAGATATTATGGACACTGGCACACCGTACAATGTTACGATTTCTGATAGGTAAATCTATGCATATTGACTCACTCCGTAAGTGGTCTTAACTGGCAGAAAGTGTGCGGACTTAGTCATGCGATCCACTATCACCCAAACCGAATCAAATCCCCGTTGTGATCTTCGCAACCCTGTTACAAAATCCATCGTTAACCTCTCCCATTTCCACTCAGGTATCTCTATCTGTTGTAATGTTCCGGCGGGCTTCTGGTGTTCAGCCTTGACTTGCTGGCACACTAAACACCTGGCTACATAGTTTGCGACATCCTTTTTCATGCCATTCCACCAATACAACTGTTCAAGGTCATGATACATTTTATTAGCTCCCGGATGGATTGTATACAATGTCCGGTGTGCTTCTTCAAGTATTCTTTCTTTCAAGTTATCAACCATGGGAACACACAACCGTCCCTCCAACCGAAGTACTCCGAAATTATCAGTAGAAAATCGAATGTCTCCCCTTTCTCTTTAGTTACCGTATCCCTGATTTGCTTGAGGTCGGTGTCTTCATCTTGTCTAGCCTTCACCTCTTCTACCAAAAAGGACTTAGCTTGCAAATGGGCTAAAAGTGAGTTAGAACTTCCAATCTCAAACTGATTTCCCATTTGCTCTAGCTCGTGCAATTCTCTAATTAACGGTATCCTTTCTTCACTTATATGTGCAAGACTGCCCATGGATTTCCGACTCAGAGCATCGGCTACCACATTAGCCTTCCCTGGATGATACAAGATCGTGCAGACGTAGACTTTCAATAACTCCAACTATCGACGTTGTCTCAAGTTCAAGTCTTTCTGCTCGAAAATGTATTTGAGGCTTTTGTGGTCTGTATAAATTTCACAAGTCTCACCATATAAGTAGTGTCTCCATATTTTCAAAGCGAATACTACAACAGCCATCTCGAGGACGTGAGTCGGGTAGTTCTTCTCATGCTTCCTCAGTTGTCGCGATGCATACGCAATCACCTTGCCATGTTTCATCAAGACACACCCTAACCCGATCCTCGACGCATCACAGTATACTACATACCCTCCTGTGCCTTCAGGTAATGCCAGCACTGGAGCGGTAGTGAGGCTGTCCTTCAGCTTCTGAAAACTCTGCTCACACTTATCATCCCATACAAACTTCACTCCCTTCTGAGTCAATCTAGTCATAGGTGCAGCAACTTTAGAGAAGTCCTGCACAAATCTTCTATAATATCTCGCCAAACCCAAGAAACTGCGAATCTCCGTAACAGAGGTAGGCTGGGACCAATTCTTCACTGCCTCTACCTTACTTGGATCAACGTGGATTCCCTCTGATGATACCACGTGACCTAAAAAGGCAACTCTGTCAAGCCAGAATTCACACTTAGAGAACTTGCCATACAGTTTTTCCTCTCTCAACCTCTGTAATGCTAGTCTCAAGTGTTCAGCATGTTCCTCAGAATTCCTTGAATAAACCAAGATGTCGTCAATGAAGACAATGACAAATCGGTCCAGAAATGGTTTAAAGACCCTATTCATCATGTCCATGAACGCTGCAGGAGCATTAGTTAATCCAAAAGACATCACCAGGTACTCGTAATGTCCGTATCGGGTCCGAAATGCAAGCTTGGGTATATCCGCTTCTCGAATCTTTAAATGATGGAACCCAAATCGCAAATTGATCTTGGAAAACCGCTTCGCACCCTGCAACTGATCAAATAGGTCATCTATCCTCGGCAGTGGATACTGATTGCGAATCGTCACCTTGTTTAACTTTCGGTAATCGATACACAACCGCAAAGATCCGTCCTTCTTCTTTACAAAAAGGACCGGTGCACCCCAAGGAGAGAAACTGGATCTTATAAAACCCTTGTCAAGCAACTCTTTCGGAGCCATACGGTAAGGTGGTGTGCAGATAGGCTGGGTGCCAGGTTGCAGCTCAATTCCAAATTCAATCTCACGATCGGGCGACAACCCCGGCAATTCTTCTGGAAATACATCCAAGAACTCTCGCACTACTGGTACTTGTGTCGGTGAAAGTACTTCTTTCGTGGTATCTTGGACGAATGCCAAGTACCCTTTGCATCCCTTTGCAAGTAACTTGGACGCCCTAAAAGCCGAGATCAAGCTTGGATACGGTGCAGCTCCATCACCCCGTATCACAAAAGGCTCCTCGTTTGGCATATTGAATTTCAAGCATTTAGCCCTGCAGTCCACAACCGCATGGCAAGACGACAACCAATCCATTCCGAGGATCACATCAAGATCAACCATACACAACAACCGAAGGTCTACCACAGTCTCATAACCATCGACCTCCACAATGCAAGACTTGTGCACATACTCTACTTGTACCGATTCTCCCATTGGTGTAGAGACCAGTACTGTTTCTTCCATTCTAGATTGACTTTTGCTGAATTTAGAGGCAAATGTATAAGACACATAGGAATGAGTGGAGCCGGAATCAAATAAGACTCGTGCTTCAAGAGAGCAGACAATAAGAGTACCTGTCACAACCGCATTTGATGCATGAGCATCCTGCTGAGAGAGTGCAAATACCCGCGCCTGTCCTCCACCTACCGCCCCTGGCCCTCGGCCACTAGACCCTGCACCACGGCCTCTAGCTGCACCTGTACTTGCTACCTGTGGTGGCACGGTTCTCACTAGTGGAGCTGGAATAGGTGTACTCCTCGGCGTCGGATTGCTTCTCACACTTGTACCCTCTTTCTTCTTTGGACACTCTCTAGCCATATGACCCATCTGGCCGCAATGGTAGCATCCACCTATCAGTTTCCGACATATGCCAGAATGAAATCTGCCACAATTCACACACTGGGGCTTTGTCTTATCGATATTTCCACCCCCTTGTTCCCTCTGTCCCCCTTGAACATTACCTCTTGTACCTGTTTCATAGGTGGTAGTTGAGGATTGTCCCCCTGCGGACCCTGAATATCCGGCACCTCCACCTATTTTCTTCCTTTTCTTATTTCCACCTCTTTGGTTGTCACTGCCTGTAATTAACTTGACTTTGGGATCAACAGACATCCCATACCTCTTCCTGGTTTCAATCTTTCTAGCACAGACTGCTGCTTGAGCTAAAGTCTCAAACTGTCTCCTCTGAGGTAGCAAAGCAGTAAACAACGGCTCCGTGAGTCGGTGTATGAATGTTTTGATCCTCGCCTCTTCATCAGGAACCAACTCGGGTGAGAATTGAGCTAGTTCTGTGAAAAGTAACTCATACTCCATCACGGTCATGTTAGGCGTCATCCACAATTCCTCGAATTGCTGACGCTTTGCATCCTTGGTACCTTCAGGTAGAAACCGACCCAAGAATTCCTTCTGAAAATCTTCCCAGGTCATCGGTGCCACTCTACGCGAATACCTCGTCTGTATGGACTCTATCCATACTCTAGCCGCTCCCCTCAGCTGGAATGAAGCTAATTCCACCAATTCATGGCCTGAGCACCTCAGCATGCTCCCAATTTTGACCACATCTCTGATAAAGTATTGCGGACCCTCTTTCTCACTAGTTCCGCAGAAAGTGGGTGGATGAAGCAACAGAAATTTTGAAATTGGCAGCTCTCTGGGTGCTAGCCGTGACTCACGAGGCATTCCCTGTGGTTGTTGCCATTCTCTATCCTCTTCCTCAACAGCCTCCATCTCTTGATTGCTAGGAACCCTCTCTTGTTCTTCCTCGCCGACTACTAACCGACGTACTTCCCTTTGTATTTGTCTCGTCATTTCCTCCCTTAATTCCTGGAATCCTGCCGTGAGCATTTCCGCCACGGAAGGTGCACCTGTCTCTCCTTGAGGTTGAGGTTCCGGTGACTGTCCCCTCTCTTCCCCTCTTACTGGTGTTCTACCTCGACCTCGGGCACGACATCTACCTCGGCCTCGGGTACGGCCTCTACCTCGGCCTCGGCTGGGCATTCCCTCCTCCCGAACTAATTCTCGATCAATTTCGGTAGGAGTTCTCCCTCCACCCCTAGTCCGTCTCGTGATAGGTGGCATCCCTATACTGCACAAGGACCACACCTAATAAGTACACATATACTAATGACATTTCATATCAAAGAGAGTAGAAAGAAAGGCTGACACAATTTCCTAGGTACTTCCACAAGTGCCTTTTTACTCCCACATTGTGCCCGGGTACACAAAGAGGGCTAAACCGACACCCGGTCATACCTATGGCTTCATATAGTTCAAAGTAACCTGCCTCTGATACCAAGTTTGTCACGACCCACTATCGGACGTCCGTGACCGGCACGGGAGGTAGGATTTCTCCTATCCTGTAAGCCTCTAATTCCTGTTTGACATTCTTATGTATGCATAACTACCCATTTCTATTACAAACAATATACAATATATATGGTCATCCCTATCCGGTGACCTAAGTAGCACGCAATCCACGGCTCGCTCAACGCCGCTTCAGTCTATACATATACACATATTCAATCACACGTACATATAATATACATATTGTTCAAGCGCTTAAGGGCGGGTGATCTATACTATTCAATGCAGAATCCCTGTGTACAGTAAAGCATATATATTCAATCACACACCTGCATAGAATATACATATTGATCACACGCCTCAATGCGTGTGACCTATCCTATTCACATGCGGAAGCCGTATTTTCACACAATCAAGTATTCAGTCACACATATATATAAATATACATATTGACCACACGCTCAGTGCGTGTGATCTATCATATTCACATGCGGAAGTCACATTCATACACATGATATTCATCATATCATAACCTATGATCCCAACAACAAGACCAATCTTTAATCTGTATGAAGCCGACAATTCTAGAGTGTGACATATACATATATGCATATAGCAACTGTACAAAACAATGCTATACCAAAAGAATCTTATACATATACATCCTGACAAAATACATATATCAATACTACCCTCGCGAACAATGCGTGCGGTCTCTAAGTCTGTCCGCATCCCTGAGATGAAGTGGAAGCGCTCCCGATGCCTAGACCACCTGTGTCTGTAACATGTAACATTGGGGTGAGTCAAACAGACTCAGTGAGAGGCTTTCCCATCCCTGGTGTAGTAACGGGTACCACTACAGTTGGGGAAGGGGAGTCAATCACAAACACATATGCATATAACAGGTTTTGAGTTTCCATATATTAAGTGGTCAGGCAATTAGCATATATCATACTCCCAATAAAGAATTTAAAGCATGGTTTTAAATACGTTTAAATTCATACATACGTCACATCATGATTTAACATATAATTCCAAGTGGTCACCCATATTCAATTAACCGTAATCATAAACTGGCCCGAAGGCAATATCTCACGTGAGCAATATGGGAACCTAGTTGATCATTCTAGGAACCCCTAGTCCCAAGACTATACTTGGAACAATAGTCTGACCCCAAGACATCCCTTGGAGCATAGCTGGCGACTCATTTGACCTCAGTTTACCCAAGGCAATAGCCACAATGTGGTGTACTCATATACTCTGTATTTCTGTGGGTTGACTCAAGACAAGAGACTCAATCTACCCGAACCACCTGTGATAGACTCGGTTCCCGCGTTGTACCATAAATGACCCCTATGGACCACTACTTGTTCATTTTACTTCTTCTCAGGCAAATCTAGATTTCCAAGTGGTTTGTAATTCGGACTCTTGGTTCAGAACAAGGTCACCTAGGTTTATTCTCTTTAAGGACTTACATACAAAACCACACCCTTTAGATAGTATTTACTCGATCCTACCCCCGATGTCGTATAGGTCCCGAGGACCTTCTTTTCATATAAGGCTCCTTGAGCCACCATTGCTTTTACAATTCACATACACACATATAGCACATTTTCACATATACTGTAATTTAGGAACAACAATAGCATGTTATCTAACATGTAATTCCTACAAATAGGCAAGAAGGCAAACCATATATCCATATCCACAGTCAACCCTATAGGGCAAGGATAGGAAAGCCCCTCACTTGGTTGGCCCCTCTGATCGGCTCTCGGTGCGCCCGAAAGTCCACTCACAGTATGGTGCCCTATACACATATATTTGAGAGATTCAGAAGCTTGAAAATTCAACCGCTATAGTGTACATGCAACGCTAGTGCTCATGTTCTCTCTAATTAATTCCATAGACTAGTTGTTGGCTTCTAAATGCCCTCAACTAGTTTTAGGACACCTAGCTTGTTTCTATTCGTGTCCAACCCTCTCTTAATCACGCTATTCGGAAACTTTGAATTTGGGAATGCAAGGTTGCCCAATTCCACCTCTATGTGTCCATGCGAAGTTTCCATTGTGCAAGTCTTGAATTTATGGCTCAAGAGAATCATAAATCCTACTTGTCCAAGCTTTGCATTTATCAAACTAACCTTGAACACTTCACCTACACATGAATACATATACCCGAATACGCGTAAAATTAGAAAATTGTCTCTAATAATTACTCGGGTTTTAACCCCTCGTATATTCTAATAATTTTTAACAATTATATAATTATCATTCAACCTTTCAATGCACCCCAAATCATTCCACAACACCCTTAAACCTTAACAACCACATTTTCCTACACTTTTTCCAACCCAGATAATTTCCATCAATTTGGTTCCGGTTCCTAAGCTTCCAACTCACTTCCTAACATGCATATACTTCAATTTAGGACCCAGAACACTCAAATTGAATCAATTGGGGTCTTTCCAAAAATCCCTAAAATTGATAAAATTGGGGTTTGAGAGTTTCGGGACTTCTCACCTCGATTCAACCGGTTAGAAGGACGATATGGAGTAGAGGAGACTCCCAACTACCTTCCCCGGTGAAGAGATGGCGTTTTCCGGCGAGAAAGCTCTCTTCCTCTTCTTTCTCTCTCTAACCAAAGCTCTCTCTCTCTCTAGCACACGGTGGCATTTTCCGGCTCTGGTGAACGGCGACTCTGGCCACCATGCGTGACCCCTTCCTCCTTGCTTCCGTCAACGATGCTCTCTCGTCCAGCCCTCTCTCGCGTTTTTTCAGCCCGTGCGTGCCTCTCTCTCACGTTACCTTCTCCTCTCTTTTCCTTATCTGCTTCTTTCCCTTATGCGTTTTCACATCCTTTCTTTTCTTATTACAAATATATATATATATATATATATATATATATATATATATCACTAAATAAAACAATCTGGTTTCTTTTTTTTCTTTTACTCTTTTCCTTATTCTTTTACACATATATACATAAATATATTTAATATATACATATCACAAAATAAAATAATCTGATATAATAATAATTAATAAGAAAAGGGAATATATATATATATATATAAAATAATTAGGATTTAAACAAATTTGTGTTTTTAAAAAAAACAAGTAGTAGGATAGTGTGTATTTATTTTCCTTTTTTCTTCTTTCATTAAATTAATTTAATTTGATTAATTATGCTAGTTAAAATATTCTCGGGTATCACAGTAAGGGACAAGTTGAATTAATTTTGATTGGGTGTGTTTTCTTCATGAAAACTTCTATGTGTGTATGCAAGTGACGATGAATTTCTTTGCTTGTTGCATCAAGAGATTGAATCTACTTATCAAAGGTTAGTTTATCTTTGTGGCGTTTATTAATTCTCTTCCTTTTAGCTCTATTATCTGTGTTTCTAAGAACGGGTTTCTTAGGGGTTCAGTAGGGCAGGTGTTTATTCTAAGGTTTTTGCTTCATTCAAAGCGTGTGTCGGCGTTTTAGTCTCGATCATAGGCTGGGGTTCCGCATCACGACCATTGCACAATCCTATTATAACACTTCTCTGAGAGGTTGTAGTCTACTTTGATGCTAAGCAGTCTCGTTGCTGCTGAAAGTTCGGAGTGACGAGTACATCACTCCCATAAAGGAGCTTGCACAACAGACAACATGTCATAAAAAGCTTGAGCATCAGCGTTTGGAGGCTCTTCTACGTTTCGGTCAAAGGATGGCCCAACATCATGACAACCAAATCTCCAATGGAAATAATCAGGCTTAAATCCATGCTGGTACAAGTGCGTCTTCACAACATCATGACAACCAAATCTCCTATTTTTACACTTTCTACATGGACACCTTATCTTTCCATTATACAGATAAGTTGACAATTGACAAGTCTGATCTAAAAACTTGTCAACGCCTTTCATAAAGGCATCAGTGAATCCAACTCGACCAGGAAGCACTCTATCGTACATTCATTGTCGATTTTCAGGTAAATCCATGTTCTGTTCCTATAAACCTATCATATTTAATTACAAAACAATATGTCAATAGTTGGAAAATCATAAACATATGCCTTTCAAAATTTAAATTGATAGAGCAATACTATTAATATATATAATAGGTTATATAGTGATCATATATATAATTAATTAATAAAATAAATAGGAGTTCCCTTAATTCAAACAAGCTAAGCAAATACATGTATAATAATAATAATAATAATAATAGGCAAGGTTCCTTAAATTGAGAGCAATTTCACACGAAAATATACAAGAAATTAATGGGCTTTTTTTTTTTTTGGTATAGTGTGTGTAAAGGTGGGTGAGAGGAAAACAAAAACAAAAGGCACTTAAATTTTGCACTGCATAAAATTAATTTTAAAGATAAAACATTTGTTTTGCGAAAAGAAGTGTGTGATATGAGCGGGAGCGGGAGAATTAATGAAAGTGAAAAGGTAAAGATATGAAGGAAAAGTTAAATTAAAGTGGGTTCTTTAACTCTTTTTGTCCCCTAGTTGCTTTTTTATCATCGCTATCATATCTTTGGTCTTTAATCTCTATATTGTCATTGGGCCTACGTACAGGTGAAATCATTAACCATTTATCCCCCAGACATTATATATAAAAGGCTCTAAAATACTAGTTAAAAATTTGTGATTGGTTAAACAAAATTATTTTTTTTCAAAAGAATTTGGTAAAAAAATCAATAAATCTTTTAAAAAAATTATCTAATTAGTTAAAAATAAACTTTAACCAGCCCTTCATAAATTATAAAGGAAAGGTAAATGAAATAGTCAGCGGGAAGAAATTAATAAATGAGGCTGTGAATTTCGTTGTGGGTGCACTCAATATTCAATCCCACCAAAATAGATTCCATATTTTGGATGCCCCATTCATCAGTACTCAGGACATACAACCTCATATTTTGGATGCCCCAGTTAAGTTAAATGGAAGACTAGACTAGCTAGTGTTATAAAAAGATTAAAGTCCAACCAAATTATTGCTTTGATTCACAAATCACAAGCCAGAGGTGTTTGCTAAGGTAAACAAAGTATTCCAACTTCCAACTAATTAATCATGCAAATTAAGACTTGTAAACAAAAACCAGATTTGATAAATAAAGTTTTGACGTAAGTATAGAGATGGAAAAGGAATATGAACAAGTTTCATTGTATTGTTTTAGTGAGCATACAGTTTGAAATCAAGAGACTAGTGGAGGAGTAATTGAGACTACAGAGTTTTAGGAAGTCAGTAGACATCTGATTCAACACAGGGTTACAACCACTCTGAATTACAAGAAGAATTGAATTTTTAATTATTCTTAAAACAATAAAATTTTATTATTGACAATTAGACTTCTGTAAGCTAAGGGTCCTCACAAATGTTCAAATCTTTGTAAGAAATAAGGATGGCTATATCTTTTTTTTTCTTTTCCTATTATATACAAAAAATTAGTGGAGTTAAGTTTTTCATATAAGAAAAAAATATTATAATCTGGTATAAATAAAATTGTTAAAAGGCAGAAATAATCATTAATTAAAAAAAGGGCATAATAATAAGAGCATCTATGGAAAGTTATCCAACTTTAAGGTTACCATATTTGATTGTGTAATGAGTGATAGCTTGTTTTAAAATATATTGAGGCGTGCTAAATGGTAATGCAGGGGTAGGCATGAAAGGAGGGGTAATTAAAAGAAAGAATTATACCTGATGGTGAAGTTATGGCGGTGGGCGGAGGTGCAATGGTCCAAAAGCTGAAAAGAAACCACTCGACCTATGTTATGAAGAATCTCTCTCCTGCTGCAGCAGTAGCACAATTTATACAAAAACAAAGGGTTAAGAGTTAAGATAAGATAGATAGGGGAAAGCAAAACAAACAAACAAATTGATTACGTAAAGTGATTCCAGAAGTAGTTATTATAAAATTTATTGTCTTAAACTTGATGAAAAATCAAGAAAAATAATTTTATGATTAAAAACAATCCTTAATTAGTGCTCTTATAACACTAGTTGGCAACCATATTTTTATATATTCTACTACTTGAAACCTAACCAAATTAAGATAAAATAATATATTGATTAGTTGAGAATTAAGTAAAATGTCAACCCACTTCAAATCACATGAAGCAAAATTTGTAGTGTTAGGATTTTTTTAAAAACAAATAATAATATGGGTATATCCAAATTAGAATTGTAGGCGATTTGAGTGTGGGCATATTGAATGGGGAGGGGACTTTTGGGGAGGGAGGCGTAGCTGACTTTTGGAAAGGGGTTTAGTACATGCAAATTGGTGTCCCTTTTGACTGATTCCCATTTCCCAGGCAGAAGAAGCTTTGTTTTTGAAGTAGTTTTATATCGAAGGTAGTATAACAGTTGAAAGTGGTAGGGTGGATATTGAGAAGGATGTATGGAGTTAAATGATCGAACGTGATGAAGTCTGTGTGGTGAGAGCTTTGAAAAGGCAACAACGTTGAAAAACTTAACAACTTTGGAGCCACACAAATCATATATACAGCACACATCATGAGGTTCTCAGATTCTAAATTGCATCCGAAAATAACTTCTATCCCTACTGCAACCCCTCATCAATAGCTTTCTCAATTCTATTTTATATTTTTATGGCTTCACCTATTTTATATTTATATTCTACTCTCCTACCCCATTCCCAACTTCGTTCATTACCTTCTGCAACTCACTACCCCATTTCTATCGATTAACAAAAATAGGACAACAACAGAGATGAAAGCAATAGAAAACGTCTTCATCCAGAATGTAATACAAACTGTAAGAGTAAGTAAATAATACTTACTTAACAACAGAGTAAAGCCTACAAAAATCGGACAAATGTGCGTTGCTCCTTTCGATTTGGGTGTGATGAACTTGACAACCACCGAGAAAGAGAGAGGAAGAGTTGTGAAGCAAATGAACTGTTTAGGGTTTGACAAAAATCACATTAAGAAACTTGAAAACTGAAAAAATGAAATATCAGAATGGAGAAGATGAAGAAGAATAGAAATTACATAGAGTGTTGGTTTGGCAGCAACAAGAAGAAAGGAACCTGTGACGTCGAACAGCACTGCTGCGGTGAAGGCAGAACAATGGCCACGGCGGAACGGCTGCCACGGCAAAATGATAACCACGGCGGAACAACGGCCACGGTGGAACGACCTTCACGCCAGCAAAGATACAGGAACGAAGAAGGTTAGGGCTCGACAAAATGAAAAAATTGGGGCTCGACAAAATGAAAGAGAAAATGGGGAAGGGTTTTATGGGTTAACAGAATAGAGACGGACTGATTCCGTCTCTATTACGTCTCTATATGAGACAAAACGACGTCGTTTGGCTTAATAGAGTGGAGGCAATTGTTGGACTAATTCGAGACGGAAAAATCGGTGTCCATTCCATCTCTGAAATAAACACAAAATTAGAGACGGAAATTTCAGTCTCTATTCTGTCTTCAAAACACACGCCATTATTTTTTTGTTTTCATGCCACAAATTTTTTTCTTAGCGCCCAAACGATTCCATTAATAAAGACGGATTTGAGACGGAATGGGGTACAAGCGTTTTAAAGACAGAAAATTCCCTCTCTAAAACCGTCTCTAATATCGAAATTTTATTGAATGAAAAAATACAGTCTTAGAGAGGGTTTTGAGATGGACTCGACATGGAATAGAGACGGATAAATATCCGTCTCTAATTTCCATCTCTAAAATACAATTTCCTGGTAGTGATATTGCGAGCAAGGTCGCCCACCATGAGTTGCCCGTGGAGTGAGGTTGACCGATCAGATGTTCGAGAAGAGCTTTGTCGAATCCTCTGGCACTGTTTTAAAGAGAGGATTGGAGACGCCACATGTTGGAGGCTTATTGGCTATTCGCTTGGCTTCCCCAGGAAGTTTTCGAGCCGTCTCTTCAGAAATGCTCAAATTTTTCCAAGGTGTCATCATTGCAGAAGAGGCAAATTTCGAGGAATGTCCTTGGAGATCCCTTAGGGGATTTGAAGGGTCAAGGGCTTTCTGGACTTTCTTCACGCGTCTCTTGGCCTTTCATTCTTTGCGCATTTTGGCTTGACACTGTATGCTTTTTGTTTGAAGTGTTGTTCTCATTTCTTCCCACTTTTGTGATTGCCTTTCTCTGATGCTCCTTTTCACCTGGAGCCTAATTATCTCTCGTCCATATTTCTTCTTCTTGCGAATCACTCCAATGGCTTCTTCTAGCGCCATCGCTTCTCAACCCTAGGCAATGGAGCCGGATTTCGAACAAGCTCTTCTCGCAGTAGCTATGGATGAGATCAGAACAAGGGTTGATACTCATATCATGTTGTGAGATTCCATGGATCTCCGGGGGGTTTTAGCTAGAAAGGGTGAGGATCCTGCATCGGTGGTGGTTTCTTCTTCGGTTTCAAAGGAAAGGTATATGTTTGATCCTGAGCCTGGGTCTCTTAACAATGTCCCGTCTTCCGATCAAGGCAGGGAGTCGATGGCGTTGTCGGGCCCGAGTATTGAGAAGATTTGGGAGGAGCATTTTGTTCCTTCTGTAATATCCGAGATATTTAGATTGGATTATTTTCATTATTATTAAATTTATTTTTCTTTCAGAAAGAAAAATAAATTAAATTAAAGAAAAAATAAAATTAAGGGGAGAAAAATAGGGAATATAAGAAATTTTTCTAGGACCTAAAAAGAATGGGGATATAAAAAAAAGAAAAAGAAAAGAGAGATGGGGGAAAAGAGGATAAAATAACTAAATAAAAATATATACATATATATATATTTTATTATTATTATTACTATAATTATTATTATTATTATTATTATTATTATTGATATTTACTAAATAAAGAGGGGGGGTTGAAACCGTACATCAACTAAACTAAAGCAAAACAATAGTAATAATAATAATAATAATATAGTGGCCCCCTTTTCCCATTTAATTAACGCACACACCCCACCCCACTAAAGTAAAGAAAAAAAAAGGAGTAGCAGAAGGTAGAATCAAAACACACAGAAGTATAACGCACGCACGCGAGGAGCTCTGAGGAAGAGAGAGGAGAAGCACGCTCGGCGGTTTTCAACCGGAATCACGCCGGAGGGAGGATTCCGCCGCCGGTGAAGGCCACCGGACTTCATTTTCACCACCCACTAAGCTCCCTATCCGATTGAAATCAAGTAAGAAAGTCCCAAATCTCTCAAACCCCAATTTCTCCAATTTTGGGTATTTTAGGAATGCTTCAAATACTTTCAATCGGGGCATTCCGGGGTTAAATTGAGCTTAGTGGATATTATTGAAAGCTTATTGAGGTTCAGAATCGAAGTTAAACCGTAGGAATTTGACCGGGTATGGAAATTAGGAAAAATTGGGTTAGGAAATTCCTATAAATTAGAAATTGATAATTTGATGCATGTTTAGGCTTGGATTGGAGTAGTATAAGTGTTATAAATGCTGGAAATAGTCAAGGGAATAAAACCTGACTATTTACCACCACAACCGGAACCCAATCCGGTGAAAAAGAGGCGAAATAATAGGCCACTGTTCAGTAAGGAGCTATACGGTGGGTCGACCACCTCGGTCTAAATTCGTGGTGGACACCTAAGACCCGTTAAATTAGTCCCAAGGCTCCAATTATACCCAATTATATTTTTATATATAATTAAAGAGGTAATAATTAAGCTTTTACTCGGCGAATAAGGGAGACGGTGGAATAAGTAAGCTAGAGCCTCTTTTGAACCGTGAATTTAATTCTTTTATTAATTAAATACCCATATGAACACATGAAGGAGAATTTAGACAAGTGGAAATCTCTAACCTAAGCAATTAGATGTTCTAAATGGCTCGAAAGTGTGAAAGTCAAATATGGGGCATTCTGGACTTTCAAAAAGAGAAATTTAGACGACGTAACGAATTAAATAATTAGTTCTTAGAAATATCTAAATGGTACATGAGCATTAGTACGACACACGCATTTTTAGATGTTTAATTACGCGTTCTAAATTTCCTAAATATATATGTGTATAGGGCACCATACTGTGAGTGGACCTTCGGGCACACCGAGAGCCGATCCGAGGTGCCAACCAGGTGAGGGGCTTTCCTATCCCTGTCCTATAGGGTTGATTGAGGATGTGGATATATGGTTTGCCTTCTTGCTTACTTGTAGGAATCACATGATAGATAACATGCTATTGTTATTCCTAAACTATAATATATGCGATAAAGTGCTATATGTGTGTATGTGAATTGTAAAAACAATGATGGCTCAAGGAGCCTCATATGAACAGAAGGTCCACGGGACCTATACGACATCGGGGGTAGGATCGAGTAAATAGTATCTGAAGGGTGTGGTTTTGTAAGTAAGTCCTTAAAGAGAATAAACCTAGGTGACCTTGTTCTGAACCAAGAGTCCGAATTAGAAACCACTTGGAAATCTAAATTTTGCCTAAGAAAAAGTAAAATGAACAAGTAGTGGTCCATAGGGGTCATTTATGGTACAACGTGGAAATCGAGTCTATCACGGGTGGTCCGGGTAGATTGAGTCTCTTGTCTTGAGTCAACCCACAGAAACACAGAGTATATGAGTACACCACCTTGTGGCTATTGCCTTGGGTAAACTGAGGTCAGACGTGTCGCCGGCTATGCTCCAAGTGAAGTCTTGGGGTCAGACTAATGTTCCAAGTTAAGTCTTGGGGCCAGGGGTTCCTAGAATGATCAACTAGGTTCCCATACCACTCACGTGAGATATGCCTTCGGGCCAGATTCTCTCCTAATGGAGATATGCCTTCGGGCCAGATTCTCTCCTAATGGAGATATGCCTTCGGGCCAGATTCTCTCCTAACGGAGATATGCCTTCGGGCCAGTTTATGATTACGGTTATTTGAATATGGACATCCACATGAAGTTTTATGTTAAACTATGATACGATGTATGTGTGAATTTAAATGTATGTAAAACCATGCTTTAAATTCTTTATCGTGAATATGATTTATGTTAACTGCTTGACCACCTAATATATAGAAAGTTAATCCGTTATATGCGTATGTGTTTGTGATTGGCTCCTTTTCCCCAGTTGTAGTGGTACCCGCTACTACACCAGGGATGGGAAAGCCTCTCACTGAGTCTGTTTGACTCACCCCAAACTTTAAATGTTACAGACACAGGTGGTATAGGCATTGGGAGCGCTTCCACTTCATCTCAGGGAGGCGGACAGACTTAGAGACCGCACGCATTGTCCGCGTGGGTAGTATTGATATATGTATTTTGTCAGGATGTATATGTATATGATTCTTTTGGTATAGCATTGTTTTGTACAGTTGCTATATGCATATATGTATATGTCATACTCTAGAACTGTCGGCTTCATACAGATTAAAGATTGGTCTGGTTGTTGGGAACATAGGTTGTGATATGTTGAATATCATGTGTATATATATATAGATGTGACTTCCGCATGTGAATAGGATAGATCACACGCACCGAGCGTGTGATCAATATGTAAATATATATATACGTGTGATTGCATACTTGATTGAGTGAAAATACAACTTCCGCATGTGAATAGGATAGGTCACACGCATTGAGGCGTGTGATCAATATGTATATTTTATGCAGGTGTGTGATTGAATATATGTGCTTGACTGTACACAGGAATTCTGCATGTGATTAGGATAGATCACCCGCCCTGAAGCGCGTGATCAATATGTATATTATATGTACGTGTGATTGACTATGTGTATATGTATAGACTGAAGCGGCGTTGAGCGAGCCGTGGATTGCGTGCTACTTAGGTCATCGGGTAGTGATGACCATATATACTATATTGTTTGTATTAGAAATGGGTAGCTATGCACGTATAAGAATGTCAATCAGGGATTAGAGGCTTACGGGATAGGAGAAATCCTACCTCCCGTGTCGGTCACGGATGCCCGATAGGGGGTCGTGACATCTTCCCTGTCCAAAGGCTTTGAGATTAGGGCCATGGTTGAGAGGGAGGCTATTACCTGGAGTGACGACATAAGTTTCGTTCTCACCCTCTGTGTTCCTTACAATGCCTCCATTGTTCTTCCCTTTTATGGTTTTGTAGAGGCAATGCTTAATCTCCTGAACGTTTGCCCTGCCCAACTGATGGCCAACACTTGGTTCCAGCTTAGCATCTTTGAGAAGGTGTGTCGGGCGAGTAAGTTCGATGCTCTGCCTAACGTTTTCCTTTCTCTTTATGCCGTCCGTGAAACGTCCGGTTAGGTCCACTTTTAATCGTATGCGAAAGAGTTCAACATTTCTGACTTTTCGAACAACAATCACGAGTGGAGGTCATACTTCTTCAAGGTTGTTCACGAGAAAGGTGTCTGCCCACCTTGGATTTGTCATGAAGATTGGCACCCACGTTTCCCCCATAAAAGGTAAAATCCGACCCTTCGAGTGCTGTTTGATCGGAAGGAATATGAAGACACTATTTTTGGGTGTCTAAGAGGGACAGAGGTAGCTGGCACGTCTTATGGTAAGTCTTTTAATCTCAGTAACGCATTGCTTAGTAACGTATTGTACTTTTGCTTTTTCTGACCAATTTCTTGCTCTAGGGTTGACCCTGAGCGGTATTCAAGGAAGATTCGATACCGCGGCAGGCAAGCATCGGAGGAAGACGATCGTAGATTCTCTGGTGTCTCAGAGGCAAAGTCGGAAGGGAGGGCGGGCTTTCCAGGTGCAGGCCTGGGCCGAGACTCGCCAGGATGATTTGACATGATGAAACTACATGTGGGTAAATTAATTCTTATGTATTTTGGGGATTTTCCCAACAAGTGGCATCAGAGCCTGGTTTTATGTTAAATCATTAGGAATTAAAACTATAAATTTTTGTTAAATTTTAAATTAAGAGCGAAGAACTTTTCTTTGCTTTTCGGTCAATGTGCCGCACACAGACTTTTAAATTTTAGATCTTATTATGCATTCATATATATACATATGGAGTCCGTGCGTGCAACAATTATATATGAGTCCTGCAACTAATTTTCATCGTGCTGCGTGTGGCAATTATAGAGTTTATATATATATGGATTCAGTTTCTTGCAACTAATTTTGTACTTATGATTTATGGTGTTATATATATATATATATATATATATATATATATATATATATATATATATATATATATATATAATTTTTTTATGGATTATGTTAATCACTCTCGGAGTCTCCGACTTAGACTACGCGTTAAGGTTTCCTAAACTCGCTAATCTTACTGATCAGACTACCTCACATGAAAGGAGAGGGATGGAAAAGTGGGAAAAGTCTAATCACTTAAGTTTAATGATAATTAAGCGTGCCATTCCAGAAGCTTTTAGGGGCACTATGTCCGGTCAAATGGACACGGGCAAAGATTTCCTTGAGAATCTTGAGAAGAGGTTTGCTAAGAGTGAAAAAGCTGAAACTACTACACTCTTAACAAAACTCATCTCTATCAAGTATACAGGTAAAGGAAATATAAGGGAGTACATTATGGAAATGTCTCATCTTGTTTCAAAATTGAAATCACCCAAGTTGGAGTTTCCCAAAGACTTCTAGTGAATTTAATTTTGATATCCCTTCCGCCACAGTTCAGCCAATTTAAGGTTAGCTATAACACCCAAGAGGATCTTTGGTCCTTAAATGAGCTCATCTAACACTGTGTCCAGGAAGAGCAAAGATTGAAGCAAGAAAGGACACCAAGTGCTCACTTGGCCTCCACTTCAAAGGACAAAAAGAAAGACAAAAAGAGAAAGAAGAATAAGGAAACTGTGGATACAGCACCGCATAAGAAACAACATAAGGAACCAACTCAGGATGGTTGTTTCTTCTGTGGAGCTGAAGGACACAAGAAGAAGCATTGTACCAACTATCATGCTTGGCGTGCAAAGAAAGGTACGCTTCTTAATTGTTTTTGTTCTGAGGTTAATTTGACTACGGTGCCTAGACATACTTGGTGAATAGATTCTGGTGCAACAACTCACATCAGTGTGTCTATGCAGGGTTGCCTGAATTACCGAAAGCCTAGTGATGGTGAAAGATACATCTATGTAGGTGATGGCAAGTTAGTAGAGGTCGAAGAAATTGGGACTTTTAGATTATTGTTAAGAACTAGATTTTATTTAGATTTGATTGAGACTTTCGTTGTACCGTCTTTTAGACGGAATTTAATTTCTATTTCAGCATTGGACAAATTCGGTTATTCTTGTTCTTTTGGAAATGGAAAATTTTGTCGTTTTCAAAACTCAAATTTGGTTGGATCCGATTCTTTATCAGAACTCGATAATCTATATTTGCTTGACACAATTCCTTCGTTTAATGAAACTATACATGCTAATTTGATAAGTAAAAAACGCAAATTAACCGATGAGAATTCAGCTTCATTGTGGCATAAGAGATTAGGTCATATCTCCAAAAGGAGAATTGAGAGACTTGTGTCCAATGGTATTTTTGATCCCCTTGATTTTCAGATTTTGATGTATGTGTGAACTGTATTAAGGGGAAACAAACAAATGTTAGGAGATTTGGTGCCAATAGGAAATCAGACGTCTTAGAACTAATACACACTGATGTTTGTGGACCATTCCCTATGACTTCTTGGAATGGTCAACAATACTTCATAACGTTCATAGACGATTATTCGCGATATGGTTACCTTTATCTCATTCATGAAAAATCGCAATCACCGGATATGTTCAAAAGTTATAAAGCTGAGGTTGAAAATCAAATTAGCAAAAGAATTAAAAGCGTTAGATCTGACCGTGGTGGTGAATACTACTGTAGATATAACAGATCAAGTGAACAACGTCCAGGACCATTTGCAAAATTCCTAGAGGAATGCGGTATCGTCCCTCAGTACACTATGCCGGGTTCACCCACTATGAACGGTGTTGCTGAGAGACGAAACATAAGGCTTAAAGACATGGTAAGGAGCATGATTAGTCATTCTACCTTACCAGAATCACTCTGGGGAGAAGCATTAAAAACCACAGTATATATACTCAATAGAGTTCCAAAAAAGGCAACTGAAAAGACCGCTTTTGAACTTTGGACAGGCAAAAAGCCTAGTCTAAAGCATTTTCTTATTTGGGGATGTCCTGCTGAGGCAAGGCCTTATAGGCCAAAGGAAAAGAAACAGGACTCTAGAACTATTAGTTTTTATTTTATTGGATACTCTGAAAGATCCAGGGGTTACAAATTTTATGATCCCACGACTAAGTCAATTTTTGAGACAAATAATGCTCGGTTGTTTGAGGATGTTGAGTTTGCCGAGGAGGATAAGGGTAAAAACTTTGTCTTTGAAGAGGAATATGCCAATATTCCTCTAATTGCTATTGAAAATGATCAGGAAATAGTTACTATACCTGACATTGTTCAAGAAGCAACTTCGGATCAAGACAATGATATTAACCTTCCCAATCAAGTTCAAGAAGTTATTCCAGAAGAACAAACTTTACAACCTCAAGAACCATTGCCATTAAGAAGATCCACTAGAGAAAGGAGAAGCGCAATTTCAGATGATTATGTTGTGTTTCTCCAAGAACGTGATTTTGACATTGGAGTGATGGAAGATGATCCAATCAATTTCCGTCAAGCCATGGAAAATTCTAACTCTCAAAAGTAGATCGATGCCACGAATGAAGAGATAAAGTCAATGAAAGATAATGATGTATGGGATCTCGTCCCAATGCCCGAAGGTGCGAAACCCATTGGTTGCAAATGGATATTTAAAACCAAAAGGGATTCAAAAGGCAATGTGGAGAGGTACAAGGCACGTCTTGTAGCTAAGGGCTTTACACAGAAAGAAGGCATCGATTATAAAGAGACTTTCTCTCCGGCTTCATCGAAAGACTCTGTCAGGATTATAATGGCTTTAGTAGCACATTTTGACCTTGACTTACATTAGATGGATGTCAAAACAATGTTTCTCAATGGTGACATTGATGAAACAATCTATATGGTGCAACCAGAATATTATGTATCGGATGATGCAAAATCAATGATTTGCAAATTAAAGAAATCCATATTGACTTAAACAGGCGTCTCGTCAATGGTATTATAAATTTCACCAAGTAATCACCTCGTCCGGTTTTGAGGTAAATTTAGTTGATGATTGTATATACCATAAGTTCAGTGCGAGTAAGCAAATTTTTTTGGTTCTTTATGTCGATGACATACTGTTAGCCAATAATGATATAGGCTTGTTACATGAAACCAAAAGCTTTCTAGCAAAGAACTTTGAGATGAAAGATCTTGGTTATGCAACTTTTTGTATTTGGAATTAAGATACATCGGGATCACTCTCGAGGTATTCTTGGATTATCACAAAAGACCTATATCGAAAAGGTTCTCAAAAGGTTTGGTATGTAGGATTGCAAACCAAGCGATACCCCTGTGGCTAAAGGAGATAAGTTTAGTCTTAATCAATGCCCCAAAAATGATTTTGAGAAAAAGGACATGCAAAAGATTCCTTATGCTTCAGCCATAGGGAGTCTAATGTAAGCACAGGTTTGTACACGTCCAGATATTGCAGTCATTGTTGGCATGTTAGGAAGATATTTAAGCAATTCGAGTATGGAACATTGGAAAGCAGCCAAACGGGTCATGCGGTGTTTACAAAGAACAAAACATTACATGATCACATATAGAAGATTAGATAACTTAGAGATTATTGGATATTCAGACTATGACTTTGCTGGATGCCAACATAGTATGAAATCTAGTTTAGGCTATATCTTTCTGTTAGCTGGAGGAGCGATATCCTGGAAGAGTGCCAAACAGACACTTGTAGCTCCTTCCACCATGGCAGCTGAGTTTATAGCATGTTATGAGGCATCCAATCATGGAATATGGCTGCGGAATTTTGTCACTGAGCTGCGAATTATGTATGGGATTGAAAGACCACTCAAGATCTTTTGTGACAATAAATCAACAGTCTTATATTCGAATAACAATAGGAGCTCAACGAAGTCGAAGCACATAGACATCAAGTTCCTAGTTGTTAAAGAAAGAGTTCAAAGTGGACAATTGTCTATAGAGCACATTGGCACAAACTCCATGGTTGCGGATCCGCTCACATGGGTGTTATGTCATTTGAAGATATTTAGTTTCAGTGGGAGTTTCTAATTATGCTTTTCGGTTATAGACACGGTTTTCAGTTATTTTGGATTATGGATATTTTGAGGTTCTGCAGAAATAAAGTTTATTTTGGATTATTCACACTTTGATTTTGGTATGGTTTGATAAGGTTTAAGGTGGACCAGTTGGAAATAGACATATATAGATCACACTGCATGTAATTTTTCATGCTACACATCCATACTTGATCTATGTCATTTGATTATGTCAATATACGTGATCAGGGAGGGCTTAGTTACGATATGTGTAACAAAAGTCGCCTTGGTTCTATGTTGGCATAATTGATGAACGAGATTGTTCGGGATACTTTTGATTATGATAGCAAAAGCTTGAGCTCATAAGGTTATAATGTGACATACAATTAAAAAGTAATATTTATATATATAGTCCAAGTGGGAGATTGTTGGGTATTTGTGGACTCATATATAATAAATAAAATATTATATGTCAAATGTTATCATTAGAAAAGTACTTGGCCCAAATTAAAAGTGATCTAATTTGGTTAAGTGTTAATGGGCCTAAATTATGTGGTAATGTATGGACCAATATGTGGAGATACTCTCATATGATTTCTAATTTTATGATGGGCTAAATTAGAATTAGAATTACTAGTCCAATTAGGATTCCTAGTTTAACTATATTAGGGTTATGGTCCCCAAATTATAAATATGATTCTTTTCTGTAATCCCATTACCAGAAAAGAGAGAAACCCTATTCTCTTAAAATCATGCTTACTAATTTGGAAGACCTATAGCCGCAAGACCGAAGAACTTTTATGAATTCAGGTACGCTTCCACTTCCGCTTCCGCTTTCAAATTTTTGTTCTTGATGATTTGACATGAAGAAACTACATGTGGGTAAATTAAGTCTTATGTATTTTGGGGATTTTCCCAACACCCATACCCCCCGAAGAGGCGCTCGTTAAATTTCAGTCTAGGGTGTCTCTTTTAAAGGAAAATTAATACCTTTTGACGCCGAGTGGGTCATATTGGCTCGACAGAATTACCTAGTGGATTATGGGGATGATTATGCATTAGAGCATATGACCAAGGAAGCCATGCTATTGCTCAGTCGGCTGGCGGGCTTTGCTTATCAACGAGAAGTGGAGGGGGCAGGCATTTTGTTTTGAATTTTGCTTTGTTCTCGTCTGGTCGCTTATTTTGAAAAATTTTGTAGGGAGTGGTAGAGAAGTTGCTCGACAAGAACAATCAGTTGGGTGTTAGAATAAAGGAGTTAGAGGCCGAACTCATGAGGAAGAATGTGGAGATTCTGAGAGATCGCCGCTTGGATTTCTTGCGTTTTGCCAACTACGAGATGCAGAATGGCATTGCGCAGTTGGAAGATTTGATGGGCCTCATGGTTTCTCCAGAAAGAAGAGCGAAACTTCATCCTTTGTGGGAAAGGTTTGGGAATGAGTTCCAAGCTCGCCTTCACTCTAATCCTCCTTTGTGGATAGAGGACTACTCTATCGACCCAAATTCGCGTAGGGATGCTCAGGCAGCGCCGGCGGCCGTCTTGCAATCTGGCGATCTTGTCAGAGAGCGGTTAACTCCCTAAGATGCTTCCGAGGATGAAGATGCTTAAGAGTTTTTAATTTTTTTTTTGTATTTGGAGGCGGTAGATCTCCTTTTTCGTATATACAGGGCGGTTGACCCCTCCTTTTCTAATTAAATGAAATAGTAATTTGACTTAATACGAGATTTGACCAATCCTATTGTGTACGAGGTTTTGTTGATCGTGATGAGTACATGAAATCCCTTAACATAGGATAGCAATTTTTGTCCATAGATAAAGACAGAGTAAAATACTTTTTAAGACTACTAGCAGTCCAAGTAGTTGGTATATGCTCTCCAGAAAAATGGGCTAATTTGTAAGCACCGTGAAAGGTGATCCCAATAACTCTATAGGGGCTTTCCCAGTTTGGCGCAAGCTTCCCATGGAGGCGATTTCGTCGGTTGTTAATCGTCGTTCACATGACTAGGTCGTCTTTTTCAAATTTGCGAAGGCGTATCCTTTGGTTGAACTTCCAGGCGAGAAGTTGTTTGTAAGCGGCAACTTTGAGCGCCACAGCTTCCCGTCGTTCTTCTACTGCATCTAGACTAATGAGCAAGTTTTTTAGGTTTGCGTCAGAATAGTTTAGTACTCAGTCTGAGGGTACTTCAATATCGGCTGGGACTATAGCTTCTTGCTCCTAGGTTAGAGGTAATGGTGTTTCCCCTGTCGCCGAGTGAATAGATGTGCAATAGGACCATAGGACAAAGGGCAGTTCGTCTACCCAATCTTCCTTTGCTTTTTCCAAGCATTTTTGTAGTACCTCGAGTATGATTCTATTTGCATGCTCGGTATGACCATTGGTTGCTGGGTATTCGACTGAGGTCGTTCGATTTTCGATATGCCATTCTTTGAAAAATTCGTTGAACTTTTCGCTGACAAACTGGCGACCATTGTTAGTGACCAGGACATGACGAGCACCGAATCTGGATATGATATTTCACCAGAGGAAGTTATGGACATTTTGGGATCCAATGGTGGCAAGAGGTTCGGCTTTGATCCATTTTGTTAAATTATCAACTACTACTATGAGGAATTTCCTTTGTAGCGTGCTTTGTGGAAGGGACCCGAGCAGAGTGCTTGTTTGCGGAGTGGACTCGCAGATTGATGGGTTCAACACACGCTTTCATGAATTTCTTGGAGGACGTAGTTGGCTTCTTCAGGTGGAATACACCTGAGATGTGGGGAAGAGAACCCCTTTTTCCACAATTCTTTTCCCCAGACAAAATATCGAGCTACTTGCCTCCTTATCTTCCTAGCTAGTTCCTTTTCTTCGGGTAATATACCATCTATTAGATATGGCTTTATCGAGCCATCCAGGAGGCATCGATTGCTATTAGGAGCTTTTTTGGAGTTATGATGGGTGCTTGCAATGCCGTTCGCTGTACCGTTTTGAGGCCTGACTAACTTGGCATGGTGGCTAGTTTGGAGAGGGCATCAGCCTGAGCGTTTTGGTCTCACGGTATCCGCGTGATCAAGACAGATTCGAATATGTTGATTTCTTGTTTGGCGCATTCCACATATTTGGTGATGGTAGCGTCTTTTGCCTCGAATTCCCCATTAAGTTGTCCGACCACTAGTTGCGAATCGTTGAATAGCTTGACCCTTGAGGCGCCTAGGTCATGAGCTAGCATTAGTCCAGCTATGAGTGTTTCATATTCAGCTTGATTGTTCGAGGCTGGGAACATAAAGCGTGGGGCTTGTTCCACCTTGATTCCGTCGGGGCTTTCGGCTATAATTAAGGCGCCCGCGGATTTCCTGGTCGAGGAGTTGTCTACATAGACTAGCCATGGGCATTTTTCTGGTTGTGGCTCGCATGTCGCGTCAGTATTTGTTTCTGTTGCTGCCAAAGACCAAAGACCAAAAAGTCGCCACCAATGATCATTGGTCTTTAGTGGCGACTTTTTTCACCACCAAAGACCAAAAAGTCGCCACCAATGATCATTGGTGGCGACTTTTTTAGTTGCTGCCAAGTCCCCGCCTATAATCGGGTTGCAGGAGATATTTTGCAGCGACATTTTGGTCGCCACCAAAGACATGTCTTCAGCAGTGACATTGGTTGCCACCAAAGAGATGTCTTTAGTAGCGACTTTTTAGTCACCACCAAAGACATGTCTTCGGCAGCGACAATTGGTCGCCACCCAAGACATGTCTTCGGCAGCAAGTTTTGTACGCCACTAAAAGCAGTTGTAGGAACTCCAATGCCAGCGACAAACTCTACCGGCCGACGACGATCGCTGTCTGCCGTTGGACCTCCGTCGGTAGGCGAGGACAACCGTCTGCCGCCAAACCTCTGCCGGCCTACGAGGACTACAATCTGTTGGACCTCCGCCAACCGGCAATGACCACTATCTTTTGGACCTCCCGGCCGGTGACGACCACCGCTTGCCAGACCTTCGCTGGCCGGCGACATCCATCGTCTATTGGACCTCTGCCGGTCGGTGATGACCACCACCTTTAACACCACCTTATATTTTTGAAAAATGGCGCATGGACGGATTCGAAGTCAGGACCTGATGCATGTTAATGTCTGACTGAGTCATTTTAGCAATGAAGTCTGCCAGTGCTTAGGCTTTGATTGCCCGCTGAGGTTCATATTTGATGTCATGCTTGGAAAGTTCTATGGCCCAGTTTGTCATTCTCCCTGCTAAGTCTGGCTTCTGCAGTATTTGTCACAGGGGCTGGTTGGTCCAAACTATGAGGTATATTGTTGAAAGTAAGGTCAGAGTGTTCGTGCTGAATGGATGAGGGCAAGTACTAGCTTTTCCACTTGCTGGTATCGTAGTTGGGTTCCTTGCAAGGCATGGCTTGTATAATATAGTGGGTATTGTTCAACTCATTCTTCCCTTATCAGGGCTAAACTTATGGCGCGGTTGGTGGTAGCCAGGTACAACACCAAGGTCTCCCCTTTTATGGTTTTTGCCAGTATCGAAGGGTTAGCCAAGTAAGCTATGAGGTCTTGGAAGGATTTTTCACACTCCTCCGTCCATTGGAATGCTAGTGTAGTTTTTAAGATTTTGTAGAAAGGGAGGCATCGGTCGGCCATTCTTGACAAGAATCTATTGAGGGCGGCCAGTCTTCCGTTGTCTCGTCTACTTTCTCGAAAGCTACAAGTTGTGTCCTTCGCTGTTGTTTGTTTTGGTTGTGAACAATACTTAATACCAATAATTTCATAAGTTTCCAAGCAAATCAATAAAAAAAAATCACAAGTCTCTAAATAAGTTTTTAAACAGTACTAAATACTAATAATATTTCATAAGTTTCCAAGAAAATAAAAAGTAGCACAAGTCTTTAAATAACTGGGGCGAAGGAGTTGATTGCTGCGCTTCTGATCCTACATTACCTTGGCAGTGCGTTCAACTTGCAACTGGTCAAACAACTGAGTAATCAAACGGTCATGCTCCGCAACTTTATCACTATAAGTTGTTATTATTTGTGATTGCTCCTCAACTTTTTGTTTTAAAACATCAGTTAGAACTTGATGCTCCTCAACTTGCTTTGCCAAGCATCGATCTAACTGATCTTGGAATTGAGGATTAAGCCATGACTCCAGTCCACTAGAGATCTCAACAGATGAGCTACCAACATCAGGTGCTTCTGATCCTACACCAAACACGTGCCCTTTCTTGTTCTTTCCACCCACAACTTCTAACCAAATGGCATTATCTTCCTCATTTTTTTATCTGAAAAAATGACAATATTTAAGATTGATCGATGAGCTATTATTTCTACGAAGAAATACACTATTTTATAATAATTTTGAATTATAAAATATATCACCAATATAAAATTTTACTAAATTTATCTTTAAAAATATTTTAGATACAATCATTTATATATTAATACTAAAATTAAATTAATAAAATTGAAATAAATAATAATTTTTTTATAATTAAATATATATATATATATATATATATATATATTCATAATATAAAAATAATATTTAAATAATTTATATAAAAATGGTAGAATCCAAATTGGATATATTACGATTCCCAAATGTATATCTTTAATCTATTACAAGTATTCCTAGGATATGAGATAAATGGTATTTTCTATAGAAATGTAGGTAGGCCTAGGTAGCTCCACAAAGTAAAAGGCACAGTGGCGTGTCAATGAACGGGCATGTGGGGTTACTAATTTGGTTTGTGACTGTGTGTCGTCTCTTAGAAAATGGAATGCTACCAACATAAAACCTCAAACACTAAACTGTAGCTAAAGCATTCATTCACAATCAATGTTACTAACACACCTATATCTAATATATCAAAGCCTTTCTTCAATTCAAAGAGTGTACCTGTAAGTAAGCAATGGAATCCTCTGCTGCTACTATTTGTTGGTGTCAAAGTTCACCACAAATATAGCCCTCTGCTTCTTGTGCAGCCACCTTGGCTTCTATAGCTGCCGTGAACGGCTTCCCAAACAGAGTTGATTGCAACTTAGATAGATGATTGCAACAAATTAAAAAAAGAAACTTTAAGTTATTGGTATTAGGTATTTGGTAAATAAAACAGAGAGAGAACAGTTAAGAGAAAAACATAATAATAAAGTGAAATCTTCTAACATCTCACTTTCAAGTTTCATCTTTGCCCTTTAGGTACAATACTTGGAAATTAACAATAATAATAAATGGCCACAAGATATACAGTAAAAGTAAAAACGTAAGTCTTGACAAATTTGTTCTTACTATGTTACAAACAATATACCTCCCTCCTCCAATTCTCTTTTATTTTTCACCCATTAATGGAAAAGAAATATATATATATATATATATATATATATATATATATATATATATATATATACCACTCAGTCACTCACAAGAGAAATATATTTTTCTCTATGGACTAAATTCTAAACATATTTTATTTGCCACCATCTAAATACAATTTTCTCTCTTTTTCTCTAATGCTCTGTTTCTCACACTCACAAATCTACTCACTCTTTCAATCAAGTTTAAATTGTTTGATGCAATACTGTGCTTGAGGTAATATATCTATATATATATAATACATCTTTGTTTAATATAACTTCTCTATCACTTTCATAGCTTATATATAGCTTCACTTTAAAAGTTGTTTGATCAATATATATAATCATACATAAAAAGGCAACACATTGATCAATCATCAATACCATCTTTCTATCTATCTGTCTATAAGTTACTTATGTATTATAAGTAGTAAACTTTCATATATATATATATATATAGCTTGTCTTGTATGTATATATATTATATATGCAATTACCTTTATAGTCTTTTTTATTAGAATGCTTCTACATTAATGATAGATTTAGAAGTACACCAGAAAACACTAGCAGTGGAGGATAATAATTAATAACCTTGGGTAAGCTAGTTTCACACCAATGAATATATATATGTTGGTATATAATTAGTTAAAAAAGGTAAAAGCTAAGGTGTAGCTAGCATGACCACAAGGAATCTGGGAGTTCGATGCCAAAAAGATTGAAAGAGTAACATATAAAGAAGGTAGGAACCAATTAAGCACACCAAAAGCAAACAATCACAGAACAAAAAAAAAATCAGCGATAACAGGAAGCATAGAACAGAACAAAAAACCATAGCAATCACAGAACGAAAATCTAGCCACCAAACCAACGACACATCACCATAAATCAGAACAGATAGGCTATGTGTTGTAGCTAAATAAAACAAGAAAAACCACATTTATGTCCTCTAAATAGGAAAAATCATACCAGGAAATTGAATGAATCGACATAGATGGATCGATTATTTAAGACTCCTTAGTTTTTCCTTCTTCTATGAGCCACAACCGCTCTCAATAACAAACGCAGAAGAATCGTGATGGCAAGAAGAACCGTAGTGTATTCGATGCAAGAGAAAAGTTTGCAACTACTTCTTCTGTGGGATCAACGCAAGAGCGAGAAACCGTGTGGGGTTCGAATGCGATGAAGAAGGAACGGAATGGAGTAGAGTTCGGTGTAGAGAACTAGAGAAAACAATTAATGCACCGATTTGAAGAAGCTAAGGAACCAAATTTTAGGTTTTCAGTAAGGACCGAAACGCAGCCGCTTAACAACATTTTAGAGACGGGCTTAGAGACAGAAATTTCCGTCTCTAAAACGAAAAAGGGTGCAGCAAAACGCAACCGTTTTAAAATGAAAAATTTAGAGACGGAATTAGCGACGGAAATATCCGTCTCTAAAAAGAACTTAATGAATCAAACTTGGAACAAAAAATTCCGTCTCCAATCCGTTTCCATATAGTAAGGCAAGCTGAACGGATTAGAGACGGAACAATATCCCTCCCAAATCCGTCTCTAATGAAAATTGAGAAGGAAAAACCCCTCCAAATAAATATGCACATTCCCCCAATTTTTTTCCCAAACTTTAGAGACGGATTAGAGACCACTTACCTGCTGCAAGGCTTAGAGACGGAATATTATCCTTCCCAAATCTGTCTCTAAAATGGCACCAAACTTGCCCGCCAAAATTTTGCACCAATTAGAGACGGATTAGAGAGGGAGTTATCGGGGACAGACATTTCCGTCTCTAAATTTATAGAATGAGTTTTGCCTCTTTTTTACTTTATTTTGAGATGGATTAGGCACGGATTCGACACGGATTAGAAACTGGCAAAATTCCGTCTCTGATCCACTATTTTCTTGTAGTGGTTGTTGGTGACATCCTGTTGGTCTTGCAACAACTTGGGGGGTCTATTGGTGCTGGACATACAAGTACTACCTGTTAAGAAAACCAAAAAATGGGTTTCTAAGTGTTGAGTATATACTCGTACTCCCCGAAAAACAAATGTCGTTTAGCGGCAAAATGCGCAAGGCATTGTGGTCTGAGAAGGACCGCGGTGGCCGCCAATGTAACTGTCATTTTTGGTTCAGACAATTCATAATTGAAAATAAGGATCGGAAGGGGTCGTAACCTTGGGGGACTTGTCCTTAGGTGATGACCTAGGTGCCTACGTACCCTTCTTAAGGGATCAAAGTTCACGTAGTTTGAAGAGGAAACGCCCATAGGGGCCGTTAGGCAGGAATGTTACCTGTGGTCGCCGTGTGCGGCTAGGACATGTGTATTGCTATGGGCGGGCGAGCCACCTATTGGAGGTATATGTAAGTCTAGGGTAAGAGAACTGGTATCTCTGAACAGTGATTAGAACAGGAGGATAAGTGAACTTTGAGTTTTGTTGATTTGATCTAGTTGAGTCCCCCAAGCGGGGGTATTTATACTTGGTCAAGGGAGGAATGTGTTTGCCCCACGTTCCTATGGATCGTGCTCGGTCCATGTTTTTGATCTTTCTCCACGTCTCTGTTACGAGAGTGTGGGAGAATCGTGGGTAAGGGACATGTACAAAGCCATCGAGTGGTGTCACGTGTTACTAATCCGAGGTCTGGTTATGCTTCCAAAAGACTAGTGCCACGCATCCATTAGAGGGAATATTATGGAATTACACAATTAATATGAATCCAAAATAAAAACTATCAAAGCTTGTATCTTAAACAAAATATAGACATCTAAAAATAATCTAATGAGAAAGAAAATACAAGTCTAAAACAATATAATGAGGCACGTGCTTAAATACAAGATAATAGTATATATAGCAATATTAACTATATATCTCTACTAAGGTAGATTAGAGTCACTAGCAATTGGATAACTACATGGAGAAGGAGTCATGCCATTTTTAGCCAAGACTTGGTGTGCAAGTGCTTGTAACTCCTTTTGCATCTCATGTCTTTCTTGTGGCCTCTTAACGCTTCACTTCTGTTTGTTCCAAGCTATCTTCTTTATTTAAGCACATGATTTGAACCTTGTGATAGTATAAATGAAACAAAAAAGGGACATAATTTGTATTTCAACATAAAATAAATTAGAGATGAATTCAAATATCCTTGCATGGTGTTGTTCAATGTTTTGTATTAAGAGCAGTATGATGATATGAATGAACAGGGAAAGGACAACCCACAAGGTTCAAGACCTCAATTATATGTTCATATCATCATATTGAAACATTGCAAACAATCCATGGAACCAAAATATACATCTAAAACAACCTTCATCATATCATCGGTATTATTACAAATAAAGAATATAGAAACACAAGAACAATAATCAACCATCTTTTCCTGAATGATAATATTATATAAGGAATATAATTTAGCTAACCAAAAATAGAACCAAGAAAAATAACAATGATGAGAACAAGGCAATGATATTCAATCATGTATCTTGTTCCACAATTTTAGCATATCAAATGCTAATAGTATAACTAGTTACAACTTAGAGATGCTATAATGAACAATCAACCTAAACGTAACTAGATCAGGCAAATTAATAAAATGCATGAATTCAAGTGAGAAAACATTATGTGTGAACTTTTGTTGCACATACAAAAAGCTTGAACCTTAAGAAGTTTAGGTACACAAAAAAACTTACTTGTATGCAACTGTTGGTATAATAGCAAGAGTTACAACAAAATACAATACAATTGTATAGTGGAACCTTCAAATTGTTATGTATAAAGAAAAACAATAAAATGAAATATAGAGTGCAGAAAAATCACCAAGATCAAATAATTTGCCCAATGGGCTTGAAGAGTTTGTCCGTAGAACTTCCCATCAACAACTTCAAATGTCTAGTACATATCAATAAGAAAATTAATAGGATTAATCAGCCTTATAAATCAAACATATTTTCATATAAAGTTGAGGAATAAGATTAATGGTTTAGGCTTCAATAAAACCTTCTCATAAGTAAGAAATCATATAAAAAATACTGAATATAGTAAATCTGAAGGGCTTTTTAGTAAACATCTTCCTAGCAAGATTAAGGAATACTAGTAAACATCTAAATTAACTTAAGAAATTTACCCTATAATAACCTAAAAATTTTGCCGTGTCCTGGTCTAAGCAATCCCAGTTCTTCCATTATCTATGATTTATTCAAAACTTCACACCAAATTAGAGAACCCATTTGGCTAATTTTCTAGAATCAACATGGGTTCACATGTTCTAAATTCAAAACAAAAGAAAAATGCATTAAGATGCCACTTCCATGCCTCCTTTTACTGTCATTATCAACACTACCACAAGAAATTGGGAAATCACTGTCATTACCAACACTACCAAAAGAAAAAATTACCAACACCACCAAAAGAAAAAATTACCAACATTGACATATTCCCCAACTCTTGATGTGTCACTAACAGACTCTTCATAAATCCCACTTAAAAGAAATATCTGCAAAAATATCAATCAAATGAATGTGAGTCAAAAATTAAAAGAAAGGATAAGAAGAGAATAAATAAAAGGGTTAGCATGACTTGAATGAGTGGTCTAGAAACAATCACTCACTTAGTTAAAGGACATTCATTTTCTTTGGCATGGACAATAAAAGACAGGGCCTAGTAATTAGTTAAAGGCCTTGAAATAATTAAAGTTAGTGATTTATAATAGTAAAGATAAAATTGTTCCGCGTAACTCACTTATAGATTTTATCTCATCTTCTTTCTTTATTCCTAATGATCCTTCATTTTAAATGTTAGTACAAAATTTCACCTAGATGTAATATCCAGTTCTCAATATCCTGTTATTATCAATATTCCTAAAATGGTCCTTCGGTTCTTCATGACAGTAGATCTCAAACACAAGATTTGTTTACCAAATCACACCTATTATTCTCTTAAAGTTCTGAAACATAAGTCTAGTACCCACGACTCATCACTCAATATTAAATTAATATTAACTTAGCAAACACCATTTTTCATTCCTTGCCTATGTGGGGTTTCCACTAATTTATCTCAATAAAGTTTACTGCACAATTTAACTTACCCAATTTTTAGCTAACACAAAGTTTTCTGCCCTCACGGTATTTGTATTACCCGAGAAATTTTTTTCGAAGTTTAAAATGAAATGAAAGGGGAAGAAAAGAAGTAGAACATAATTTTTGGACTTAATTCAGGACCTAAGGGATTGGAAACCTGAATTAAATGGGGAAAAGAGAGTAGGAAATATTTTTGGGTATTTAATTTGGGATATAAGAGAAAATAAAATTTATTGGAAAGAGGGGGGATTTAATTGGGGATGTTTTTCACCTATTATTTATTACAATTATTATTATTAGTGATTAATTATTTAGTTATATTCAATTATATATACATATTTTTTATTATTATTAAATTTTTTAGTTGGGGCGTGAGTTAGGTAAAGAAGAATAAAAAGAAATAAGAGAAAATGAGGGAGAGAGGGGTTACGGGAAGAAAGAGGGAGGAAAGAAAGAAGAAAAAAAGAGAGAAAGAAGAGGGAGAGGAGGTGTGAAGGAGGAAGAAGGTGAAGAGGGAGAATCTCGCCGAAAACTCGCCGGAGGGAGCTAGTCGACGTCGGAAAAGGTCACCAGAGCTCGGTTACAACGTCTCCTACTTCTCCCGCCAATCGAATCAAAGGTTGGTAACCCCAATTTCATTCGAAAACCCCAATTTCTTCATTTTTAGGGATTTCTTCGATCCACCTTCGATTGGGTTGTTTCAAGGTAGATTGAGACCTAGGAAGTGTTCTTGAACACTTAGTTAGGGTAATAATCGAGGCTATACCCTCGGGTTTAGCCGAATTCGAATTTGAAAGGGTTTGGGGTTTAAAATTCTAAATAGTCCCAATTTGGGGATTCGTTGATAAATTTGATTTATGTCATTGGAATGTAGGTGAATAAAACCCGTGAGGTGTGTAGTCGAAACCGGGGTCGAAAGGGGGCCGAAACGGGCCCAAACCAGCCCACAGCACAGCAAACGAATTGCTGTGCTACGAGCTGGCGCTGCGGCACCCAAACCGGCGCGCAGCGCCCGCTCTCGGGTATACCAGAGCTGCTGGGCAGCAGCTGGGCGCCACCCAAATTGGCACTGCAGCGCCCGGTCTCTGCCCAGCATGTCCAAAATTCATTTTTAGGTCCGTCCGGAGTGTCTGAACCTCCTATTTTCAATCCTAAACATCTTAGGACACCCCAGCCATGTTTTTAAGGATCAAAACCATTTCAAATGTCTTCTTGTCCCTCAATAATAGCAACTTACGGAAACAAGCTAAGCCCAACTTCTTGAATTTCTAAATTTCTTCTACACAAACCTTAGGAAACCTTGAGTAGGATAGCTTAGACACATGTTGAGGTTTAGTAACTCAAATCCAAGGTCCCAAAAGCAACTCAAGGAGAGCGATAGCGGTACGAAACCAAGTGCGAGGCACTTTAGACTCTCATAGAAGAGAGGGAAGACGGATAAGACCAAGGACTCGGTTCTTGGCAACCTCTAGATGCATTTTAGGCATGAGCATGTAGTATGCATATGAATTGCGTATAGATGAGATGTTAACCACTTGAATGCATTCGTTAGGAAACCACGACTCGTCCGGAGCGGGAGTTATTCCAGTACAAGCGCAAGGAAGCCGTCCAGATGAGGGGTTTCCCATCCTTGCCCTACATGGTTGATTGAGGATGTGGATATGTGGTTTGCCTACTTGCCTATTTGTAAGAATTATTTAGTGGTTAACATGCTATTGTTGTTCCTAAACTGTTATATATGAAAGTATTTGTATATGTGTGTTTGACTATAGGTAAAGAGGTACTGGAGGGTATCCATGTGATGACATGAGATACGCCGAACAGTACAAGCAAAGGGGTAAGTTGTTGATTGAGTCCAAGGTTTGTTTTACCCTATTAATTAGAAACTCATTAAAGAAATCGTATAGAAGTTGTTAGTAAATGTCGACGTTTCACGGTAATTGAACTTAGGGAAGACCATAGAGCTAGGTTATGATCTATACCAAGGGTTTGGGAACAATATGAGGATTAATACGATCTCTTAATTGATTAGTGAGTCGTAGGGATGTTCACACTACCTAGGTAAAGTCAGTTTAGGATAGTAACGGGTAGATAGGCTCAGGATCCCAGCTGAAAGCTTGGAAAGAGAAACAAATTAAAACAATTGCCCGTTGAGGCCATTGCCCTAGCTTGGTACTAGGGTCAGTTAAAGAGTAAAGCATTTGCCCGTTGAGGCGATTGCCCTAGCCTGGCTCCAGGGTCAGTAAAAGATTAAAAGATTTGCCCGTTGAGGCCATTGCCCTAGTCTGGCACTAGGGTCAGTTAAACATTAAAAGAATTTGCCCGTTGAGGCCATTGCCCTAGCCTGGTACTAGGGTCAGTTAAGTGATTTACAGTTTTCATAATATATGTTAAAATCTGATTGCTTGTTTACGAGTAGCATGATAGAAAAGCTTGATCCGTAGGTTTATCTGTGATTTTAATGTTATATTAATATTGCCTGATCGTAATATAACATTTGATAAACTGGACTTTCATGCGCATGTGATTGTAGGTGTTTCCCTTTCCCCAGCTGTAGTGGTACCCGCCGCTACGCCGAGGATGGGAAGCTTCTCACTGAGTCTGTTTGACTCACTCCCTCTGCTTTAATGTTTCAGATACAGGGATCGGGCAGGCATCGACGTCCGGACAGTGATACGGACATCAGACCATCCTTAGGCTCTTGTTCGCGTGGGTGGACTCCTTTTGGTTATTTTGCTTTCTTTTGTTGTACATATTTTAAAGTTGTAAATGTTGTAAATATTTATAGCTTTTGATGTACGTTCACTCTAGCCTTGTCGGCTTCACATGTATTTAAAGACAGGGTCCAGTTTGGGGATGAACTAGGATTTATACTTATGCATGTGAATAGGATAGATCGTACGCATTGAGGCGTACGGTCAATATGATATGGATATATATTATGTGTGTTTGCTGCATGAATAGGATAGATCGTACGTATTGAGATGTACGGTCAATATGATATTAATTTTTACATTGAGTGCTGATAAATATATCTATACACTGGATTGAGCTGAAGCGGTATTGAGCGAACCGTGGATCGCAGGTTAATTAGGCCACCAGTGAGGTGTGGCCACTAGTATGATATATATATATATATTGATTGTATAGCAGGGTAGTTATAAACATGTTTACAGGATAAGGCTTACGGGTTTAGAGGTAAAAATCTATTCCCGAGCCGGTCATGTACTTCCGATTTGGGGTCGTGACAGTATTCACTACAATCATAAGCTCATCAAAATGGTTAAATTTCATTCTTATGTTGAGAAAATTCCCAAAATACATAAGACTTAATTTACCCACTTGCAGTTTTGTCATGTCAAATCATCAAGAAAATAAATTTGAAATCGAAAGCGGAAGCGTACCTGAATTCATAAAAGTTCTTCAGTCTTATAGCTATAGGTCTTCCAAATTGGTAAGCATGATTTTAAGAGACTAGGGTTTCTTCTTTTCCGGTGATGGGATTACAGAAAAGAATCAAGCTTATAATTTGGGGACCATAACCATAATATAGTTGGAATCCTAATTGGATTAGAAGTCCCAATTTCTAATTTAGCCCATCATAAAATTAAAACTCATATGAGAGTATCTACACATACAGGTCCATACTTTACCACAAAATTTAGGTCCATTAAACTTAACCAAATTAGATCACTTTTAATTTGGGCCAGACACTTTTCTAATGATAGCATTTGACATACAATATTTTATTTAATATATATAAGTCCATAAATACCTAACAATCTCCCACTTGGACTATTTATATAAAAATATTACTTTATAATTGTATGTCACATTATAACCTTATGAGCTCAAGCTTTTGCTATCATAATTAAAAGTAATCCGAAAAATCTCGTCCATCAATTATGCCAACATAGAACCAAGGCAACTTTTGTCATACATATCGTAACTAAGCCCTCCTTGATCACGTATATTGACATAATCAAAATGACATAGATCAAGTATGGATGTGTAGCATGGAAAATTACATGCAGTGTGATATGTACATGTCTATTTTCAACTGATCCACCTAAAACCTTATCAAACCATACCAAAATCAAAGTGTGAATAATCCAAAAGAAACTTTTTATTTTTGCAGAACCTCAAAATATCCATAATCGGAAATAAGTGAAAATTGTGTCTATAACTGAAAAGCGTAATTACAAACTCCCACTAAAACTGAATATATTTAATTGACATAACAACCATATGAGAAGTATGATCATGAAAGACCTTTGGTGTTATAGTTCCTCAGTAAGCGGATCCGCAATCATGAAGTTTGTCCCAATATGCCCTTTAGACAACTGTCCACTTTGAACTCTTTATTTAACAACTAGGAACTTTGTTAAGTTCCTATTGTTATTGAAATACAAAATTGTTGTTTTATTGTCACTAAATATCCTAAGTGGTCTTTCAATTCCATATAAAATTAGCAGCCAGTGACAAACTTTTGCAGTTATATTCCATAATTTGATGCCTCATAAACCGCTATCAACTTAGCTGCTATTGTGGAAGGAGTTACAAGAGTCTTTTTAGCACTCTTTAAAGACATTGCTTCTCCAACCAGCAGATAAATATAGCCTAAATTAGATTTCATACTATCTTGACATCCAAAAAAGTCAGAGTCTAAATATCCCATATACTTTTTGACTTATCTAATCTCCTGTATGTGAGCATGTGATGTTTTGTTCACTATAAATACCATATGGATCACTAGGCTGCTTTCCAATGATCCATACCCGAATTGTTTAAATAACTTCCTAACATGCCAACAATGTATGCGATTTTGGTCGCATACAAAACTGTGCATACATTAGACCCCTTCTTGCTAAAAGCATGATTAATCTTTTGTATGTCCCTATTTTGGGGCATATATTAAGACTCAACTTGTCTCCTTTATCCATAGGGGCATTACCTAGTTTGCAATTATGCATACCAAAACTCTAGGAAACCTTTTCGATATATATGTCTTCTGTAACAATCCATGAATACCTCAAGAGTAATCCAGATGTATTTAGATTCCAAATTCAAATGTTGCATCACCAATATCTTTCATCTCAAGACTCTGTACTAGAAAGCTCTTGGTTTCATGCAACATGACTATATATCAATGTACATAAAAATATATGCTTACTCCCACTGAACTTATGGCATTTACGATCATCAACCAAATTTAGCTCAAAATCGGACGAGGTAATAACTTTGTGAAATTTGTAATACCATTAATGAGACGTCTGCTTAAGTTCATGGATGGATTTCCTTAATTCCAAACCATTAACTTCGCATCATCGGATACATAGTTTATTGTTGTACCATATACATTGTTTCATATATGTCACCATTGACAAACACTATTTTGACATCCATCTTATGTAACTCATCTTCAAAATGCCGCACTAATGCCATTATAATTCTGAGAGAGTCTTTTTAATGAAACTGGAAAGATCTCCATAATTGATGCCTTCTTTTTTGTGTAAAAGTTTAGCGATAAGACATGTCTTGTACCTTTCCACATTGCCTTTCGAATCTCTCTTAGTTTTAAATATCCATTCGCAACTGTACTGTCATTTTTGGTTCAAACAATTTTGAATTTGTAAATAAGGACCGCAAGGGGTCTTAACCTTGGGGAACTTGTCCTTAGGTGGAAACCTAGGTGCCTACGTACCCTTGTGAAGGGATCAAAGTCAACGTAGTTCACCGTGATAACGTCCGTGAGAGCTGTTAGGTAAGGTAGTTACTTGTATAGGGTCGTGTGCGGCTAGGATGTGTATAAGGTACTACAGGCGGACGAGCCACTTGTAGGAGGTTGCCTTAGATTATGAGAGAGAAAAGGTCTCTAGGAGCTCTACTGGTGGAGGTCTCCAGGATGGAGATACTTCTGCTAACGGCGGAGCTTAGTGGTGCCGTTAGGTAAGCTCTTGAATTAACTAGGAGGTGTATCGCATAAGGAAAGCTAAGTCTAGCTTTTGTGTAATCAGAGTTTGTGTTACTTGCCTCTTGTCTGGATGTCCCTGAGTCCCCCGGGCGAGGGCCTTTTATACCAAGTGTGGAGGAGGACGTGGTTGACCCACGTTCCTGCTCGACGTGGATCGTCCCACAATGCTTGGAGGTTTCCCACATCCCTTGGACGGGAGCTTAAAAGGATAGACGTGGGTACCGACCACGCAGGAGGTCAATGAGTGGTGCCACGTGTCACTGGGCAAGCTTCTGCAGAGCTTCTGGAAGCCCAATGCCACGTGTCCCTAGGGGAAATATTCCGTAGTTACATAAGTCTCCAAGTCTACGGGTGTCGGGCACCCGTGGACTTAAGTTCCCTTTCAGCAAGCTACTTAGGAAAGTTTCTCACTTGTTGCCTTTTGTTAAACGAGCCCGTCCCCAAGTGGGTCTGGCCACCTTGGTCGGTCGTTCGGTCTGAGAGGCTTTATGTATCTCTGGATTTATTTTGAGAGTGTAGAGACATCAAAGATGCCACGCGTCTTGATCTGGGCAGCTAACTGCTTGACTTCCTCAACAAGTTTTTTTAGCTGTCTCTTCAGAAAGTACGCATCTTTTCAAGGAGGAGTCATCATTGTATAGGGGGAATTTCTGGAAGTGCCCTTTGGGGGTGTGCGAAGGAAACTCAAAGGCCAGGGGCATTTTGGCAATTCGAGACGCTTCTCGCTGAGCAGGCTCGTCCGCAGTCTGTGGCTGGTAGGAGACTTTGTGAGGAGTTGCCTTTCGAAGAAGCGGGCTGCTATCACTGCCATGTGTCATGTCCTGATTAATGTTTATGGTTTTGGGTGATTTGTAGCCGTTTTTGTTCATTGAATGCGGGTGCGTTTTCGAGGGTTCCCATCATTAGCCTTGGTTACGGATTTTCCGTAGAAGCCCTTCAATGTCTTCGTGTGACTCTTGGGTTTCCTGGGGCTTTTTAGTCTTTATTCCTCAGTTTTTTGGATGACGGATCTGGGTCGTTCCTCTTCTCCGCATGTTCAGCTAGGGCAGGTGGCTGCAACCTATGATGGATGCACTGGATAAAGCGAGATTCGAGGGGGCGGATATTTTTGAATCGTCGCGCCTTTGTGCTTCGTATAAATACCCTGCATTTAAAAGTTTGTTGTTTTACCTTCTCTTCTCAACGATTTCTCTGCTTCCTTACTTCATCGGGGATTTTCTCTAGTATTCACACCTTTTTCTCTCCTCTATCATACTTCCTTGTGAAAATAGATTTTTTCACTAGTTACCATGGCCGGTGATGGTGACAGCTTTTTCCCTTTTGATTTTACTAACTTGGGGGATCTGCCTTCTTCTCCTCTTCCTCCTCTTTGCCGTACTCGGAACAGTATTCAGAGTAGGGGGAAGAAGTCTAGGCATGACCTCTCTCCTAGTCAGGGAACAGTTGTCGAAGCCTCTACCGAAATACCTGGTAGAGGTGGAAGAGATATTTGTTTGTTTGTCCTGTTGTCTCCTGATAAAGCGCGTCGGCAAGAGGATCCCATGGGAAAAACAAGGAGGAAAGATGGGAGAGGAGATGGCGGGGGACCTCAAGAATAAAGAAGGAGGGCTCAAGAAGTCTTCTGGTGCTGCTTCGAAGTTGTTATATCAGATTTCTCAGCGAAAATCGGACTCGGCAGATGTGGGGGTGGTGACTTCGGTGGAGGGTACTTTTCCTCCTCCTATGCATGTTCGTCAATCACCTATGAAGGTAGTTTTGTCGTCTTGCGCCACGGCTTCGAGTTCGGCTGGTGGTGCTGATGAGCCTGCGAGCAAGAAAGCTCGTCGGGCGGTCGAGGAACTTGCGGGTGACTCTTCTGCAGGGGAAAGGGCCATTGTAGATCAGACCATGGATGAGGCTCTAATTGGAGGGGCCAAAGCTGGTGAAGCGGTTGGTGAGGTCAGAGCCCTCTCTGGAGGAGGGAATGTAGTGGTGAGTCAAATAACCGCCACGGAGGATGTTTCTTAGGGGTTGGACGTCGACCCTTCGGAGCCTGTCGAGCTACTAGAGGGAGAACTATCTTTTGACCTGGTGGCTTTGGTTAGACACTTTCCTGTGGACATGGGAGAGTGAGCTGCTAGGGGGTTGGACACCAGTCCCCTGAATATTGTTGTTCGTGCCTTTGGCAGTGTTGCCGAGGCGTTGGTTGACTTCCACCAAGCTGGAACTATGTGGGAGGAACAAGTAGTAAGTATCTTTGTTCCGACCTGCCTTCTTTCGTTGTTTTTGGCTCGGAGTTTTCTTTATGCGCTGACGTTTTTTGTTTTGTGCAGCGCAACGCTCATCTCAATAGAGATCGGCTTCTCGGAATAGTGGCCTTTAGAAGTTCGGTTCTGGAGGCTACTCGGAAGAATTTGGAGGACGTACGCGGACAAATATCTGCGAAGGAGTTAGAATGCGAGGACTAAGGTCATGAGGCAAGGTCCTTGACTCACGATGTGGCTCGCCTCAGGGACTGAGGGTGCTCAGCCTTCCAAGGTTAAGCTTCTGTGATCAAAGTTCGAGAAGACTCGCAAAGAGCTTGCCATCCATCGGGAGGATGCTGAGAAGCACCGTCATGAGTTGCACTCTCTTCGTGAGGCTTTGATGGGTGCCGAGGCTCGCGCCAGCAAAAATCTTGCTGGCTGGCTGGAGGCTGAGAGCAAGGTGGCCGATGTTGCCGATCTCCAGGGAGAGCTCTTGGCGCAGAGGATGTACGGTATACTTCTGGTGGTTAAGCAACTTGAGCGCCTTCACGGAGAAAGGTTTCCAGCTGAGTGGGTGCCTTCTCTGCATCCTTCCCTGGAGCTTCTTGATGGTGACCTCAAGGGTCGGCTGGAGACTGATTCTCCTTTGACCATTGTTTATCTCCGCCAATTGGCTGACCGCCCGCTGGACCATCAGGTGCTTTTCGTTATTGTCGGGTGTGCTCCAGAGATTGGAGCTACTTCTCAGCAGCTGGCCGAAGCGGTTCAGAGGAGGTCGTCAGGAGATGCTGGCAACGTCGAGCCCGCGGGGGCCGAAGCCAACATAGATCTTGGGAGTGCCCAAGAGTAGGTTTATGTAGGGTTTTAGGTTTTGCTCATTGTAATAGGCGGATGCCTTCCCCATTTATTACATTAATGAGAATTATTGCTGAATTTAACTGTCTCTCTTTTTACTTTTGAGCAAACAGGTTTTGTATGAGTACAGTCTCTTTGATTTGGTTATCCTCTTACTTCTGGGTAAAAAGATTTTTGCATGAGTACTGTGTGATCAGGACGGTTGCATACTTTTGCTAGCGTGTTTTGTGTGAACGTTCATTTCGTGTTTTCGCACCCGAGGGGTTTTTTAACCGCACTTTTGGGGGAATCTTAGCTTGGCCTTAGAGGCTCTTGAGCGTTTCTTTGGGCGGTCGGCCCATTGCCCTTCCTTGGGACTTATGCGAGTGCTTTGCAGGTATAGGTCATGTCTCTTTTGAAAAGGAAAAATTTGTTAATGGTAAACAAAATGGCTACATTCGAGTAGCCTTGGTCAGGCTGAAAAGAAACAAAGTGATTACATTCGAATAGCCTTAGTCAGGCTGAAAGTAATAATCCCTAACTATGAAATGAACTGAGACGTGTGTAACTTGACTAAGAGGCGTTCCGAGCGTGCAAAGTGCATTTAGAGCTTAGGTGGAGGCTTGGCCCGAGCGGGCAAACTCCTGGGTTTTTCCTCTTGACTCTTTACCCTTGGGGGGTTCCTCGCATGATTCTTTGGGACCAAGGTGAGCGACCTTGATGGTCTTGGTTAGGCTTGCTGCATAGCATGCTCGCGCTAGTTTTTGATCCACCATGATTTCTCTAACCCCATGTGGTGTCGGGAATTTCATAGTGAGCTGTGCGGTGGACACTATAACTCTGAGTTTGTTTAGGGACCGTCGCCCTAGGATGGCGTCGTACACCGAATGTGCCCAAAGTTGTCCGAGCTAATATGATTCCTTCTGTAGGAACTTGAGCTCTCGAGAACCCTATGAGAGTGCCGGGGTACGACCTTATGTTGGCCTCGTCCAAACCGAGCTTCTTAAAAGTGTCGAATAAAAGACGTCTGTTGAGGATCCTTGGTCTATTAGGACTCGTTAGACTTCGTAATTGGCAATGACTACGGTCACTACCATTGGGTTGTCATGGATTGGTCCTTCGAGATTTGTGAGGTCGAACGTGATAGGGACCTTAGATTCTTCCCTTCTCTTCTTATGTTTCGGGGCATAGTCGAGGGCGAGTATGGAGCCTTCCACCCTTTTCTTATTTTGCAGTTGCGAAGTGGTTACTTTTTGCAATTCGCCTGCAATGACGCTGATAACCCCGCGAGTAGGTGCTTGGTCCCTAGCCTCCCTCGGATACTCCGTATCAGTTCTGCTCTCCTCCTTGATGTATCTGTCCAAATGTCCTTTACGGATCAGATCCTCAATATGATCTTTCAAGTGAATACAGTCGTTGTTCTCATGTCCGTAGTCTTTGGGGAACTGGCAATATTTGGTTTTTATCCACCAGCTTTCCAGTCTTCTGCCTCTTTATTTGTAGGGGAAATTGAGCATGTCCGAGTGGTAAATTTCTTCGAGGACCCCGACGTGGGATTTGTTGAGGGGAGTATAGCTGGTGAACCGTCCTCTGGGAGGCGTTCGAGGTCGTAGTGGTGAGCGTTTTCTATTATTTTTCTCCTTAGGATTTTGGTTATCTGTTGTCGTCTTCTCCTTCTTTTTCTCAGATCACTCCAGGTCGGATCTACTTATTAGGAATTTTCTCATTTTGTCCTTGGCGATCTGGGCGTTCTCCTCTGGGATGAACCATTCCGCACAATCCATTAGTTCTTGTAAGGTAGAAACGGGACACCTATTGGGTTCCCCGTAGAATTGTGAACATCGGAGGTCTTGCTTAATGACAAAGATTGCAACGGCATCTTAGAAGCCTTTGACTTGGAGCGAGAGTTTGGTGAAGCGGGCTAAGAAGGCTTGTAAGGTTTCCACTTCTTCCTTATGGAAGCTGATAAAGGAATCCTCATTCTTCTGGTATTCCTTACTGTTGGCGAATTGGGTGAGGAACTTCTGCGCCAGCAGCTCGAAGCTGTGGATGGAGTTTGTGGGCAGTAGTGAGAACCACCTTAGAGCTGCTTCCTTTAAGGTTGAGGAGAAGACTCGGCATTTCTGACCATCCGTCATGCCGAGTATTGACATAGCCGAATTGAAAGTGTTGATGTGATCTCGTGGATCAGTCTCTCCGCCATAAGGTTTTATACGAAAAGGCATCTTGAAACCTGTGGGCCCATGTTCGTTCATGACTTGCTGGGTGAAGGGGTGCCTCCATTTCCCTTGGAAGTCGAAGTAGGGCCAATGATATTATCCTGAGTGAGTAGACATGCCGTAGGGGGGTGTACGGTTTTTAGGCTCCTGCCCAAGGCATATCTAGATAAGACCCTAGTGGATGGTTTCGGATAGGTGGTCGCGGGTAATCCTCAGGCGGGTGCACTGCTTGTCCGGCGACCATTGTTGGCTCAGGTGGGATCGGTGTCGAGGGAGTTGGTGCTGTTAGCGATAGTTGTGCAAACTCCATGGGCAGAGTTCCAAATTGTATTGCGGGCAAGCCGGTAGGGTCATTGGAAGGGCCTGCATGTGCGTTATACAGTGCTACAGGTATTTGGACGCCTATGTTTGCTTGGGAGCGGTTTCTGTCCTCCTCCCATTGTTGTTGACGTATGGCCCCTATCTCTGCCTCGAGTCGGGCTAACTCCATCACCCGCGATGTCCTCATCAGTTTGGTTATCTCTTGGTTTTTAGCTGAAGGGCATGGGTTATGCGGCATGCCGTAGGGATGTTGAGAGCATGCTTCCTCCCTGGCTGATGGTGTGTGGACTACGGTTTTTGTAATAGGCACTTGCGCCAGCGAGGTGTTATGTGGCTGGGTTGTGTTCGAGTTGCCTACTTCTTTTGTGTCAACTTTAACCGTCCCCTGTCAATTCCTTGTGTTGCGCCTTGGAGCGCTTGTGTCGGTCGTGGCCGTAGGAACGTTTGAGTCGACCATTTCTAGATTTTTCCTGTATGTAAAGAGAATGCGGGTTTCTGAGTGTTAGGTGGATAGTCCTACTCCCTGAAAAAAAATGTCGTTTAGCGGTAGAGTGCGCAAGGCATTGTGGTCTGAGGAAGACCGCAGTGGGCGCCAATGTAACTATCATTTTTGGTTCAGACAATTTTGAATTTTTAAATAAGGACCGCAAGGGGTCTTGACCTTGGGCGACTTGTCCTTAGGTGGAAACCTAGTTGCCTACGTACCCTTGTGAAGGGATCAAAGTCAACATAGTTTGCCGTGATAACGTCCGTGAGAGCCGTTCAGCAAGGTAGTTACCTGTATGGGGCCGTCTGCGGCTAGGACGTGTGTAAGGTACTCCGGGCGGGTGAGCCACTCGTAGGAGGTTGCCTTAGATTATGAGAGAGCCAAGGTCTCTAAAAGCTGTTGGGAGCTCTGCTGGTGGAGCTCTCCGGGATGGAGATATGTCTACTAACGACTGAGCTTAGTGGTGCCGTTGGTTAGGCTCTTGAATTAACTAGGAGGTGTATTGCATAAGGAAAACTAAGTGTAGCTTTTGTGTAATCAGAGTTTGTGTTACTTGCCACTTGTCCGGATGTCCCTGAGTCCCCCGGGTGAGGGCCTTTTATACCAAGTGTGGGGAAAGACGTGGTCGACCCACGTTCCTGCTCGACGTGGGTCGTCCCACAATGCTTGGAGGTTTCCCACGTCCATTGGACGGGAGCTTAGAAGGATAGACGTGGGTACCGGCCACCCAGGAGGTCAATGAGTGGTGTCACGTGTCACTAGGGCAAGCTACTGCGGACCTTCTGAAAGGCCAATGCCACGTGTCCCTAGGGGAAATATTCCATAGTTACAACAACCAATGAAATTCTCACCTTCGAGTAATGGGGCAAGATCCCGCACACCATTATGTTTCATACACTTTATCTTTTCATCCAAAGCATTAATCCAATTTCGAGAGTTTGAACTTTCCATGATGTGATGGAAATTAACCGGTTCATTTCCCATCACTCCAATGTTAGCATCATGTTCTTAAAGAAATACAATATATATAATATAATCATCCGAGATCCCACTTTTCCTTTCTCTAGTGGATCTTCTTAATGGCAATGGTTATTGAGGTTGTAGAGTTTGTTCTTTTGGAACACCTTATTAAACTAAATTGGGAAGACTAATGTCATTGTTTCGATCCAAAGTTGCTTCTTGAACAATGTCAGGTATAGTAATCTTTTTTTTATCATTCTCAATAGCAATTAAAGGAATATTAACATAATCCCTTTCAAGAAAAATCCTTAACCCTATCCCCCCGGCAAACTCAACATACTCAAAGAACTGAACATTATTCGTCTCGATTATAGACTTAATCATGGCATCATAAAATTTGTAACCCTTGGATCTTTCAGAGTATCCAAAATTTAGCAACTAACAGTTCTATAGTCCAATTTCCTTTCATTTTGCCTATAAGACCTTGCCTCAATTGGACATCTCCATATGAAAACGCTTTAGACTAGGCTTCTTGCCCGTCCAAAGCTCATAATGGGTCTTTTCAGTTGCCTTAGTCAGAACTCTGTTGAGTATGTATACTGCGGTTCTTAATACCTTTGGACACAAGTATCTCATTTCTCCTTTCGGAGATATAACCTAATCTCTTATGTCACAATGAAGCTGAATTCTTATTGGTTAATTTGTATTTTCCACCTATTATACGTTAACATGTATATATAGAACCTTTAAACGATGCAATAGTGTCAAGAAAATAAAGATTATTGTCTCTCAACAAAAATCAGAATAAATAATTTTTTTTGAAAGAGACCAAATTATTTATTTCCACATGAACAATAACAACCAAACTTGTCCAATGTTGAAATAAGAATTTAATTTTGTTTAAAAGACTATACATCAAAAGTCTCAATCAAATTCAATTAAAATATAGTTCATAACAATAATCTAAATGTTCCAATTGCTTCGAATTCTACTGATTTGTCATCCCCATCATAGATGTATCTTTCACCATCATTAGGATTTTGACAATTTAGGAAATCCTGCATAGACACAATGATGTGAGTTGTTACACCACAATCTGTCCACCATTTGTGTCTAAGCACCAAAGTCAAATCAACCTTAGGATGAACGAAATTAATTAAGAATCAAAACCCTTCCTTGCATGCCAACCATGAGTGTTGATATGTATTCCAATATATACTATATAGTACATATAATACCAAATTCAATTATATATATATATAACTTGATGGACCTTTGCCAAACAGTAAAAGTTTCAATTGTTTCATGTAAGAACATGAAGTATAAATTGACGCAGCTTTTTCTTGTCCATAAAAGAAATCAATGCAAGATGGAAGTTACTTTTGTGGCATGCGAATTAAAACCCATGACGCAAGTTCAAGATTTTAATTTACTCTAAAACTAAAATGTATGTCAAAACCTAAAATTTTTGTATTCTTAATTTATATAATCTAGTAATTTTAATTCCTAATGATTCAACATGAATTAGGCTCTGATATCACTTGATAAGAAAATCCCCAAAATACATAAGACGTAATTTACCCACATGCAGTTCCATAATGTCAAATCATCAAGAAAATAAATATGAAATTGAAAGCGGAAGCTTACCTGAATTCATAAAAGTTCTTCGGTCTTGTGGCTATAGGTCTTTCGAATTAGTAAGCATGATTTTAAGAGACTAGGGTTTCTCTCTTTTCCGGTGATGGGATTACAGAAAAGAGTCACGCTTATAATGTGGGGACCATAACCCTAATATAGTTGGAATCCTAATTGGATTAGGAGTCCCAATTTCTAATTTAGCCCACCATAAAATTAGAAATCATATGAGAGTATCTACACATATGGGCCCATACTTTACAACATTATTTAGGCCCATTAAACTTAACCAAATTAAATCACTTTTAATTTGGGCCAGACACTTTTCTAATGATAGCATTTGACATACAATATTTTATTTAATATATATAAGTCCATAAATACCTAACATCTTAACCATTTATCAAAGCTTACGGCCTATTTCCAGAAAGAGCTTCAACTAACACTATTTTATAATGATTAGTATACAAAGAATAAAATAGGGGAAATGTAAAACAGGAATTCACAAGTTATAAGAAATCCTAAAAGCTCTAAATTTCAGAACTCAAAGAATAATAAAGTCAAGCACCCTCTCAAATCAAATGTTCCAACATTCAACAAATGATGTAGAAAATAAATAAAAGACAAACACATGGTTAAGTTACGTTCTTGACCAAAATTTCATACCCCAAATCAGCATTATTTCACCACAAAATAGAAATTACTAAGGTTAAGTTGTGTTCATGACCAAAATCTCGAAGAATTGGTTTTACAAAGAGCATGGCTTGAGGCGTATAAATCATCCTACGTCAAAGTCAGCTATAACTGAATGCTTCATGATTATTTATGGAATCTCTAGCAGAGTTCAGAGTACAGCGCCTCTTCCATCTTTGCAACTCCATTTCTCTCTCACCCTCTTTGTGTTTTCTACTCACCTTCGACCACCCGTACTTGTCTAGCTCCTATATGGTGAGCTATAGCTGTTGCGTTTGTAACGTCCTAGTTTCTTAATTGATTTTATTTGCGGAATTAGGTTATTTAACTTAACTTTTAAAATCCCGGTCCAATTTTTTTCTTTTCTTTTTATGTGGGAGTAATAAAAGTAAAGTGTTACCCCAAGGATCGCTTACTCTCAGTTGGTTATTTAACCTAAGAAACAAGAAGTTACGTGTTTGTTACTCTCGCGCACTCCCAAAATTCATTTTCGGCACATACAAAGATTGTCAGGTGAAACGAGGTACTAAACCTCCATACATAACGTAATCAGCATATAGGCTAAGTCTACTGCAACATCCATACATATATACATGCATAAGTCTAATAGTTAGTGGCACGTAGGCCTAAATAGTTAGTATCACAATCCAAAATAGTGTGACTTCTAAGTGACTGCCAAAAAGAGTCAGCTCCCTGCTAGTTACCCATCATACACCCTCTCTAGGTCCCGGGGGTATTCTCTACCGAAGGGAAGAAGAAAAGGATGTTGACGGCCTTTAGAATTTGGAAGTAACCCAGAAAGGTGACTTCCAGCAACTCCACCTCAATCTCTAATAGCAGGAGGTACTTGGGCATCTCAACACACTAACGTAGTGAGATATAAAATCCCAGTAACGTAGATTACCAGTTTTATAAAAACTAATTAGTGGTTCAGCTGCATTACTAAGAATACAGAGAAAACTTCCTTCACAATTTAAATGCAGATATCAACTTTTTAACATCAATCACAAGATATTTCCACACATGAGTTCAGAATGTATGCTCATGCTGAAAAAGCTTTAAACAGATGAAATAACCATTTTCTTTCAAAAATATGCACGTTAACCACCACATGCACTTATCAGCCATGCTAAAAACCAGATCTCTCCAGGACCTGTACAACTGGCTAAACCATTACCATCAATGAAAACAATATAATGAAACAGGACAAAAATCGACTTACCATTTACCAATATAGTAAAGTCCGGCCATATAAGGCACAGGAATTACCTAACATCCCAGGGCGTCCCCCGGTGTGCGCACAAAGTTAGAACCTTAGGATCACTAGTCCCGTACTGGATTATCTCCTCACTAGTTGCTAGACAGCTACGTCCCGGACGCATTCCTAGCCAGCCTAGTGTGTCCTTTCCATACAGATCAAATAATATAATATAGGTTTTTCCACAGGTAATGTTTATTCAGTTGTCATTCACTTGTCTCTCCATGGCATATTTATAGTTTTGCCCCTCCAGGGCATATGCATTCATTCACATATGCATGCTAAAATACCTGCCCCTCTAGGGCTTATTAGTTCACAGATGCTTGCTAAAATACCTGCCCCTCCGAAGTTTATCAGTTCACAGATGCATGCTAAAATACATGCCCCTCCAGGGCTTATCAATTCACAGATGGATGCTAAATCTCAATTTCAGAGTTGGATGCCATACACTTAAATAGCCTGATTAAAACAGGACAACTTGCATTTAGTCAACTTATAAGTTAAACAAAGTCAACCACAACGTCAAATATGACTTGTACAGCAAGCAACGTACATAACTTTTCATACAGGCATCCAAAAGTCTTGAAATTTCAACAGAGGCATCTTTAATACACATTTAACAGTTTCAGGAAGTTTTTCGAGAAAGAATTACATTTTGTCCCTCAATTTCACAATTCTTTATCAAAAGGGTCCTTTTCTCAAAATAAGGGAAATCAAGGCAAATTCAAACATTTTAACTACATCTAGCCACAAAATCTAGTCAATTAGGATCTACTACACACATCCAGAAAGATTCCAACAGAATTCAACTAGAAATTGGGTCAGAATAAGAATATTCATATTCTTTCTAGTTTTTCTTGCAAAATGGTCCCTATTAAGACCCAATTTCAATTCTGGGTTGTTTCAAGTTGAAACCAAGATGCAGCAAGTTCCTAAGGACCATTTGTGACCTGCTGGTATAGTTTTCACAGTAAAATTCAACACAGAAACCACACTTTTGCAGCAAAATTCACTTCTTTAAAAATTTCTCAAGAAAAATGGATTTAGTGTCTAAATAGGGTTAGAAACCATTCTGACCACTCCCATCCCTGTGCATAGCACCCCAATATCCCATAAAATCAAAATGGATAGGTGCCTGCCCTCAAATAACTTAGGTCACCCAGTTCTCAATAGAAATGAAAAACACAATGTTTTATTTCATTTTAGTCCCTCTCACTAGCTCTTTTATGTTCTGGCCTTTATCAAACCTTAATTAACCGTCCCTCACCAGACTAGGGTCAATTATGACTTGCACAAAAAGTGAGTGTAATTATATCAGATCAAGGATGGAATTTGTGAAATGTTTTTGTCAACCTTCTAAAAATTAGTCCACTTAAAGGATTTTGGTATTCTCAAGTCTAAGCTAAATGCTTTTGGTACCTTTACCCTTCTGGAAATACCCTTAGGAAGTCTTGAGAGTGGGAGGAGTTGACCTACCCTCTCAGAACCTGAGTACCCAACTTTTATAGTTGGATTTCTCACTTCTTGGCTTACTACAAGTTCAACTTGTTTCTTCTTGTATTCTAAAAGTGTCCTAGCCTCATGCTCCCTCACTACCTCATGACTTAGACACCACAAACCCAGAGAATCAAACTTAGGGCTCAACTAGCAGTTCCTTTACCTAAAACAGTACAGTTACCCCTAATTCCTACCATTTGTGCCTTTACTTACTAATTGGGTGGTACTCTACTGATTTTCCAGTGTATCCTCATGTTTTAAAGCTTCCAATGACATTAATAAGACAGAAAATAGGATTCCCCATGATTTGACAGCAAGGAAAATTTCCTAGAACCTTACAAGTTCATTTTCTTCCCAATTACAACACCTAGATTATTTTGACATAACCAAAAGGAAAATCTCAGTAGTTAGAGGTCCAATAATTTCATAAAAGTAGTACCAGCATTAAAACAAAATTAATAACCAAGACTCAGCAGGTATACCCAACAGAAACTTCATGAAAATACCCATTTTAATTGTACATTGGTCAAAACTAGAAACCTTGTAAGTGAACTCAGAGCATTTTAGTTATTGAGAGGTTTAACAAAATATGTGGAAGGCACACATATCAGTAAACAACAAGCTTAAAGGATTCCTCAGCAAAATTCAAGTCAAAACAGCATCACAAGTCCATAACACTCTCATTTTAAAACAAAAGTCTAGTCCATCAAGTTTCATACTGTAAATTAGCATCCCTAAGGTCATTCAAGGAGCTACCAGCTACCAATTTGTAGTTTGATAGTAGACAGACAGTAGTTTGACAGCAATTTGACAGTAAGAAGAAAAAAAAAATCAGAAAAGAAAGTAACTTGGCAAAGGCAAATTCTCAGCTCTTTAATTGGGGATTTCTCACTACTGAAACAGAAGCTTAAGTAGGTGGTTAGATCAATTTTCTAACACTTTATAATCCTAGTATCTATCACTAAGTTATTCTGAATCGGTTCGAAACTCAGCCCTCCAAAATTTGCATAACACAACAAACACACATTCTACACCAGAAACAGAGTTTTAACCATTTTCAGTGAACTTTCGAGGCTTTGATCATCTGTACGGGAAACTCTAACGGGACATGAAATTGGGGTTTTTTAAATTTCATCTTCCTAACTTTCTTTTTACTACTCACACACTTAAATTGGTTAAGAAACGAGAGAGTTATGCTCTCTGGAAGCACCCCTGCCCAAAACAGAGCTTCACATGACATCAACGAGAAAGAAAGTCATAGAGTCTCATACCACCACCATTGATGGATGCTCTTGACTCAGAGATGGAGAAGGAAGGGTAACCCTACGTTACCTTGAGTTTTAAGAGAAGAAACGCAGGTTTGAGCTTCTGAATTGCTTGGGCAAGCTTGATGAAAACAACACTTCTTGAGGGTGTGGGTGTCACTAAGGTTCTCTTCTCCTCCCTTTGCTTCCAGCTGCTAACCACAAGCCTCCCGCCTTCTTTCCTGCCTTAGCCTTCTTCCTGGAACTTACTCTCACCTTGCTCTCAGTTTTCTCTTTCAGTTTTCAGCTGATCTCCCTCTCTCTCTCAGTTTCACTCCATATAAAGGAGCTCAAAGCATGTGAGGCTGAAATGATTAAGGAGTGAGGTGTCCAGCTACTGGTAACTGTTAAACAACAGTAGGACACCTAATGGGGTGTGCTGGCGGGGCTTAGGGGCTGTTTGGGTGGCCTAAACATTGTTTAAGTCTCGGGTGGGGCTTGCTTAAGTGAAATGGTTTAAGTGGCCTCTTGATTGAGTTGGAACATGGCTAATTTCGTTTTTCAAGTTTTAATTCTGATTATTTTACTTTGTATATGGTTTCCTAAAGTTTTTTGCTACAGTTAAGGCCATAATTGGGTGGTTAATTGGCTCTTAAAGTGGTAATTTCGGTTACTAAGCCATGGGTAGCATTAAAGGGGTTAATTTGACATTAAATTCTTATTTAGTTCCCTTTTAAAATTGTGTAAGTTGCCCAATTTTCTTAATTCTCTATCAAGTCTCGTGGTTGGTACTTAATAGGGCAGTTTTTGAGTGTCTTTGGGTGGCTAAATTAGGCTTTCTTGGGCTTTAAGTAAGCTAGGGTGCCTTATTTGCAATTTTTCATTTCTATCTTTTTAGTCCCTTAATGTCTACTTGAGAAAATGTGACAATTCAGGACTTTACTTGAGGCTGGGGTCCCTTAGTCAAGTCTTAGAGAATCTTTAGAGTGTCTTATGGTACTTTCTAGGGTCAAACAGGTTTTCTTCACTCTTTTTAACTCAATAAAAGAAAAAGGGCTAAAACTAGGTTTTTCTTTCAATTTAGTCCCTAGGGTCTGGGTTTGTGTTCCTTTGGCACTTTTTCCCAGATTTTTGGGTCTCCTGAGCTCTAACTAAGGCTTCTAATCCTATTTACAAGCAAAAACCAACACAAACAGGTTCAATCAAACACACATCAAAAGTCAAACAGAGAAATCCTGGTCAAAGTTAGGTTTAAATTTTCAGGATGTTACAGCGTTCACGAATATCTGTCCGTGAGTCTTCTTGCGGCTATGAGTGCTTACTTGAGTTTTCATTCGAATGCGTCTATGTTCCTCCCACCATCGGTTGAAGCGTCCATCCCTAGCTTATGATTCTAAATCCTTATGGTCAGCGGATCTAGGGTTATGATTCTAAATCTTTACCGGTTGGCGAATTTAGGGTTTATAATTTGATTAAATAAATTTAGCAGTTGCGGGTCAGGGTTAATGGGCTCAAACTAGATACCTCTTTTTTATCATTTAATTTTATAAATATAATTTGGTTTTTCAAAATTAAATGTGTTCCTCTAGCTTGCATACATCATTTTAATGCAGTGTGACATCCCTAGCTTGATGTGTACCTAGGCCCTATGGGTGGTTGTCGGGGTTACCTTCGGATGAAAAGTTTCGATAAGGTGTTTCTAAATAATCTTCTTCTATCTATCTTTTGAAAACTAGCAGGGATAGCAAATTACATAGACCTCGATAGGATAATCTATTTTCTTTAATTGCTTGTTTATTTTCTTATTTGTCGTTCTTAGATTCACAATCCTTTTCTTGTTTTATTCCTAAAATACTTGACCTTTTTAACCCGATTTAATTATTTTAAATGCATAGTTATTCTGGAACTACAAAATGTTCCATGTGATTCGACCCTAGGTTTGCACTATACTGCATTACTTAGGAATTTATTTGATCCTGACTTACGACGAGTCAAGGGGCATTATTAGCACGTCTAAAAATGCCTTCATCAAATTGGCACCGTTACCGGGCAACTGATTGCTCAACTTAATTCGAATCACTTCGAATCGAGGTTCCAACCAGTCATCATGGTTTTTTTTTTTGATAAAACCAGTCATCATGGTTGGGATACCCCTAGAGGTTATTTAGGGGATTTGAAAGGTTAGGGGCTTTCTGGACTTTTTCCTCGCGTCTCTTGACCTTTCAATCTCCGTGCCTTTTGGTTTGGCACAGTACACTTTTTATTCGAAGCGTTGCTCTAATTTTCCCCATTCTCTGTGATTTCCCTTCTCCGCCATCTCATTTAGGGTCTAATTTTCTCTTGCTCATATTTCTTCCAATCACTCTGATGGCTTCTTCTAGTGTCGTTGCTCCTCAGCCCCGGTTAATACGCAAAAGAGTTTACCATTTCTGACTTGCCGAACAACAATCACGAGTGGAGGTCGAACTTCTTCAAGGTTTTTCCCAAGAAAGGTGTATACTAGCCTTGAATACGTCCTGAAGAATGGCGTCCATGTTTCCCTGTTAAGTGGTCAAATTCGAGCTTCTGAGTATTGTTTGACTGGGAGGAGTATGAGGAGAATGTTTTTGGGTGTCTAAGGGGGACAAAGGTCAACGGCGCATCTTATGGTAAGTCTTTTAATCTTGGTGACGTTTTGTTTCAATACATTTTTTTCTTCCTCTGACTGATTTTTTGCTCTAGGGCTAACCCTGAGCGATATTCAAGGGAGATTAGATGCTTCGACTAGTGAATGTCAGAGAAAGACGGCTGAAGATTCTCTTGTGTCTCGGAGGCAAAGTCGAAAACGAGGGCGAGCCCGAGCCGAGAATCGCCATGATACAAATGCGAACACTGAGAGGCAGGTTGGTGGTGGTGACACCCTAAATCGCCGTGGTCGTCGAAGGATTCTTTATACTCCCATACCCCCCAAAGAGATGCCCGTCAAGTTTTTGGGTGAGGGAGTCTCTTTCAAAGGAAAATTGATACTTTTTTATGCTGAGCTGGTCATATTGGCCCATCAGAACTATCCGATGGACTATGGGGATGATTATGTCTTAGAGCATATGACTAAGGAAGCCATGTTGTTGCTCAGTCGCCTGGCGGGCTTCGCTTATCAGTGGGAGTAGGCATTTTATTTTGAATTTTGTTTTGGTCTCTCCTAGTTTTTTTAATTTGAAAAGATTTTGCAGGGAGTGGTGGAGAAGTTGCTTGACGAAAACACTCGGTTGGGCGATAGGATAAAGGAGTTAGAGGATGAACTCGCGAGGAAGAATGCATAGATCAAGATAGATCACCGCTTGGATTTCTTGCATTTTGCCAACTACGGTATGCAGAATGGCATTGTGCAATTGGAGGATTTGATGGGCCTCACGGTTGCTCCGAAAATAAGGGTGAAACTTCATCCATCATTGGAGAGGTTTGGGAATGGGTTCCGAGTTCTCCATCGTCCTGATCCTCCTTTGTAGATAGAGGATTATTCTATTGACCCGAATCCGTATTGGGACGCTTAGGTAGTGCCGGCGGCCGATTTACAATCTGGCGATCAGATCGAAGAGTGGCCAACTTCCCTGAATTTTTCCCAGGGTGAAGATGCTTAAGGGTATTTTTTTGTATTTTGGAGGCGATAGACCTCGTTTTTTGTAAATATATATTTTTTGTATTCGGAGGCGGTAGGCCTCCTTTTTGTATATACGGGGTAAGTGACCCCCTTTTTTTGTAAGTAAATGAACAAGGAATTTGACTTAATACAATAGTTGATCAATCGTGTTGTGTATGAGATTTTTATTAATCGTAATGAGTACATGAAATTCCCTGGCATAGGATAGCAAATTTGTCACTAAACTAAGACAAAGTGAAGTACTTTTTAAGACTACTACCATTCCAAGTATTTGGTACATGCTCGTCTGACAAGTGGGCTAATTCCCGTCAGAGGCAATCCCGATAAATCTACAGGGGCATTCCCAGTTTGGTGCAAGCTTCCGATGGAGGTGATGTCATTGGTTGTTAATCACTATTCGCATGACTAGGTCGCCTTTCTTGAATTCGTGTACGCGTACACTTTGGTTGTACTTTTGAGCGAGAAGCTGCTTGTAAGCGGCAGTTTTTAGTGCTACAGCTTCCCTGCCTTCTTCATCTACATCTAGACTATTGAGAAAGTTTTTTGGGTTTGCGTCGGAATAGTTTAGTACTCAATCTGAGGGTACTTCGATATCGGCTGGGACTATAGCTTCTTGCCCGTAGGTTAGAGCGAATGGTGTTTCCCCTGTCACTAAGTGAATCGTTATCTGATAGGACCATAGGACTGAGGGGAGTTCATCTACCCAATCTTCCTTTGCCTCTTCTAGGCATTTTCATAGTCCCACGAGTGTGATTTTGTTTGCCTACTCGGTTTGACCATTGGTCATCGGGTATTCGACTGAGGTCGTCTGATGGTCGATGTGCCATTCTTTGCAAAAGTCATTGAAATTTTCGCTGACTAATTGGCAACCGTTGTCAGTGATCCAGACATGAGGAGGACCGAATTTGGATATGATGTTTTGCTATAAGAAGTTTTGGACGTTTTCGGATCCAACGGTGGCCAGATGTTCGGCTTTGATCCATTTTGTGAAATAGTCGACCGCTATTATGATGAATTTCCTTTGTAGCGTACTTTGTGGAAGGGGTCCAAGTATATCCATCCCCCAAGTGTTGAATGGACAAGGGGATTTGATAGGTTTTAGCTCGCCAGGAGGTTGGTGTATCAAGCTAGCGTGCCACTAGCATTGGGCACAATTTGTGACTAATTTTTTTAATCTGCCCTCATTGCGGGCCAATAGAAACCCGAGAGAAGTTCTTGTTTGCGGAGGGCACCCGCAAATTGATGGGTTCCGCACACACCTTTGTGAATTTCTTGGAGGACAAAGTTGGCGTCTTCAAGTGGAATACACCTAAGATGTGGGGAAGAGAATCCCTTTTTGTACAAGTCTTGTCCCAGATGAAATATCGAGCTGCTTGCCTCCTTATTGTTTTGGCCAATTCCCTTTCTTCGAGTAGTGCACCCTTTGTTAGATATGTCTTTATCGAAGGCATCCAGAAGTTACCGATTGCTATTGGTAGCATGCTTGGAGCTATGTTGGGCTCTTGCAATGTCGTTCGCAAGATCGTTTTGAGACTTGGATGACTTGGGGTGGTGGCTAGCTTGGAGAGGGCATCAGCTTGAGTGTTTTAGCTTCGCGGTATCCGAGTGTTCAAGTCGTTCGAATATGCTGATTTCTTGTATGGTGCGTTCCACGTATTTGGTGATGGTAGCGTCTTTTGCCTCGAATTCTCCATTAAGTTGTCTGGCAACTAATTTTGAATCGCTAAATAGCTTGACCCTTGAGGCGCCTAGGTCATGAGGTAGTGGTAGTTCGGCTGTGAGTGCTTAATATTCAGCTTGATTATTCGAGGCTGGGAATGTGAAGCGCATGGTTTGTTCCACTTTGATTACGTCGGAGCTCTCAGCTATGATTCCGACACCCGCGAATTTCCCGATTGAGGAGCCGTCTACGTAGACTAGCCATGGGAATTTTTCTTCCTGTGGCTCGCATATCGTGTCAGTTTTTGTTTTTATTACCGGGGGTCCCCCTTTTGGCATTCTGACGGAGGCATTTCGACAATGAAATTTGCTAATGCTTAGGCTTTGATCACCCGCTGAGGTTAATATTTGATGTCAAACTCGAAAAGTTCAATGGTCTAGTTTTTCATTCATCGTGCTAAATCTGGCTTTTGTAGTATTTGTCGTAGGGGCTGGTCGGTCCGAACCATAATCGTATTATGTTGGAAGTAGGGCCAAAGTCTCCTTGCTGAGTGGACGAGGGAAAGTACTACCTTTTCCACTCGTTGGTACCTCAATTGGGCTCCTTGCAAGGCATGGCTTGTATAATACACTGGGTTTCATTCAACTCCTTCTGCCCTCATCAAGGCTGAGCTTACGGTGTGGTCGGAGGTGGCCAAGTACAACACTAAGGTTTATCCTTTTATGGTTTTTGCTAGTATCGAAGACCTAGCCAAGTAAGCTTTAAGGTCTTGGAAGGATTTTTCACACTGCTCCATCCATTGGAATGCTGGTGCAGTTTTAGGATTTTGTAGAAAGGGAGGCATCGATCGGCCATTCTTGACAGGAACCTATTGAGAGCTATTAGTGTCCCATTGAGTCTTTGTACATCTTTGATTGATCGAGGAGGCTCCATATTTAGAATGGTTGTGCATTTCTTTGGGTTGGCCTCGATTCCTCTTTGTGTGATCATGAAGCCTAGGAACTTACCTACTGATACTCCGAAGGCACATTTTGTTAGGTTCAACTTCATTTGGTGTTTTTATAGGACCAGGAAGATTTCCTCCAGGTGCTACAGGTGTTGCTCAACCTCCAGGGATTTGACTAACATATCATCAAAATAAACTTTGAGGTTCCGGTTGATCTGCTCCTTGAAGATTATGTCCATCATTCTCTAATAGGTGACACCTGCATTCTTCAGTCTGAAGGGCATGACTTTGTAACAAAAAACTCCCCTATCCGTGATAAGGAAGTTTTCTCTTGATCTTTCGAGTTCATCTAGATCTAATTGTATCCTAAGAAAGCATCCAAGAAACTCAGTAACCGATGTCCTGCGGTTCCATCAACCAGCTTGTCAATATTAGGAAGCGGGTATGCGTCTTTTGGGCAGGCCTTATTTAGATTGGTGAAGACCACGCACATCCGCCACTTTCCGTTGGCCTTTTTTACCATGACCTCATTAGAGAGCCATTTTGGATATTTTGATTCTCATATGAAGTCGGCGTCAAGCAGCTTCTGTACCTCCTCATTGATTGCTTGTTGTCTTTCTTCACCGAAGTGTTGCTTTTTCTAGCTAACACCGAGGCCGTCTTCATGTTGAGAGAATGACAGATGAGTGCTAGGTCTATCCTGGGCATATCTGCAGCGCTCCAAGCAAACACGTTCTTAAACTTTGTGAGCAACTTCTAAAGCTTTTCTTTGGTTGCCTAATCTAGAAGAGCTCATATTTGGATCTCTCTACTATTTGCTTTGTCTATGCAAACATTGACAAGATCTTCCGTGGGCTGTGGGAAAGCTCCCAATATTTCATCCCGCAGATCTACCACTTTGGGGGCACTCCTAGTGTGAGTCTCAGGCTCACCTCTTCTGGAGAGATCTGCTAGATTGAAAGTGCAAGCTTCTTCCCTACCTGTTCGCATTTCTCCTATCCCTCAAGATATAGAGAATTTTATTGACAAGTTTGCAGTGGATATAACCACCTTGAGTTTGTTAAGGGTCGGGTGACCCAGAAATACATTATACGCCGATGAAGCTGTTTATACAGCGGACTCAACTTTGGTGCGAGCAACTCTTGGGGGGACCATGTCCGCAGCTAATCCGGGATCTATTAACACCCTCTTGACTTTGTATCTTGAAATGTTGGCTAAGATGATTATTGGCTCATCATTTCCCGTTGTCTCGTCTATTTCTTCAAAGGCCACGAGTTGTGTCCATCATTGTCATTTGTTTTGGTCGTCGGTAGTGACATCTTGTCGTTCGTGCAACGACTTGAGGGGTCTACTGTTGTTGGCCATATGAGTACTACCTATTAAGAGAATTAGACGAACAATGGGTTTCCAAGTGTTAAGTATATACTCCTACTCCCCAAAAAAGAAATGTCGTTTAGTGGCAGAATGCGCAAGGCATTGTGGTCTGAGAAGGATCACAGTGGGCACCAATGTAACTGTCACTTTTGGTTTAGAAAATTCATAATTGAAAATAAGGACTGCAAGGGGTCTTAACCTTAGGGGACTTGTCCTTAGGTAAGGACCTAGCACCTAGGTGCCTACATACTCTAGGTAAGGGATCAAAGTCCATATAGTTTTAAGGGAAAACATCCATAGGAGCCGTTAGGCAGGAAGGTTACTTGTGGTCGCTGTGTGCGGCTAGGACATGTATGCTACTCCAGGCGGGCTAGCCACCTATTGGAGGTATATCGTATGTGAAAGATAAGAGAACTGGGATCTCTAAACAGTGATTCAGATGAGAGAGTAAGTGAACTTTGTTATCTGTCGATTAGACTTAGTTAAGTCCCGCAAGTGAGGGTTATTTATGCTTGATGTAGGGAGGAACGTGGTCGACCCACGTTCTTGTGAATAGTGCTCAACCCATGTTCTTTGAACTTTCCCCACGTCTCTATTACGGGAGAGTATGTGGGACGTGTGGCTGAAGGCCACATATAAAGTCATCAAGTGGTGCACGTGTCACTGATCCGTGGTCTGGTTAAGCTTCTAGAAGACTAGTGTCACGTGTCCATAGGAGGGAATATTATGGAATTACAAAATGCATCAAGAGATTCTATGATATTATTAAACAAACTAATGCCTCACTGGGTCAATCAACTTAATCTACTATTATCGCAATAAGAGATGCAAGCAATCAAGAACCCAAAGAATAGAATTGTATTGAATTCCAAAAGCCAGAAAACCTAAGTACCCTTTCGTATAAACCCAATCTTTACTAATTCGCTATGAGGAATCTAGCATATTGATACACGTTCATTCATGGTTGAATGTAGCAAGATAAATATACGAAACATAGCAAATACAATCGTAAACTTCAGAGAGGATAAATAGAAAAACAGAATGGAATTAACAAACCCTAATGAAGAGCCATTGGATCATGCCTACGTTAGTTCTTTCGTGTTTTGTTCTTCTTTTAGGCCCTGCTACTAGTTCTCGCTTTGGTTTCGGCTCTTGTACTAGGAGTCTGTCTTCCCATTGATCCATGTTAAGCTTGTAGTACTCAACAAACATCAAACACATCTATCCAATATTCCACAAATTTTGCAGATAATCAAGAATATATATAAATAGTGCATTTTATGGGCATTTTATAACATTTTTGGCTCTACTCCTCATGTCAAATTATTCAACCTTTTTGGTGAAAAATCATATGTTTTTATCTATAATTTATGCTATTTGACACACTAAAGTTAGGTTGATTTTGGGTGCGATCACTCCCCCAAAAGCAAGTTTCTCCTTCCACTTAAAATCTTTAAGCAGAACCTACAGATCAGTAAGTCTGAAGGGAATACTGAATGTACCCGAGAAAGCAAGTTCCTCCTCCCTGCCAGAATATTCAAGGAGAGCCTGCACATTGGTAAGCTAACAGGGAATACTGAATGTTCCCTAAAACTCAGGCCTCTCCTTCTATAGGGAATAGTGAATGTTCCCTAGAGCACAAATATCTATTGTCGCTTTGTATATTCAAGGAGAATCTGAAGCCAGATTAAGTATCTAGTTGTTTCTTTTTCTGGTTATCCTAAATTTTGGTAGTCTTTGTAGGATAAGTGTGGGGAAAGAAACCTCTCCATAAGGGCGAAAGCCATTTTTGTTGTCTAAATTTCTTTTTATTCGATTTTAAATTTCTTTATCTTTCGTAAAATAATATAAAATATCCAAAAATATTTTACTAAGTAAAAATCAAGAATTAGAATAAGAAGTAGTATTCATGCATTTTATTTTTTTTATCTTTTTTTGAACTTTTATGCACTCGCCACGGAAAGCGCTTTTGCTTCGCCGCGGCGAGCGCAACCCAACAAATTTTTTTTTGAAAATTTGTTTTTCTTTATCGTTTTTTGGTATTTATCTAAGGTCTAACTCTTTCTTGAATGGCGGGTATTATTACACTACTTTATTCATGAATTTTCTTGTAGCTACATTGATTTATTTATTTATTTATCTTAATTAAGAATTAGGAATTTCTGTCTAATTCCCTGAATTAAAATGAGGAAATATTCTATCAACTTATTAGAATAAATCTTGCCAGCAGAATTTAGCTGTGTGATTATTTGAATCTTTCAGAATTAATTAGAAACACAAACATTAGGAATTTTAATTAATTCTTAGCTATGACTATGATTTTGTTAAACCCTAAGTTAGTTCATAATTTGTTGTTATTTTCTGAATTATTTATCACCCTAACAGATTGTCTTCATGCAGCTGCACATACAAAGGAGTCAGCTAGGAGTAGCACACTTAGATAACGCATTTTCTTTAATAAGTATGTTACTATGACTCCAACTAACCGCGATAATTAGTTTGATATTTATTTTGGATAATATTACAAATTTTGATTAATTTTGGTAAGTCAACCCTTGTTCCCCGTGTTACCATAGTCTTAGCAATTACATTCCTATCTTAGTGTTTTTTGTCCAGATTGATTTTGATTAAAAACTTTGTTCCTGTTGATCACCCCATACAAGAGTATTGTCCAAATGCATTGAGGACAATGCAATAATCAAGTGTGGGGAAGGAATCTGCACAGCAGGAATATTTATTTTAGCTTGTTTTTGTTGACCTTTTTTATTCTTTTATCCCATTTTCTTTAAAATTTAAAATTTAGGCTTATTTTAATTAATTTACCTAGGTTAGAAATTCACCCTGAGTTTCATGTCTAATTTATCATTTTTCTCTAATTCAAACATATTAAAAATCAGGATCCCCACTTGAATTTTAGCTTGAATGAGTTAGGAATTTAGGAAAAGGACAAAGGATAGGAATATTTAGGAAAGATATAAGTTTTTTTAAATTCTCTTTTGGGATAATAAGCAGCCTTTTAATTATTTTATTTTATTTTCTTTAACCTACAAACCTAGCAACCTAGCTATGTTTGTAAGCAGTCATCAGGCAGTTGATCAATGAGAGAGCCTAGCCGGTTGGAAGGAATTAAGCCTTAACATTAGATTTCATTTCATAAATATTTAGAGTGTGACCCGCTCATGATGATCTTCTTCTAGAACTTGTCCTAGGTCTTAATCAAAGCTTAACATGCATAGGAATATTGGACATGATAGAGGCATTCGTTTCTTGTACCCAATGCCCAAACACAAGATATATATATATATATATATATATATATATACCCCTAGCAAAATAAAAAAGGAACAAAAGTACAAAATAAAAAGTAAAATAAGGGGCTAAAAGGCTTATTCAAAAAAAAGGTACAAAAGTACAAAATAAAAAAGTAAAATAAAATCCGAAGGCATAAACAAGGTTCAAGGATGAAAAGAAAAACCTTAGTTTTTAAACAATCAAAACTTAGACTGTATGCGAGAGACTCCTGCTACTTTCTTTCTTTAAACAGTGAAAAAATATATAGCCTCCATCAGCAATGTTACAAACCAAAAAGACCTCTTGATCTTTTAGACCTATGCATTCATAGTGGAGATAGAGACCTACTACAAGCCTATGGTAAGAAGGTAACATGAGCAGGGTAAGAGTGAAAATTGCCCAATTGAGAGAGGTGAGCTTAAACAGTTATGCTTTGATCAAATTGCTAAAATATTGATTGATTACCTTACATGCCTATTTTTGCTAGGGTTGTTAGTTAGAGAATCTTTTTAATTGATTGGCTATAGACCTATCCTGATTGGATTTGGGAAAGTTTAAATCTTCCTTAGTACACCTTGACTACATTCTCAACTAGTTTCTTTGCCCTGGAATGCAAAGGGTCAAGTGTAGGGTTCTTATGACACCCAAATTAGACATGCTAACAGGTGTTATTTTGCTTAATATTGATAATAATAATTAGAAATATTACAGTAAAAGTCACTAACAGAATACATAGGTGTCAAAATTAGGAAAGTGATAAAAGTGGGTTTTTAGCACATTTTTTGTGATAAAACTATCTTTATAATTATTTATCATAAATCAGGTATTATCACGGATGTCTTGAGTTAATTTTAGGTCAAGCCGAAGCCATTGAGTCACTTGGGATTAGAGCAAAAGGACTGAATTGAAGACAGGAAAGCGGCAGGGACTAAATTGAAGAAGAGCAAGGAAGCAGAAGTCAACGCAGAGTCAACATAAATTATGGTTGCTCCCGCGGCAAGCATACAAGAATTCGAGGACGAGCAATTCAAAATTAAATTCAACCGGAGCAAGCTTAGAGAGTTCAATCGGGATCTGGATTGGAGGGTTTGAATTCATACTTCAAATAGAATTAGGAAACAATATTATTTTATGACAAATAATATTATTTGAAGTAGAATTGTATTAGGTTTCCTAATTGTAATTAGACTAGGATTCCCCATGTAAGTGCCAATAAATAGGCGGCACAAAGTCACAGTCAAATCATCCTAGGTTGTAGTCTAGCTTCTAGACTTAGCCTTATGTTCTTAGAACATGAGTAGCTAAGCCTTCTTCTAGGTTATCCTAAGGGTCGTCTATGTAGTTGCTGAAGTTATGAGCTTTATCTGTTACAGAAGTTATTTAGATTTTTACAGTTTATCAACCTCTAGTTATGATTCTAGATCCTTACCGGTTGGTGGATCTAGGGTTTATAATTGAATTAAATAGACCTAGCTATTGCGGATCTGGGTGGATGGGCTCAAACTAGATACGTCCTTTTTATCATTTATTTTTATAAAAATAATTTGGTTTTTCCAAATTAAATGTGTTCATCTAGTTTGCATACATCATTTTAATGAGGGTGCGACATCCCTAGCTTGATGTGTAACTAGACCATGTGGGCGGTTGTCAGGGTTAGCTTTGGATGAAAAGGTCCAATAAGGTGTTTCTAAATAATCTTCTTCTATCTATCTTTCGAAAAATAGCAGGTATAGCAAATTACATAGACACCGAAAGGATAATCTATTTTCTTTAATTGCTTGATTATTTTCTTATATGTCTTTCTTATATTCACAATTTTTTTCTTGTTTCATTCCTAAAATACTTCCTGATCTTTTTAACTCAATTTGATTATTTTAAAGGCATAGTTATTTCGGAACTACTGAAGGTTCCTCGTGATTCGACCCTAGGTTTGCACTATACTCCATTACTTAGGAATTTATTTGATCCTGACTTACGACAAGTAAGGGGGCATTATTAGAGCGTCTAAAAATACCTTCATCACTCATCCAATGTAACTAATAGAAATTCATCTGTCACATGAACTTCCTAGTTAATTGGGCCAACATTGAAGTGAATGGAAAGTGGTCAATCTCATGAGCTCAACTCAGCATCACCATTCCATTAGAGGTTCCAAACAACAACTTAACTAAGATTAATTGCAACCACACTTAATCAACGGAATTATTATTGGATTATAGTCATGAAGTACATGGATCGAGACTACTCCTAAAATGGTTTTATCATTTATAGGTAGCGGTTGAAGTACACTCGTGCTCCCTCCTTAAAGGCTCAAGATTCTGCTTTCGCTAAGCGAACAAACCCAAGGATGAGTCTACCATCTACCCACATGGACTCAAACTCTCACTGTCACTAAGGGCAAGTCAATGAGTAGAAAGAATATACCATGTAACATCGAAATAAATACGATTCTTCCATTATATAATTTTGTCTCAATCCTCCTCAAGGGAAGAGAGATTTAGCTTAGCATATGGGGGAGCTACGGAAGAGCATCCCCATATACATGGCCATGGAACAATAAAATAAAAGAATAAAATACAGGAAGAAAATCTAAAGAACAAAGTAAACCTACAAGCTACCCGTATCCTCCAAGAGGAGGACTCTAAACTACTTGCCTAAGGTGGGGGTGAGGCTACCTATTTATAGCCTCCAAACCCAAGCTCCAGGTCTTCAATTGGGCCTCTAATGGGTCAAAATGGTGCAATTGATCCCTCCTACTTTGTAGTAGTACTTGGATGTCGCGGTCCGAATGGGGTCCAATTGAATTTATATTTTACTAGATAAGCGTAGCAAGTGGCGCTAACCTAGGTTGATCTCTCAAGGAGGTTATCAAATGTTAAGGCCTTGGAAACTCAAGTGCTTAAGATTGAAAGTTATCCCAACTCTCTATCTGGACTTTCGTCGAACAATATGTAGGCGTATTTTTGGGGTTTTGATAGGAATGAAAAGGAAATAAAATAAAGACAAGAAAATAAAATATGCATATGTAGGATAGAGTATCCCCTTTTGGAGGACGATATGCGGCTATCATAGCCAGTGAATAGATGGAGAGAATCGTATCTCGATGTCCATTCTCCACAATTCATTCAATCAACCGATTGAACTCTTATGGCGCATCCGAAGCCGACTAGTAGAAATTCATTTGCCACATGAATTCCCTAGTGGACGGAGCAAATCGGGGGACGAGTTACGTGCATCCAATAGCGTACTACTATGCCATTGATGTACCAATGACTACTCAACCAAGATTTCTCTTGAGAGACATCATTGGAGTATAAAATTAATGGAGGAAATGGAGATCAACAAATGGATCTCACATTATCCATCTCTACATAGTTAAACTTCTTGAAACTCTAACAACAGCTCTTCAAAGACTAAAATCAAAGGATAATCAAAAGGATTATACCTAACTACATCTACTCCTATCATGGTTCCAACATTTCGTGGTAGTGGCCAAAGTACAGTCGTGTTCCTTCCTTGAAGGCTTGAATTTCCACATTACGTTAAGAGAATGTGCCCAAGGATGAGACTACCTTCTACCCTTTGGACTCGAGCATCTCGTTGTCACTGATTGCGAATCCAAGAGTGAAACAGATTAAAAGCATGAAAACATCGAAAATAAAATAAAGGCATGATTCTTCCACCTAGCCAACCACAGCTTAAGCTACATCTCAATCCTCCTGAAAGGGAAGAGAGACCTAGCTTTGCGTGTGAGGGAAGCTTCTTGATAGCCACCTCAACCCCACACACATTGCTAGAGGAAGAATGCAAAAGAAAAGAAAAGAAGAAGAGAAGACCTAATGTCTCTATTAAACTAAGAAAGACAATACAAGAATGTTTATGAGAGGTGTGTGAAATGCCTACCCCGTGGGGACACCCTATTTTTCCCAGGCTTAAAAATAAATAAAATACAAAAATACAAAAATATCACTCTTATGTCAAAAATAAGAAAACAAAAAAATGTTAGATGGCCTACTCCTAGTACTAATGGGCCAAGCCCAAAAAACTTAAGAAAAAAAAAACTAGAAGCCTAGGTTAAGAAAGGGAGAGGTGGCTAGCTTATAAAAAGGGAAAAGTTAGGTCAAGCTTGAAAAAGAGAGAGAGAGAGAGGTGGCTAGGTCAAAGAGAAGTGGAGGAGATCAAGGACGAGAGCAAGAGGAGGCAAGAAGAAAGAAGAGGAAGTTGTCAAAGAATGCATGGAGATGGGAAGGGAAACCTAGAATGAAAGGTCGAAGAACTAATTGAGGGAGTACTCTTCACTTTGACACTTTTCTGTTTTGGTTGAACGTGATTGCTTCCCTTCTCCGTTTTGTTTTTGCTTGTCTCTACATATATAATTTCTTTCATGCATTTTTCTCTTGTTTGTCCATACCTAATGCTTGACCCGAGGAAGCTGATAAAATTCCCTAATGCTTGTTTCCTTAATTTCCATAACGCTCTCATCCCTGAACCATCAGTGGTCTATCTTTCTAGACTCCTACCCACTTGCATAGAGTTTCTTTACAAAAATTTCATTGTAAGTACCCCTCTTCTCCACCATTTTTCTCATTTCATGATGATTGATCTAATAACAGAATTCATTTCCTTCCTTATACTCAAACCTGACTTCCTGAAAAAGTGTTCTCCTAGCTATAGAATTTTCTATTTGAGCTCTAGAAGGTGGAGGTAAGTTTCGGGGGCTGCAGGAAGCTGGGGATCTAATTCTGTTGGGCATACCCCTATTACCTCTACGAGCCATGATACCTGCAATTTAAACAATTCCTAGTTTACTAAACAACACTCTGTTTTCCAAGCAATTAAGATCACACACACTGCATACGTTTGAAAAAGAGAAAGAGAGAGGTTCGTTCTAAAAAATTGCCGAAAATAGGTGATCGCACTCAAAATCAACCTAACTTTACGGTGTAGATTAGAAGTTAAAATATATAAATATATATGAATTTACATCAATTAGGTTGAATGTTCCAACATAAGGAATTAAATAGAAATCTAATAAAATCCCTAATTAAATGTGTCATTTCATGATATTCTTGATTATCCGCAATATATGTTGAATATTGGATAGGTGCGTTTAATGTTTGTTAAGTTATGCTGGCATAACAGGGATCAATAATCAAAGGCATTCCAAGTGTGGGACCAAAACAAGAGCTGAAATTAGTAGCAGGACAGAAACAAGAAGGTCAAAACGTACAAGTATGGAGCAGCTCGCCACAACAAGCTGAAATGACTCGCCACATCCAAGGCTTAATTCCGCCTTGGCAAGCAAAAGGCACTCACCACAGCGAGTGTGTGATGACGTGGCACATGACGCAGGCAGCAACTAAATGGATGAATTTAAAAGGAATTCTAATCATCCAAGGATTGAAATAAGCATTCAAACAGAGTTGAATATGTAATAGCTTGTCTTGTAATCTTTTACTAGAATCCATGTCAAATTGAGATCTCTGGGAGGATTATAAGTAGAGGCTCCATTTAGTTGTAAAGGGATCTCAGTCTTCACAACCATACCCTTAGTTTAAGGATATCTTGTGAGTCATGAGTGGCTAGTTCTCTTGGGTTCTCCAAGGAGGACTGATCTAAGCATGAGCCGATGGGTTCGAATTAGGGATTAATTGGTTATTTCTTTCTTGAGTATTTATCTTTTCGATTCATATGTTTGTATTTATTCGATTCTGTATAGAATACCCTGCTAGATTTATCCATGATTGAACATGTACATAGTTGCTAGATTTCTCATGAATGATTTAGTACGACTGACTGTATGGAACAGTATTTTGGGGTTCTAGGTTCATGTTCGTGACCTAGAATCCAATATAATTATATTTATCTTTGAATTCATGACTAGTATGCATCTCTTATCGCGATAATATTTACTTGAATTAATTGTTCCTGGTAAGGAGTTAATACATCTAAGTATTATCATAAAATCTAATAATATATGTTATTGATGTTCCCAGTCGGGGATAACATTTTTATTTAGATAGGCTTTCGTAATGCATAACTATCTTGAATAAGGTAAAACTCGGAATGAAAATAATTGATCCTGAATATCTTTAGATTGGTCATGATTGCTGAAATCATCCTTTTTGGAACCTGTTTAATTAATATTTATTTACATTCTACAACACCTGTTTTCTTGCTTTCAATATGTCAATACCTACATTTGCTTGAGAAATACTAATTGATCCTGAATATCTTTAGATTGGTCATGATTGCTGAAATCATCCTTCTTGGGTTGTACCTTGTGTTACTGTCCGAGGTTTTATTTGATCCTGATTGTTACAACCAGTCAGAACTAGTTCGAACCAATTCGAGCGATGATCAAATTGGCACCGTTGTCGGGGAATCATCTTTCAATTTAATGGTTGGTTATCTACATCTCCAACAAGGTAGGTACTTGTTTTTAATTTTTCTTTAATTTCTTCTTGTTTCTTTTAATTTTTCTTTCGATTCTTTTTCCTTCCCTTTCTTCTTCAACAAGACGCAGAACTGGTAGCAGCCTAGTGTTCACCATGGCAAGCTGTCCAAAGTCCGTTGAATCCTCACCTTTGTCTTGTCACAGTGAGTGTTTTGTTTCATCTTATGTACTCGCCACGAACACTCGCTGCAGCGAGCGACACAGAATCTCTGTGATGCTCACTATGATGTACACCATCATACCTCGACACAGAATCTCTGTGACATAGAATCTCTCGTTGCAACAAACATTACCAAGCACTGTGATGTACACCGTCATTCCTTGACGCAGCGAGGTGACCATAATAAGTCTTCCACATCGATCTCCGTCACCTCCACTATAGCGTGACCTAAATGAAATTAGAGATTTAATGATCCATGGTTTCAAGTATATAAGCGCCACAATTGTACAGCAACGAATGGAGACCCATAAACAAATGGAAGCCCTTAGTATGCGAGTAGACGCATAGCTTCACAAAATTGAGTAAACGTTAGACGAGATAGGAGAGGAATAAGAGGAAATGGCCGCTCTACTCCTTAAAATTTATAAGGACAGCCTATAAGCCCCCAGCAAGAAGGCTAAGGTAATAAAGCGGGCATCCTTTTCCTTATCCCCTTATAATCATGATATTAAAACACCTAGAAATTATGCGTCTCGTGAAGAAAAGAGGAAAGATAGGGAAACAAAAAAGAAACGAAAAATGAAAAATTTAAAGAAAATTAAAAAAAACAAGTACCTACCTCATTGGAGCTATAGATAAACAACCTTATGATTGAAAAAGGACTCTTCGGCAACGGCGTCAATTTGATCACGGTCTTGATTGACGGTTTCGACTGGTCGTCACAATCAGGATCAAATAACCCTTGGAATGGTAGCACAGGGCACAACCCAAGGGTCGAATCTCTTGGGGAGCCTTCAAGTCAGCCTTGCAATTGATTAACCCAAACCAAACAACTAGTAGGTAATCACAGAATGGAAATAAGAAGAATTGTTAATAGCAAAGTGCAATCAATTAAAATAATAGGTTTCAAGGAGGATGATTTCAGCAATCCCACCCAATCTGAAGATATTTAGGATCAATTATTTTTATTCTAAGTTTTACCCTATTTATGATAGTTATACATTACGAGAGCGTATCTAGATAATAATGTCATCCACGATCGAGAACTCAATAACATAATATATTAAGATTTTGTGATATTATTTAGATAAATTAACTCCCAACCAGGAACATAATTAATTCAAGTAAATATTATCGTGATAAGAGATGCATCCTAAACACACACACACATATATATATATATATATATATATATATATATGAATATATTTATATTGGATTCTAGGCCAATATCATAAAACCCATATTCCCAAAGTACAGTTCCATAAAGATAATTCTGCCAATTCTTTCATGAGGAATCTAGCAACTATGTACACGTTCATTCATTGATAAACCTAGCAGGGTGTTCTATGTAACGTCCTAGTTTCTTTATTGATTTTAGTTGCGGAATTAGGCTATTTACTTAACTTCTTAAAATCCCGGTCTAATTTTTTTTCTTTTTCCTTTCATGAAGTTAAGTGTTTCCCAAAGGATCACTTACTCTCGATTGGTTATTTTAACCTAAGAAACTAGAAGTTACATGTTTGATACTCTCACGCTCTCCCGATCTACATATACAAACAAGGTTAAGTGGAAATGAGGTACTATACCTCCGCATATTACCTGAGCAGTTTAAACCTAGGTCCACAACATATAATCCATACAGACATACATATATACAGACATAAGTATTAAAGTTAGTGGCTCGCAGGCTCAAAATAGTCAGTACTAAGCCTATACTAGGGTATGTTTGGAGTAAAATCCAAACAGTAAAATCGCAGTGTTTCACGATTCTCAAAAAAACTTTACATCTTATTTTATACATACCAAACACACTTTTTATCATACTTTTTCTCTCTCTTAATTTTTCTCTCTATCTCTCTCCTCACTTTTCTCTACAATACTTTCTTTTATTCTACAGTACTTTACTCTACAGTACTTTCTTTACAGTACTTTACATCCATGCATTTGTACCAAGCGTACCCTTAGAGTGACATCAGAGTCACTGCCAAAATGTTAGTCAGCTCCTGCTACCTGTCCATCTCACCCCTTTCTAAGTCCCTGGGGCATTCTCAACCAAAGGGAAGAAGAAAAGGATGTTAACTGCCTTCAGGATTTGGAAGTATCCCAAGAGGGGTATCTCCAGGAGCTCTACCTCAATCTCCAGTAACAGAATGTACCTGGGCATCTGAGCACACTAACGTAATGAGATATAAAATCCCAGTAACATAGATTACCAATTTTATATATAAAAACTAATTAGTGGTTCAGCTGCATTCCTAAGAATACAGAAAAATACTTCCTTCTCAATCAACAGATAAAATAAACTTGACATACATCAATTACAAGATATTTCCACTTTCATAGAGGAATCAATACATCAATCACCAGATATTTCCATTTATACAGATTCAGAGATATATGGCCATACTGAAAGCTATAAACAGATGAAAAGTCATTTTCATTTTCAAAACATGCATATTTACCACTATATGCAATTTCCAGCCATGCCAGTCTTTTCAAAATGTACATGTTTACCTCTACATGCACCCATCAGGTCTTTCCAGGACCTGTTACAACTGGTTAAACCATTACCGTCAATTCAAAACAATCTAATGAAACAGGACAATATCGACTTACCATTTAACACTATGGAAAGCCTGCCCAAATAAGGCCAACAGGTAATTACCTAACATCCCAGGGCGTCCCCCGGTGTGCGCACAAAGTTAGAACCTTAGGATCACCAGTCCCGGACTGGATTATTTCCTCACTAGTTGCTAGGCAGCTACGTCCCGGACGCATTCCTAGCCAGCCTAGTGTGTCCTTTTCATACAGATCAAATTATAGAGTATAATTTTTATCCACAGGTAAAGTTTACTCAGTTGCCAAATAAATTGCCTCTACAAGGCATCAAAACACAGTTATTGCCTCTCCAGGGCATCAAAACACAGTTATTGCCTCTCCAGGGCATAAAAATACAAATACTGCCTCTCCAGGGAAATTTTACCATTTTACCCCTCTAGTGGCATATGCACATCAAAATACAGATGCATGTTCAAAAGCCTGCCCTTCAAGGCATTTTAGTTTAACAGATGCATGCTAAAGTTCATTTTCATGATTTGGATGCCACACACTGATAAAATCATTAAATTCAACCACTGGTCAACAAAAGTCAACTTGAAGTCAATCATAATGTCAAATATAACTTCCACCACAAGTAACAGGCTTAATCATCAGTATAATCATCCAAAGGTCAAGAAATTTCACCAAAAGCCTCATTAAAGAATTCATAAGAGCCTAATCAATTTTTCCAATAAAGAAAATTGCATTTGGAGCCTTAAATTCACAAATCTTTTCAAAGGAGTCCCATTCTTTAAAGAAAGAAATTCAAGGCACATTTCAAGTATTTAGACTTCACTTAGTCACCAAAATGGTCAGTTAGGACCTGCTACACACACCCAAAAAATCTCAACAGAATTGAACCAGAATTTGGGTAGAAATAGGACTTTTCGGTTTTTATCAAGTTTTTCTTGCACATTAGTCCCTATTAACACCCAAATTCTGTTCTGGGTTGTTTCAAGCCAAAACCAGGGTGCAGCAAGTACCTAAAAGCTAATTGGGACTTGCTCATGCAGTTTCCACAGAAAAATAGCAACCAGAAGTCATAATAGCAACCAGAAGTCATACTTTTGCAGCAAAACACATAAATTTTCCCAAAAATCAAGTTGAGCATAGAATGGGGTTAGAGACCACTTTGACCACTTCCCTACAAATACAGAGGTCCATACTAACATACAGAACCAGAAAGTACAGAAATTTTACCACAGATAACTCAGTTTACACAGATTCTGAAAAAGGGGCAAAAACAGAAAAATTAGTTCACTTTAGTCCCTATTTCATACACTTTTCTGTTCTGACCTTTATCCAGCCCAGTTTAGCATCTCATAAGCAAGATAAGAACACTTGTGGCTTGCACAGCATGTGTGTGCAGCCACATCAGTACAGAGTGGCTATTTTTGCAAGTCTTTCACTCTTTTTACTATTTCTCTTCTTTTGGCCTTTTTTCTGTTTTCCAAGTCATAGGATAGCACATTTTCTATTTGGGAAGGATACTTAGGAGGTTTAGAGGGTGGGATGATAGGTCTACCCTCTTAGAACCTGAGTACCCAAGTTTTGGGCCACTAACTACCTCTTTCCATGCTTGTTGGCCTAATTTCCATTCTAAGAGTATGTGAATCCCTAATACTCTTACTTTCTTTTAGGCACTTTTCTTCTACTGTTTTGACATTTCCTGCACTTCATAAATCTTGCTTGACAGTAAAGGGTAAGTTTCACAGGGTCAATGGAAATATTGCCATCTTAGCCACTTAGGTACTTAGACAATGCCCAGACAAGAAATCTCAGCAAACTTACAAGGGTTAGAGGTCCAATTTTGATCATATACCATTTAATCAAACACAGCACTCATGACCATACCATCACCCTTACACAATTTAAATTCAGAAACTTCCTTTAAAATTTCTAGCAAGCATTCAAGGTTTTGGTAGTTTAGAAAACTCAGTAATTCATGTTAAATTTCAGAAATATTAGAGATGGTAAGTTTGCAAGTTCATTGGTAAAACTCAGGTTATGCATTCCAACAATGCTTTATTTCCATTTTTCTCGAAACTGCAAGCTACCACATCTTTCTTATTCTGAAACTTAACATTTTCATCAAGTAAATCTGAGCTAACAACCACTTCTAATGACCCTGGAAATAGTTTCACCAAGAAGGGATGGACATTTTTAAAACGAAAAAAAAATTAAAGAATTTACTGGAAATCAGATTTTGAACCCTTCATCATCAAAACCCCACTACTGAACCAGACGTTCTTAGAAGTTCTCAAAGAAAATCTTCAACCTCCTATAGTTCCATTACCATTTATTTTCTCATCTGAACTTGGTTCAGAACTCAAACTACTATAGACAACAAAAACAACAAGCACACATTTCTATATTAGAAAACAACATTTTTAGAAGAAACTTTACAATCTTTCAAGGCTCTGAACCCCTATACAGCAACCTTTGACCATACATTCATTGAGGGGATTTTCAAGATTTTTCTCTTAGCTTTCTAATGACTACTCATACGCTCAAATTGGATAACAGATGAAGGAGATATGCCTCATGGAAGCTTCACTCCCCGAAACAGGGCATTCTGTGGCAGCCTCGGGAAAATGAGTCATAGAGGCTCATACCACCGTTTCTGGTGGATGCTCTTGGCTCAGTGATGGAGAAGGAAGGGTAACACTACGTTACCTTTATTTCTAGAAGAAGAGACACGGATTTGGGTCTCTGAATAGCTTGGGCAAACTGATGCAAAACAGCAAGGTTTCTGGTGTGAGTGTGCGTGGATTTCTGCTTCTCTCTCTACCTCTAGCTACAATCCTTCGATTCTCCCAGCTCACACACGACCTAAGCCTCTCTCTAAACCTGTTCTCTCTTGCTCTCAGCTCTCAACTTCTGATTTTAGCTACTGGTGTGGCTTTCTCTCGGTTTTCCTTTCCTTTTATAGTGACCAAGACATGTGAGAGTGAAATGATGAGTGTGGTGAGGTGTCTAACGGTGGAGGCAAACTGAAATGCATTTAGACACCTAAGTGAGGTGTGCTGGCAGCTTAAGGGCTGTTTGGGTGATTAGTTTAGGTGCTTAATTCTCGGGTAGACTTTATTCTAGGTGCATTAGTGGTTGACACTTAGGGGCTTGTTTAATTTAAGCTGTAAATTTGTTAGTTTCGGTTTCTAGCCTCAATCCTCTTAATTCTGGTCTTGTACTTTGCTTACTCAAGTTTCTGTGTGTGGTAACTACCTTGATTGGGTCTTTAATTGGCTTTAAAAACATTAAATTCGGTTACTAGTGCTTAAAGGCATTAATGGGATTTATTTGTGATAAATTTCCTATTTATTGCTATTTTTAAAATGTGTAACTTACTTAATCATGCTTGTTTTTTATTTAATTTCATGGCTGGTACCTTGTAGGATAGTTTAGGGTGTCTCTAAGTGGTTAAATTGGGCTTCCTTAGGCCTTAAGTAGCTAAAGGGCTAAAGCTCCAATTTTTCAGTTCTTTCATTTTAGTCTTGAATTTTTACTAGAGAAAATGTATCTTTTTAGGACTCTTCTTGAGGTTAGGGACCCTTAGCAAGGTCTTAGGGTATCTCTAGAGTGTCCTAGGGTATCTTTCTAGGGTCAAATAGGTATTTTTTGCCCTATTAAATTCCTTAAAGAAAAAGGTTAAAAACTAACTTATTCTTTTCAATTTAGTCCCTAGGGTTAGGGTTAGGCTTCCTCTGGTTTTTGGGTCTCTTGACCTCTACGTAGGGCTTCATAGACTAATTTACAAACAGAAACAAAGGCAAACACATCCAAACACTTAAAAATCAAGAAGTCAAACAAGTTAAAGAAAAGTCAACACAAAAGTCAATCAACTTAGAAAAAGTCAACACTTTGACTTTTTGGTCAAAGTTGAGTTTCCATTTTTGGGATGTTACATTCTATACAGAATCAAGCAAATACAACCATATTAATCAAAAAGGGTAAATCTACAAGAAAGAAATAATTAATCCCTAATTCGAGCCCATCGGCTGATACCTAGATCGGTTCTCATTGGGGAACCTAAGGGGACTAGCCATTCATGACTCACAAGATAGCCTTAAACTCAAGGTATGGTTGTGAAGACTGAGATACCTTTACAACTGAATGGAGCCTCTATTTATAGATGCTCCCAGAAATCCTAACAAGACTAGGATTCTAATAAAATATTCAAAGTTAATGTGTTTAAACTATTAATTTAACCTTGAATTCAACTCTGTTTGAATGCTTGTTTGAATCTTCGGATGATTGGGATCTCTTTTAAATTTGTCCATTAAGTTGCTGCCTGTGTCACGTGCCACGTCATCATATCTTCGCCGTAGCGAATGGTCTTTTGCTCATTGCAGCGAATGGAGGCTTGCTTCACTGTGACTAACTGGCTAGTACTCGTTGTGGTGAATGCTTATCTCCTTCGCTGTGGCAAGTCAGTTCTACTTGTTATGGTGAGCTGCTCTGCGCTTGGGCATTTCAGCCTTTCTGTTCCTGCCCTGCCATGATCTCTAGCCCCTGTTCTGGTCCCACACTTGGAATGCCTTTGACTATTGACCCCTGTTAAGCCTGCAACACTCAACGAACATGAAATGCACATATTCCAATATTCAACATATATTGCAGATAATCAAGAATCTTAAGAATTGGCACATTTAATTGGGGATTTAATTATATTTTCATTCAATTCCTTATGTTGGGATATTCAACCTAATTGATGTAAATTCATATATATATATATATATATATATATATATATATTTTAACTTCTAATTTAAACCCTAAAGTTAGGTTGATTTTGGGTGAGATCAATTATCATAATCTATCATAGTCGTTACAAAACATAGTAAGAATCGTATTATCATGTCCATTTTCAAATATCATTCAATCAACTGATCAGACTCTTGAGGCTTATCCAATGTAACCAATAGAAATTCATCTGTCACAAGAACATCCTAGTTAATTCGGCCAACATTTAAGTGAATTGGGATTAGTCCATCTCATGAGCTTAACTCAGCATCAGCATGCTATTAGAGGTTCCAAACAACAACTCAACTAAGATTAATTGCAACCACACTTAATCAAAGGAATTATTATTGGATTATAGTTATGAAGCATACATGGTACAAGACTACTCCAACAATGGTTTTATCATTTCTTGGTAGCGATCAAAGTACACTCGTGCTCCCTCCTCAAATGCTCAAGTTCTTGCTTTTGCTAAGCAAACGAACCCAGGGATGATTCTACCATCTACCTTCGTGGACTCAAACTCTCACTATCACTAAGAGAAAGTCCATTAGTAGAAAGATAAACCATGCAGCATCGAAATAAATATGATTCTTCAGTTATATAACTTTGGCTCAAGCCCACATCTCAATCCTCCTCAAGGGAAGAGAGATTTAGCTTAGCATATGGGGGGAGCTATGGCAGAGCATCCCCATATACATGACCAAGGAAGAATAAAAGAAAAGGAAAGAAGAATGTACAAGAAGAAAATCTAAACAACAAAGCAAACCTACAAGCTACCCTTAGCCTCCAAGAGAAGGATTCTAAACTACTTGCCTAAGGTGGATGTAAGGCCACCTATTTATAGCCTCCAAACCCTAGCTCTAGCTCTTCAATTGGGCCTTTAATAGGCCAAAACCGTCCAGCACTTGCATTTTCTCACGAAGACAGTTCTTTGTGTAGCTCGCTTGCAGCGAGTTGCACTTGCGCGCTGTAAGTGAGCCGGTGTTTTGCTTTCTTCTACTTCTATTGACTTTTCAAGCTCTTGGGTTGACTTGGCCTTATCTTTTCTCCTTTCCTTTGGTCCTTCTTTGTTTATTCTTGCTAAAAGGTCCTTGAGAAGTCCCTGAAACACACAGAACTTTGCATCAAAGCTCGGCAAATAATCATTCTCAAGAAAATGGATAAAATGTGCATTAAAAACCTATTTTTAGCAAGATTTTGTTCAAGCACCCTTCATCAAAAGTATTGCCTTAATTCATACAAAGTTCACAAATAAAACTTATAAGCTATGCCATTTTACCACTAAAATCAATGATGATTTTGGGTGCGATCATTTCTCTGTACCTGTGATGGAGATCTTTTGTTCTCTTTCTTCAAAATATAAAGATATCATCAAGATACAATGGTATTTGTGATAGAGATCTCCATGGTTTATCACAAGAGCCTCGCTATGATACCTTTGTTTCTGTATGTTCCAATGCTTTCGTCATCTTGTAATGACACGAACCAATATGCCCGAATAACTTTTCTGTAATAGAGACTTGTGATCTCAACACCCTCTCACTTTTTAGGACGGAAGTTCCCTCCGACTATTCATCCCTAGTAGGAAGAAATCACACACTCTATCAGGCACCTATGTTCCCTTCGAATCTCTATCCCTGGCAGGAAAAAATCACACCCTCGAAAGGGACCCAAGTTCCCGGCACCTGTCTGTCGATTCTCTATCCCGGGCTAGAAGAAATCACACTCTCAAAAGGGACACAAGATGCCCGCATATGTCTAATGGCACTTTATTCCTGGTGGAAAGATGTCACGACCCCAATTCAGGAGTACGTGACCGGCACGGGAATAGCCTTTTACCTCTAAACCCATAAGCCTTACCCTATAAAACATAAATATAACTACCCTGCTATACAATCAATAAATATAATATAATAGTTGCCACATCTCACAGGTAGCCTAATTAACCTGCAATCCACGGTTCGCTCAATACCGCTTCAGCCCAGTATGTAGATATATTTCAACACACATAATATATATCCATATCATATTGACCGCACGTCTCAATACGTACGATCTATCCTATTCACATGTAGCAAACACACATAATATATATATATATATATATATATATATATATACATATCATATTGACCATACGTCTCAATACGTACGATCTATCCTATTCACATGCAGCAATTTTATATAACCATACGTATATCCTAATTTTCCCCAAAACCGTAACCTGTCTTTAAATACATGTGAAGCCGACATTTCTAGAGTGAGCGTACATCAAAAGCTGTAAATATTTACGCAATACTTACAACCTTAGAATATTTACAACAAAATCAAAATATCACAAAAAGTGTCCACCCACGCGAACAAGTGCATTAAGGTTGGTCTGATCTCCGTATCACAGTCCGGACGCCAATGTCTGCCTGGTACCTGTATTTGAAACATTGTAGTAGGGGGAGTGAGTCAAACGGACTCAGTGAAGAGCTTCCCATTCTCGGCGTAGCGGTGGGTACCACTACAGCTGGGGAGGTGTGGGAGACGTCGTAATCGAGCTCCGGTGGCTTTTTCCGGCGTCAGCTAGCTCCCTCTGGCCACTTTCCGGTGAAATTCTCCTCCTTCCCCTTCTTCCTCTGTCTCGGGTTCGCTCTCCCTCTCGGTTTCTCTCTGTCTCGAGTTCTCTCTCTCTCGGCCTCTCTCTCTCTTTTCTAATTTTTTTTTGTTAAGTAAGTAGGAGGAAGGGTCACGGTACAAATAAAAAAATTAGAGCCTGAAGTAAAAATAAGATAAATAAAAATAAAATAATTAATAACTAAAATATATTTTTAGTTTAGTCCCGCCTCATACTAAAATTTCAGGTTTCTATTTACTTAAGTCCCAAATTAAATCCTAAAAATATTTCCTACTTCTTTTCTTTCTCTTTTTATTTTATTTCAAGCTTTGAAAATTCTCGGGTATTAATATCTTTCCCCCTTAAGAAATTTCATCCCCAAATTTTAAATAACATACTAACCTTAGCCTTGAAATAGGTGAGGGTATGTTCTGCGCATCTCAGCCTCAACTTCCCACGTTACTTCCTCGACTGAATGGTTTCCCCACAGAACTTTCACAAATGGTATTTCCTTCGATCTCAGCTTCTTCAACTGACGATCTAAGATTTCCACTGGCAACTCCTCATAAGTCAGACCTTCAACTAATTGTACTTCCTGGTGTTAGATTACATGAGAGGGATCTGGCAAGTACTTGTGAAGCATAGACATGTGAAACACCGGATGAACTCCTTCTAGTTCCGCTGGTAATTCTAAACGGTAGGTAGCATTTCCCACGCGTTCTAGAATCTCAAACGGTCCGATGTACCTTGGACTTAGCTTGCCTTTCTTGCCGAATCTCATCACGCCCCTCATTAGTGAAATTTTCAAGAAGACCTGCTCACCCACAACAAACTCTAACTCTCTTCTTCGGTTGTCAGCATACGACTTCTGCCTACTCTGAGCCATCACAAGCTTTTCTCTAATGGACTTTATCTTGTCCAAAGCATCCTGAACAAGTTCTGGACCAACTAACTTGGCCTCTCTGACCTCGAACCACCCAATCTGGGACCTTCACTTCCGACCGTACAAGACCTCGAAGGGTGCCATCTGAATACTGGATTGGTAACTGTTGTTGTAAGCAAACTCTACTAACGACAGGTATTTCTCCCACCCTCTGTCGAAATCCATAACGCGTGCCCTAAGCATGTGCTCTAAAATCTGAATGGTCCTCTCAGACTGACCGTCTGTCTGGGGATGAAATGCTATACTCAGATCTACCCTCGTCCCCAACGCCTTCTGCAAGGCTCTCCAGAATCGAGAGGTAAACTACGGCCCCCTGTCAGAGATAATGGACACCGGTACTCCGTGCAACCTTACTATCTCTGATAAGTACAACTGGGCGTACTGACCCACTCCGTAAGTTGTCTTAACTGGTAGGAAATGTACGGACTTGGTCATCCGATCAACGATTACCCAAACTGAATCGAAACCCCTCTGTGATCATCGCAATCCTGACACAAAATCCATAGTAATTCTCTCCCATTTCCATTCAGGAATTTCTATCTGTTGAAGTGTTCCGGTGGGCTTTTGGTGTTCAACCTTAACCTGCTGACACACTAGACATCTAGATACATAGTCTGCCACATCTTTCTTCATACCATTCCACCAGTATAATTCTCTCATATCCTAATACGTCTTATTACTACCCGGATGGAATGTGTACTCTGTCTTGTGTGCCTCATCAAGGATTCTTTCTTTCAAACCATCCACCATAGACACACACAGCCGTCCCTCCAACCGGAGTATACCACTGTCATCTATGGAGAATCGGATGTCGTCCTGCTTCCCCTTAACCACTGTATCTCTAGTTTATTGGAGGTTGGCATCTTGATCTTGCTTGGATTTAACCTCTTCAACTAGAGCTGACTTAGCTTGGATATGGGTGATAATACCGATATTTACCCTTGTATCCTTTCACATTTCGCAAGCTTTTGCTGAGTTTAAAGAGCCATTATGCATGTTTTAATGTTATTCAAGGGAACTTAGGGACTTAAATCACAATCTTGCTAATTCCATGGTTTTATTGATTAAATTGCGATAATTCTCGAGTTTTATTAATTTGAGAACATCCAATGGTTTTTTATTGAATTGTAGGTTAACTAGGTTGAGGAATAGCAAGGATTCAAGTGTTAGAGGTCGGTTAAGAAGCTGGAAAGCGAAGCCGAGAGCAAATTGAAGCTAGAATGAAGCTGCAAAAAAGTTGATTCCTACTACTAAGCTGCACCCTGCCAGCATGCAAATCCGGCTGAAAAATGGAAACGCACAGTTTCATTAAAGCTGCACCCTGCCAGGTTGCAACACCTGCACCCTGCCAGCGTGCATACCTGCAGCAAAGTCAGAAACGCGATTTTCTTAGCTAATCCGATTTTGGCCAAGTTTTTCAGCATTTTTTGCCATATGGGGTGCATCTTAAGAAGGAATATTCTGAAGCTACACCCATTTAACCTAATTGGAAGACCATTAGACACATTCTAACACATTCAACACTCAAGCTTCTTATCCTCTCAAGTCTCTCTCACATTCCAGCCACACTTACCGTTTTCTCTTCATCTTCTCCACTCTTCACACCCATTCACACCAATATCCAGCAACTTCAATCATCATCCATGGCTAAGCAAGGGTTGGAGGAGCTTGGTGAAGCATTTCTCCCATCCATGAATGGCTAAATCTCTTGTGCTTTGGAGGAGGATGATTAGGGCTTGAGCTATGGCATCCAATAGGGAGTTTTCTTGTTTTCCTTCTACGTCTCTTTATAGATTCATTTTTATCTTGTTGATATTGATGGGTTTGTATTGATTGTGGTTCCATGGTTGTGGAACTTAACTTGGTTGTAGTAGGACATTAGGAATTTATATAGACTTGTGATTTGTATTTTGATTCTCCCATTGTGGGTTTTGATTACATTGGATTTGGTTGAATCTTCTTGTAATTTTTAATTCATTATGGAAGTCACTCTAATGACAATGGTAAATGTTGAGTTGAATTCTAGACTATGTTAAATTCCCCATTTGCTTCATTGATGGTATTTGATTAGGCTTGTTAATTGTCCGGTTGGTTAATTGCATCCTCTAATTAATTTACCTAGGTTTAGTGGTCACTAAATTACCTTAGGAAATGGCTTTTGATATATTAACTCCACAATTTTTTATAGCAAGGATAGCCCAAAGCATTTTCCAACAAAGCATACTCATCTCATTTCATTCACCTCAATTTACTTTAGCTTTTAAAATATTGAAAATCCCAAAAAGTGTTAGTTCTAGTTTCATTTAGTTGCATTTAATTCCATTTAGTTTCTTTGCACACAAAGTGTTTGTTAAATTGCCTCAAAGACATCCCTTTTTGTGTTAATTGTGCATATTTATCCTTAGAACCCATAGGCTCCGCGAGACAGAATCGACCTAGGTTTGTGACACTAGCTGCACTTTCTAGTATTAATTTGATTGGTGTCGGCCTCGCGACAAGGCCGCGTTCATCAATGGGCTAGAAAAAAGTTGGAATTTCAAATTTCAAACTGAGTTCCAGACTGTTCTAGCTCATGTATTTCCCAAATTAGCGGCCTCCGTATTTCACTGATATGGGCTAAGCTACCCATTGACTTTCGGCTCAGAGCGTCTGCCACCACATTCGCCTTACCAGGATGATACAAAATCGTGTAGTCATAGTCTTTCAACAACTCCATCCACCTGCGTTGTCTCAGATTTAGATCTTTCTGCTCGAAAATGTACATAAGGCTCTTGTGGTCTGTGTATACCTCACACGATTCGCCATAAAGGTAGTGTCTCCAAATCTTCAAGGCAAATACCACCGCTGTCATTTCATGGTCGTGAGTTGGGTAGTTTTTCTCATGCTTCCGGAGTTGCCTAGACGCATAAGCAATCACTTTACCATGTTGCATAAGAACACACCCTAACCCAATTCGCGAAGCATCACAGTAAACTACATACCCTCCGGTGCTCTCAGGAAGAGCCAACACCGGTGCTGTGGTGAGAGTTTCCTTTAGCTTTTGAAAACTCTCTTCACACTTGTTATCCCACACAAACTTTACCCCTTTCTGAGTTAACTTTGTATGAGGTGCGGCAACCTTCGAAAAGTCCTGCACAAACCTTCTATAATATCCAGCCAAACCTAGGAAACTGCGAATCTCCATAACTGAGGTAGGCTAGGACCAATTCTTTACTGCTTCTACTTTTCTCGGGTCAACATGGATTCCCTCTGAAGATACCACGTGACCGAGAAATGCAACTTTGTCAAGCCAAAACTCGCATTTTGAAAACTTAGCATACAACTTCTCTTCCCTTAGCTTCTGTAATGCCAGTCTCAAATGCTCTGCGTGCTCCTCAGCATTCTTGGAATAGACTAGAATGTCATCTATAAATACAATGACAAACCGGTCTACGAATGGCTTGAAAACCCTATTCATCATATCCATAAAAGCTGTTGGTGCATTAGTTAGCCCGAACGACATGACTAGAAACTCATAATGCCCGTATCGGGTTCGAAAGCAGTCTTGGGCACATCTTCATTTCTAATCTTCAGCTGATGATACCCTGATCGCAGATCGATCTTTGAAAACCTCTTAGGACCCTGCAACTGATCAAACAAATCATCAATTCTTGGAAGTCGATACTAATTGCGGACCGTTACCTTATTCAACTTTTGGTAATCGATACACAATCTTAAAGTTCCATCCTTCTTCTTCACAAATAGAACTGGTGCACCCCAAGATGAAAAACTGGGTCTGATGAAACCCTTATCGAGCAATTCCTGTAACTACATGTGTAGCTCTTTTAACTCCTTCGGAGCCATTCTGTAGGGTGGTGTGGAAATCGGCTGGGTACCTGGTAAAAGTTCGATCTCAAATTCAATCTCTCGATCAGGCGCCAACCCAGGCAAGTATTCAGGAAATACATCAAGAAACTCCCGAACCACCGGTACAAGATTTGCGAAAAGTACTTCTTTCGTTGTATTCCTCACAAAAGCCAGATATCCTTTACACCCTTTCTCAAGTAGCTTGGAAGCTTTCATTGCCGAAATTAGACTCGGATATGGAGCAGCACCATCACCCCGCACCACGAATGGCTCTTCATTCGGCATGTTGAATTTTAAACGCTTCGCCCTGCAGTCAACTACTGCATGACAAGATGCCAATCAATCCATACCCAGAATGACATCCAGGTCTACCATGTATAGTAGTCGTAGGTCCACAACTGTTTTATGACCTTTGACCACAACCACACACGACTCATAGACATACTTGACTTGGATTGATTCACCCATCGGAGTAGAGACTATTTCTATCTCCATCAACCTAGTCGGGCTTCTCTCAACTTTTCGTGCAAATGCATGTGAGATGTAGGAATGTGTTGAACCAGAATCAAATAATGCAAGAGCCTTGAGAGAGCATACTGTAAGTGTACTTGTCATGACTGCATTTGAGGCATGTGCATCTTGTCGAGATAAAGCAAACACCCGTGCCTATCCTCCTGGTGCACCTGGACCTCTACCTCCTACTCCTACTCCTCTACCTCTGGCCGCACCTGAGGTGTTAGCCTGGGGTGGTACAATTCTGACTGGTGGAGCTGCAATCGGAGTACTACCCGGAGTAGGATTACTCTTGACACTATTACTACTCTTCCTCTGTGGACATTCCTTAGCCATATGCCAAAACTGACCACAGCTGTAACAAACTCCCTTCGTGACTCTGCACTCTCCAAAATGAAACCTCCCACATGTTCCACACTGCGGTCTTTGGCAACCGCCTTGACTACTGCCTTGGAATCTCTGCCCACCTTGGGTGTTACTCTTCCTAGAATTTGTGGTGGTAATAGCGGACTGCCCACCAACTTGTCCCGTATAATTTGGAATTACACCAAAACTACATGTTGTCTTTTGCTTCTTCTTCCACCCCTATCCATCATTGCCTGTTAGAAACTTATTCTTGGGATTCGCCGATGTCCCAAACTTCCTTCTATTTTCAATCACCCTGGCACAATCAGCAGCTTGTGCTAGAGTTTCGAATTGACCACATTGCGGCAGTAGAACTACAAACAATGGCTCTACCAACCTGTGTATGAACCTCTTAATCATCTCTCTCTCATTGGGAACCACTTCTGGAGCATATTGAGCTAGCTCCGTGAACTGCAGTTCAAACTCAGTCACTAACATAATCGGCATCATCCACAAGTCCTCAAACTGTTGAGACTTGGCATACTTTGTTCCTTCGGACAAAAATCGACTTAGGAATTCTTTCTGGAAATCATCCCAGGTCATAGGAGCAACTCTTCTTGCATATCTCTTAGCATTGATTCAATCCAGATTCGTGCAGCACCTCTTAACTGTAACGAGGCAAGTTCCACCAACTCTCCTCCTGGACACCTTAGCAGTTGCCCAATTCTGATTACATCATGGAGGAAATGTTAAGGGTCCTCCTTGGTTTCGGTTCCGCAGAATGTAGGCGGATTCAGCTTCAAGAATTTGGTAATCGGTAATTCCCTCAGAGCTCCCCTCGGCCTCTGGGGCACGTCCCTTTGTTGCCACTCCCTTCTTGGTTCTTCATCCCTTTCCTCAACTACTTCAGTTCCCTGTTCAGTAGATATCACTTGTTCCTCTTCCTCGCCGACAACTAAACGGCGGACTTCTTGTTGAATTTGACGGGTCATCTCAGCTTTCAACTCCTGAAATCTCGCAGTCAGCATCTCAACCACTGACAGAGCACCCGTCTCAACTTGTGGCTCTGGAGTTTGTTGCCTAGGCGCTCTTCTTCCTTGTGTCCTACCACGACCGCGAGCACGACCTCTAGCTCGGCCCCTGGGAGGCATTTTCTCCTCTCGAACCAATTCCTCATCTGTTCTTGAAGGGACTCTACCACCCCTCCTTGCCTGCCTAGTAGTCGGCGGCATCCCTGTACTGCACATGAACGTCACCTGATAAGCATTTACATAACCTATCACAGATTAAGAAGGAATGAAAGAAAAGCTAACTCAAATTATCCTGGGTACTCCCACAAGTGCCTGTTTATTCCAACGTTGTGCCCGGGATCACAACGAGGCTCAAATCGACACCCGATTATACCTATGGCTTCACATGACTTAAAGAGAACTTGGCTCTGATACCAATGTTTGTCACAACCCCAATTCAGGAGTACGTGACCAGGACGGGAATAGTCTTTTACCTCTAGACCCGTAAGCCTTACCCTATAAAACATAAATGTCACGACCCCTTATCGGACGTCTGTGACCGGCACGGGAAGTAGGATTTCTCCTATCCCATAAGCCTCTAATCCCTGATTGACATTTTCACATGTTTATAACTACCCATTTCTAATACAAACAATATATAGTATTTATGGCCATCCGTATCCGGTGACCTAAGTAGCATGCAATCCACGGCTCGCTCAACGCCGCTTCAGTCTATACATATACACATAATCACACACACGTACATATAGTATACATATTGATCACGCGCTTCAAGGCGGATGATCTATCCTATTCACATGCAGAAATCCTGTGTACAGTCATACATATATTCAATCACACGCATATAGTTTACATATTTATCACACGCCTCTATGCATGTGATCTATCCTATTCACATGCGGAAGCCATATTTTCACACAAACAGGTATTCAATTACACATACATATAATTTACGTATTGATCACACGCCTCAATGCGTGTGATCTATCCTAGTCGCATGCAGAAGTCATATATGTATATACGTGACGTATGCTATGTCATAGCCTAAATTCCCATCACCAAGACCTAACTTTAATCTGTATGAAGCCGACAATGCTAGAATTCAAGTGTGACATATATATATATACACAGCAGATGTAAACGTACATAAGCCACACCTAAAAAGGATTCATATATATACATCACAACATATATACTTAATCCAAACAACTACTGACTCGAACAAAGCGTGCGGTCTTCAGAGTTGTCCGCCTCCTTGAGAAGAAGTGGACGTGTTCCCGACTCCTGAACCACCTGTATCTGAAACATGTAAACAAGGGGGTGAGTCGAACAGACTCAGTGAGAAGCTCCCCCATCCCTGGCGTAGCAGCGGGTACCACTACAGCTGGGGGAAGGGAGCAACCACAACCACATGCGCATGAAATGGATTCGTATTATGATCTTTAACATGATCAAGCAATCAGTAAATCATATTCACAATTTAAAATCCTATTTCGTGCTTCTAACATATTTATTAATCCGCATGTAAATCAATCATAAACATATAACATATGGTTCCATTGTTAACATATACTTGTGCACGTAGGCACTCACTTTTTGTCTCCCGCATTACGCTAAGAGAAATACTGGCCCCGAAGGCATCATGTACGAAACAGGTTGATCACACTAGGAACTTTCTGACTCCAAGGCATGCTTAGAGTAATAGCCGGCAACTTGTCTGACCTCAGTTTAAACCGAGGTAATGGCCACTATGTAGCATACTTGCTGACGTCATAATCATGTCTGTCTGATCAGGATGACCGACTTGATCTACCCGGACAACCTAAACAAACTCAACTAACATATTTAACCTTGAAAGAAGCCCTATTTGTAACCTACTGAATATCATACGTATTCTTTAGTTAGGCCTAGATTTCCCCCGTTTCAATTATGCAACACTCTCACTCACATTTAACAACCTAGGTTCATTTTCCTCAATGTACCATAAGGTCAAAACCTTTGCACGATGATCAATTTAAATGGGTTTCTAATTTTAATGAACCATCACATATGAAATTCCGACTCAATCCTACCCACGGTACCATATAAGGCTCGGTGAGCCACCATAGCACATATACACTTGAGACTAATCATATAAGAACATATACTATTGCACGTTGACTGCTTACTTGCAAATCATATACGTGTAACATAAATTTATTCATATAAATAAATTTCATATAACGATTACACAAAATAGAGCAAACCACATATCCACGTAGTCATCCAACCCTGTGGGGCAGGGATGGGAGAGCCCCTCACCTCGTTGGCCCTCCTGATCAGTCCTCGGAGTGCCTGAAACTCCAATTAGCCTGTGGTGCCCTATACACATATATTTAAGAAATTTAGAACATGTAACTAAGCATCAACCATGCACGTGTCATGCTAATGCTTATGCACCCTCTAGCTATTTTCCAAGAACTAGTTATTTAGTTCGTTACGTCGTCTTATTTTCTCTTTTTGAAAGTCCAGAATGCCCCATATTCGACTTTCACACTTTCGAGCCATTTAGAACCTCTAATTCCTTAGGTTAGAGATTTCCACATGTCTAAATTTCCCTTCATGTGTTCATATGGGTATTTAACTAATAAAAGAATTAAATTCACGGTTCAAAAGAGGCTCTAGCTTACTCATCCCACTGTCTCTCTTATTCGCCGAGTAAAAGCTTAATTACTACCTCTTTAATTATATATAAAAATATAATTGGGTATAATTAAAGCCTTGGAACCAATTTAGCAGGTCCTAGGTGTCCACCACGGACTAGACCGAGGTGTTCAACCCACCGCACAGCTCTTTACTGTATGGTGGCTTAGTATTTCGCCTCTTTTTCACCGGATTGGGTTTCGGTTGAAACGGTAAATACTCGGGCTTTATTCCCTTGTATATTTCCAGCATTAATAACACCTATACTACTCCAATCAAAGCCTAATCATGCATCAAACTATCAATTTTGAATTTTTAGAGCAATTTCCTAACCCAATTTTCCTAATTTCCATACCCAGTCAATTCCTACGGTTTATCTTCGATTCTGAACCTCACTAAGCTTTCAATAACACCCACTAAGCTCAACTTCAACCCCGGAATGCCCTGATTGGAAGAAATTGAAGCATTCCTAAAATACCCAAAATTGGAGAAATTGGGGTTTTGAAGGATTGGGGCTTTCACCTTGAATCAATCAGCTAGAAGGCTAGTGAGTGTTGAGAGAAGACTCCGGTCACCTTCTCTGACGAGAATCCGGCCGGTTCCCGTCGAGCTCTTCCTCCCTCTCCTTCATGCGTCTTCTTGGTCCTTTGCTCGTTGGTTCAGTTCTCATGCGGCATGCTCCTTCTTTTCTTTTTTTATGTTTTGTTGCTTGTGTGTGTGTGTTTCACGTTAGTGCCTCTGCTCTCTTATTCTTTCCTTTTTTTTATTTGTTGCTTTAATGGATTCGGTGGGTACTTAAAATATTAATATATAAAATGTTTGTTGTGTGTAAGTGGTAAGGGGGGTCACGGTTGGCCCCCCATATCTTATTATATATGTATATATAGATATATATATATATTTTATATGTGTGTTAGTGAAAGGCTGGAAAGGCACGGGAATAAGCTCCCCACTTACAAAAAAATATATTATTTATTTATTTAGTGTATATCCTACTTCTTCCCCACCTTTTTAAATCCCCGTCTCTTTTAGGTCCTAAAAAGAATACTTAGATTTCCTATTTTTTTCTCCCCTTAATTTCATTTAATTTTATCTTTAATTTAATTTATTTTTCTGAAAGAAAGAAAAATAAATTTAATAATTATGAAAATAATTAAATCTAAATATCTCGGATATTACAATAAATATAACTACCCTTCTATACAATCAATAAATATAATATAATAGTAGCCACATCTCACAAGTGGCCTAATTAACCTGCAATCCACGGTTCGCTCAATACCCCTTTAGCCCAGTATATAGATATATTTCAACACACATAATATATATATCCATATCATATTGACCGCACGTCTCAATATGCACGATCTATCCTATTCACATGCAGCAAACATACATAATATATATATATCCATATCATATTGATCGTACGTCTCAATACGTACGATCTATCCTATTCACATGCAACAATTTTTTATAACCATTCGTATATCCTAATTTTCCCCAAAACCGTAACCTGTCTTTAAATACATGTGAAGCCGACATTTCTAGACTGAGCGTACATCAAAAGCTGTAAATATTTACACGATACTTACAACCTTAGAATATGTACAACAAAATCAAAATATCACAAAAAGTGTCCACCCACGCGAACAACTGCGTTAAGGTTGGACTGATGTCTGTATCACTGTTCGAACGTCGATGCCTACCCGGTACCTGTATCTGAAACATTGTAGTAGGGAGAGTGAGTCAAACGGACTCAGTGAAGAGCTTCCCATCCTCGGCGTAGCGGCGGTTACCACTACAACTGGGGAAAGGGAAACACCCACAATCACATGCGCATGAAAATCCAGTTTACCCAATGTTGTATTACCATCATGCAATATTACTATAACATATAATCGAAGATAAACCTAAGGATCATGCTCTTCTATCATGCTTCTCGTAAGGCAAACAATCACTTTAAACATGTTATCTAAAAGTTCTAAATCTAGTCCAAGTGTTTCACACTGGACATGGCCTCTTCGGCATCAATCACTCAACTGGTCCATGTATCTCACAATGGACAATGTCCTCAACAGGAAAATTCTCATAACTGACCCTAATGTCAAGCTAAGGTAATGGCCCCCATGGGCAACTAGACAACTGGCCCTAGAACAAGCTAGAGCAATGGCCTCCACGGGCGACTTTATCTGACTTTTCTTTATTTTTGTTTTCTCTTGAGCTTCAACTGAAGTTCTGACTTCATAAACCCTTTACTATCCTAAGCTGACTTTTCATAAGTAATGTGAAACATCACTATGACACATTAATCAATTATGAGACCGTGTGATACTTAATTAATACCTAAGCGCTATTTTAGATCATAACCTAACTCTAACAATTCTTTCCTAAGTTCGGTTACCATATAACGTCGACATTTATAAACAAGTTCTTTGATCAATTTAGTGAGTTTCTAATATATAGTGTAAACAAAACCTTGGACTCAATCAGTGACCTACCCCCTTGCTCGTACTGTTCGGTGTATCTCATGTCATCCTATGAATACGCCCCGGTACTTCTTTTTCTATAAGCAATCACACATATACAAATACTTTCGTATAATAGAATTTAGGAATAACAATAGCATGTTAACCACTAAATTATTCTTACAAATAAGCAAATAGGCAAACCACACATCCACATCCTCAATCAACCCGATAGGGCAAGGATGGGAAACCCCTCGCATGGACGGCTTCCTTGTGCTTGTCCTGGAGTAACTCCTGCTCTGGACGAATCGTGGTTTCTTAATGACACATTCATGTGATTAACATCTTAAATTATATGCAACTCATATGCATATGACATGCTCGTGTATAAAAATGCACCTACACGTTGCCAGGAACCGAGTTCTTGGTCTTATACATCTTCCCTCTCTTCTATGAGAGCCTCAATTGCTTCGCACTTGGTTTTGTACAACTATCACTTATCTAAAGTGATTCTGGAGCCTTGGATTCGAGTTACTAAACCTCAATATACTTCTAAATTATCCTACTTAAGGTTTCCTAACATCATGAAGGAAGAAAGTTGCAATTTTAGAAATTGAACTTAATTGTTCCGCAAGCTTCTGTCCTTGAGAAACAAACAGTACTTGAAATAATCTTTGATTCTTGATAACATATTTAGAAATGTTCTCGGGTCTTTAAGATCGAAAAGAGGAGGCTTTGAACTCTCAAAATCATCCTTAGAGCATACTCGGGCAAGCCAAGCAGGGACATGACGCGTTAACGCCAATGTTCTGCCTTAGCAGCCCTGGCCAACTCGTGAGCTGGTGTGCTCGCACCAGCTCACAGCACAGCAGAGTTTTGTTATGCTGTGGGCTGGTTTTTGGCATTTTTCGGCCACCTTCCGACTCTGGTTTCGCTTTCGCTCTTCACGAGTTTTGTTCGCCTATAATTTAACAATACAAATCCAATCCTATCTACTCAAATCCAAGCTCAATTCCTAAGTTATCAACAATTTTCCCAAATTGGGAATATTTAGAATTTTCAAACCCAAAGCCTTCAAAATTCGAATTCGGCCAAATCCGACAATATAGCCACGGTTCCTACCCCAACTAAGTGTTCAAGAACACTTTCTAGGTTTCAATCTACCCTCGAAACAACTCCGATGAAGATGAATTGAAGAAATCTCAAAAAATGGAGAAATTGAGGGTTTAGGAAGAAATTGGGGTTACCAACCTTGATTCAACAAGTGGGAGGTGTGGGAGACGTCGTAGTCGAGCTACGGTGTCTTTTTCCGGCGTCGGCTAGCTCCCTCCGGCCACTTTCCGGTGAAATCCTCCTCCTTCCCCTTCTTCCTCTGTCTTGGGTTCCCTCCCCCTCTCGATTTCTCTCTGTCTCGGGTTCTCTCTCTCTCTCGGCGTCTCTCTCTCTTTTCTAATTTTTTTTTAATCTTAAGTAAGTAGGAGGAAGGGTCACGGTACAAATAAAAAAATTAGAGGCTGAAGTAAAAATAAGATAAATAAAAGTAAAATAATTAATAACTAAACTAAAAATAACTAAAATATATTTTTACTTTAGTCCCTCCTCATACTAAAATTTCAGGTTCCTATTTACTTAAGTCCCGAATTAAATCCTAAAAATATTTCCTACTTCTTTTGTTTCTCTTTTTATTTTATTTCAAGCTTCGAAAATTCTCGAGTATTACAAAAGAAGACCCAGCGTTTGCTTTTTCTGATACCCTATCCCCGAGGGGAAATGATCGTCCACCTTAACCGAGATCCAAGCTCTCAAAACCAGGGCTGTTCACGGTTCGGGTTGGTTCGAGTTGGGGACGGGTTATAGAAAAAAAAGTCATTGGCTAGGTTTGTTCGGGTTGAATGAAAATGCATTAACCAACCCAAACCATTTCCTAGCCGTTCAGGTTGGCGGGCCAGCCATTTTTTTACTGATAATGATAACATTTAACACACACAAAATTACAAAATTCCAAGAGAAGACACAGTACTACTTCATATTTTGACATAAATTCAACAAATGACTCGTATCTTCAACTAATAGAACCTGTAAACTCAAATCCTCTTTATAACCATGCATATTACATTTAATGTCCATGACTCCATCTCACATAGTCACATTGATTAATCATAATTTGAATACATATTATATATTTATATTCCAGCATGAACTCCAAACTCTAAATTACATAACGCAAACTTAAACTAAATGGCGAGAATTCCAAATTACATGCCATAACAAAACATCAAAATTAAAGTGGCAATTTACATCAAAATAAGGATGATAGATTGATAGTTCCATCTTCAACATTCTCCTATGATTTTTGGACCTTGCTAGTACCAAACATCTCTACAAGTCAAGCATAAAAAGTATATGAATTTGTATTTGTAAAATTGTAGTTGAAACACAACCAACTTAAATAAAATAAATTAAACTATGAAATACAAAAAAGTTAATAAGAAAAATATTAACCTACTTCAATTCTATCTATTTCATCCACGCTACTCCTCAAGTCAGTCTCCTTCTTAGAAATTCTCAACAATTTTGTGCACAAACCAAAGCCTTAACCGTGGTGGGATTCAAAGAACTTCGAAATGGGTCTGAGACTTAACCTCCCGTGCTAAATGCTGACTTCGATGATACTACAGAAATAAAAATAGCAAACACATCTCTAGCAATGTGGGAAATAACTCGGTACTACATAGCCTTTGACTTCCACCATTTCAAAATATCAAAACCATCATAGTTGAATTCCACCTCATCTTCCAAGTTCTTGTCTAATTCATTCTTTTTCTCACTACTTTGCTTTCTCCTAATTTTTGAATAAAACTTTGAAGACCAACTCTCATAATCTCTATCATTACTTCCATCTCCATAGGAAGAACTGTCTGATAACAAGCAACTTCAATATGTAGTGTAATTCCATAATATACCCTCCTATGGACATGTGGCACCGGCCTTCTAGAAAGGTTAATTGGACCATGGATCAGTGACACGTGGCAAAACTCGACGGCCTTGAACGTGGCCTCTCCCCACAATCACCTGCGTGCTCTCCCACATTAGAGACGTGGGTGAACTCTCCAGATCGTGGGTCGAGCTCCAAGCACAAGAACGTTGGATGACCATGTTCTGCTCTACCGCAAGTATAAATGTCCCTCACCTGGGAATAAGCGAACAAGGTAATACTCGCAATACAATCGCATACCACGAGATCCTCATTACCTGATAGTCTACCTAACAGACATCAGTACATACTCGTTCCATTACAGGATTCACAGATCCTCTTGCTCTAAGCAATACCCAAAGACTCTTGCTCTCTCATCCTCCACTTACGAGGTACCTCCACCAGGTACACGGCCTTAAAAGGTAACAGTCCTGCCGTACATGGCCTTTACAGGTAACAATCCTGCCTAACGGCTCCTATGTATGTCCCCTCTTCGAACTACGTGGACTTTGATCCCTCAACAAGGGTACAAAGGCACCTAGGTCATCACCTAAGAACAAGTCCCCCAAGGTTACGACCCCTTGCGGTCCTTATTTTGCATTATGAATTATCTGTACCAAAAATGACAGTTACATTGGTGCCCATCGCAGTACTTCTCAAACCACAATGCCTTGCGCATCTCGCCGCTAAACGACAATTTTTTTTCGAGGAGTAGGAGTATACACCTAATTCAGAAACTCACTCTCCTTTTTAAATCTCTTTACAGGTAGCTTCTTCAAATGGCAGACTCAAACGCACCCACTGCCATAATCGATGCAAGTGCTCTAAGGCGAAGCACGCAGAATAGACAATGAACGACCAACACCACTCTACTGGAGGCAGGAACTTCAGTCGCAAGTCAACCACCAAATGCCTCTAGTGGAGGCAGGAAATTCAGTCGCAAGTGCTCTAAGGCGAAGCACGCAGAATAGACAATGAACGACCTACACCACTCTAGTGGAGGCAGGAACTTCAGTCGCAAGTCAACCGCCAAATGTCTCGGCATCCCGGGTAACTATCACAAAGAACATTATCCAAACACCACCAACTGGGGATGAAACGTCCTCCCAACACCCATATAGCATGCCGCATAATCCATGCCCGCCTGGAAGCACCCAGGGACAAGCAGACCCAACGAGAGCCGTGCACGAAAATGAAATAGCCCGACTAGAAGCTGAGCTAGCAGCAATGTGCCAACGTGAACACGAAATGTACGGAGGCCTCCCTCAAGCAGGTACAGATACCTAGATGCCAGCAATGCTGCATAACGCTCCCGTAGGCTCATAAAACGTAATAGCGCCAGAAGCAGCTAGCCAGCCACTAGTACCCTCGATACAATTTGGAACTCTCCCAATAGAGTTCACCTAGCTATCTCCCATCGTGCTAGCTCCTCCACCAATCATCCAACCAGGGCTAACAATGGTCCCCGGACAAGCAGTGCAACTGCCTACTAACTATCTGCGACCCCCTGTCCCAAACTATCTACTAGGCTCCTACCTACATATGCGACGTGCAGGCGCCTATAACACATATGCTCCCTATGGGACATCCGCAGTCAACCCAAGTTAATACAAGTGGCCCGAATTTGACTTTCAAGGGACAGGGCGACATCCTTTCTCTTAGCAGGTTATGAATGAGCACATCCCCATGGGTTTCAAGATGCCATTCCACATAGAGCCTTATGGAGGAGAAACAGACCCACGGGACCATCTCAATACTTTCAACTCAGCCATGTCGATACTCGACATGACAGATGGACAGTAATGTTGAGTCTTCTCATCCACTCTGAAAGAAGCAGTCCTATGATGATTCTAACTGCTGCCCACGAATTCAATCCACCATTTCAAGCAGCTTGCTTAGAAATTCCTCACTCAGTTTGCCACCAGCAAAGAGTACTAGAAAAATGAAGATTCCTTCATTAGCTTTCACCAAGAAGAAGGAGAGACCCTACAAGCCTTCCTGGCACGATTCACAAAACTTTCACTCCAAGTCAAGGGCCTCCAAGACGCGGTCGCCATCTTTTTCATCAAGCAAGGTCTTAGGTGCTCGCAATTTTATGGTGAACTCAACAGATGCCCAGTGTCCAGTCTAAAAGAATTGATGGACAGGGCAGAGTGGTTAATCCAGGAGGAAAAGACCCTGATAGCAACACACAAGATGCAGAAGTTCCTGGTAAGCCAAATTGACCTAAAACGGTCGGAAAAGAAGAAAGAAAAAGGAACTACTGAGAGCCAAAACCAAAAGGAGCAGAGTAGCAAGAAGCGCTCACCACCGAGACCTCGTTCACCTCCTAGAGGACGATTCACCAGTTATATGTGCCTTAACAAATCCCACGTTGGAGTCCTAGAGGAAATCTACCACTCTAAAATCCTCAATTTCCCTCCCTATATGAAGAGACGGAAAGGGCACGAGACCAATGATTGCATCCATCTTAAGGATCAGATTGAGTACTTAATACGGAAAGGGCAATTAGGAAGGTACATCAAGGACATGGATAACCCTAACGTGGAGCGGCTGAAGGACAATGGTGAACAACAACCCCCTCGAGGGATCATTAATGTCATTGCGGGAGGACTACAAAAAGGGACTGCCTCGCAACCCTAAACCCCAAAACAAGAAGAGGCTGGAACGTTCCATACTCGCCCTTGATTATCTCCCCAAACAAAGAAAGAAAAATGAAGAACACAAGGATCCAATCTCGTTCGACCTCTCAAACCTACAAGGACTAACTCACGATGACCCCATGGTTATAACGGCAGTCATAGCAAACTATGAGGTAAAACAAGTCCAGATTGACCGAGGATCCTCCGCAAACGTCCTATATTTTGACAACTTCAAGAAACTTGGCTTAAGCAAGGAAAACATGAGGCTGTTTCCTGGCACACTGATCGGATTCTCCGGAGCGCAAGTCCCAGCGGAAGGAGTCATAACGGCCTGCACATCAGTAGGCACCTTGCTGAAAGTAGCAAGCCTTGACACGGACGTCATCATCGTCTCAGCACCATCAGCGTACAATGCTATCTTAGGGCGACCATCCCTAAACAGGCTTAGAGCTATTGTATCCATGGCACAACTCACTATGATGTTCCCGAGGCCGCATGGAATTGGAGAAATTACGACGGACCAGAAATTAGCGCAAGATTGCTATACAACTAGCTTGACAAAAACCAATAAGGTCGCTTGCCCTGACCCTAAAGAACCACGGGAGAATCCTACAAAAGAATCACAATCGGAGAAATCTGTCCGCCCAGATAAAATCCCTGCTTGAACTCCTTTGCAAATTCCGCATTTCGCCCACTAGGCATTTTGGCTAAAATTACCCTTGCCTTTTTATCATTCTTAGCAAAAGCAGACCTTCTAAGGTCTTTAGGTTTTCGAACGTAACCACTTTGCATACTATCAATCAAAATTTCCTTTTTGATAAAGACATGAGCCATAACCAAATTCGCAAAGTTAGAACTCGCAGCAAAGCCCTTTCAAGACCACAAGGGACCTGACCGCCCCAGTAGATACTTGGAAAAGTACCAAGATCTTGCAAAGATTCCCCACAGAGATGGTACCACTCGATCGAGTAAACCTCTCAGAATCAGATAACTCCACATGGAGTCCTAAAAGAACGTTCATACATAAACTACGCTAGTAGTCATCATGCAAACTGTCTTGATCACACGGTACTTATGCAAAAATCTTTTTACCCAAAATTGAAAAGAGAACGAATAGTTCAAAAATAAAAGTTATTGCATTAGTGTACTCATTTCATTAATGTATCAAAAAGGGCAATTGCCTATTACACTTGGCAAAGAAAAATGACCCTACAAAATACAACCTACTCTTGGGCATCCCCAAGGTCAATGTTAATACGGGACTCCCTAAGCTCGGGGCCGCCAGCATTCCCCAATGACTCCCTTACCATAACCTCAACTATTTCCTGAGAAGTAGCTCCAATCTCAAGAACAATGCCCGACCGTCATGGAATGGAGATGATGACTTAGAGGACGATTAGCCAACTCACAAAAGCAAGCAAAGTCCGCGGGCAGATCGGTCGAAAGCTAGCCCCTAAGTTCACCATCGAAGAGCTCCAGAGCAGGAAACATTTCCCCACAAAGACACGTGAGCTGCTCAACTGCCAATAGCATCCCATACATCCTTTCCGCCAGTATCTCTGCCTGGCAGTCAGCCGCATCTCCAATCCTGCTCTTAGCATCTATCCAGCCCCTCATATTTTCATGAGCGTGGGCCTCGGCATTCTTTAGAACTTCGCGGAGAGAACGAAACTCATGCAAACGCTTCTCCGCATCTTCCTGTCAAACACTTAGCTCCCCGCGAGGCTTCTCCAAATCTGATTGCAGAAGTTTGGCCTCTGCGAGTTAGTTAACTTCGGCACGAAGACAAGCGACCTCGTGAGTCAAAGAACATAGCTCATGATCCATGCCCTCACACTCTTTGTCTTTCCCCCACAAATTCGCGTGCACCTCCTCGAGTTGCAGTCGCGAATGCTCCAGGCAATTATTTTTGGTATCGAGAAGCAAAATCAGCTTATCCCGATCCTTGCCAAGCTCGTCGTACATAGAAAATAAGAGAGAAAGAGTGTTATGGCAAAGATTAATATGCTGACAAAAATGGGACATCCAAAGTCAAAAACTTATCGCTTACTTCTCCCACATGTTGCTGGCTTAATGAAAGTCAGCCAAAGGGTTGGCCGCACCATCAAAAGCTCGCCGAGCAATAATTAGAGGATTCGAGTCCATTGCCCTAGCAGCCCTCTTCTCCAAATCCATGGGAAATTTCGTTCCAAGGGCTACTAGAGCAAAGGGGGCACCTTCTCCCTCGAGAACCCTTGCATAGCTTGCGAGGGATCCTCCGAAGTGAAACCTTCTGAAGCCACATCACTAGAAGCAATGGCAGCCATTTGACTCACCACTACATTCTTAGCAACAGGCCCACTATGGCCACCTGCCGCCACTGAAGCACTACTCTCCCCCACGGGCGACCAACCTTTCGGTAGGAGCCTCAGGAGCAGCAGCGATGTCATGACCAACCACTCCATCCACTCGAGACCTCTTGCTCACCAGCTCCTCGACACCCCTAGTAGAATGTGGAGAGGAAGAGCTTGACAAAACCACCCTCAAGGGCGAGCAGTGAGTTTGCTCCAAAGGCGAAAAACTAAACACCCCAATGCAGCAACTCTAGTCTCTCCCGGAGCAGCATTCTGATGTACTGTTAAAGACAGAGGAACCTGAGAAGGAAGCCAAGAATCCGTCTTCTTGGACCCCCCCTTCTTTCCTCCTTTCTTTACTTTGGAGATCCTCCTTCCACTGATAATGACCTCCGGCGGTGGCACCCGAGGCTTGCCTTCCTTCACCTCTGGCGGTGTTACTTGAGCCCTGCTTCCCCTTAGCCCTCCAACGTCATTCAGTCGTCCTAATGTGAACTCCGGTAACCCTCTCTCGGTTAGCAGAAGAACCCTGTCTTGCCCTCTTCTCCCTACCCGAGTTACTATCCCGAGAGCGGTTAAGAGGAGGAGGATGAGGAGAGGAGAGATCCTCCAAGTCAGTGAAATCGAAGGTATACAACCCTGCAATCAGCAAAACCCTAAGTCAGAAAAAGGAGAAGAAAACATAAAGAAAGAGGAATCAGAGGGATACAACACTCACTTTCATCTTCGTTGGCCATGGCGAAATGAGAACAAACGAGCAAGAAGCTTCGAAAGAAAAGAGAGGAGTAAAGAACTCTCGAAGATGAAGGAACTCTCAGAGAAAAAGGGTCGACGGTCAAAAGTTTGAAGGTAAACAAAGCCTTTTCTTTTCAATCTTGGGGAGTATTTATAGGGGCCTAGAGGCACGACGATTCGAATCACAACCTCCCTCGAAACCTGCAATGGAAAAGAAGTAATTATCACCTACACCAAATAAAGGCTGAAGTCGTCCGATCCAAGCAAAGGCCCGCCAAGAGGAACGACCCAGATTCAAAGTCATCGAGTCGCAACCAGAAAGACCTAAATACCCTCGGAAGCCCAAAAGTCCTTAAAAAGGCTCCAAGGGTAAACACGAAACTCTGAAGCAGCAGCTAATGATAGAGTCCCTTGGAAACACAGGGACATTAATGGAGAAAAAGTGGCTTCACATGTGACATTACGAAACATCCGAAGCGATGGCAGCCGACAGGATCTTGACACGTGACACCATAGGCCAACCACCCCTTTGATGTAATCTCCAAAGAAACGCAAGTCCTCCCGATTGCACACTCGACCGCCCTGATCTCGACGATTAGCGAACGATCTTGCTTTAACAAGACGGAGCTTGCTCCACCTGTCAACCCTTGCACCCAGGAAAAAGTCTATAAAGCCCCTGACCTTCTAAATCACTTCGAAGCCTTCCAAGGGCATCTTTGGAAATTCACCTTCTTTGCAATGATGACGTTTCCTCGGAAAGACGCGAGCGTTTCTGCAGAGACGGCTCGAGAAACTTGCTAAGGAAGTCAAGTGGATAACCGTCCAAATCTAGACGTGTGGCACCCTTCGCTACCCACTCCTTCAAGGCAATCTCTAGAAAAACCAAAGTTCTCCCGAACACACGTTCGATCGTCCCTACTCCAATGATTAGTGGTCAATCTTGTTCTGCAGGTAACTCAAGGCGGACGACCTCACTCCTAATACTCTAACAAATTAACTTAAGTCCACGGGCTATAGAACCCATAGACTTGGGGGACCTATGTAATTCCACAATATACCCTCCTATGGACACGTAGCACTGACCTTCTAGAAAGATTAAATGGACCATGGATCAGTGACACGTGGCATCACTCGATGGCCCCGAACGTTGCCTCTCCCCACAATCACCCGCGCGCTCTCCCACATTAGAGATGTGGGTGAACTCTCCAGATCGTGGGTCAAGCCCCAGGCACAAGAACGTGTTACGACCATGTTCTGCTCTACCGCAAGTATAAATATTCCTCACCTGGGAATAAGCGAGCAAGGCAATACTCGCAACACAATTGCATACCACGAGATCCTCATTACCTAAAAGTCTACCTAACAGCCATCAGTACATACTCGTTCCATTACAGGATTCAGACATCCTCTTGCTCTAAACAATACCTAGAGACTCTTTCTCTCTCATCCTTCACTTACGAGGTACCTCCAACAGGTAGCTCGCCCACCCAGAGCAACACACATTTACTACCCACCCACAGCCTCTACAAGTAACACTCCTGCCTAACGGCTCCTATGGATGTCCTCTCTTCGAACGACGTGGACTTTGATCCCTTAACAAGGGTACGTAGGCACCTAGGTCATAACCTAAGAACAAGTCCCCCAAGGTTACGACTCCTTGCGGTCCTTATTTTGCTTTATGAATTGTTTGGACCAAAAATGACAGTTACATGTAGTATTGGGAGGTAAAGGATATAGAACTTGATAATACTCAAATAAATTTACCAAGATCACAGCAAGTCAGTAAGGGTTTACCACAGTGAACATGTCTGTTCCTGCAAAAACAAGGAAAAGAAAATGAAAAGGGTTAAATAAAAAAACAAAGAATGAAAATACTGCCTGGTGATTGTCACTGGGTGATTCGACCAGCACAGTTACCTCAGAACCAAAAAGGTTCCTCGCTAACTGTGCCAATTTGATGAGGGTGGTTTCAGACGAAAAATAATGCCCCCTGACTCATTGCATGTCAGTATCAAATAAATTCCTAAAAATGCAATATAGTACAATCCCAGGGTTGAATTACGTAGAACCTTCAATAGTTCATGAATAGCTATTCCTTTAAATAATCAAATCAAGTTAAAAGATCAAGAAATATTTTTAGAAAAGCAAGTAAACATTTGAGTTGTGAAAATAGGATGAAATTATAATAACTAAGAAAAGTAAATTGCCCTTTCGAGTTCTATGTAATTTGCTATCCCTGCTAGTTTTCAAAAGATGAATACAAGAAGTATTTAGAAACACCTTATCAGACCTTTTCATATGAAGGTAACCCCGGTGATCGCTAATAGGGCCTAGGTGCACATCAAATCAAGGATGTCGCAACCGCATTAAAATGGTGTATGCAAACTAGAAGAACACATTGAATTTCGAAAAACCAAATTATATTTAAATAAATAAGTACAAAAAGGCGGTACCTAGTTTGAGCCGATCAACTAGACCTGCGACCGCTATGTCTATTTAATCCAATCATGACTCCTAGATCCGTCCACCGATGAGACCTACAACCATAACTGGAGGTTGATAAACTATAAACATCTAAATAACTTCCCTAAGATTAAAGCTCATAGCTCAAGTAATTTACGTAGACTTCCCTAGGGACAACCTAGCAGGCTTAGATACTCATGTTCAAGAAGACACAAGGCTAAGTCTAAGACAAAGCTAGGATACATAACTAAGAATTTTCCCCTTCCTTTTATGGGCATTACATGGAGAAACCTAATCTAATTATAAATAGGGAAGATAATATTATTTTACTAAAAATAATAATATTTTTCGTAAAATAATAATAATTCCTAATTTATTTGAATTACAAAACTTGAATCTTCCGATTCAGATTCTGTTTTTTTTTTATATTTGAAATTTAAATCGTTCCACCGAATTTTTGTCAGCTCGCCGCGCCTTGCTTTGACACAGCATTGGCTTTTCTGCTCTCTGTGGTCTTCTTCAATTTAGTCTCTGCTGCACTTTCCTGTCTTCAATTCAGTCCTTTACTCGATGTTCAAGTGACTAAATGGTCCTGGTTTGACCTAAAATCAACCCAAGAGATTTGATATTTTATAAATATTAAAGATTACTCAAAAACACAATTTTTTCACAAAATATGTATTAAATACCCATATTTATCACTTTCTACATATTCACACCCGTGTACACAGATTAACGTCTTTTATTGTAATATTCTTAATTATTATTATCAATATTAAGCAAAATGCCACATGTTGACATATCTATTTTAGATGCCAGCACATACTCTACTCTCACCCCATTGCATGCATTAGGGAACCACACTTTTGACTCATGATTGTTATGAACCCCATCGCCAGCACTGAGGAATCACCTTTTAACTCATGTACCAATATGAACCACATTGCCTGCACTGAGCAATTACCCTGTTAACCCACATGAATCCCAGTCCTGAAATGGAAAGTCACTTTTTCCTTCATACTTGTCATGAACCTCATGTCTATACTGGGGTGCAGACACATTAGGTCTTAGTTGTCACGAACCCCATTGCCTGCATTGAGGTTCACTATTTTAGCTCATGACTATTCTGATCACAGTGCCTACAATAGGGAATCACCATTTTAGTTCATGGTAGCCATGAACCCCAGTGCCTACACTAGGGAATAACCATTTTAGCACATGTTTGATCCCTAGTGCGTGCACTGAGGAATAACCATTAGAGCTCGTGTCTATCTTGAACAGAAATGCTTGCACCAGGGAATCACCATTTTAGCTCATGGCTACCATGAACCTCAGTGCACCTAGTGCCTGCATTGGGGAATCACCATTTTAGTTCATGATGTTTTGGACCCCAGTGCCTTCACTGCGAAATCACCATTTTAGCTCGTGTCTGTCTTGAACCCCAATGCTTGTACTGGGGGAATCACCGTTTTAACTCATGTCTGTCTTGAACCCAAGTGCCTACACAATGGAATCACCGTTCTAACTTATGGCTGCCATGAGCCCCAATGCCTTCACTGAGGAATCATCATTTTAGCTCATGTTTGTCTTCGACCTCAATTTCTACATTGGGGAATCACCATTTTAGTTCATGTCTTTCACGAACTCAGATGCCTGCACTGAGGAATAACCCTTTTAGCACATGTCTGATCCCCAGTTCTTGCACTGGGGAATCAGCATTTTAGCTTATGTCTATCTTGAACCTCAGCGCCTGCACTAGGGAATCATCATTTTAGCTCATGTCTGTCTTGGACCCTAATGCCTGCACTGGGGAATGACAATTTTTAGCTCATGGTTTCCATGACCTCGACTTGGGAATCATCCCAAATTCCCCTTTTGTCCCTTGTCTTTGTGAAAGGTCATTCTTTTAAGTCACGTGGCTTCAACACCCCAAAATCAATTTAGGCTCCAAAAGGATAGTCACTCTTAGATGCAACCTAGGGATATGAACTCGCTTCCAACACCCTCATATTTTACCACACTTTTCCCTAGATGAAGACTAGGGAAATTAGTTTTTTCCCATTATTTTCACTTTTACACCCTTTAGGAGACAAATCATTGTTTTCCACATTCACTTTTTGGTTTCAGGGTGCATAATTGGGTTAGTTTTTAATGTTTTAACACCAATTAGTTATTCCTTTGGCTAACAGTGGTATGGTTATTTACGAGCTTAAACAACCATCATTTGGAGGATCCGTTGGGTGTAGATTCCCCAGCGGTTGGGACTTTTGTCCTAGTAGGATCTAGCAGGCCAATTGCATCTTGAACAATCGACATCATAGCAGCTTCCCGGATAGGTGAATCCGAGGTTGACCAAAGCATCAGTTAAGAAGACGAAAATTGAAGGTCGAGCACACGTAGATTTCACTTGGCACACCCATTACTCACCACTATAGAGTGGTTGAAGACTCCAACATACTTCATGGAATGGTGTTAGAGAATGAAGACGAGGACAATGAAGAGCCATAGCATTGCTGGCTTAGGACTTTTATTTTTCTAAGATTATGAGCTACATTTTCTTTAGGATCTATTTGTGTTTGTTTCTTGTTTTATTCGGTTTGAATTTGGCCTTGTGTTATATATTTTACCACAAAGCGTGGACAAATAGGGCATCCTTTTTTGTCTTAACTTGCTTCCTCCAGCAACACTAAATTTCATTCTCAAAGCGTCCCTTTTGGAGAAAGATAAGTGAAGATGGGAATCTATAGAGACCCTATTTTGTTCGAGTTTGAAAAACATAATACCACTAATAATAATATAAGAAAAATAAAAAAAAAATATTGAATTCCATTCTTTTGTCAAAAATAAGAGGAGAAAATTATTAGAGTAAGATCGCCCATCCCTTTTGTTCTAACGGGCAAAGCCCAAAACGCTTAAGAAAACCCTAGCTTTTAAAAGGAAGATGTGGCTAGGTTAAAAGGGAGAGGGTGATCTAGAAGCAAGAGGAAACGAGAGTATGCAAGAGAAAAACAAGAGGAGCAGCCAAGAATGCATCAAAATGATAGGGAGAACCCTAGCACAAGAGGTCTAAGCACCAATTGAGGGAGTACCCTTCTTCTTTATCCTTTCCTAATTTTTTAAATCTGGTTGGATGACTTCTACGCTTTTCTTCAATTTTTGTGAATACCTCAGGAGCATCGTAGAATTGTTTCATGAATTTAGGTGTCCTCTAAGGGAACCAAAGTGTTTCTCTAAAAATATCTACCCGAACTGATGCAAAATTTGAGTAGAGTGTACTGTTGTATGCGCATTAAAACTTATAACCTCTTGGGAACGAGTTCCAAGTTGGGGATTATGAATCTTACTTAGTGATAGTAAGGGAATAAATTGTCTATAATCGCCCGAAGTAAGAAATATAAGTCTTATTTCATGAGAAGTAAGGGTATAAAATATCCATATGCGGTTAATTTCTAATGCTTGAGATTATTGTCCATTAGTATTTGATAGCATTATCATAGTGAGAATTTTACCTGTATATTATATTTGTTTTACATGGAGGAAAAGACATCTATTGGGGATTAGTGTGTTACTTTTAAACAAAATCTGGAATAAGGTAGCTTTATGGCTGGAATTGGACAGTTGCGAGATTACTCCACATCCAGGAATCCTTCTAGGAATTCTGTGAAGAAAAATAATGCTGAAGTTAGATATTATGACTAGTGTAGGAGGTATAGCCTGGGGCTTTTAATTTAAGTATTACATTTTTTATGATCCTAGGTATTAGTCATGCCTAATATACCTTTACTCAATGCGAAATAGGAAATGATCTACACACGGGGTACGGTGATGTGATCCTATGTAGCTGCCGATGTGTGCACATAATGGGGGACGCCCTGGAGTCAGACTACTAATTTATCTACATTGGATATTTTCACCACAAAGGGAAGTCTAGTAGCAGAGGCTATGGACAATTCTTGTTCCACAGGTATGGACCTATTTCTTGAGGAAATAGAGTCAAGTAAAAGTTCTCATATGAATGCATATCACTTGTGTATATTGGGATGGTTATTTATCTGAGGCAATACAACTGTCAAAATGTGCGACTTTGATTCATACTAAATAAATATATTGTCCTGATATGGGCATAATTATGAAAATTAAAAACATTTTGTGTTCAAATATATACCTTATATTCTTGATTGACAGAGTCCGCATTAGAAAATAGGGCAACTGAGCTACTAGTGAAAACTATTCTTAAAACTATTTGTGGGTTATGCTACTGGGAGATTATATCTCATTACACTAGTTGTTTAGGTATAGCTGAAGCCGCATGAACATGGATTATGGCTTTCGTAGTGGCTTTCTTATTTGTGTAGCTATTGATGTACTAATGTTTGTTTGATATAGAGCCTCCATCAAGGTCTATTTGTATTTGCTTATTATTCTGAACATTTGTTTTTATTTAGAGTTTATCTTGTAATATAAAAATGTTAAGATTTATTATTTAAAATACATACAATTTTTATTGTTTCGCTGCATAAAAACTAAATTGGTAGTTGGAAATAATATTCCAATTAGAGGAAAGCAAGAACAAAAGTTTCATTTTTTCAGCTTTTAAGGTACAAAATTATTATGTGATCTAAAATAATCATTTAAATATAGTTAAACGGGTTGGCATGTTACATGAATAACCTGTAAGTGCTCAAGGGATCAATAATTAGATCAAAGGCCAGAAGAAGGGCACTGAAGAGGTTCCCGTTGCGCTAGCCGATCGCCTTCCAATTGACATATAGAGCTTCGAGCTCTTTGTACGTTGGCAAGGAGCCTTGATCGCACCCAAAAATAACTTAACTTTAGGGTGTAGAATAGCTTAATGAATGTATAAAAAATATGATTTTACATTAATTATGTTGATTATCCTGACATAGGGAACCAACTAGAAATATATCAAATTTCCTGGTTTTTAACTTAAATATATTAAATCTAATTATTTCTGAATTTTTGTAATATTTGTTGAATATTAGAAAAGGTATGTGTTTAATATTTGTTAAGTGTCTCAGAATTAACCCAGGATGATTAGCTGCAGATCTTCCATATCGGAGACCAGGATAAAGCCAAACAGTGAAGTAGAGCAAAACGCATGGCATAAGAATTCTCGCCACGACGAACAAATCTCCACTCACCACGGCGAGATAAGGTGCACTCGCTACTGCGAAGCAAGCATGGCTAGCCACGACAAGCAGATAATGATATGGCAAAATGTGAACGACATGCAAGAATCCAAATGGAGACTTATCCTGTCCGAAGATTTAAATTAGGAATTTATTTTAAATGTATTATAGATTTAGAATTTAATAAAAATATATTTAAATATTTTATCCTAGGTGATAAATTAGGAATTAGAATTTAGTTTTAGGATTAGAATATATTTAAATATATTATCCTGATTGTTATCTAGATAGAATAATTGTTTCATTAGGACTCTTGTAAGCAACTATAAATAGAAGCTCCAAAAGTTTCTAAAATCATCTCAGGCCTCACACTCACACCTATTCTTCTAAGGATATTATGTGAGCCATGAGTGGCTAATTCCCTTGGGTTTTTCAAGGAGGATTAATCTAGGCATGAGCCTGTGAGCTCAATTTAGGGATCTCTTATTTGTTTTCTTGTTTACTTGTTTATAGGTTAGATATAATTATGTTTTGCTGGATTCTTCATGTAAGACTCGGTAAGGCTAAATCATGTTGAACATGTACTTAGGGATTCTAGGTTTTACGATCATGGCCTAGGATCCAGATGTAATTATATGTTACCCCTATTATTTATGTGATTTATTTCCATCCACTTGCTGAGCCATGTAAGACCCTGTTGGGCACTTAGTAGGATTGGGTGCTCTAAAGATGACAAGTCGGTATTGAGTTAGAGCCCATAAATAATATATAACTTAAATAGCGTTGCTACTAGGGAACCCGGCACTCCTTCTTCGACACGGCGTAACAACAAATATAATTGTCCAACCGACTCACGGGCACCTATAAACACATGCATGAACCCTTCTAAGACGGACACTTAAGCATTCTCTCAAAAGAAAATTTACACAATCAAGCATTTCTCTCTAGTGCTCCTCTCCTATCCCACGGTTGCTCTCAAAACCTCTAAGTTAGGATTACCTCCAAACTTGCAAACTACGTGGACTTTGATCCCGACCAAAGGTACGTAGGTGTTGGAATCCTCCCCAACTCAAGTCCATCTCCTCCCTCACTTCCTCCGTCCCCTGAGTTCTGGTTGGCCTTCAGGTCAACGGAATATCAAGCGTCTTGCGGTGATATTTATTTAAATTAATTGTTTCCAGGTCGGGAATTAGTTTATTTGAATTGAACCTAAAATCAAAGTGGCCGCCTAGGTTAACATTAGTAATTTAACTAACATAAATATTAAAATGAAGAATTAGATTTCCCTAACATCTTTATATTGGCTAGGATTTTCTGAATCATCCTCTTAGGAACCTATTGATTCTTAGAGATCTATCTTTTATCTACCTTTTATTTAATTGCTTTTAATAATTAGGGTTACAAATGATCAATCGTAGAGCTTTGACTAGAGGCTCCGCGAGAGATTCGACCATTGGGTGTGCTACCAATCTGAGACTTTATTTGATCCTGACTGTGACGACCAGTTAGAGCCGCGATCAAATTGGCGCCGTTGCTAGGGAGCTATTTCAGTTCTAGAGTTGATCGTCTATAACCCCGATTCAGGTAAGTATTTTTCTTAAATAAAATTCTTTTTTCTCTTCTTTTCGACCTTTTTATTTTTTTAAAAAAAATTCTTTTCTTATTATCCTTTTCTTTCCTCTTCTCTCTTTCTTCGAAGGATAGAACATTTTTCAAACTTTTTGTTCTTAATTTCATTTTTATTTTTAGAACAAAGTTGTCTTTTAATGAATTCCTTTTCTATCGAATATCAATTTTACCTCCTATTTTTGAACTTAAATATTTTGATTCTATGTTTAGGATGTATTTTAAAAATTTTGTTTTGATTGATTAACTCCCTAGAGCTCATAGTCCCCTACACTACGTATTACTCACAAAATACAAATAAAATAAAATAAAATAAACAAGAATAATAAAATTGGATAAATGATTGTGATACCTGCTAAGTACCCTCCTGGCTTAAAACTCCTTGTTCTCAAAACTTTGAGGACAATGCTTGTTTTAAGTGTGGGGGACAAATCATTCTGCTGTTGAGTTTTAAGCCTAGAAATTATTTCCCTTGCAATTAATTTTGTTGTGGTAAAAATTAGGTAAATTTTTTTAAATTAATTAATATCTTAGGTAACGAATCTAGCATGTAACACTTAAATTTTTTAAAAAAAATTTAACTAAGATGTTTTTAGAAAATCAACAAACCCCACTTAGGTTTTTAAACAACTAGACTAGGAATTTAGGACTAAGAAAATTGTAGGTCAGCTAGATTTCTAGGTACAACCCAATTAGGAAATTATTTAACCACATAGACTATCATTGTTTGTTTAAGTGAATTAATCATGCTTTGTGTATATAGTTAGAGATATATTGAAAGGCCAATATGAGTGACCAAACTAGTTGGAAGGATTGAGCCTAAACACTGACCTTCAATTCTAAACTTATTGAGTGTTTGACTACTTAATCCTATTTTCTTCTAGAACTTACAGTAAGTCTTTATCAAGGCCATTTAAAGCACACAAGCCTTGGGGAAACAGAGACATTCTTTCTTGTACTTGGAGCCTAAACACAAGCCCAAACAAATTTATCCCTATTCCCTTTTGAGCCTTACAAGGTAAATCCAAGGGTAAGATTAATTTCTGATGTAATTTCCAAATCTCTAATTGTTTTTTTTTACCTCCCTTATATTATGAATAACATGAGAATCTAATATGCCTAAAGGCTTATACAAATAAAAAACAAAAAGAAAAAAGTGAAAAAGGTTGGAATGAATAAATAATTAAAGATTCTCTAGTATATGTTCTTAAAGGTTGAAGGTTGAAAATATAATCTTATTAGGGCGATACAACATAATATCTACTTTTATCCTTGCGTTTGCACTTTTCTTTTTTGGAACAGGATAAAAACATTTGGCCTTCATCAGAACAATACAAGCCTAGAAAGACCTCTTGATCAGGGAACCTGTGTGCCAACTAGTGGAGACATAGACCTACTACAAGCCTATAGTATGAAGCAGGTAAGTAAATCCTGAGTGAAAGCTTACCCAACTTATATGATGAGGCTTTGAGCAAATTAACTAAATTGGTCTTAAATATTTCCGAGCTAATTACCCTGCATGATTAATTGATCAAACTTTACTTGGGTACTTTTGTGGTTGTATATCCTTTCTAACTAGGTAGACTACTCCTAAAGTTAGTTTGATCTGAATGCTCTAGGCTTAGATTTTTGTCCAGGAGTACAAAGGTTTAAGTGTGGGGTGTTTTGATCTGTCACGACCCCAAACCGGGAGTACGTGACCGGCACGGAAATAGATTTTTACCTCTAAACCCGTAAGCCTTACCCTGTAAACATAACTATAACTACCCTGCTATACAATCAATATATACAACATAATAGTGGCCACACCTTACTGGTGACCTAATTAACCTGCAATCCACGGTTCGCTCAATACCGCTTCAGCCCAGTATATAGATATATCTCAACACACATAGTATATATCTATATCATATTGACCGCACGTCTCAATACGTACGATCTATCCTATTCACATGCAGCAATCACACGTAATATATATATCCATATCATATTGATCGTACGTCTCAATACATATGATCTATCCTATTCACATGCACCAGTTTATATACTCATACATATATCCTAGTTTTTCACCAAACTAGACCCTGTCTTTAAGTACATGAGAAGTAGATAATGCTAGAGTACGTATCACTGTCCGGACATCGATGTCTGCCCGGTACCTGTATCTGAAACATTGAAGCAGAGGGAGTGAGTCAAACCGACTCAGTGAGAAGCTTCTCATCCTCGGCGTAGCGGCGGGTACCACTACAGCTAGGGAAAGGGAAACACCCACAATCACATGCGCATGAAAATCCAATTTATCAAATGTTATATTACGATCAGGCAATATTAATATAACATAAAATCAAGGATAAACCTACGGATCATGCTCCTCTATCATGCTTCTCATAAACAAACAATCACATTTAACATATCATTTGAAAACTATAAATCACTCAACTGGTCCATGTGTCTCACAATGGACAATGGCCTCAACGGGTAAATCTTTCAATTTTTAACTGACCCTAGTGCTAGGCTAGCGCAATGGCCTCAACAGGCGAATCTTTTAATTTTTAACTGACCCTAGTGCCAGGCTAGGGTAATGGTCTCAACGGGCAAATCTTTTAATCTTTTAACTGACCCTAGTGCCAGGCTAGGGCAATGGCCTCAACGAGCAAATCTTTTAACCTCTTAACTGGCCCTAGTGCCAGGCTAGGGCAATGGCCTCAACGAGCAAATCTTTTCTGACTTGTTTCTCTTCCCGAGATTTCAGCTGGGATTCTGACTCTATCTACCAACTTCTATCCTAAACTGACTTTACCTAGGTAGTGTGAACCTCCCTATGACTCACTAATCAATTATGAGATCCTTTTAATCCTTATTTAATACCCAAACCCTTGATTAGATCATAACCTAGCTCTAAGGCCTTTCCTAAGTTCAATTACCATAAAACGTCGACGTTTACTAACAACTTCTATATGATTTCTTTCCTGAGTTTCTAATTAATAGGGTAAACCAAACCTTAGACTCAATCAACAACTTATCCTCTTGCTTTTACTATTTGGCGTATCTCATGTCATCACATGGATACCCTCCACTACCTCTTTACCTGTAGTCAAACACACATATACAAATACTTTCATATATAACAGTTTAGGAACAACAATAGCATGTTAACCACTAAATAATTCTTACAAATAGGCAAGTAGGCAAACCACATATCCACATCCTCATTCAACCCTGTAGGACAAGGATGGGAAAACCCTCACCTGGACGGCTCCCTTGTGCTTGTCCTGGAGTAACTCTCGCTCCGGACGAGTCGTGGTTTCCTAACGAATGCATTCAAGTCGTTAACATCTCAAACTATATGCAATTCATATGCATACGACATGCTCGTGCCTTAAAATGCATCTAGACGTTGCCAAGAATCGATTCCTTGGTCTTATCCGCCTTCCCTCTCTTCTATGAGAGTCTCAAGTGCCTCGCACTTGGTTTCATACAACTATCGCTCTCCTTGAGTTGCTTTAGGGGCCTTCGATTTGAGTTACTAAACCTCAATATGCTTCTAAGCTATCCTACTTAAGATTCCTTAATGACGGTGAAGAAGGAAATTAGAAATTCAAGAAGTTGGGCTTAACTTATTCCGCAAGTTTTTATTCTTGAGGAACAAGAAGGCATTTGAAATTATTTTGATCCTTAAAAACATGGTTGGGGTGTCCTAAGATGTTTATGACTGAAGACAGGAGGTTCGGATGTCCCGAATCCTTTTAAAATGGGGTTTGGGCATGCCTGGGCAAAGACCTGGCACTGCCGCGCCAAGCTGCTGCCCTAGCAACCCTTGGCTACCCGAGAGCTGGCTCTGCAGTGCCAGCTCGCAGCACAGCAATTCTTTTGCTGTGCTATGCGCTGGTTTGGGCTCATTCCGGCCCCCTTCCGACCACGGCTTCGACTCCGCTCCTCACGGGTTTTTTTTACCTACATTTCAACAACATAAATCCAATCCTAACTACTCAAATAAATCCTAGCCCGATTCCAAATTTATCAACGAATCCCCAAATTGAGAATATTTAGAATTTTCAACCCCAAACCCTTCAAAATTCGAATTCGGCTAAACCTGAGGGTATAGTCTCGATTCTTACCCCAACTAAGTGTTCAAGAACACTTCCTATGTCTCAATCTACCCTCGAAACAATCCAATCGAAGGTGGATCGAAGAAATGCCTAAAAATGAAGAAATTGAGGGTTTCGAATGAAATTGGGGTTACCAACCCTTGATTCGATTGGTGGAAGGTGTAGGAGACGTCGTACCCGAGCTCCAATGACTTTTTCCGGCGTCGGCTAGCTCTCCCCTGTCACTTTTCCGGCGAACCCCAACTCTTCTTCTTCTTCTCCTCCACGCCTCTTCTTTCTCTCTCTCTTCTTTCTTTCTCTCTCTTTCTTTTTCTTCTTTTCTTTCTAAACCCGTGGCCCTCTCTTCCTCATTTTTCCTATCCTTTATTTCTTTCTTTCTTCTCCTTCCACCAAACCCTTCCCACGGCACCCCACTTAAAGAATAAAAATAATAATTAAATAAATAACTAACTACTAATAATAATAATTATAATAAAGAAGGGTTAAAAAAAATATCCTCAATCTAATCCCTCCTCTTTCCAATTTAATTTTATTCTTTTATGTCCCAATTTAAATACCCAAATATTTCCTACTCTCTTTTCTTCCTCTTTTTATTTTATCTCAAGCTTCAGAAAATTTCCCGAGTATTACATGATCGCACCCAAAATCAACCTAACTTTAGGATGTAAAATAGCTTAATAAATATATAAAAATATATAATTTAACATCAATTAAGTTGATTATCCTGACATAGGAAACCAACTAGAAATATAACTAATTTCTTGATTTTTAACTTAGATATATTAATTCTAATTATTCATGAATTTTCGTAATATTTGTTAAATATTTAAAAAAATGTATGTTTAATGTTTGTTAAGTGTTTCAGGCTTAACTTGGGATGATTAGCTGAAGATCTTCTAAGTCAAGGGCCAAGATGAACCCAAAAAATGAAAGCAAGATAGAACTAAAAAGTGTAAAATGCATGGCAGAAGGCTTCTCATCACGGTGAACAAATCTCCACTCGCCACGGCGAGATAAAGTGTACTCGTCGCGGCGAAGCAAGCATGGCTCGCTGCAGCGAGATGGCGTGCCAAAACGTGAGTGACATGCTGAAATCCAATCTGCGAGAGATTCGACCCTTGAGTTGTGCCCTGTGCTACCAATCTAAGGCTTTATTTTATCCTATTTGTGATGACTAGTTAAAGCCATGATTAAGCCCTCTTTGTTGTATAAATTTGCAACTGATGCTTCTTGGTTTGCCTCGATTGTGTAATTCAAGGCACGGCGGGACGATATTTTTAATTCCGCAGGAATCATTGCTTCGCGACTGTATGTCATAGCATCCCATGCATGTAAATTTTTGGGAGGGTTCGAATATGACCAAAATACTGAGTATATTTCCTTAGCCCAATTTCCTTCAACAGCACCTAGCCTTTTTTAGATACCTTGGAGTATTATCTTGTTTCTCAGTTCGGTTTGCTCGTTCGATGCAAGGTTACTCCACATAGGTTATTTTGAATTTGATGTGCCAATTGGCAGTATTCTTTAAACGTTTCGTTGATGAATTACCTTCTGTTATATGTGATTATGATGTGAGGAGGGCCAAAACTGTATATAATGTTTTGGTATAAAAACTTCTAGACTTGATTTGATCGAATGGATGCTAAAGGCTCAGCCTCAATCCATTAGATAAAGTAGTATACTGCTACAATAAGAAAGTTTCTCTATTCCATGGCCAGAGGAAAAGGCCCCAGGATATCTATGCCCCAAATGTTAAAAGGCCACGGTGAGAAAATGATTTGTTGCATGCTTGTAGGAATCTGAGTATAGTTACTATGCGTTTGGCAAGCGTCACAGTGGCAGACTAATCACTCAGTGTCTACCGTTAGTGAAGGCCAATAGTAACATGTGTTTAAGACTTTTCTTCTAATTGCCATTGTTGCTTGACGGCTTTCGCACCACACTTCATGGGTGTCTTTAATAATCTTTTCCCCTTCCTCGAGGGTAACGCATTTCAAGTGAAGTGTGGAGACACATTTTCTATATAAGTCGTTTCCCCATATGCAATGTCTTACCGCTTTTCTTTGGATTTTCCACTCGTTCTTGTCTTGTGGTAGTCAACTTTCTTTTAAGAACTTCGTAATAAGAGTTTTCCCAAATCAAATGTGTTAATGGCGAGGACCTCTTGTTGGTCAATACTCAATTTTTCTAGTTATTTTTTACTACCGATCAATATATGCACTAGTTTTAGCATTTGTCAGTTTAGATAGGTCATCTGTTCCTCCATTCTTCTCTTGGGATACAACCTATTTGTGTATCTTGAAAGTGTTTAATAATTGATTTCAAAACTTGTACATACCCTTTAATGGTGGGGTCTTTGACTTTGAAATCTCTGTTTAACTGGCAAACCACTTGTTCTGAGTCACTTATTTACACCGTCGCCCATGAGGTCCAGTGCTAGTCTTAATCCAGCTAGTACGACTTCATATTCTACCTGGTTGTTTGATGTATTTAAGATGAAGCAGATTGCTTTTTCTATCGTCATACTTGTAACATCCGCCTTTTTCAGTTAATGGAATAATTGTTTGTTACCTAAATCTAACTCGATGCTTATGCTTGACATTGATTGTTGCATTTAGAAAGCATATAGAAATGCATTATTTTAAGAAAAAAGGGTGGGAATGACTAAAAAGAAAGAGACTTAAGTGAAAGGAAAAAATGGGTGTGAGAGTGAGAAGTGAATTTTCTCTTCCTTATGGTGGCACCAACCTCTTACACGTACCCACAATGGTGGAAACACCAAAGCAAACCACAATTTTCCACTATGCTTAGAGTGAGAGAGAGCTAGAGAGAGGGAGGAGCACCAAGGTTGAGTTCAAGCTTGGGAATCCAATTTTCAGCAAGCATTGAACCTTAGAAACTCAGCTGAACACCAACAAGACAAGATTTGAGCTTCAAAACAAGGTAATCAAACTACCAACCTCTCTAATTTTCAAGTTAGGTTTTCAAGAAATGGCCCAAAACTGAGTTTCATATTTCTGAGCCATTTGAGAGGTTTAAAACTGCTTCCTTATGATTTTCGAACTTAGAATGGATGTAGATGATGAATGCATGCTTGGATTTTAGCTGGAAATTAGATAAGTTAGATGGGTTTTGAAATGGGTATGGGTTTGAGCTTGAAATTCATATTTAAGCTTGTTTAACCATGTTTCGGGGCTAGTTTTTCATGGGTTTTAACGTGCTAATGATAGAAAATGTAACGATCTAGTTTCTTTATTGATTTTAATTGCGAAATTAGGTTATTTACTTAACTTTTAAAATCCTGATCCAATTTTTTTTCTTTTTCTTTCCATGTGGGATAAAGTTAAGTGTTTCCACAAGAATCGCTTACTCTCGGTTGGTTTATTTTAACCTAAGAAACTAGAAGTTACATGTTTGATACTCTCGCGCACTCCCAAAATTCATACACGAATAAAGTCAGGTGAAAATGAGGTACTAACCCTCCATACATATCCTAGGTAGTTCAAAGCCTATAACTACAACACATAATCCATACACACATATATATATATATATATATACAAACATAGTATCATAGTCAGTAGCACGCAGGCCCAAAATAGTTAGTACTAGAATCCACACTAGAGTGACATCTGGGTCACTGCCAAAATAAGAGTCAGCTCCTTGCTACCTGCCCATCACACCCTTTCTAAGTCCCCAGGGCATTCTCAACCGAAGGGAAAAAGAAAAGGATGTTGAGCCCCTTCATGATTTGGAAGTAACCCAGAAGGGGAACTTCCAGTAGCTCTACCTCAATCTCCAGCAGCAGGTTGTACCTGGGCATCTGAATACACTAACGTAGTGAGATATAAAATCCCAGTAACGTAGATTACCAGTTTTATAAAAGACTCATTAGTGGTTCAGCTGCATTCCTAAGAATACAGAAATAGTACTTCCTTCCCATTTTACAAATAATTTAAACGTAGTTAACATCAATTACAAGATATTTCCATTTTCAGAATGCAATCAATACATCAATCACAAGATATTTCCACTTACACAGGTCAAAATATATGATCATGCTGAAAAGCTGTAAACAGATGAAAAGTCATTTTCCTTTCAAAAAATGCACGTTTACCACTACATGCACTTATCAGCCATGCCAAAGTTCAAGTCTTTCCAAGACCTGTGCAACTGGTTAAACCATTACCATCAATCTAAAAGCAATCTAACGAAACAAGACAATACTGACTTGCCATTTAACACTATGGAAAAGCCTACCCAAATAAGGCTAACAGAAAATTACCTAACATCCCATGGCGTCCACCGGTGTGCGCAGAAGTTAGAACCTTAGGATCACCAGTCCCGGACTGGATTATATCCTCACAAGTTGTTAGGCAGCTACGTCCCAGACGCATTCCTAGTCAGCCTAGTGTGTCCTTTTCATACAGATCAAATTATACAATATAATTTTTCATCCACAGGTAATGTTTACTCAGTTGTCAATCAATTGCCTCTCCAGGGCATATGCAATTTAAACACAGATATTGCCTCTCCAGGGCAATTTTACCATTTTACCCCTCCAAGGGCATATGCACATCAAAACATAGATGCATGCTCAAAGGCCTGCCCTCCAAGGCATTTTAGTTCACAAATACATGCTAAAACTCATTTTCATGATTTGGATGCCACACAGTTAAATAGCCTGATAAAACAGTCAAATCAATCACTGGTCAACTTAAAAGTCAAACAAAAGTCAACCACAACGTCAAATATAACTTACACGGCAAGTAACAGGTATAACTGTTAATTTAAGCATCCAAAAGTCATGAAATTCTACCACAAGCATTATTAACACATACTTAACAGTCTCAGCTAGTTTTCCAATAAAGACAATTGCATTTGGACCCTTAATTTCACAAATCTTTTCAAAAGAGTCCTTTTCTTTAAAGTAAAGGAAATCAAAGCACAATTCAAGTATTTTGACCACATTCAACCACCAAATGAGTCAATTAGGACCTAGTACACACATCCAGAAAATCCCAACAGAATCCAACCAGAATTTGGGTAAAATTAGGACTTTTAACCTTTTCTCAAGTTTTTCTTGCAAATTGGTCCCAATTAAGACCCAAATTCTGTTCTGTATTATTTTAAGCTAAAACCAAGGTGCAACAAGTACCTAAAGGCTATTTGTGACTTGCTAGTGAAGTTTCCATAGAAAGAATACACACAGGGATTATACTTTTGCAGCAAAATACATAAAATTGCAAAGAAATCAAGTTATGTGTTTAAATAGGGTTAGAGGCCACTTTAACCACTTCCCTGCCAATACAAAGGACCACACTAACTCATAGGACCAGAAAATACAGAAACTCAACCTCAAATTCCTCAATTCATAGAAATTCTTGTAAAGGGGCAAAATAATAAAATCAGTTCATTTTAGACCCTATTACATACCCTTTTCTTTTTTTACCTCTGCCCAACCCAATTTAGTATCTCCTAAGCAAGTTAAGTCCACTTGCGGCTTGCACAGCAAGTGGGTGCAGCCACATCAGTACAGAGCTGCCATTTTTGCAAGTATTTCCCTCTTTTTGCCATCATAACCTGGTTCATTTTCTGTTTGGTGAGGGTACATAGGAGGTTTAGAGGGTAAGAGGATAGGCCTACCCTCTTAGAACCTGAGTACCCAAGTTTTAGCCTACTGGTAGCCTCTTTCCATGCTTGCCTGCCCCAATTCCCATTCTAGGAGTATGTCGACTCTATTACTCTTACTTCCATTCTTGGCACTTTTCTTTTATTGTTTTAGACTTCCCTTAACCTCAGAAACTATATTTGACAGCAAAGGGTAAATTTCACTACCCACTACAAATTCATTCCCTTACCAAAACCCAATTCATAGGTTATCTTGACAAACTAAATAGAAGATTTCAGTAGTGTAGGAATGGGTAAACTCACACATAACTCAAATTTTGTAGCACAGGGTTCAAGGCACAATTCAGTAACCATTCAGCTTGAAAATCATGAAAACAAATCCATTCCTTGAGTAAATCATTTTCCTTAAGTAAGGTGAACTCTTACTAGTAATTTTCAAAGCTTTTGGCCACTGTGAAACCCAATGAAAGTAGGTGAGTTATCCAAATGACTTTTACAGCAAGCTTCACACAAGACTCACAAAAATTTCATGTTAAACAAAATCCATGACCTCTCGTATTTAGGAATAGAATTCATCTCATCACTTTCAGCTTGTATTTGCAAATCTATTCAAGGTTATTAACTATGAATTGCAAGCAAAACAGTAGGAAATAACAATTTTGCAGCACCTGGCAGCAAAATCAGATAATTATTCTATTTGTGAACTTCCATTTTTCCAATTAGCTATTCTACTGAGCTAGAAATATTATAGGTATTTAAAGCAAGGTTTCAACTCCACATAGTCCTATTAACATCTACCAGTTCATCTAGACTCAAGCCACAACCCAAAACACTAGAAAACAACAAAGCAGCAAGCATACACTTTCATATCAGAAAAATAGCATTTTTAGTAGAAAATCAACAAGATTTCGAGGCTCTAAACCCCTGTACGGCAGCCTCTGATCATACATGCATTAAAGGACTTTTGAAGTTCATTCTCTTAGCTTTCTATTGACTACTCACACGTAAACTTTGGTTAATAAATGAGAGAGATATGCCTCCCAGAAGCAACACTGCCCAAAACAGAGCCCTATGTGGCAGCAACGAGAAACTGAGTCATAGAGGCTCATACCACCACTTTTGGTGGATGCTCTTGGCTCAGTGATGGAGAAGGAAGGGTAACACTACGTTACCTTGATTTTAGAGAAAGAACCACGAATTTGAACCTCTAGACAGCTTGGGTAACTTGATGGAAAACAGCAAATTTCTGAGTGTGTGTTGTGTAGGTGTTCTCAGCTCCTTTCTCCACTTCCAACTACAAAATTTCGATTCTCCCAACTCCCTCACAGCTTCAGCCACTCTCTGAACTTAATCTCACTTGCTCTGAGCTCTCTATCACTAGTTTTAGTTGCTGGTGCCCATCCCTCTCGGTTTCACCTCCATTTATAGCACTCAAGGCATGTGGGATGTGAATGATGAGGGTGGTGAGGTGGTAAGCTACTGGGGCTCGGGTATTATCATTAGGACACCTAAGTGTGCTTTGCTGGCAGCTTAAGGGCTGTTTGGGTGGGTAATTATATACTTAGGCCTCGGGTAGTCTTAGTTTAGGTGAGGTGACTTGAGTGGTTTCATACTTAAGTGGGTTCTTGCTAAAACTCGGTTTTCCAGCCTCAACATGGTTTGTCTTAATCTTGTATTCAGGATTCTTAAGTTGCTGGATGTTATAAATACCTTAATTGGGTATTTTTTTCACTTTAAACATAGTAAATTCGGTTAATAGTTCTTAAAGGCATTAAAAAGGGGTTTATTTGCAATAAGTTCCTCATTTATCTCTATTTTTAAAATATGTAACCTACCTAATTATGTTTTTTTTTCAGTTAATTTCATGGCTGGCACTTTGTAGGGTAGTTTAGGGTGCCTCTAAGTGGTTAAATTGAACTTCCTTAGGCCTTAAGTAAGCTAAAGGGCTTTAACTGAAAATTTTCAATTCTTTCTTTTTAGTCCTGAATTTTTACCGGAAAAAATCTGTCCTTTTAGGACTTTTCTTGAGGTTGAGGTTCCTTAACTAAGTCTTAGGGTCTCTAGAGTGTCCTAGGGTATTTTTCTAGGGTCAAATAGGTATTTTCCATCCTGTTTAACTCACTAAAGAAAAAAGTTAAAAACTAAGTTTTTTTTTCCTTTCAGTTTAGTCCCTAGGGTTAGGTTTAGGGTTCCACTGGTCATTTTTCTCTTATTTTTGGGTCTCTTGGCCTCTAGTTAGGGTTTTATAGACTTATTTACAAGCAAAGATAAAGGAAAACACATTCAAACACTCAAAAATCAAAAAGTCAAACATGTTAAAGAAAAAGTCAACAGTTTATTGAAAAGTCAACAGTGAGACTTTTTGGTCAAAGTTGGGTTTCAATTTTTGAGATGTTATAGAAAACAAGTTTATAAAACTTCCATGACTTGAAAGGTAGGATTCTTGGTTGAATTCTTGAGTAAAGATACTTTAAAAACCCAGAAATTAACGTAGCAGTCGACTTGTAGGCCAAACCAGTCGACTTCCATGTTCTTTTCTGCCCAGAATTCATGCCAAGAACATACCAGTCGACTGTCAGCTCAAACCAGTCGACTTTCGTATCCAGAAACAAAACAGAGACGAACCAGTCGACTGGTATGTTACAGCAGTCGACTTGCATGAAGACAAATGTGAAAAAAATAATTAATGAGCTCGAAAAATCTTGAAATTTGGTAGGCTAAGACTAGACACATTAAAGTTTATGATTGACAAATTTCATTAATTTTGGATCCTGTTTGGTACCCTTTTTGCACATCTGAACTTCAAGAACTTATGCAGAAAATATTTACTGGTTTTCATACTTTCATTTACTTTTTGAGGTACCAAATGAAGGATTTAAAAGCTAAAATTTCATATGTAGATTCCTAAGATCCTGCATATGGGATCTGGAAGTTCTCATATCATTTGGAACTCATTTCGTATGGTTTTGGCAAGAATTTACAAAAGTCCGGTCTGCTGCCCTGTCACATCAGACCGCTACTGTTAAACTTGATTTTGAGGGGGCAAACATGTGAGTTTTGAGTCAAGATTTGGCAGCCAACTATATTTCATATTCATGTATATGTCCAAATTATTTCAGAATGTTTGGAGGTTTATAGAACAAGTTATGATTTTACAAAGTTGGCAAATTTACGAAATGAACTTGAAACACTTTGTTTTGCAAAAGTTCCTTCTTTAACACTTCAAAAAGGATTTCAAATGCCCCAAGACATGCTTAAACATTATGTTCTAAGTTTAGAAATAATATGAGCTAAGGGTAGAGAGAAATAACATAGAAAAGAGAAGAGTAAGTATCTTACATATATGTGTTGCAAATAGATAGGTCCATAATCAATTGACCAATTGTCGGTATGGGACGGCCGTTGGGATTTCCACGGTTGAGCCATAATTTGGGATGGTAAAACATCCAATCGATTGATGAAGAAAGTTTATGAAAACGCCGTGTTGGTTGTTTAATTTTAAGCTAGTAGGCTATGTATGGCCAAATCAAGAGTGACATGCTTAAAATTAGATTAACCATGATCTGGACCTAGATATTTCATCTCATATTTGTATAGATAGCATACAGAAAGGGAAGATCTACATAAACAAATATGAGAAAAACCGTTAAAAAGAGACGGGGATCTCTAAGTTTAAGAGGAGAAGAACCGTTAAAAAGAGACGGGGATCTCCAAATTTTAAGTAGAAGTGACTCCCTTGGCTAAGTAAAACCAACCAGAAATGGATACGACCTACCCAGAAAAGGGGGTGATCCATAGCAGAAGTTGAGATACGACCTATCGAGAAAAGGGGGTGATCTCATAGTACTCGGATCCACTAGGGGATGCTCCAGATAGTACACAGAACAGAAATAGTTTAATTGCTATAGGTTCTTACTTATTAATAGCCACTAGAAGTGTATGTGCGAGTATCCACTGGGTGGTGCTCCCAATGCTCATATGTTTTTCATGAAATGGGGCAAAGGCCCATATGTTTTATAATGTTGTTATTTCTCTACCATTCAAACATGTAAGATCATGTTTAAGAAGTATGTGCTCATATTAAATGTTTTATGACATGTAAGCAGGTCATTCCATTTGATATGCCCTAACATGTAAGAATTTTCATGCTAAATGTTTTATGAAGAGTATGACATGCATAAGTTTTAAGTTAAACATCACATCCATGTTTTATATATATGATGAGAAAGGAATGCAGAGATTTCTGTGTCAGGCACAGTGGTACACAACAATGAGTTTGAAAATAGGTAGTTTTGATTACTGGGGTTTATCCTCATTACGTTGGTGTGTATCAGCTAACTAGGTACCCAAATGCCTACAGGACGAGACTGGAGTGTTGGGGTAGCAGGACTTTGTGAAGAAAAGAAAGAATCAGATAGTATAGAAGCATATAGTTTACTTTTGAATCTATGTATTCTCATTCCTTCTAGCCAATAACTTAGTTATATCTTTTGAAGAAGTTGATTTGCATTTTGTACTATATATAGATAAGGGATGAGAATAGATAATTTGTTATGCACGTGTATATAATAGATTGAGCCTATCTCCAGTAAGTGGATTAAAGATTATGATCTATAAATGTCAGTAGTTTGTAGGTTATTCTCTTTCACGAGGCTCTCATATACTTTGATGATGTATGTAATATAATACTTATATTTTTATTCTATAAGTAAATACAAAGCTAAAGTTTTAGTATGTATGTTTGTATGATGCACGCTTCCGCAGTAGTTTTGGTATGCGCGAGAGATACCCGAGAGATAAAACCCAAACATATGTTACTTAACTAATTAATGGGTAAAAAGTTTAAATAAATTCGGGTAGAAGTAGAAGTAACACACCGGTTCTCAATCAAAGATATGTTCTTTATACTCAAGCTCTGATTTCTAAAGGGTCTGGAACTGGGTTGTTACAATACTTGTGGGCTTTCTACGATAACTCCTACTCTACATGTTACTCCGGCTGATCCATCCACATAAATAGTCCACCATGGGATGTCTTTAACTTCTTTTGTAGGGAGAGTCTTTTCTACGACGAAGTCTACTAGCGTTTGGGCCTTGATGGCTCTCCTGGGTTCATATAGAATATCAAATTCTGGCAATTCTATTGCCCATGTACTTAGCTAACAGGCTAGGTTTGGTTTATGATCTATTTGCCTAAGGGATTGGTCTAATCGCACGATGATTGTGTGTTGTTAAAAGTAGTATCTTAGCCTTATGACCGATGTAAGTTGAAAGTATTGTTTGAGCCTTCTAGCTGATGTTACCAAAGCAAATGCCAATTTTCCCACATCTTGTTATCGGACTTAGGCTCCTTGGAGGATTTGGCTGGTGAAGTACACCAAGCATTGTTCAATCTCATCCTCATTAACATGGGCTGAGCTCAACGGTTGTTCAGTGGCTACTAGATAAAAAAAGTTTTCTCCACGTAGGGTCTTTGACAATTGGAAGGCTTGCTACGTATTGTTTTAACTGGTTGAACATCCATTCGCATTCGTCTGTCCATTGAAAATGGTTTGCTACCCTTGGAATTTTAAAGGGAGGAAGGCATTGATCAACTGGCCTAAAAAGAAACCTCGACAGTGCAATGACACGACTGGCCAACCTTTGTACTTCATTTACCATTTTGGGTGGTTCAATGTTAATATGGCTTTACACTTTTAGGGTCAACTTCAATTCCTTGTTAGGTGATCATAAATTCTAAGAACTTGTCTGCTGGAACTCCAAAAAACACATTTTTGTCAAGTTTGACTTCGTGTTATAGTGTCTTAGTTATTTGAATACCTCATTTAAGTCGTGGGGTGTTGATTGTGTCGATTTGAATACCATGTCGTCTACGTAGACATAGCATAAACTTCAAATGCACGCTATTACAAATACATTCACAAGAAATTTATATTTGATGACTCCATGTGCCTTAATTATATTTATATTTTATGTACATATGCAAGGTCCTTTACACTAATACAAGATAGTTACTTCCAGCTTCCAAGGCATCATCCCCTAAATATACAAGTCAAAGTACATCCAAAAAGAGGAATTAGACAACCAACTCATAGGAGAGATGCTACATTTCAAAATGTAATTGCTTTCATAAGTCCTACATTATATTGAGAGATATTCAACATTAACAAACTCCACATCCATCATAGTCTAGCACCCCTGTTACGCCTCCAACTACTTGATAAAAGCGCAAAGGCCACATCTTACAAGAGCAGGCATCTTAATCTGCAACACAACAGTCAAATAGTGAGAAATAACTCTCAGTAGATACAACACTCAATTTTCAAAGCATTTCCCTGTTAATCCTAGTTGTAATGAATAGAAAATAATTGACAATCGTAGAAAGCTTTACTAGAATAAGTGAAGCTAAATATTGTATAAATGCTAAGTTATATATGTTTGCCATTCAAATTCACTCGTGTTTCGTGCACAAACTCGCACTTTACTGTGTCAACACACACATTGGGCAATCCCCATTTAGACACAATTTCTCCTTTTGACAACATTTCATGGATCACGTGCCCTTTAATATTGGCTTAATTCAGTTTAATTTCTCATAAACTGTGAGCCCTCGTCCCTCAGGTTCATTTCAATATTTTTTATATACTCTCCAAAATATATCAAAATTACAACATAACCTTTTGTAACATTGAACCTTTGAGCTTGGCCCCCTCTGTGACCTTGGTCCCTTTTGGCCTAGACTCTACCTACTAAAGCATCCCCTAGGTGGATCCGCGCTGCATAGAACTATGGGAGCATCGTTGAGCTAAACCCTGTCCCTAGAAGGCATTGTCAAGGATCCAAATCTGCTAAAGTGCAGATGCAGTAAAGTGCGTAAATTACATAATTTGAGCCATTGGATGAGACTGTAACAGTACAGATACAAATCTGGATTTTTATTTGACGGTCTAAATCATGCACTTGTACTTCATTTGATCCAAATCCTATTGCCAATCAAACTCTAGTTCCATTATTGAGATCACCTCCCTTTTGAGGATCATTCCCTCGGCTCATGAGATCACCCCTTTAGAGGATCACATTTACTTTAGTACAATATCCTATAGCATATATACCTAGGATGACTTAACCCGGGTCATTGTAATTGCTAAAATCTAAGTACGTGACCCTTAATGGTTAGCTGGTCTATAGTAGGGTTCACTATTGCACATCAGGAGAACATCGAATAGGTGTTTCCAACTTTTTTTTTTTTTGAGTAAATTATACTCTTCTCTCTTGAAAGATATCAAAATTGCAATCTCCTCCCCTACGGTCACCTTTAAAAGATTAAAAATCCTATAATTTCATCTATTTTGACCAAAAATTCTTAATAGTAATATTATTTTTGCCAAATTAATCTTTTGGTCCTCAAGGTTTGCACGAAGTTTAATATTGGTCCTCAACGTTTCAAAAAGTTATTTTTGGTCCTCAACGCTTTTTTTTGGGTCAAAATTGATCCTCTAACGTAACATCTGTCTAGTTTTGCCATTAAATGCTGACGTGGAAGGCTTATCTGGTACACCCTCTCTCCTACGTGTTATATTTAAATGACATGGCACCCTCTCTCACTCCAACTTAACAAAATGACGTCATTTTGTCTGGTTTTGCTAAATTTAAATGAATCAAAACGGCGTCGTTTTGCTGAGTTGGAGTGAGAGAGGGTGCCATGTCATTTAAATATAACACGTAGGAGAGAGGGTGTACCACATAAGCCTTCGACGTCAGCATTTAATGGCAAAACCAGACAGATGTTACGCTAGAGGACCAATTTTGACAAAAAAAAACGTTGAGGACCAAAAATAACTTTTTGAAACGTTGAGGACCAATATTAAACTTCGTGCAAACGTTGAAGACCAAAAGAATAATTTGGCCTATTATTTTTTGAAACAATTATAATTTATTAGAAAATATAGTTTAAAAGTTATTTTATTATAATTTATTCCGTTAAAAATAATAAACGTTTTATTTATATTTTTAAATAAAACAAGTGTTTTGTTAGTCAATAAATATTTTATTATATAAATAATACATTAAGGGTGTTTTGGTCAAAAATAGTGAAATTGTAAGATTTCTTATATCTTAGGGGAGAAAAGTGAGTTTTCAAAATAGATGGGAGGGGTGTATAATTTACTCTCTTTTTTCCCCCTTAAGATTAAACACCTCCATGTACTCAAAAATCATCCTCCATTATACTTAATGATCGGTTGAAATTCAAATAGTTTATTCGGCTATTAGACCAATGACAACCAGGATGATTTATAGAAAGTGATCCAATCTTAAATTATATCAAGTTATCAAACCAAATAAATAATGTTTGCTGAATCTTCAAGTAAACAATTAGATAAAAGAGAAGGAACCTGTGCCCCGGTCATGCATCCATATCAATCATCTTCCTCTGGATCAATAACCATCCGCAGCTTCCTTCTTGATACGGCATTGTCAGGAAAAAACCCAGTAGTAACCACATCATCTTCTGAATCTACTAATTCATCATCCACTTCTTGATGCTCTACTTGATGAGTGTTTGAAAAGCGAACTCGACTTTCACTGCCATCGCCAGTTAATTCAAGTATTCAACCACTAAATAAATCAACTAAACTCACAAAAAAAAACTCACATAAACTGTTTGCATAAATTGTTAGTTGCACAGATACACAAATTTCTTTGAGTCTCCGAAGAAAATACCAAAACTGATACTGTGGATTATATCCAAGACTCCAAGTTCGTTAGCATCTACCAACACTGAACCTAATTGACCTAATTTCAATAGCAATCATCTCAAATTAAGACAGCAAAACCTTCGTTTTGTCTAGGCAGTCTTCTTTTCTGGCTGATAGGTGTGGCAGTTTAGCATCACTAGCCCACGATTCTTATCTAACTCTAAAGAAATACATATGTTTCTACTTTCTACAAGTATACGCTTCCACTGTTCTACACTCTTTATAGACTAAATATTAAAACTTATTAGTCTCCTAATGGTCAGCCTAAATGATCGAACTAGCAATAACTATGAGAAAAAGACAACGATTTTGTTCTTGTACAACTTACGCTTCCAAAACATTGGTTGTGCCACCATTCAGAGAATCATTGTCCATAAATGTCTCCCGAGTTCTGATGGTTTGACGTTCATCACTCATTGATTTAAGAGATCTCCCAGTTTTCCTACATCAAATAATAGAACAAACATGAAAAAATGAAAAATTAAGAGGAAACTGTAGCCAATATACAAGTCGATATGCAAAGTGCCCAGTAACCCATAACTAGTCTCCAACACGAATCACACTAAATAAGACCATCCATTCTTATTTCCCTAAAAAATTATAATAAGGACCCTATCCTTGCATTTGAACTTAAAAACTAATATTATAAACTAACCACTCAAGTAGAGTATAACCCTTTATATATACTGCAATTTATAACAAAGCTGCATTTCAAAAATAACGGTCATTGCATAGACACATAAGCTGCACAACTACAGTGATGCATAAACTACATAAGAAAAATTAATTATAGCATAGAATTGCACGTCATGCATATCAAGAAATGGAAACATGATACTTTCCTGAATCATTTTAAACATGCTCAATGCTTCCTTCACATTGATAGTTGAGTGGGGTTGAATAATCAGCTTAGGATTAGGATTAAATTTAAATTAGATTTTGTTTAAATGTTTTCCTTTTAGGATTAGGATAAGTAAATTGTTTTATGATGGGATATAATCCCTTATTCTTCAAATTGAGTTCTTATTATTAGGATTTAATTTTCTAGTCTAATTAGGAAAAGGTATTTTTCTGTGTATACATACCGAAGTTATTCAAGAAATAAAATATGGTGTGACGAGTAGCCACCAAGTTTTCCACAAAAATTGAAAAAGGTTTCAAAAGCTTGACTTTTGAAAATACAAGAGACAAGGCTTAGTTTCAAAACTGGTCAATAAACCAGGGATAGATTCGAGAGTCTGGTTAAGGCAAGGGGAAAGTGATAAGCACCCCCCCAACCCCCCATCCATAAGACAGTTACCCTAGAATAGAGAATATGATTTAATTTGGCCTAAATAATTCCACATATTAAACAAAATAACATGCAAAGAGGGTGGGTTTTGATAGTTTTAGAAAATTGGACTTGATCTAGGATAAGAGCCTAGGGTCTATATTATGTACCTCTCCACGGGAATCAAAGTCCACGTAGTTCGATGAGCATTCAAGGGTGTGTGTGGCGACGCTTATGGGGTCATTCGTCCCTCAAAGCACCCATGCAAGTGTGCCATAGGAGGAAAACAAGTCATCTCTTGGCACCTACTCAACCATGCGAGGAAAGCAATAAACAAACATATGCAAGAGTGTTCAAAGGGGGCAACAGGTATCTCTCGTTGAATTTGGTTAACCTAGATATAAGGAGGAAATTGTTCCATTCTTGGCCTGGGTATTTTACAGGCGAAAGGGGTTGCTTGTACCAACAGTGTCCAACAGAGATAACGGGTATCCCTCGATGGGATCTTGACAATGTGAATCTAAGGAGGAAACAATTCCTCTCATGATTCACGCCTGGAAAAGTGGCTACAATGGCCAGAAGGCATTTAATCATTCAAAGAGCACCCAAGAAAGAGCAAAAATTGAAATTCTGGGTGTACGTCGCGACTTGCATGTCTTGACGTCACGACGTGCATCCCAGCTTACCTTGAAAACATCCTTGAGCTTTGCATGTCGCAATCTATGGCAGTAATTTGCTTTTTTCGGATACCTATGATTCATTAGGATTGAACCATAGGTGTATTCTTAGGCCTTTTTGATTTATTGACAAGAAAAATAGAAAATCTTGGCTTTCAGTGATCAATCGAAGCCTATAGGTTAGACTTAGAATGATGCCCTAGTCGTCAAGGTTAAGAAACCTAGAATTAAATTTTGCTATGATAGCCTAGGAGAAACAAATTCAGGAAAGGATGAAGATGATAGGGCAATTAAATATTAAGAAATCAAGAATATGCTAAAGCTAGAAGTTCAAAGATGTACCTTGATGCAGCAGGGTTGAGGGGAGTCGAAAAGGAGGCTCTTTGGGAGCAAAGGGAGTGGTTTTAGGAGTTAGAACTCAGAAAACTGGAGTGAGAGAGTGAGGAATTCGTCCCCAACTAGTGAGACTGAGTAGGGTATTTACAGGGAGAGCCAAGACATCAAAATCCCCTGATTTGCAGGACACGTTGCGATGTATGATGGGTATACGTCGCGACGTGTAACTGTTTCCGCGCCCAACACATGTGGCGTTAGGCGGGAGAATTTTGAAAAACTTTGGATAGGTCACGACGTGTGCTTTTATACGTCGCGACCTATAGTGGCCACGTGCCTTCTAGAAGGCATGCATTTAGAGGGCACGTCGCATCATGTAGTTTGACTTTTGTTTTTTGCTTGGGAACGAGCCCGGACAAAATGGGGTGTCTACATATGGAAATAGAATATCAACAAGTAGTAAGTTAAATACAAAGCACAGATTCACATATCCAGAAATTTAGTAACAAACTCTTTTAAAATCAGATATAGATATGATTTGTTGTGCATGTGCCATGAATACCTTTACATACTTAGAGGAAAAGTTGTCAAACTCAACAAGTAAACTCGTAAACTTGTACGAGTTTACCTACATTAATAAATATCTACAGAAAATATACATCCCTAATATAATTAGTATATAAACAAATAAACTTCAAATATTATGAATTCAATTGTAATATAACTAGAGGTAGGGAAAGACCAAAGAAAGGAATAGGAGAAACAATTAGGATGGATTTAACTATTAATAACCTAACTATAGAAATGGGCAAAGACATAATGCGTTGCCGTCGCTTAATCAATATAGCCAACCCCACCTAGTAAAAAAAGGCTTTGTTTGTTGTTATAAATTTTATTTTTTATATATATATAAAAAGGAAATTATTGAAGGAAGAAAGTACAATCTATACAAAAAAAAAAAAAGGAATAACAACAAAAGGAAAGAGCAAAACTCTAACTCAAAATAGCCCTCCAACCCCTTTGGAGGTCCATAATGGACACCCTCCTAAACAACCCATTCGATGAAACTCATAAGGAAAACAAAAAAGTAATTCTTACACACAAAAGATGAGATTGAAGAAATTTATTATTAAAAATCTTGGCATTTCGCTCCCAACCAAAGACACCAAAGAGTTACAAGATTTGCACTATGCCAAAGAGTTTTATGTTCCTTATTTCTCCCAAAGCCCACATACTTAAAAGCAATGAAGGTACCCAGCTCTGATGGGCAAACTCAGTTCTCTTCAAAATAGCCAAACAAATGGTTCCAGACAGCCTTTGCCACCTCACAATGTAGAAAAAGGTGGTTATGAATTCAATTGTAATGCATATCCAAATCAGACTTTTCATACATAATTTTATTTTACTAAGAAATTAGTAATTTAGAGATTGAAATATTTTATATATTTTGACTTTAGATAAAGGGATTTTAATTGATAAAATGTACAGCTAAAATGTGATATTGTCATATTTTGCAATCCAGGGCAGAAGGAGGAGGAACAAACAGATCAAACTAAATGCCAGATATACATGTTAATGGTCCTATTTTCAATCAATAAATTCCTAAAAAGGAAAGGCAAGAGACGAGATTTTTTTAGACGAAAAAAAGAAAGAGATGAGATTTACTTAAGAACAGAGCTGAGCATGTCATCATCAGAATGATCTTTTGACAATTTCTCCTTGCAGGACTGCTTTTGTATCTCTTCACTTGAAATTCTACTATTCTCCATTTTCTTCCTAAGAATTAGACAATAACGGATGATTAAAGGACAGTTTGATGTGAGCTAATAGCAACACTATGTAAAAATATTTTACCAAATCTCATTTCAGCTATAGCATATGGGATTGCAAAATTTAAAGCTTCGCAACTGGCACATACCAATTGAAGAACATACTATTATCACAGGATGCTTTGAAACAATATAGGCCCTTTGGCAAAGATTGTAATGTAGATATAATTCGTGCTTTGCAGTACTCAATAAAGGAAAATGTAGTATATCTCATGATTATTAGTAATGACAATATGATAATGAAGTATAGGAGATCAAGAATGGAGATTGGAGACAGTAATGCGACAGAGTATGTGACAGTAACCGTAGCTGACCATAAAAAAATAAACAGTATATCTGTGTACTTCTACAACCACGACCATGTATAACAAATCAGTGATTAAAGCAACAAATAACACTTGATGCCTTCCGCCATTTCGTCCATCCTACTTGAATCCTATGGTTTACATCCTCCTCTATTTCTCCATTATTTTGTATTATCATTCCCAAATACTTAAAACTTGTGACTTCTTGTATGGAATGATCTCCAAGTTTCACCTCATTCCTAGAGTCAGCTTCCCTACCACTAAATTTATATTCCATATACTCCACGTCTCTAATTTTTCGTTTACTTCTTCTTTGGAATCTCCAACCAGGACTATATCATCAGCATAAAGCATACACCTTGGTGTTGCCTCTTGCATATGTTCAATGAGCACATCCAATACCAAACTAAAGAGGTAAGGGGTCAAAACTGAACCTTGATGTAGTCCTATGACTATAGGGAAATTCTTCGTGGCACCACTTTGTGTTCTCACACAAGTCATGACTCCAGGTGTAAAATACACAAATATAAAAATATTACCTCTTTACTAATGATATCAGTGTCACATCATCAGATTCATCTTCTCTATCTGTAGAAGTTTCATGAAGATCCTCATCCTTCGGGAGCATATTGCCTCCAAAACTCTTCTTCTGAGGAACAGATAAGCCAAGCTGCTTAAGTTTTCGAGACACTTGACGAGGAGTGAATTTACCATCCACATCCAATTCCTTGGCTATCATGTAGCTGCATCTTCTATGGCCCTTGAATCTATAAAAGCAACAAAGGCCAAGTGAAAGAAAGGTATAAATTTTGATCTACAAAATAGAATTAAAAAAAATGTAGAATAATCTATCATGTAACCCAATTTGACTAATCAATTAGAAGTGAAATTCATCAGGAAGAGATAAAATCTATCTATAACCAAGCATTCAAGTTAAGTGATACTCACTGCTCATGAAGAGCTCTAATTAAAGCTTCTTGATCTTCACTGAAGGCGTGCACTCTCTTTCTTTTCTGTCTATAAAATAAATAACACAGAACCTCAGAGACGGCAGAAGAATAAACATCAAATTACGAGTATTGCTAATTATGTTAAATTAAAGCAAACCAATTATGAACAAAGTTTTCAAATCAAGGGTACAAAATCTAGAATAATATCGGTTTATATTATATGCTAACAGAGTAACGCTAATGGTGGAAAGCAATCCAAATCCAATTAAAATAGAAAAATAAAGATATTAAACACAATATGCTTGAAAGTTTATATATACTTACAGGTGCTGACCCAAGAGATTTCCCTTGGAATTCAAGGATTTCTGAAGGTCGGTAACTCCATTTGCTATTCCTTCACCCTTAAACTGATTAGAGCTAGTCGATAAAGGTTCATCAGCATCAAGGTTTTCTTCACTTCTGGAAAAATAATAAGAAAATAAGAGTGATGTCTCTGTAGCTCATTATTGGCATTATCTACATTTAATAATGAATACCCAATAATCAACCAAGACTAAATTGAAAACAGGAGAAATGTAGGGCTTGTTTGACAACTGTTTTTGTTGTGTTTTGAAAAACAATTTTTGGAAACAAGTTTTAAAGAACAAAAAAAAAAAAAAAATTTGATTAATTCGAAATTTTGGGACAAAGTTGACAACAAACAGTTTTGGGACTAAATTAAAAACTGGTAAAGTTTGGGGACATAAAAGATATTTTTGCCTATTATATATGTATTTTAGCCAAATAATACAATAGGTTCTTTGTCAACTCATTTTTTGATCTCCATATTAAAAAAAACTAAAAACAAGAGTAGAAAACATGTATTTTTGGTTTTTCTATTTTTAAAAACACAAATCTGTTTTTTATTTTTTAAGAACAATTATAAAAAAACAAGTTACCATACAGATTTTTTGTTCTTTGGTTTTTAAAAACTGTTATCAAACAAGCCCGTAATTTTTGTCAAACCAAAATTACTAATAAGTGGTCACAGATTCTGCAATTAATTATCTTGATCTTGACAAAAATTCCCCACCATACAGGGAAAGTAGACAGTTTTCTGACATAGCTGACATGAAGAGTTTGCAAAATTAATCTCACTTTTGATATCCCAAGTCATGAGTGATCACAGTATCAGCTTCATCTTCACCAAGTGCATCTGCTATGCTTCTACGAGTCCACAACTTTGCTGGTGATGAAGCAGTTTCTCCATCCACGTGAGTACAATCCCAATTTCCGCTTTGTTTCTTCAAATAGCCTAGCTCATTCAACAAATATTCAGCATTGATATAATGGCATTCCCTTCGGGTCTTCCAGAAAAGAACTTCCACAAACAGAAGTGGTTGTTTTTTCATTTTTTTCAGCATTTTTCTGACCAAATTGGTGAGGAAATCTACAATATTTGCATATTCCTCGCATGGACATGTTTTTTGTTCAACCAGGATATCATAAAAGGTGGTGAGCAATGATAGCTGCAGGAAAATATTGACAAGATTAATGATATTTACTTCCTCAGACAACAATACAATCCCATTGAAGATAGAATCCTTTGAAGAATAACCTGATAGAGCATTGGTTGAAGCTCAAGGTCCTCACTGATCCTTCGCAATATGCATATTATGTAATGATTTGTGGCTAGGGAATTGCTCTTATAAAACTTGAGCAACCAACAAACTTTCTGAACAACATTGTGATTTGCTAAGGCGGAGATCAATGTTGAAACCTTGAAATCAACTTCATCAGTTGCAGTTAGCAGCTCATCACCAGAAAAATCACTAGTGCCGCATAACAAATCCTCGTTAGCATTTTCACAATTTTTATTGTCTATTGGTGTCAAACCACCCAGGGTGTTCTCATCTTCCTTAACATTCTTTTCATGTTGATTAGCATTATCAGGGACAACATTGTCCTCTTCACCACCAGAAATTTTGTTAGGAAGGTATTCCTTTTGTGACGGCTGCTTTTCATGTAATTGCAAAGGAATAGAGATGCCAATCTCATTTTCAGCACCAGAATGATCTTCAAATGGTTTGCATCCTTTTCCACCTCCCTCAACAATCTTCTTTTTCACCTTCCTTGATTTTCTAGACACCTTGAATTAAAAAGACCAGAAAGAAAGGACTAATAAAGGTTAATTCTCAGACAAGCTTAGCAAGGAAATCGAAACACCAGTGTTGAAACACTTGAGACACGATCATTTAGAAGTAAAATGTAAGATACTTCCTTTATATTTTTATATTTATAAAATGTATTAGAAAGTCTAAAGAGAAAAATTTTGCCTTTTAAGTTTAAAGTCATTGTGAACATTTCATTACTGCATGCAATGTGGGAGTGCTCATTATATGTAGTTATAAAGTGGCCAAGTTTCAGGTAAGCTTGAAGTAGAAGAACCTCTTAATCAAATATCCTACATAAGTGCAAGATACAACAATCAAAACCTTTTCCAAGTAGGTGGAGTCGGCTATATGGAACAAGCAATACCAACGTGGTCTATCCTTGCTCATTTCTATGGTTAGATTAATAGTTAAATCCATCTTAATAGTTTCTCTTACTGTTTTTTTATCTCGTCAGAACTCACAAGATTTAAAAATATAATAATGATGCTGGGCCTAAGATTATTGCTACAATGGTCTATAGTAATAGGAAAAAAAGGGAGAAAGCTGGAGCAAATCAGGGAATTCCCACTAATTACTAAAATACTGAGCATTATAAATAGCATTAAGGATGAAGGAGCAAATCAGGGAATTGTCTTGTTACTTAGCAATTAAGGAAGGAAGGGTTGACTGAAGAAACTATATAAGGAGGGGACCATTGGAAGGAAAGGAGAAGAAAAATATTAAAGAACTTTTGGAAGAAATTAGCCTCTCAATTGCTAGATGTTATTCTTCTATTCATTTTCCTTTTAGTTTTTTTACTATTTCAATTACTGTTGTTGTTTAGTTTTGCCCTTATTACTGCTTAAGAGTGGATTAATTTATATTTCTGTTTTGAAATAAGACCAGAATTTCTTGGTTTCATAATTTGGTATCAAAGAATTGATGATTGCTTGGGATGGTCAATACGAGAATGAAGGGCAGGATTGAAACACCAGAAAACAAAATCAGAGGTTTCGAAGCACTGGGAAATGTTGAACAAGTGACAGCCATTCAAGATCTGATTGTTGATACCATGACTGAAATGAGAAGGGCTGAAGAGAGCGAGAAAACTGTAATGGAGACTCAAGGTCAGAAGCAGTAACAGTATCTCCTTTCTGAGCTCAACCATCAAAACCAAAACCTGAGATCGGAGGCAGTAATAGTTGGCAGAGAACCCACACAATTTAGGTCTATAGCATTGCCAATACTTTATAGAGATAACCCAATTGGATGGTTGTTCTAAGTTGAGTGATATTTTGGCATTAATGATGTGGTGGAGGCAGAGAAACTTGAGGCTTTGGCAATGTGGATGTAAGGCAAGCCATAAAAACTGGTTCCAATGGTTGGAGACACGACAATTTGTGCAAAACCGAACAGAGTTCTAAACTGAACTAATTGTAAGGTTCCATCATTACCAACATGGAAATAGATATAAGATGGTAATGGAATTGAAACAATAATGCATGGTGACTGAGTTTCACAAAACGTTTGTAGTGCTGATTGAAACATTACAAGATACCCTTGAAGATGTGCTTATTGATACTTTAAAAAATGGGTTGTAGGAGGAAATTCGTGCAGCGTTACGGATGGCACGAATCAACTAATTATTTTGCTCACAAAGTCAAGGAAAGAAATGAGGTGCTTGGAAAAGGACAAGAAAGACGAATAACCAACAACTTCACATTTTCTAGTTCAAAAATGGAGGAGTCTCAACCCAACTTCAATCATGTCACTAATTCATCTAACCAATCAAACAAACCACTTCCATTGGCTAGAATAAATACTCATATAACAATGAGCAACACAGCCTATCAAGAAATGCCCAAAGGTTCAGAATGTAGAGATTGCACGCATTGTAATCAATATCACAATCTTGAACATACGATCGATCAAGATGGCAATCTTATGCATCATTTGCAATTTAAATCACATGCAAGATCGCAATAGGATTTGGATCGTGAGATCGCAGAAAATATTGAAGATGGAATATGCATGATCTAGACATCTGCAGACTACAGGTGATCGAGTTGCAGATGTACTAACAAAGACACTAGTAAGGAAGATGTTTGAAAAACTGGTTGACAAGCTGGGCATGCTCAACCCTAGAAACCCAGCTTGAGAGGGAGTGTTGAATAAATTACTATCCCTATTTGATAGGGATTTATCTTCTACCAGATTTCGTTTATTTAAAAAAAGGAAAAAGGAAGCTTGTTTCATAATATCTTTTTTTTATTCTATAATCTAGTATTGGGGTGTAGACAAAACACATTGGCATCGATTAATCCATATAGCTGACATCATCTAGTGGGAAAAGGCTTTATTTGTTGTTGTAATCTAATATTGGGGTGGATAACTCCTTTATCAGTGGGGAATCGTTGATTGACAAGTTTCCCTATAAATGTTCTTGCCATTAACATATTTGTCGTTATTATTTAATTAATTATTATATTTAGTAAATTTATTTTATTTAAGTTTCTACTTAACTAGTTTAATATTTTAAATTTAAATCTTAGATATCCTTTTGTTATCTAAATCTAATTTAATAATTTAAATTAGATTAAGTCCTATTACTAAAGGGATTCTAGTGGTTAACTTGTAACCATGGTCCCTATTTAAGCCACATCTGGCATTTTGCAATACACGAATTTATTTTTTCTGAGAATTAAACTCAGATTTCTTCAATATTATATAACAAAGAATTAGTGTCTTCCCTATTTAGAATTTTACAATCTTCAAAAAAGATCAACGGTTCAGTCGAGATTGTGCTATTATGATCATACTCCCATCATGATCTCGCTACACAACAACTATCCACATGATCTGACTAGTTTTTTGCCCACAACCACAAGTTCATGATCTTGAACAATTTTATAATCAATATCATGATATTAATTACCAAGCTCTTAATAGACCCCTAAACTCGTTTCCTCCACAAGATTCTCAAAACTTTTGTATGAGATAAATAGCTGACACACACACACAAAGAAAGCGATGTATCTAAGCTTACCCTTAATGTTCCACGTGTCTGCAGCTTCTCCATCAGTTTCACAACTTTATGAATAATTTCAACCAAATCTGCCAAATCACTGACAAGAAACAATGAGCATAAGTATGGCATCAGATAGAGTCTTAATTGAGTTACACACACCACAAAGCACATTTAAAAGATCTTTAGTGTTGTTAGACTCAAAATATCCATTGGACACCATCCATAACAGACAATTGCAATTACACAAAGAGTTAAAATATTACATGTACACTGACTCTTATTCAATAAGTTGACCACAGAGGAGAAATACTATGAATCAAGAGAAAAAGGAATGGGAAAAAAGGACTTCCCTTTCAATCAGAATCTAGATTAGGAAAGTTAGCCTTCTGCTACTTAATCATCACAAAATCAGAAATCGTATATGTGCTACAATATGTTTTAGTAACATAATCAATCACAAGTGAAAAAAGAAGTAACATTTGAACTATTATATGTTTCGAAGGCTGCCAAAGTATGAGTTTAAAACTTTGATTTAAAATTTAAAAGACAAACTTATAGCTTCATAATCAACCAACCCCATCAAGGCAAGAGCTGAGGTCACAAAATTGAGAATAAAAATCAAAATATATTAGTAGATGTACCTAACCTAAACCTGCATAACAAAGTGTATTTTGCAATATATAGCACTTAGATAGTGGAATAATATTCACTAATAACCCCACAAAAAAGGCTGTCTTCCTGCATTCTTCATCCCTTGATCTCTAATGCACAGTACCAAGGATAAACCCATTGCAATAAGGAAAGTCAACCTTTTGGGCTGTTTGTGGGCGTCAAACGTTTTCATCAAATTCAGGAGGAATTGAGTCATCCCTTCTGCAGTCTGGTCATAAAATAGCTTGTAAAGAAGGATGCGAGCTGTCTGAGGCTCCTTAAAGTCTTCTGGAAACAACTGAAGTATCAAATCCAATATATGAATCTGCAATCAAGAAAACAGTAGTCAGGAAGCATATTACCGGGTTATGAATACGCACAGAGTTCTTCTATCTACGATAGTACTATTATATTTGAGACACTACAGAGACATAACGGTGGATGGAATGGAGCTAATTACTAGGAACCCAACTAATAGGAAATAGGAAAGTAGGAAAACAGTAGAGAAAATATAAGTGCAAGAATCTGAACACTCAATAATCTCCACTAAAGAGTCCGTAAGTGGACCAAACCCGAAATACAATTACTGAATTAATTCTGAGATGATAGGAACTGGATTTATTCATTCTTCTTTTGATAGGACATTTACGGCTAAAGTATTGTTTTGGTCCTCAATGTTTGCATGAAGTTTAATGATGGTCCTCAATGTTTCAAAAGTTTAATGTTGGTCCTCAATGTTTTTTTTTGGTTGATTTTGGTCCTCGAACGTAACACCGTTAACTTTTGCCGTTAAGTGATGATGTGGCAGGCTGATGTGGCACACCCTCTCTCCTACGTGTCATATTTTAATGACGTGGCATGCCACATCATGCCACATCATCCATCTTGGCCACATCATCATCTTCTTCATCTTCATCTTCTTCAATCCTCTTCCTCTTCCTCTTCCTCCTCCTTCTTCTTCTTCTTCTTCTTCTTCTTCTTCATCATCATCATCTCCACCACCACCACTCCACCGCCGGTACCACCACCACCGCCGGTGCCGCCGCCGCCACCGTCGCCGTTGCCGCCGCCACCATCTCTAAAATGGCTTCATCCCCAAGCTCCTCCCATGGCTTCCTTCGACCCTTCTCTCTCCTACACTTTCTCTGTCCTCCCTTGCACGCACGCAACCTCGAGTGAAGAAGAAGGTGAAGGAGAGGAGGAGGAAGAAGAAGGAGGAGGAAGAGTGATGAAGGGTGCATGGTTTGGGGAAGTGGAGGGGATTGGGGATGAAGCCATTTTAGAGATGGTGGCGGCGGCGGCAACGGCAGCGGTGGTGGCACCGGCGGTGGTGGTGGTACCGGCGATGGGGTGGTGGTGGTGGGGATGATGATGATGAAGAAGAAGAAGAAGAAGGAGGAGGAGGAAGAGGAAGAGGATTGAAGAAGATGAAGATGAAGAAGATGATGATGTGGCCAAGATGGATGATGTGGCATGATGTGGCATGCCACGTCATTAAAATATGACACGTAGGAGAGAGGGTGTGCCACATCAGCCTGCCACATCATCACTTAACGGCAAAAGTTAACGGTGTTACGTTCGAGGACCAAAATCAACCAAAAAAAAAACATTGAGGACCAACATTAAACTTTTGAAACATTGAGGACCATCATTAAACTTCATGCAAACATTGAGGACCAAAACAATACTTTAGCCGGACATTTACTATTCTTGAAGAATTTTATGCACTAGCACAAGAGGAGATTGGTGCCCTTGAGAATGCAGAGAATGAACAAATGCAGATTAAAAGGGATATGCATTCAGTAGAAAAGGAGAAGGCTCACTATGATTGTGTCATCCAACACAAAGTCCTCTTAGATATCAAGGAGGCAGAACCACATTATTGGGCACTTAAGCAAGAGCAGAGACCTACGGGAAAGAAGCCACCTATCTCAAGTTCTAATTCTCACCTTGAGGGCAAGGTGAAACTTCGAGGGCCGGGTAATGATTGGCCCCAATATTGTAGAATAAGGAAGATAGAGGGTAGAATGGGAGTATGGTACACATGTTGCAATTACATTGGGTGGAGGGGGACCACAGTAGCAACTCCTATATATTGGAGGCTAGAGCAACAGAAAAGGGGAGGAAAAAATGGAAAGGGAATTGGGAGTGCTAGCCTTTCGAAAGCTAGCAGGTTTCTTTGTTGGTTTAGATTCTTTTTTGTGTGTGCTAGAGTGCTGTCCTGCGTAAGTCTTTCTTTGTATTCTCTGTTCTGTAATTTTGTGGTTGTGTAGTGTGTTTCAACGGTCTGTATTCATTGTTTTGCTACTATTTTTGGAGGATTCCTAGCTATTGTGAGTTAGGAACTCCCTTAATAACACCAGTATTATCCAGAGAAACAAGGGTTCTATCAAAATGATATAGCAATATACGCCTCTGTATAAAATGGGTGCACAAATATAAAATTAAAGAGAAAAATGGCACCAAACTGTAAAGTGTCAACCATCTTTAAACATACATATACGATTACAAACTAAACAAAGCATAGAAAAACATTTCATTAAAATTGGGGAGTGCACTTCACCATTTTCTTCATAAGCGAACCAGCTGCTGATAGAAACTTGAAGTTATTTGTTTCCTTTAAGCCATCAAAGGCATGACGCCACTCAGAAATGACTAACTGAAACATTGCCTCATTCATGGTTACTGCAATAGGTCCACATATTTGACCATTGAAGTCTATGCTATCAGCCTTTTTATCACCATGATTCTCCAACATGTCCACTTCATTCTTCCTCTATAAAAGAAATAACATAAGCGTGAACTTCCTATTAATTTCACAAAAGTAGAAAGACAATTGAGAGGGATGCTACATACAAATAAAGCTGCAAAGAACACCTCAAACTAGATCAGCAGAAGTTTTAGTTTATATTCAAGTTTAATTCTCAATCAGGCAGCCAAAATTCTTATGTTATCAAATTGTCATGTATCATGTGAAAGATAACTTAACTAATTCATTCACCTTTAATGAACTCTAATACCAACAATTTTCCATTGAAGGTGTCCCAACTCAACTTATTGCTAAGAATGTTTCCTTCAGAGATACAATTGGAATTCAGAATACTTTATTTTTTCACATCAAATCCTCATCACAGACTAATCTAAGGGGAGTTAAGCAGCAAATAATACAATAGTTGACTTTTCATTTTAAAATATCATCAGTCCAAAGAACTTAGAATAACTTTATCGGAGTGGAATGGATAATTTCAAAAGAGAAGAGAACCAAACTAATGCTTGTTATTATATTTTTGATGTCTGACCCCTAGCCAAGAATTTATGCTGCTATAAAGATGATAAGCAAAGCAAAGATAAATAATACATTTTAGTAAAGCTTCCTAGGTAGACAATGCAAAATGCAACAAAGATAGTGAGTCAAATGTGTCATTCACTCCTCATTTTGAACTAATTCCATTTAGCCACCTATGCTGAAGGATAAAGTCACCTAATAGTCAAGGGACAATATTCAGGACATTAGTTTGAAAGGGCCAGAATAAAGATAAGCATATCTCAGATTATGTTTCTCACCTTAGAAGCCGAATACTTGTAAAACTGAAATGAAGTGGCAAATTCAGCCACCTGAAAGAACATAACGACATCACTCTTCTGAATTGCAGGGTGTTCCTTTTCAATATCTTCCCGAATTGATTGCATCAAAACTGATACAGAAATAAATTGCAAGGAGTTTAAATATAGCTTTACAAATGGAAACCTATGTAATCACAATATAATTTTCTGAAAGAAACAATTTATTCCAGAGGACCATACCATTGTATCCTCCTGACAGGAACTGATTGACAAACCCATGAAGCAACTCCAAGATCTTATCCTTTGTTGGAGGCAACTTTGGATAATCCCATGCAACTTTCTTCGCTGGACCCCTAGTGACATTTTGTGTTTTAAGTATATTACGAGAACTATTGGGATTCCCCTTAATTACTGCTTTAGAACCATCCTACGCACAAATGTCAATTGGTGTCATTAAAGTCTTCCATTAAATTCCTAATCAGCAGAAGCAAAAAATAAATACCATTGTAAGCCGTGCAAATGTTCCACTAAATTGGGAATGGCGATTCATATTGTTCAGCCTAGAACGCATTCTTTCCTCTTCTTCCACAAAGGATTTGAGACTGTTAAGAGACATTTGGGAATCTTCATCCACCTAAAAATAAAATTGGTATCATATCATTGATAGAACAAATTTAAACTAAAGAGATAACATCAATAGAGATGTTATACTGTTACACTTTAGAATTATGATTCTATCATACATTTTTCATTTATATAAAATAAATTTAATAGACGATATACTTCGGTCATCTATTAGGTCATCTATTAGGCCGGACACAAAGATATATTGTACAAAAGCTTGAGCATATTAAATTTTTCTGTGCTCCTTGCTAGCTTGACAAAGTATTTGTAATAGCCCAAAAAAATGTTCATAGTAATAAAAAAATTACCTTTAACCCATCAAGATGGGCCCTAACAATCAACTCTGGCTCTTGTCCCATAAATATGTAATGGAAAATTTCTAGTAGAAGCAAATTATCCTGGCGGAGATAAACACTAGAACCACCAACATAATGAGTTATAACCAAGATTATGTCCATTACACTCTCACGGAACAAAAGTTCTTGAAACCTATCTCTTAGTGACAGCAATTGACTAGCTGATCCCCCTGACTTCTGCTGCAATGGGATTTCTTGAACAGCTAGGATATTTCGAATTAAAGTAAGTACTAGCTGCACTAATTTCCAGTCATCCTCTGTGAACGCGTCACTGCATAAGAATCAAAGATAAGAAGGAGAATTAACATCTACAAAGGGTGATTCCTAACTTCATTTCTTACCTTTCCAATCATACTCAAAAAGAGAACTATGCAATTCCATCTCACCTTTCCAAATTCTCAAGTGGGCCTTCCAGAAATAAGACTATCACAGCAACAACGTCACTGTTTGTTATTGAAGACTTTAACTCCCACAGATACTCTAATTGTTGGGAAATGTCTGTTGAAGTGGGCTCAATAGGCATTGTAAGGAACACTAGCACCTTCACTACAAGTCCACAACAATGATCAATCAAATCCCATAAATATGATTAAAAGATATAAACAACTCAAATAGAGATGGTAAGAACCTGCATTCAAAAGCAAGTTGCGATCTTCTTGGCAGTATTCAATGATGGGTATCAAATCTTTGGAAACAATGTTCCATTTACAGACTTGCTTGAACACATCTCGAGTTTGTGGATCATCGCGTCTCAAAAATCTCAGCAAATCCTTTAAATTATCTGGCAGTGAACTAACCAGTGAGTAAGCAAACAATATAATCCAAATAGACGCAAACGTTAATAAAAAAACAACTGACTAATACCCAGACAGTATTCGCCCTTTGAGTAGCCAGTTATGTTGCCATTTTCGTCTTCCTCAATGATTCCTAAGCCAGCACAGGTCACAGATAATCCTTCCGTTTCCATCTTGTCGGTAAATGTTATCTGAATCACGAGGGCTTAAGCTAGGGTTTTGTACGAACCTAAAAATGAGGAGGTGAGGAATGCAGACGAGAGTAACTACAGAGAAGAACGAAAGTAGGCGGAAATTATGGGAGAAAGGTAAAACCTCCGTTGTGATTGGAACTGAAATAAAAATGAGATCTAAGAGAGGCGAGGAGTGGAGGGGAAGATGCTTGCCGATCAAATATGCCGCCAATCTGAACCCAAAATTTTCCCGCGCTCGTGTGTGTTATATATATATTTTGGTAAACTACAATTTAACCTGCGGTGTGGCTTAAATTTAACCCGGTTTAAAATTTGACACTTAATCATTCTGTAGTTTGACTTAAAATTAATGTGTTTATGTGGTTTAAAGTGTGACACTTGACCCCTGTGATTTATTATGTTATCAAATTAACTACCTTCACCTATCTTCTATCTAAATTTTAGTCAAATTAATTCTCATTTAATACTTTTAATGTTTAAAATTTGTCATTCAACACTTAAAATTATAAAATAATTTAAAAAAATTATAATTAATATAAAAATAAAACTATAATTTTAAAAAATCAATAAAATAATTTAATATTTATTGTTTACTCCATTGATTATTTGTATTTAGTTATTTATTCATTTTATTGTTATTTTTTATCTTTAATGTTTTAGAATTATTAAATCAATCAAAATAAAATTGTAAAAGAATAATATAATACAAATGTATAACTAAATTTAAGTTTTTTTTTATTGTTCAAGTTCATAACATACATACCTGGATTGAATGTTAACATTATTGAGCTTAGAAACTCTATCATTAAACAATAATTTTTTTAGAAAAGTATCGTTAGACTAAGAGTATAACAGTACTCTTGGATATAGTGGAGAGATTAGAGGAAAGAAAGAGTTTGAAGGAAACGCTAAAAAGAGTTGAAAGTCGAATATTAGAGTTTATTATTATTATTTTAGAGATAAAATAAATATTTAATAAAATAATTAATTAATTCAATTATTTTTTAGGTAATTTCTTTTATAAGTTATATTAAATATTAAATTTTGAAAAAAAATAATATAGGGTAGTTAAGTGATAACATAACAAACCACAGGGGGTCAAGTGTCACACTCTAAATCACAAGGGACTCATTAATTTTAAGCCCAATCACAGGGTAGTTAAGTGTCGCATTTTAAACCACAGGGGGGCAAACTGAATTTAGATCAAACCACAGGGGACAAACTTTAGTTTACCCTATATTTTTTTTGGAAGTACTCGTGTGTGTTATTAAATACTATATCCATGTGGTTGATTGGAGTGATAAGTGTAATTGTCATTTTTGGTTCAAACAATTTTAAATCAATAATTTGGACCGCAAGGGGTCGTAACCTTGGGGGACTTGTCCTTAGGTGATGACCTAGGTGGCTACATACCCTTGTGTAAGGATAATCCACATAGTTCAAAGAGTATACGTCTATAGGAACCGTAAGGCATGAGCATTACCTGTAAGAGTCGTGTCCAGTAGAGGTGTCAAAAAGGGTTGGCCGCCGTTTTGGGCCCTAATTATTTAGGGTCGGCCCGGCCCGTTTTTAAAACGGTCCAAGTTTTCTCTAGCCTGGCCCGGCCCTTTTAGAGCCTAAGGTCGGGCCAGGCTAGCCCTTTTTTCTTTTTCTTTTTTAAATTGGTATTTTAATAATTATTATTATTATTATGTGTTTTATTTTATTTTTATTATTTTGTAAATTAAATAATACGAAAATTAAATGTTAGAATTATATAAAAGTTTATGCTAAAAATGTTGAAAAGAAATTTTAGAATATCTTTTCATTCTTTTTAAAATATCTCTAATCAAAATTAATTTAGTTGTGTAAATAATGTTTTTCAACATATCTATATATCTATCTATATATATATGGGTTTGGAGTTTTTGGTGTCACAAAACCAAAGTGTGACACACAAAAAATAACTACTCTAATATACATGCATTATGGGTAGTTACTAAAAAAGTGGAGAAGTGCATAACTTCCCATGACTTCATTTAAAAATATAATAATTTTAATTAAAAATTAAAAAAATATCAAATATTATAATTTGATATTATTTTGAAATATCATTATTATTTTATATAAAATTCTTAAAAAAAAGAATAAATTGCAGGGACGTATGTGCATGCGAAGCCTCTAGTATATATCTGTATATATATGGCTTTGGAGTTTTTGGTGTCACAAAAACAAAGTGTGGCACTAAAAAAATAACTACTCTAACATACATGTATTTTGGGTAGTTACTAAAAAAGTGGAAAGGTGCATAACTTCCCTTTACTTCATTTAAGAACTAATCTTTGTACCCGTGCCTTGCACGGGTTATATCTACAGGTATGTACATATTATTCTAAACATTGTGTTTAGGCAAAATTAAAACGCTTGAACTCAAAATCCGCAAACAATTTGAATACAATAAATTTATAGGCAAAATTTGATAAGAATTTAGAAAGTGAAAATTCTAATATATTCAAACAAAAACCAACTCAACGCCTTAATATAGAGTTTGTTACTAATATTAATTTTATTTGACATTCTGGAACACTCCTTTGAAAACGACATTTGTAGTGATTTTCAGCTGATGACAATTCGCATCAGACATCGGAATCTTCAAACTAGAGCGTTTACGAACACGTGAGACAACAACATATAGTTGGCCATGACTGAACACAAGTCGAGGAAGATATATACCAACATTAGACAATGTCTGCCCCTGACTTTTGTTGATTGTCATTGCAAATGAGAGAACAACAGGAAATTCAAAATCATAAGGACTTATTAACATACGTGCTAAAAGAACCTTTTCACCTGCAAATTTTCCTAACATGATTAGTCTTGTTCCATTACACAATCTCATTGAATGGTCAATATTACGAAGAAACATTATATGTGCACCCACCTTAAGTTTAAGATGATGATGTGGTAGACCACGTCAACTGATGATATTGGTTATATATTATCTTTTGTGTATTTTTTTATCTTATATTATATTAAATATTAACTCTCTCGTATAATTATAATATATATATATATATATATATAATATAATATAATATAATATAATATTGCATTTATAAATTTTAAAAAAATTTGGCCCCCCTTTTGGTTGGAGTTTTTGAGTTACGATTTATTTGATGTGTTGATTTTTTATTTAAATATCATGTAGTGTGGGATCAAAATTTAAGCGTTTAAGACTTATTATGTGTTATTATATGTGTATTTTAGACTAATTATGTTCAATTTCAGCTTTGAATTTGAATTATAATAACTTATTATACGTTTTTCATATTTATTTGATTGATGTATGTATAATATATTTTTTTTTATTTTTTTTTAAATTTGACCGGGCTAACCGGTTTTTTAGTGGCCCCGCGGTTGAACCAGTGAATCAATGACCTGAGTCCTTAGCCGGGTTAATGACCGATCCGGATTTTCAAACATTGAAAAATAGAGAAAAGAGAAATTGTTAGGGAAATAACAAAATGCGTAGTAGCATGGATATCTCGCTCTCTTTAAGGTAATTCACGCCTTTCACAGTTTGATTTTTCTATATCACACGGGGTAATCAGACGCGTTACCTCCAAAATACAATAGTCCAATACTCGTCTGTTTGTCTACAACCTCTTCATGTAGGAGGTAGATAGGACTCTCAACTCCCATACCTTTTTCTACCCAAATAACACACATAACATAAGTTTCACATATGTGTTTTCTTCTCATACGTCTATGTCATCTTCTCTCAACCCATACATATATATATATGATATATATTGTAGGTAACATAAATATATATTTAAATGCATTTGTTACAAATGATTAAAATCAAACGGCTAATACATAAGTAACATAAAAACCAATGTAACCAATTTTGTAAAAACCATTGAATAATTCTGCAGCCGTTTTGACTTTAATGAGTAATGAAACACACACACACACACACACACACACACATATATATATATATATATATATATATATATATATATTAATTAACTTACTTAATTTATAAAATATTCAATAAACATGTCATTTAATTTAGGTAACATAAATATATATTTAAATGCATTTGTTACAAATGATTAAAATCAAACGGCTAATACATAAGTAACATAAAAACCAATGTAACCAATTTTGTAAAAACCATTGAATAATTCTGCAGCCGTTTTGACTTTAATGAGTAATGAAACATATATATATATATATATATATATATATATTAATTAACTTACTTAATTTATAAAATATTCAATAAACATGTCACTGGCGCTTTGTCCAATATTCGGAAGTGTATTCGTCAATGCCATATTTTTCATAAAAAAATTTTAACGACCAATTTTAATTTAATGAGATAAATTATCTACTAATTTCATATATAATTTTTATTTGCCTATAACTACTCACTTTTTCAAAAAAATAAAAAATGAAGAATTGCCCACTTTTTTAGCTTCTTTCATAAATTGCTCATGTTTACCACCTATTGCTATTTTAATTTAAAATTAACATTGAAGTTTAGATTTTAAAAACTAAATTTTAAATCTCAAATTTTGATTTGAAAGTATTAAATTAAATCTTATAATTTAAAATCCTAAATTTACATTACCACTCGCCTCATCATCATAAAAGCATCTATAAGTTCAAGTCATTATGTTTAATGGCTCAATCATCAAGACTCCCACCGAACATCGAGCATCTAGGAGTCATATGTTTGTTTCACAATCTAAACAACTTTAACTCTAATATAAGTAGTTGTAGCACAAAATGTCCTTCAACTCTTATATTCTCTAGATTAAAAACCCCCTTGAATGTGCACCTTAGTCTCTGATGCACTTATGTAGGTTGAACTTTTGTAGAATCCTAGTGCGAATTAGTTCCTACATATGGTAATTCAACTTGGAGCACTCTTGTTGCATAACCAACTTAAGATTCTCAAGTTAAAATGAACAATAACGATGAACAAACTAAAACTTTCTTACTTATGCAGGAAGAATTTGAGTGCAAATTGATACCATAAATAAGATCTTATCATGGAAAAAACTGATATCTTTCCATCAGAATTACTTACCTTGAACTCAAGGAATCTTGTATTTTTACATCATGATCCAACTTCTTAAAAGTTTTATAGAAAACCTATAATACATACCATAATTTAAACATTAATTCTAGTTGAGACAAAATAACCAATATTGAGTTGATCAAAAGCAGAACATGTAGAAGGCGTATATGAGTTAGCAATACTTACAATTATATTGCAAAATCCACAAAGAAAAAGAAAAAAAAATTGGGACACTTGAAAGTTGAAGAGGCAATACTTACAATTATATTCCAAAATCCACAAAAAAAAAAAGAAAAAAGACAAAAAGATGGGAGGCCTGAAAGTTGAAGAGGCAGCATCAAAGTTAAGTCCAATTCTATTCCCACATGAATTTTTTTCATTCGTTTTCATAAAAGCTGCTTGGTAGGGAATTTGAAATTGAAAGAGGAGGCATATGGAACATATGGAGAGAAGGGGTACAATCTGAAATACCATCATCATTTGCTCCAAATATACAAAGAAAAAGCTATTTAGAAAAAATACCCAAACATAATATAGGTGTGTACACTTTACAATTTACATAATAAAATTGGAAAAGAAAAGTTGATAATGAACATTAACCTTAGGTCCTGTATAATACATGAGCACTACAATTTCCAATAATAATAATATAGGTGTGTACACTTTACAATTTACATAATAAAATTAATTAAGGAGTGTACATATTTAATTTTTCACATCCAGTATTAGATGCTTGAGAATCCAAAAACATGGCATCAAATGATATGAACCACGAAAAAGAAGAAGATTCAGGATGTGTTCTATTCATATTGCAATTCTTGAATATTATGCGAAGCAATATTCATATTAATTTTCTAAGTGAATTAGAGAAAGAAGACATATATTATTAATCAAAACAATTAAGCTCACATTGTCTTGTCAAGCTTAAATATTTAAAGTTTAAACATTATACTAAAGCAAATAAAGTAAAGTTTATTGCATTAATATAAACCTTGGGTACTATTCTAGTGGTCTTTTGAAGTTTTTATGCTTATGCGTTAATTTCTAGATAACTAATTAAAACAAAGGGTAAAGTACCCTTGCTGCCCCCAAACTTTGCTGCAATGTTCATTCCTGCCCCTAAACCTTGTTTTGGTTCATGCCTACCCCTAAACTTTCAATTTTGTTCATGCCTACCCTTTTGCTAACACCGTTAACTTTCTTGACGGAATTTGCTGACGTGGACGATGAATGTATATTTCTTTTGTCACGTCATTGTCCACCTCACATTTAACTTTTTATTTTTATTAAAAAAATTAACCTAATTCAAATAAAAAATATTTTAGGGTAAAAGTTTGGTTTGTTTTTTTAAAAAAAATTTGGATTAAGTTAATTTTTTTAATAAAAGTAAAAAGTTAAATGTGAGGTGGACAATGACGTGGCAAAAGAAATACACATGCATCGTCCACGTCAGCAAATTCCGTCAAGAAAGTTAACGATGTTAGCAAAAAGGGTAGGCATGAACAAAATTGAAAGTTTGGGGGTAGGCATGAACCAAAAAAAAATTTGGGGGCAGGAATGAACATTGCAGCAAAGTTTGGGGGCAGCAGGGGTACTTTACCCTAAAACAAAATAGTTGTTAAGAAGTCAAACAAATTTTATTCTTGAGACTTTATTATGTATCTATTAGAGCGAATTTGATGATTAAATTATCGAGTTCTATTAAGTTTATTGTAGGAGGAGACTCTTTTAATGGATGACGATTTATTCTCATATCTCTCTAAAAATTAAACTGAGAGATGACAATTAAAATAACAGACTTCTTACCACATCGATCGCAACTAATTGGTAAATTCCATTCCTTTGAGAGTACTCATTCATATTATTAGTTAGTCCAAACCATCCAAGTAAGACCTTAGTTAATATATTAGTAAAAAATGCTAACAATAAAGAATTAGTCATTGAAAATTTACAACTTTCAATTGAAGTAGACGCGTCTCTGCGATCCTGCACCAGAAATAAATTACACTCAAAAGTTCCAATTAAAAGGATAAAATGTAAAATCTCAACATAAAATTTTTGACAGTTAAGCCCAAAACTTTCCAGATGAAGAACAATTTTAAAGCATTATCTTTGATTGATTCTCAGAATCAGAACAGTGGGTAATATTTTACAAAAATTAAATGTAGGAAGAGAATCAACCCACAAATTGTCATGTACATAGTCATTAGCAAAAGAAGGCACCCAAGAAAATGAAATTCTACCAAAAAAACCTCTTAAGGGAGAGAATATGTGGACAGGTAGCAACAAAGGTAACACCTGTGCATCTATCTTCACAATTTGGGCATCAGTTTCGAAAATGACATCCTCATATCCCCAATCCATTGTTAGCTCCATGCAGCGTCTTACTGCTTCAACCTCGAGTACTGTACTGTAGGTATTGGGTATTCGGTCTACTATGAATTTTTATGGTAAAATGCATAGCTAGGTATTGGGTATATATACAAAGGAACGGGCTACAAAATGTTGGATCATTTAGTAGCGTTAATTCATGGATACATATAATTATTTTGAATTAAAATTAAGAGATTTTATGGTGAGTTATGCTGATTATAACTGACTTCAAATTTTTTTGAATCCAGTTGTAGTAATTAAGTGATCACAATTTTTTTGAATTATGATTATAATTTACTTCATATTTTTTTGAATCTAGCTGTAGTAATTACGTGATCACAAATTTTTTATTTCTGATTATAGTTTAGTTCAAATATTTTTGAATGGAGCTCCACTAATCAAGGGATGTCGTCATTATTTGAATAGTGCATTTAAGAAACCGAAAATCTTGTTTTGCAAGGGTTGCATGATATCTCAGCGGATTTCCATGTTATCGGCCAGGTTGGACATGAGTTAGCGCCCAGTAGGACACATATGACAGGAGAGGAAATGCTAAAAATGCTGATGCGGCTGTAAGAAGTTTCATGCCTCTTACTTTATATAATAGAATATAATAGATATAGATTTCATAGAATATATTTTTTAAAAAAATCTCATTTTTCATCCATTATTCCATCTCTACAAATAACTACCTCTTTACATTTTTTAAAACAAAATAATGCCATACTACTTTAAAAAAAATAAAACCACGATTATTTAATTAATTAATTATTTAAGCAAGCGGTCACACATATTCACTCCATTGCCCAATTTTTAAAAAAATATCTCATTTTTCAGCCACTACTTAATTTCTACAAATAACTAACCTATTTATTGTTTAAAAAATATTGAAACTATTCCATTATTTTAGTCATTGCTTATTCTCTAAAAATAACCACCATCAAATTTTAGTTATCATTAATCATTTATTTACCCATTATTTTTTTTAAAAAAATACCCCACGTTTTCATAGGTAAAAATCGTGATAATGAAATGCCAATTGTTACCCACTAAAACCTCTATTTCGTTTTAGTATTGAAAAAAAAGAATAAAGAAGAATATTTACATTTTAATATTTTTAAAATTTAAATATAATTCTACCTTTAATAACATGTTTAAAAATTTTAAATTTAATAAAAATAAATATTTCGGTGCATCCACGTGATTTAAGGGATATTTTTATGTATTGCAAGGAGAGACATCCATAAAATTCAAAAACTTAATAGGAATCAAATGTACCTAAAGAGGCCAATGCCTTTTGATACTTATCTACCATACAACCAATCAAGAATATGAACAGTGCACGTGTGAAGGCTCATCAGGCGTAATACCCAGGCGACGTGAATGCTAGTGCTCCTATGAAGACAAAGGCCTCTTGGTGGCACTAGATTATGTAATAAAAAATTTCTTGCTAAGTAAGCACTTAATAAAAAACCTTTTTATCCCCCAAAAGACAGGGGGTCGCGACGGGTAACCTTTACCATCGTGACCTACTGCTGTGAAACGGGGGCCGTCGCGATGCATGGAAGAAAGCGTCGCGACGGCTCCTCTACTGGGGGGGGGGGGTCGCGACGGTGGTGAGAACCCGTCGCGACCCCTTCGATTTTTCAGAGAAAAAGAAGGCAGAAAAGAGGGGGATGATACTTTTGTGGTATGTGAATCAAATGTTGGATGGAATGCCAACACTGAAGGGGGTCACAACCCGGGAGGAATATGTCTATACAAGAACAAAAGTGGCTCCCAACAATCAAATGAGTATGAATAAAATCAAAGAAATAATGAAATATCACTCATAGTGTATATTCTACCTCCTTGTTTCTTGCTTTTTACTTCCAGCCTTTCCGTTCGTAATTTTTCCGACCCCTGACACTGTGAGGTGGGGCCTATTTTATAGTAGGTCAGGAAGAACTATTCTGGGAAAGAAATCCGGCTATTAATGGTACACCCGTCGCGACGCCCACCGTTTTCCGTCGCGACGGGTATCGCGCAGATACGATCCCGGATTTGTCATAAATACCCAGCCCGTCACAACGTATGGACTTACCCGTCGCGACAAGTATCCCTCTGATTGATCCCCTCATAAATGCGGGCTGTGTCGCGACGTACCTGCCATTCGTCGCGACGGTGTAGCGTTTCCCGTCGCGACGTCCCTTTATTTTTACTTTTATATATTTTTATTTTTTTTTGTCTTTTGTCATTTTTATATTTTGGCCGGTCAAAGTGAGGTGTTCACAGAGTCCCCTCTTTACCTTTTTTTTTTAAAGAAACAAATAAAGAAACTGAATGAAACCGAACTTGATCATATATTATTTTTACTGCGCTTTCCTTTCTTGGGGTACAAAATATAAAGGGATAAAACTCCTACAGTCCGTATATGGCTTCACCCTACTCGTTATCGCTGCCTTCTCCGTCACTCTCGGAGTGTTCTTGGGGCATGGGTGTAGGGACCACGTCCTCAAATAAGTGGAAATGCCTTAGCAGGGATCGCATTCCTCCTTGCAACCCACGGATGTCACCTCAGAGTCCTATTATTTCTTGCTCTTGGCGCTGGATCTGTCCTCTTTGTTCCCGGATCTCCAGGGTTAGAGCTTCAATTCGTCCTGCCTCTGGTCCTGCTGGAGTGCTCTGTTCCTGAGGGGGATCCTACTGCGGAGGCTGTTTCCTCTGTTGGGGTGGGGGTTGCGGCTCCGAGTTATTCAGGAGGATATTCGCCCAGCCCTGATGAGCGGGGAAGTCAGCCATATCTTGATCCTTCTTCATATAATAAGTGGTGGCCACCTCGAAGTAGTCCAGTGCTCGGCGGGTGACCTGAAAGCGTTCACAGAAGGCGGTAAGGAAATGGGGGAAGGCGATAGCGGTAGGAGGGATTTGAGATCCTGGCTCCAGCCTAATGTCGTTGGCATTGTTGTGGAATTCTCTCCACATAGTGGTGGGGAAGCAGAGCGCTGCTCTCTTCATGATCAGGAAGATGAGGACGCTTAACTTCCTACTCAAGGACTCCCTGTGTTTTACGGGGATGACATTGCTGGTGAGGAAATTCTGCCAATTCTTGGTCATGTTATGGGTACCATTTCTTTTGAGCCTGCCGCTTTTGGACTCCCATGTGTCCTGCCCAGGAAAAGTGAGGGTCGCTGCTATCTCTTCCTTTGGGTACCCCCTGATAGTGTCTGTGCAAATACGCAATTGGGCTCCATTCCCTGAGTATGAATGCTCTACTTCACGTGGTGGTGTACCCCACATGGTATTGATAAACTAGAGGGACATTTCTTTGATTCGTGATCTTTAGCAGGTCGTGAAGACCATAAAATTCGATGCCTTCTGCGAATGAGGGGCTTATCTCCAAACGCTCCATGTTCCGTTCTGGGTTTAATGACCTGGCTTGAATAGCAACCCAGTAATGCTCCTGATCTATGGGGAGTGGAGACGAGGAGGAGGCAGCGGTACGAGATCTCTTCTGCTGAGCCATTTTCCTAAAAATGATAAGTCCTGGGTTAGTACTTGAAAATAATCAAGTTCCCCCAAAAAAAAAATGCTCCCCATGAATGCTTTGGGTCGCGACGGGTAGGTCATGGCGTCGCGACCCAACTCAGCTATCGCGATGGTAATAGTAACCGTCGCGACGGGAAGAAGAAAAGAAGCAGCCGTCGCGATGGATTCTTGGTAGCGTCGCGACCCCATGCTTTTTACTTACCTTGAGGCAGTGAGGTCCATGATGAAGATGGTATGCGGAGAGTCCTCGGGGACTTTCTTTTATCCGGTCATCCTTCCTTTTTCTTTTCAGAGATTTTGAGAGAAAGAGTGTGTAGCTGTGATGTTCTGAGGGTGACGGGCTTTCCTTAAAAGCTTTTTTGAGGATACCCGTTGCGACGACACATTTAATGAAGCCGCCTTTCGGGGCTAATCAGAGAGCGCCACCTTAACCGTCGCGACGCTTGACTCCCTTTTGACCCGTTGACCGACCGTTGGGGAAGACGTCGCGACACTAACTTGCTACCATCGCGACACTAACTTCCTACCATCGCGACGGTGTCTATGACACGTCATCCCGTCGCGAATTATATTTTCTGCATCACGACGACACTTTTTTTTTCGAGGCATTATGCCTTCAACTGAGAGCCAAATCCCGTAACACTCATTGGCGTGACTTGGCAAAAAGTGGGTATCACCGTCCCTGAACACTCTTGGGTGGGATCTTGATTTCGGTACCCAATCCCGAGAACACTTACTGGCGGGATAGGATACCGAATCCTAGAGCACCTACTGGTAGGATTCGATGAGACCATACCTCATAACACTTACTGGTGAGATTTGATCAGAAAATATAGGTATCGTTATCCCCAAACACTTTCGGGCAGGATATTGATTCCCGTACCCAATCCCGAGAACACTCACTGGTGGGATAGGATACCGAACCCTAGAACATTCACTGGTAGGATTCGATGAGACCAAACCTCGTAACACTTTCTGGCGAGATTTGATCAAAAAATATGGGTATCATTATCCCCAAACACTTCTGGGTAGGATATCGATTCCCGTACCCTATCCCGAGAACACTCACTGGTGGGATAGGATACTGAACCCTAGAACACTCACTAGTAGGATTCGATGAGACCAGACCTCGTAACACTTATTGGCAAGATTTGATTAAAAAAATATGGGTATCATTATCCCCGAACACTTTTGGGCGGGATATTGATTCCCGTACCCGATCCCGAGAACACTCACTGGTGGGATGGGATACCGAATCCTAGAACACTTACTGGTAGGATTCTAAATCTCGAGATATGGTAAAAAGTTCTTTGGTGCAATGCTCTGTAAATAATTGCTGGATTGGGAACTCCTTTTGACGAAATATTCCCTGAAAAGGCGAAGAGCTTTCTAACCTCGCATAAATCACTATTTCCCATTTATACTGAGTGAGTGATCCAATGTCACTGAGTCGCTTTTCCTGTTATCTAAGTCAAACAATTATTCAGGGGTAAAATAAGAATTGCAGAATTAATAATATTTATCCATCTATTGTTTTAAATCAACAATGTAATAGTACATGACATGCACGGCAGGAAAAAAGGTAAAGAGATTTTATTGAAGGAATAATTCTATTTTTAATATTCGTGAGTCAAAGTTGGTTCATTTTGAGAAAATTTTAAGGACCACTAGAAACTTGCAGCGGTTTTTTCAGAAATGCGTGAAGGAAGTTGCCCGGCGATTCCATGATTTTCACTGAGATACGAATCATATGCAATTCAAACATCCTTCTTCAAAGGCTTCCTTCCTTATGCATAGAACCTTTTGACCAAGTCAGAGTTAATCAGTCGACCATATTCCTTTCCGTCTAGGTCTTCTAGGATGAGGGCGCCGCCTGAGAATGCGTGCTTGACCCTGAATGGTCCTTCATACGTTGGAGCCCATTTTCCCCTTGGGTCATTCTGATTTGGTATAATCATTTTTACTACCAGGTCTCCTTCTTCAAACGAGCGAGGTCGCACCTTTTTGTTGAAGGCTCGGGCTACCCTTGCCTGATAGAGCTGCTAGTGACATATGGCTTTTAGATGTTTTTCGTCAATCAAGCTAATCTGATCATATTGGTGCCACACCTATTGGTTCTGCGATGACTCGCAGGGATGGGACCTGGATCTCTATGGGTAGGACCGCCTCTATACCGTATGTTAGTGAAAAATGGGTGGCTCCTGTCGAGGAGTGAGTGGTAGTGCAATATCCCAGTAGAGCAAAAGGGGAGCATCTCGTGCCAGTCCTTGTAAGTAGTGGTCAGTTTTTCTAAGATCTTCTTTATATTTTTATTAGCCGCTTCCACCGCACTGTTCATCTGGGGACGATATGGCACCGAATTGTGATGTTTTATCCCATAGTTTTCACAGATCTTCTGCACCTCGGTTCCATTTAGATTGGTCCCGTTATCAGTAATTATTCTTTCCGGGACTCCATATCTACAAATGATATTGGCCTTTAAGAATCGCACAAACGTTTTCTGTGTGATTTTAGCATAAGAGTTTGCTTCTATCCATTTGGTAAAATAATCAATTGCTACTAGAATGAAGCGATGACCATTCAATGCTTTAGGATTTATGGGACCGATAATATCAATTCCCCATAAAGAGAAGGGCCACAGGGTAGTCATATTATGAATCATTGTTGAAGGAGCATTAATTCTGTCTGCATAGACTTGGCACTTGTAACATTTGCGGACGTGCTCAATGTAGTCACTTTCAAGCGTCATCCAGAAATACCCCATCCTTTGTATTTGTCGTGCTAGAGTGTATCCATTAGAATGGGTCCTGCACACCCCTCATGAATTTCAGTTAAGATCTGATTGGCTTTGGATGCATCAACGCATCGAAGTAGAACTCCGTTTGGCCTTTTCTTATACAGTGTTCCCCTGCTGAGAAAGAAGCCTGTGGCCAGTCGTCGGAGGGTCCTTTTTTCGCTTTCACTGACTTCATCTGGATATTCTTGTTTTTCCATATATGTTCAAATATCGTGGAACCAAGGGAGACCATCGGGCTCTTGTTCAATCATCGAGCAATAAATTTCAGTGTTTTTGTATTCCATCCTGATGGGTTGGAGCAGTACCCCACAGTTGGTATCAAGCATTACTGCCAAGGTAGCCAGGGCGTCGGCAAATGAATTCTTACACCTTGGAAAATGATGGAAGTTTATGGACTCAAATTGGCCCGTTAGTTTCGTGAGGAAATTTCGGTATGGGATCAATTTCGGATCCTTGGTTTGCCATTCCCCCTTGGGTTGGTAGATTATTAAGGCTGAATCGCCAAAGACTTCTACCTCCCTGACTTTTAGTGTTACAGTAGCCTGTAATCCACAAATGCAAGCTTCGTATTCTGCCATGTTATTGGTGCATTCGGAATCCAGCTTGATCGCGATTGGAAATTGTTTCTTATCTGGATATATAAGGACGGCTCCGATCCTGTTTCCAAAGACGCTAACTGCCCCATCGAAGAACATCTCCCAGGTTTTTGCGCGAGGTTCTTCTTTTATGGCATTTAACCCCTCGTCTGGGAACTGATAATCTGAGACATGCTCTTCGTCCAGAGGGTTGTTGGCAAGATAATATGCTATGGCACTTCCCTTGACGGATTTTTGGGTGACGTGTCTAATGTCATATTCTGCCAGTATCACCTGCCATTTGGAAATTCCTTCAGACACATGTGGGCTTTCAAAGATGTACTTCATTGGATCCATTCTGATATGAGGAATGTCTCATAATAGAGCATGTAGTGTCTTAATCGTCGTACCGTCCATGCGAGAGCGCAGCACGTTTTCTTGACTAGGGAGTATCGTGACTCGTTTGGGTCGAATTTCTTGCTTAGATAGTAAATGGCCTGTTCCTTCCCCGTTGCAGGATTGTATTGTCCTAGGATGGCTCCCATAGATTCCTCTAGGACAGTTAAGTATAGTATTAGAGGACTTCCTGGCATAAGCGGAACTAACACTGGCGGGTTGGTAAGATATTCCATTACTACGTCAAATGCAGACTGACATTCCGCGCTCCATTCTAGCGATTGATTCCTTTTGAGAAGTTTAAAGAGGGGCGTGCACGTGGCCGTCAAGTTACGTATGAAGCGAGCAATGTAGTTTACCTTGCCTAAGAAACTTCGTATTTGCTTTTCTGTGGTGGGGGGTGGCATCTCTCTGATGGCCCTAATCTTGTCAGGATCGACTTCAATTCCTTTTCGACTCACAATAAACCCAAGAAGCTTGCCAGACTGAGCCCCAAAGACACACTTGTTGGGGTTGAGTCGTAATTTAAATTTTCAGAGTCTATCAAACAGCTTTCTCAGGACTTTGACATGATTTCTCCTTCTGCTGACTTGGGCACCATGTCGTCTACATAGACTTCGACTTCTTTGTGAATCATGTCATGGAATAGAACCACCATGGCCCTTTGGTAGGTTGCTCCCGCATTCTTGAGTCCGAATGACATAACCTTATAACAATAGGTCCCCCATTGCGTAATGAAGGTAGTCTTGGCCTTATCCTCAGGGTGCATGAGAATTTGGTTGTAACCTGAATACCCGTCCATGAATGAGTAACGGAAACGTCCAGCTGTGTTATCTACCAATACGTCGATGTGCGGTAGTGGGAAGTCGTCTTTGGGAGAAGCCCTGTTTAGATCCATGTAGTCGACACACATTCGGACTTTCCCATCTTTTTTAGGGACCGGTACTATGTTAGCCATCCATTCTGGATAAACTGATACCTCCAGGAAACCGGCGTCCCATTATTTTTGTACTTCTTCTTTCATTTTGAGGGACATATCGGGTTTCATGCGTCTCAATTTTTGCTTCTTCGGTTCCACATGGGGGAATGTTGGTATTTTGTGAGCCGCAATTGCTGAATCTAGCCCGGGCATATCTTGATATGACCATGAGAATACATCCGAATATTCTCTTAACAAAGAGATTAAATCTTCTCTTTCTGGATTATCCACAATTTTTACCTCTCTGCTTTCTTTTTCAGTCCCCAAGTTTATGAGTTCAACTATCTCTTGATGTGGGACTATTCCCTTTTCATCAGATTTAATCATTTTGGCAAAGACTGGGGGAGTTTCCTCTTCATCAGAGTCATTTTCATTTTGCATATGTTCGTTATCCCGTTGTTCGTAAAAACCAGGAACCGCCAAGTGGGGCGGAGTCTCGGAGAATGCTAATTCCCTGAGGGTGAAAAGAAAAGAACATGAATTAAGAGGCGAAGGAGAGAGCTTGGAAAAAGAGTACTTACAAAATTTTAGTGAAATATGTAAACCATTTTTATTAAAAGTTTATAAATGACAATAGATAAGCTCATATGTGTATTATTCTTTGATATGAGTTTAGAGCTCAGCTCTAGATCAATTACAATTCATATTTTACTTGGAACTATTGATTGCTAAGCTCCAGTATGCTTCCCAGTTCTTTTGATCTGCCTCCTCGGTCGTGCGCCATATGAGGGGCCGCTGCTTACTGCTTCTTCTTCCTCGATGACCAAGACATGGTTGTCTCCCCCGGCTTCTTTGGCCGGTACAAATCTTTGAGCAAGAGGAATATTTTCTTCTTGGTTCCTTTCATTTTGAGTGACCTCAGTCTATCCTAGTCCAACCAGGGCCTCTCGTTCTTTTGGTTCGATGCATCGTGATATTCCAGCCAGCGTGGGACCCAACCCTCGCCCTTTATTTCCAATCCTTGGAAGGAGGATTCCATAGCTTCTCCAGTATTGTCGATGAAGGGCACGAGAGAGGGATGACTGATCAACATGCTTTCCTCCCCTTTGATAGTGATGACCCTTCCCTCTTTCAGGAACTTGATTTTCTGATGGAGAGTAGAGGGTACGGCCTTAGCCTCATGGATCCCAGGCTGTCCCAATAACATAGTGTAGGTGGCGTCAACCTCCATGAGCTGGAATGCGATGTCGAAGGTGAGGGGCCCTATTTCAATTGGAAGAGTAACTCCTCCCATGGCTTCCCTTCTGGTCCCATCAAAAGCCCGGACAATCATATTGCTTGCATCGATTCGTGTTGATTCTACTGGAAGCCGCTGAAAGGTAGTAACCAGCAAGACGTTTAGGGCTGATCCTCCATCTATGAGTACTTTTGCTATCGTGAAACCATAACATTTCACGATGATATGTAAAGCCTTCATCCCTGGGCTAATCTCTTCTTCAAAGAAAGAAAGGGTAGAAGCGTGTCTGGCAGCATCTACCAGATTCACCATTTTCTTTGGTGTGATTTCCTTCGGGACGGGTGTGTCAGCTAACGCCTTGAGGAGAGCTTGACGATGCTCATCGGAATTCAGCATGAGAGCCAGCATATAAATCCTAGATGGAGTTTTCCTCAACTGGTCTACGATATCGTAATCGCTTTTCTTAACTATGCTCAGGAATTCTTTTTCAAAATTGCCCCCTCTTCTTCGGGCTGGTTCTCAGGGCCTTTTTCCTTTTTTGTATCAAAAGTTTCTTTCAGTGTTGCTGATGTGTTTTTTGCATACAATCTCCCGCTTCTGGTAAATCCCTGTTCAGGGGTCACATTGGTATTCGTGAGCATTCTTCCTGTCTCTCCTTTTATTCCTTTGACTTCCACAATTGCTTGGTATCTCCAAGGTACTGCTTTATTGGAGGCGTATGGTGTGGGCTTTGGTGGATAGATGGTCATTTGCGGGCGCGCTATTCTTGGCGGAATGGGCTTTCTAACGGTAAAAAAGGGTGAAGATCACGGAGCTGGTGTGGGAGGTCCCATGATGGGGACTTTGAGAGTAAATGGTAATGCTTTCCCCTTTTGGTTAGAGGTTGCGCATACCTGAATTTCAGGCTTTCCTCTTTTTACCGTTATGATCCCCATGCCCATGTAGTGTTGCACCTGTTTTCTCCAAAACTTACATTCATTAGTAGAATGGCCGATGGTCCGATGATAATAGCAAGAAAACGCATTATATTCCTTGAGTCATGTTACATAACCTGCTTCAGCAAGGGCTTTGTATATTTGCTCGAGGGAAAAGGACACACGGGCTAGCTCTTTGCTCGTCCATTCCTCCTTTTCTATGGCACTTTCCCCATGCTCCGGCAAGGGGTTTTTGGTGATGTTTGGGAGGTTAATCCATCCTGCATCTATCATTTGCAAGACGTGTGTTTTGAAGTGGTCACATGTGTCGATTGAGTGCCCTTTGGTGCGTTGGTGGTACACAGGACAATTCTGGTTTGTATTAGGCTGGGTCTGGGGGTTCCCAGTTCTTCCCCGGTCGAGCACACATCATCTGTTATTCCTTTAGGTGCTCGAACAACTCAGTCCGTGTGAGGCCTAACTCGGGCAACTCCCTATCCCGATTGTTCACCCTACCATTATTTTTCAGCGTATGGTTCTGCTGGGAAATCCCCGAATTTCCCACAGCGTTGACTGAAAACGTCTTCGGTGTATTTGGCGCAAAGGTGGTTCCTTCTTTTTCCCATAGCTAGGGGTAAAGTTCTTTTTTGGTGGGGGCGACTATTTGTTTCTTGCGTCGATCCTCCCCTATGGTGACCAAATCTGCAAAATCCTGATATGGCAAGATTGCCAAAACCTCATAAGCCAGATCACCTAGTGCTTTGACGAAGTAATGACAAGTTTCTCTTTTATTCATTGGAGGCTGGACATCTACTGAAGCTTCCTTCCACCTAGAAGCGTATTCGCGGAAAGTTTCATTACATCTTCTCTTTAGTGCCACCATGCTCTCCCTAGTCATTTCGCTGTGGATGTTATGTTTGAAATTGTTGCGGAAGGCTTTTATCATTGTGGCCCATGACTTCATGGTGTCATTCTCTTGTCTCATGAACCATTTGTAGGCGGCTCCCTTCAGACTATTGTGGAAGTGGGCAAGCAAGAATGCTGGTTCAGAGCTATAGGTGGCCATGGTTGCGCAGTACCCTTTGACGTGGTGATCTAGATTTGACAAGCCGTCGTACTTTTCAAAAAGTGGAAGTTTGAACTTGGGGGGAATTTGGATTTTGGGGAAGCTGAACAGAGCCACCTCGTCCTCGTCTTCGACCCGGGTGGACATCTTGAGTGCACAACTCACCTCTTTCTCTATTTTTTCTCTAATCGTGTCCCCATCCTCCTTCTCTTGGTTCTGCTTATCCTGTTGAGCTTTCAAGGCGGCCATTACTGCAGCCACGTTGATAGAGATCCCTTCGTTCGTCTTGGATTCGTTAACCTTGGGTGATTCTTCTACGGGTATTTCTTCCACATATTCCTCTTCACGATCTTCAGGAATTACGACTTGGGGGATCTTTTTCCCTTTTAAGGCTTTATCCGAGCCCTCCCCTTGTTCTTGCTGGCTTCCAGCTACGTAGGCCAGTATTTGATTCATCTTGTCGTTCAAAGTAGCTACCTGAGACTTAGTCATGTCTAGACTTTTCTCCATTTCTGCTATCCTTGCTGCGGATTCAGCTGCTTGGGAATCCATCTGTGCTTTTCGAGTTCGAGTGAAGTATTGACCTGATTGCGCTATTTTGAAAAGCCTGTAAGACCAAATTTTCTTAGTGATTTTAAATTCATTCTTGAGTTGGGTTTTTTAATATTAGCAATTTAGCACCTAAAATCCCCCTTTAGTCCCTCTATGAGTTAGAATACTCAATAGGAGAAGAAGGTTGATAGTTTGTTATGAGAACTATGTTCATCATGCAATTATCGTGGCCAACCAGCTTGAGCTTTTGAGAGAGCGAAAGACACAGAGTAGGGATAAAATAGGAAACTTTATTTATTTAAAATTTTATTTAAGAATGCTCCTCCTAACATTGTTTCCTATGAGAAGTCTTTCTCATATATTTTCTCCGATGATCTACTTCTTGGTAGCTTCTTTTTCTGCTTGTTCTTAAAGATATAGCCTTTGGAGCTTAGCCAGGTCCGCCCAACGGCACATCTCACAGTACGCGTGGTGGAAATTGGATGCCAGCTGTTTGTTCTCGAGTGATTCCAAGCGATATTTCTCAGCTTGTTGGCGAAGCTCTTTCTCTTTTTTCAAGTGCAAGCGATTTTGCTTTGTCATTTCTGCTTTGAGGATCTTGTTCTCTTGTTTGAGAAACTCCAATTCTTGCTTGTCTAATGCATTCCTTTTTTCCTCCAGCTGAGTGTGAGCGTTCTCCGGCTTCCTGGTTGAGCGGATTTTAGTTGCCATTTTTACTGATATTAATGTAAACCCATTTTATTGCTTAAACAGAAAATAAAACAAGAGAATAATGGAATAACACATAAATGAGAAAAGAAAAATTGCAAGTTTTATTAATTTATATGGCGATCAAAACATCCTTATTCCCATTCATAAATACAAAATTCAATGATGGGAACAATTGATAAAGTGCTATGAAAGTTGTGGGCTCATCATGCACCTATCCCGGCCTTTCGTCCTACACTACATGCTTAGCATTGCATTCCACTTGTTGATTAAGATGCGACCGAACACTATGATTTCTTCTAGCTCAAGTGGGACATGTGGCAGGTTGATTCGCCATTCGACCTTCCTAAAGGCATCGATGAAAGACGCGACAGACATATTGATTAGTCGAGCCATTTGTTCGATCTTATTATGGAACCGAATTGCATCATTTTTCCATGGTTCGATTTCTTTTTCGAGCTCTTTCATAACTTTCTCCCTTGCTTTGCATTTTTCTTGCAGGCTTTCTATTGCTAGACCCATGGCATGGATCTGGAGTAAGGCTCTATTGAGTTAATCTTGAGTGGTCGGGTTGTAATCGAGTAACTGGGCCTGCAACCCCTGATTGTGGGCTTCTAACTCTCTAACACGAGCTTCTAATGCTTGAGCTCTTGATTCCTTGATTTGGATCTCAGCCTTCATGAGTTCCCCCCAATCTCTCTCCTTTTCAGCCAATTCATCCCTTAGCTTACGATTCATTTCCTTGAGATTCCTGTTTTCAGTCAATAGAGGAGAATTTCTACGAACATCTTCGCTATCGGCCCTGACACTGACATAATGTCTTTCTGCTTCCTGGATAGCCTTTATTTTTCTATCCCTTTGGATCTCGAGATTTTCCAGCGTATCTTTATGCTCATCGATCTTTCTCTTTAGGGCTTTTTCGATCTTCAGTTGATCATTCCTTAGGAGAGGGTTCAACGGCACGAATCTCTCTACCACTCTGCCATTGATTCATTCCTTCAGCCAAACCTTAGAGTCATTAGTTGGTGCCAGCCCTCGACTTCCTAACTCAGCCTTCCCCTTAAAATGCATAGGATCCCAGTCCCTTGAAATGGTAATGCCATGTATGGAGTCAGGTCTTCTGAGGGAATGTAAGAATGAGCGCACTAATTCTTCCGCAGGCACGTCGTAACGGAATGTCAGCTGGGAGTGTGCCAAGGAGGGATTATAATTGTCTGCGAACCTTGGTCCTACCAGTGGTACATTGAGGAACGGTCCGTAGCTGTATAGCACCTCCTCACTTAACCACCAGACTAGTTTCCAACGAATGTCCTTTTCTTTGACTTGAGCCAAGAAGTGTATCCACCATTATGCCCCCATAGGGCCTTGCGATTTAGAATCGTACAAACGAAGGCCCTCTCGTCGAGAGAAATCTCGCAAGGGATGATGATTTACTTCCAGAATTCCTCCGGTAGAATACCCTTTGCCAAAGATATGGTTAGCTAGCCAAACTGTAAGGAGTTGAAGGCAACACTGTAGTTTCTTTCCTTTCCCTGCCTGACAATAGGTAAGGGAACCTACTGTCTCTGCTAGGATGGCGGGGACGGGGTTTATGCCAAACCTCTCAACAGCCAAGAAGACCCCAATGGAGGATAAGTTAACTACGTCAAGCGTGGTGGGGAAAAGGACCAGCCCATAGATCGACAGAGCAAGCGTTCTCCCAAAAGTTGTCCAATCTCCTTTTCTCCTCATGGCCTCCATATGTTCCAAAAGGAACTTAGTGGAGAGAGTTCCCCCTTGGGCATGGTTCTTAATGATGGCTTTCTTTTCCGGAACCCCAAGTAAATTAGCGACCTCCTTTTGGGTTGGGAGAATTCCTGAAAACCTATACACCTGACTTGTGGAGAGGAGAGGGCTCCTTAATAACCCAACATATTCTTCTGGCATGAGGAATAGCATGAAATTGGGGAATACGAAAGCTCTTAGTTTGTTGTCCCAAAACTGTAGGAGAGCTTGTAATGCTTCTTCCATAATTTTTATGTCCAGAAGGTCTAAGATATCTCCGTATCGGCCTTAGAACTTTCTGAGTTCGTCTCCGGGTAAGTATTCTCGCATCTTGATTAGGTCGTCTACGACATTGGCTTGAACCTTGATTTTCATCCTCCTCCCAGTGATGGCCAAGCTTGTAGGGGCATAACAGGCCGTTACATGTTCTGATGCCATTTTGAAAAGTTTTTTTTTTGAAGAAAAAGTAGAAACGCTAATCTTGTAGAGATAAAAAAAAGAAGGTTAGTACACAAGTTATTTGGATAATACATAGAAGAATTATATGCAATGCATGCGATATGGGGGCTTTTTGCTCCTTGTGTCCTACAGGTTAGGTTCTTAAGGTCCCAAAAATTGGCTGTCCTAATAAGGGCAGGCTTTTAAGGCCCACTTGCACATGGTTTAGCTTGGGATCTAAGTACCTTAAAAAGGCCTTTAGATTGCCCCTACCAGAAGTAGAGATCTTGACTTAAGAGAAGACCCTGTCATAGAAAAATCTACGCGAATCAACCCTTAAGGCAAGTAACAATCTAAGTTGGATAGATAGGTCAACCTTTGTAGGCCTAAGCCCAACAGGGAAAGATTCTTATATCTCATTCTAGTTTTTTGGACGTACTCCAGGCATAGGAGCCAATAGGTTGAAATAAATGTAAATAGTGCGTTTGTGAATTTGCAGAGCATCCTAACTACCCTTCCCTTCCACTCGCAGGTGGAAACACTGCAAAACAAAGAAAACCACGAATACAAAGATATATTATACAGACAAACAAATATGGAAGGCCAAAAAATTTTAATATTAAATTTTAAAAGAAAAGGGCTTGACTCTCTAATTAAAAGTCCCCAGCGGAGTCGCCAACTATGAAGACCGAAACCTTCGACGGGAGTCGCCACCAAATTTCCAATCAAAATTTGGAAAAAGAAAAATATATTCAAAAGTGGGGTAAGATGAATTTTCATGAAATGTTGAGTTTGGGAGTCTGATTGGGATGAAGGGAAGGTGTTAGGCACCCTTCTTCCCCCGTCCGAAGACGGTTACCCTAAAAATTAATATTAAAATTATTTGGCCTTAAAAATATATTCAATTATGGGGGAAAATGAGGAAAAGAAAGAGGGAGGGCTTGACCTAGGATAAAAGCCTAGGGCCTACGTGCCCTCAAGGAGGGATCAAAGCCCACGTAGTTCCTGTGACATGCGAGTGTGTGAGTGAAGGGAGGCTCATCAAGTGGACACTCAGATGGCCTCCCTGTGCAATGTACCTAAAGAGGCCAATGCCTTTTGGTACTTATGTACCATACAACCAATCAAGAATATGAAAAGTGCACGTGTGAAGGCTCATCAGGCGTAATACCCAGACGACGTGAAGGCTAGTGCTCCTATAAAGACAAAGGCCTCTTGGTGGCACTAGATTATGTAATAAAAACTTTCTTGCTAAGCACTTAATAGAAAAACCTTTTTATCCCCCAAAAGACAAGGGGTCGCGACGGGTAGCCTTTACCGTCGCGACCTACTGCTGTGAAACGGGGGTCGTCGCGACGCATGGAAGAAAGCGTCGCGACGGCTCCACCACCGTCGCGACCCCTTTGATTTTTCAGAGAAAAAGAAGGCAGAAAAGAGGGGGATGATACTTTTGGGGTATGTGAATCAAATGTTGGATTGAATGCCAACACTGAAGGGGGTCACAACCTGGGAGGAATATGTCTATACAAGAACAAAAGTGGCTCCCAACAATCAAATGAGTATGAATAAAATCAAAGAAATAATGAAATATCACTCATAGTGTGTATTCTACATCCTTGTTTCTTGCTTATTTACTTCCAGCCTTTCCTTTCGTAATTTTTTCGTCTCCTGACACTGTGAGGCGGGGCCTATTTTATAGTAGGTCAGGAAGAACTATCCCGGGAAAGAAATCCGGCCATTAATGGTACACCCGTCGCGACGGGTATCGCGCAGATACGATCCCAGATTTGTCATAAATACCCAGCCCGTCGCGACGTATGGACTTACCCGTCGCGACGGGTATCCCTATGATTGATCCCCTAATAAATGTGGGTTGTGTCGCGATGTACCTGTCATTCGTCGCGAAGGTGTAGCGTTTCCCGTTGCGACGGATGGCATTATCGGTCGCGATGTCCCTTTATTTTTACTTTTATATATTTTTATTTTTTTGTTGTCTTTTGTCATTTTTATATTTTGGCCGGTCAAAGTGAGGTGTTCACAACTAACCGTAATGAAGAGCCATCGACTGATGTCAACACTAGTTCTTCTTGGAAACCCTAGAAGAACTTAGCCGCTCATACTTTCTCTCTAAATTATTCTAGTATCTAAGGTGAACCGTGAATGAAGTCCAACTTGAAGAAATGTCTATTTATAGTTCTCTAGGAGTCCCAATTTGATTCAGATTGGTATGGAGATAAGTGATAATTGATACGCGGTTTGTCTTTTGAATTCAAACCAATTTGAATGCATCTCCAACTCCTCGTATGGCTGGACCCCATTGTATTTTCGTTCATTTAAGTTGTTCTCCACGTCATCTGCCACATGTGCTGCATTACTCGCTATAGCGAGTGAATTGGCTCGCCACAGTGAGTTGATGGTTACTCGATATGATGAGTAAAACTTGCTTGCCATGGCGAGTGATCTCCTGCTTGTTGTGACGAGTGAAATTGCTTGCCGTGGCGAGTGCTTCGTTCTTCTCTTGACTTGATCTCTTTCCAGAGGCTTACTACAAGTTCTTGCTTGGGTTCCAGTTCTTGTACTTGGAGTATATCTTCTCATTGATCCCTATTAAGCCTACAATACTCAACAAACATCAAGCGCACCTATGCAATATTCCATGGGTTTTGCGGATATTCAAGAATGTCAATAAATAGTGTATTTTATGGGAATTTTATCACATTTTTTGCTCTACTCCTTGTCACGACCCCCATTTAGAGGACCGTGATCGGCACAGACACAGGGAATACCCCTATGCCTGTAAGCCTTATCACCTGATTGACAGAATATCTATTTTTGAAAATACATTCACATGCATTATAATATCATGGCTACACCGAAATGGTGGCCTATCCTAGGCAAGCAAATCCACGGCCAGTGCCGCTTCAGGGTATAGATATAGGAAAACACACATAATATATATAACTTGTGTACTGGCTACACATTCGAAGATACTGCCTATCCTATTCACATGCAACAGATATATGTATATATATATATATATACATATTGAATACAAGTTTTCCATGTATCGCAAAATAACTAATCCTGATCTTTAAGGTGTGTGAAGCTGACAGTTCTAGATTTAGTAATACAATCTAATTGGGTACGTATACCCTTTACTTTATGCTACAATGATAAAGTAAATTAAATTACAATTACAATTTATTCACCCACATGAACAAGTTATGGGTCTTGGAAAGCTTTGTTTGTCCCTCTTTCCACCGAGACTTCTTCCACCTATACTTAACCTATCTCTGTGTAGTAAAAATGAGGTGTGAGTCTTAAACACGCGACTCAGTGATGAGGACTCTCCCATCCTCGGCTCAAGGCGGGTACCTTAGCGCTGGGACTGGGAGTCATACACAACCACATGGAAAAACAACTAGTTGATGTTAATTAGCATACATTCATGGTGATCACGCAACAATAGATATTTCACTCAACCACTCACATGCATTTAACAGATATAAGCATGCAGCAGTTTATTCCACATCATAAATCAACAAGTAAACATGTAACATATAGTGCCATCTTTTACTTACCGGTCTTCTCACGTTCAGCATGTTTGAATCAAACAAGACGTTGTGGTGACGTAATCCTGTACGTCACTACTACGCTGCACAATCAGCAATCATATGCAAACACAAACAATTTTGTACATACACACAGATACTATAGCATACATCTATTTAATTTCCCCCACTCTGGGGTATCTACTAGCCACTACGTGGCTTTTCCACTTCGAACCCGTGCACTCGGGTTGCTGGCCACCACGTGGCAAACATACTTAACCCATTCACTTGGGTACTGGTCACCTCGTGACAATTCTGTTAATCAAACACAACTAACTTCTATTTATAAAACAACTGATCCATAGCCACCAAGTGGCACGTTCTGACCCCTTGCTGCGGGACAATAGCTTGAGCCCACTCGTCCATTACCCAACCAGGCCACAATGGCGGGCACGACACAACGTCTCGAAGCATGGCCGCTGACACACCCTGGACCAACTCCACAGGATGATTTCTCTTTTACTAGGTTAGGCTCACGGTTCACCCATAGGTTCCTCCCGTGTCTCCTTACGTTAGTCTCACATATCAATAGGATTCTTTGTATCTTTCCCGAAGGATCAACAATTCTTCTCCTTATTAATATGGACGAGTATCCTTAACAGGATATAACTCATATACCCGTCCAGACACACTCTCTGAGCCTCAAGCTATCGTCATAGCAATATAAATCCTTTCTGACCCTATTACCAGGATAGGGCATGACCATCGTCATGGTGATTATAAAACTAATACCATCTGATGTTGTTCTAGTCGATGTCGTCTCACATCGCTAGCATAACCAAATCCGAAACCCACCAACAACTCCCTTTGCATGATTATAATTTAAGTCACCGTTGTGACGATTTTTCAAAATAAAAGTTTTAGTCCTTCCGTACAAGGACTCTTACCACCGTCGTCGAAAAGATTTAATAAAATACTCATCATGCCTCTGGAGTGTATGAGTCAGATTTGTAACACACCAATCATAGCAAACAATTACACTCTACTCCTATGTCTTCCTATCCAACTACTTTCCACAACCTATTCTCTAGTTCTTTTATTCTTTTAGAATTCTATACCTCTAGCTAACATATATCTGATAAGCAGAGAATATACATACCCATGTAATCCACATAAGCATACAACCCTAGGAGCATAGATGAAAGAGCCCTCACCTTGGCCAACCTTCCATGCAATCTTCTCCTGTAACTTTAGTCTCCTCGGAGTTCCTGTTGCACTCTATTGCGCGTCGTTGTTCCTATAAGAACAACATTTACTTCATTAAGGTTATTACTTAGCTTAACTTGTTATTTATCTCTCCATCACTCTCACATGTAGTCCATGGTTGCCACAGAGTCAAGCTCTTGGTCTTATTGGACTTCTCTATCCCGACTTATGCGTATCCTTCCTCGGAGACTTGACTTACTCGCATATAACACTCTACTTGAGTGTTTCACATACTTGGATTTGAGTATTAGACCTCTATCTAACTTGTATTCACATCTAAGGAAGCTTATCTAGCTTGGTTGGAAGGAATCCTAATTTTAAGAAGGTCTAAGCATTTTGATCCAACTTGTGTTCCTACTTGAGTTCTAAGAAATCTAATTTCTAAACCCCAATATACCTCTGATTTATCCTACTTAAGGTTTCCTAAATATTTATGAGGGAAGAAGGTTGAAATTTAAGAAATTGGATTTCATTGTTCCGCAAGCTTCCACTCTTGAGAAACAAGAAAGTACCTAAATTTATCCTTGATGCTTGATAGCATATTTAGAATTATTCTAGGGTGTTTAAGATTGAAAAGAAGAGGTTTGAAGCCCTCAACATCACCCTTAAAGTGTATTTGGGCGAATAGAGCAGGGACCCGGCACGTTAGCGTCAAGGTTCAACCATAGCAACCTCGGGCTAGCTCTTCACGGGTCTTGTTCAGCTAGTATTCCAACAATATAATTTCAATAATATCAATCCAAGCCTATTTCCCCAATTTGAAAATAATTATAATTTCAACCCCAAATCCTTCCAAATTCGAATTTGGGCAAATCCGAGAACAAAATCTCGATTCCTACCGCAACTAAGTGTTCAAGAACACTTTCTAGGTCTCAATCTACCCTCGGAACAACTCAATCGAAGACGAATCGAAGAAATCCCTAAAAATGGAAAAATTGAGGGTTTCGAATGAAATTGGGGTTACCAACCTTGATTGGATAGGTGGGAGGTGCGGAAGATGTTGGAGTCGAGCTCCGATGGTCGTGGCCGACGTCGAACGGCTTTCTCTGGCGAGTTTTCCAGCGACGTTTCCTCCCTCTTCCCCCTTCTTCTACTCCGTCCACTCCTCCCTCTCTTTCTCTATCTCTCGTATTCTCTCTCTCTCTTTCTCTTATCTCTTTTTCTTTCTTTTTTCAATCTGTGGCTCTCTCTCTCTTTGTTCTTTCTTTTCCTTTCCTTATATTCTTTTCTTTCTACTCCACGTGCCCCCAACCCCATTTAATTAAAAATAAAATAAATAAATAAATAAATTATAATAATTAGGTAAATAAATAATTAAAAAATATAATTAAAAATAAATTAATTAATAATTTAATAAATAATAAATATAATAAAAATAAAATAATTAATAATAAATAATAACAATTTGTATTTTTAATTTAATCCCTTTCCCTACTTAATTCAGATTTCCAATTTCTTAGGTCCTGAATTCAATCCTAAAATTTATTTTCTACTTCTGTAACTACGGAATATTCCACCTTGGGACACGTTGCACAGATGTTCTAGAAGCACGGTCTCAGCACCCACTAGAGACACATGGCACCACTCATCTATCAAATACGTGGCCCCTGCCCACGTCACGTCAGGGAGCTTCCCCTCAACTAGACGTGGGATCTCCACAAGCCTCGTGGGACGACCCACGTCCCACGAGGTCGTGGGTCGAGCACGATCTCCCCACACTCAAGTATAAATAGACCCTCACTCGGGGGACTAAGAAAGCAATCCAGTCTCAACAGAACCGTACACAACCTGAAGGATTACCACACCTCATCTCTGATATTTCCATTCTCTCTCGGAACCTGAGCACCCTCAAATACCCCACGCAAGTCCTTTACACACCTCAAGCTCCGTCACTGGCCCCCACTCCGGCCAGCCTCTGGCAAGCTCACATCCTCCTTAGAGCACACTGTTAACAGGGCTTCCAGCAGCCCTCAGAGACCATAGCGCTCTCCCACTAAGGCAACCTCCTAAGAGCGGTTCGCCCGCCCGGAGTACCTTAGGCACGTCTTAGCCACACACGACCCAATACAAGTAACAACCTTGCCTAACGGCTCCGATAGACGTCACTATGACGAACTACGTGGACTTTCATCCCTCCCAAAGGGTACGTAGGCACCTAGGTGCATCACCTAAGGACAAGTCCCCCAAGGTTAAGACCCCTTGCGGTCCTAATTTCAAATTACAATTGTCTGAGCAAAAAACGACAGTTACAGTGGCGCCCACCGCGGTCTTATTCAGACCACAATGCCTTGCGCACTCTGCCGCTAAACGACATTTCTTTTTCGGGGAGTAGGAGTATATGCCTAACGCTCAAAAACCCGCATTTGTTTTTGTTTTTCAATACAGATACAGGATGACCGACTCGAACGTCCCCACAACCACGGCTGACGCTAGGGCTTTGAGACGCAGCATGAGGAACCGATAGGGAACGGCCGAACCGGTCACAACCGAGGCAGGAGGATCAAGTGCAACCTAGCCTCAAAGCTCCTCAATAACGCATGTAGCCATCACGGAGACCGTGGTCCAGAACCCGGCATCTAGAGAGGAAACTTGCCCTCAACACCCGTATGGCATGCTGCACGTCCCTTGCCCTGCAACCGGTGGTCAAGAGATGACAGAGCCAGCGAGGAACCCGCGAGACTCCGAGATCACCCGCCTCGAGGTAGAAGTAGCAGCTCTACGCCAACAACGATGGGAGGAGGACATGAACCTCTCCCCAGCAAATGCAAGCGCTCAGTTACCTTTAGTGCCGCACGGCGCAACGACAGAACCCTCCAGTGACCCTACCGACTTGCCCACAATTCAATTTGGGACCTTACCAATGGAGTTCAAACGATTGTCATTGATGGCGACACCACCCCCAACAGTGATCCCACCTGGACCAACCATGGTACACGGACAAGCAGCACGACCCGTCACAAACTATCCACGACCACCAGTCCCAAACTACCCTCCAGGATCCTACCTCCATAAGTCGTGGGCTGCGACCTACAACCTGTACGCAGCCGACGGTGCGAATGCCTATCAGTGGCCCACGATCGACTTCCAAGGAAAAGGGAGACACCCCTTCACCCAGCAGGTCATGAATGAGCACATGCCCATGGGTTTCAAAATTCCCTTCCACCTAGAACCTTATGGTGGAGAGACCGACCCGCGGGACCACCTGAACACCTTCAACTCGACCATGTCAATATTGGGCATGACGGACGGCCAACAGTGCCGAGTCTTCTCGTCAACCCTAAAAGAAGCCGCCCTAAGATGGTTCTCCTTGCTGCCCACCAGTTCGATCCACAGCTTCGAACAACTGGCGCAGAACTTCCTAACATAGTTCGCCAGCAGCAAAGAGTACCAGAAAAACGAAGATTCCTTCATTGGTTTCCACCAGGAGGAAGGAGAAACCTTGCAAGCCTTCCTAGCCCGCTTCACCAAGCTCTCGCTCCAGGTCCGAGGCCTCCAAGACGCTGTCGCCATCTTTGTCATAAAGCAAGGTCTTCGATGCTCACAATTCTACGGGGAACTAAACAGATGCCCCATCTCCACCTCATAGGAGGTTATGGACCGCGCGGAGTGGTTCATTCAAGAGGAAAATGCTCAGATCGCCAAGGACAAGATGAGAAAATTCCTAATAAGATGGGCCGACATGGAACGGGCAGAAAAGAAAAAGGAGAAGACGGTAACCGAGAACCAAGCCCCCAAAGAGAAGAATAGGAAGAGGTCGCCACCTCAACCGCGGACACCTCCCAGGGGCGGTTCACAAGTTATAGTCCCCTCAACAAGCCTCATGTTGGGGTATTGGAAGAAATTTATCACTCAGACATGCTAAGCTTCCCCCCGCAGGTCAAACGACGTAAGACAGGAAGGGCGATGGATAAGTCCAAGTATTGTCAATTCCACAAGGATTACGGGCATGAAACAATGATTGCATCCACCTGAAGGATCAAATCGAGGACCTAATCCGGAAGGGATAACTCGGTAGATTCTTCAAGGAAGGAAGTAGGGCTAACGCCGAACACCCCCGAGAGGTCGACGACCAAGCGCCTACCCGCGGGGTCATCAACGTCATAGCAGGCAGACTACAACGAGGAACCTCCTCCCTGCCGCAAAACAAGAAAAGAATGGAACGCTCCGTACTCGCCCTCGATTACGCTCCGAAGCACAAGAAGAGGAGCGAAGCCAAGGGAGATCCCATCACCTTCGACCTCACTAACCTGGAGGGACCAGTCCACGACAACCCCATGGTAGTGACCGCTATAAACGCCAACTATGAAGTCAAGAGAGTCTTGATCGACCAAGGATCTTCAGTAGACGTTCTTTACTTCGACACCTTTAGGAAGCTCGGCTTGAATGAAGCCAGCCTAAGACCATTCCCCGGCATGCTCATAGGGTTCTCAGGAGCCCAGGTTCCAGTAGAAGGAATCATCACCGCTTGAACAACAATGAACACCTTGCCAAAGGTCACGAGCCTTGATGTAGACTTCATCATCGTCTCAGCACCATCAGCATACAATGCAATCCTAGCGCGACCGTCCCTAAATAAACTCAGAGCTGTAGTGTCCACCGCACAGCTCACAATGAAGTTCCCAACACCCCACGGGGTTGGAGAAATCATGGCAGAACAAAAACTAGCGCGAGCATGCTACGTAGCGAGCTTAACCAAGACCGTCAAGGTTGCCCACCTTGGTCCCAAAGAACCACGCGAGGAACCCCCGAGGGTAGAGAGTCAGGAGGAAAGAAACCAGAGTCTACCCGCCCGCCCAGACCTAGCTCCGCCTAGACTCCAAACGCACTTTGCATTATCATGTCATCTTTAATTCAAGTCACATGCGTCTCTACTTTGAATTTAGGATTTTCAGCCTGACAAAGGCTCACCTGACCTATGCAATCCGAATGTAAACATTTTGCTTACCTTCAGCCTAACTAAGGCTAGCCCGACTGAGGCTACACGAATATAACCATTTTGTCTATTATTAAAAGAACTTCTTTCCAGCTAGAGACAAGAATCCAACTCTGTAAAGTACTCGCATAAATCTTGCCACAGGACAATGGGCTCGACCGCCCCAAAAAACGCTAAGCGCCCCCAGGGCCAAGCTAAAATTTCCCCCAGTAGAGCGGTAAAAACCCCTCGGGTGCGAAAAAGACAAAGCGAACGTTCGACAAACCATGCTTGCATAATCGCATACAAACCGTCCTGATCATACGGTGCTCATGCAAAAAATCTTTTTACCCAGATGTAAAAAGATAACTACGAAAAGAGAAACTCCATATACGACTTTTTGCCCAGAAGTAAAAAGGAAAGCAGGAGAAAACTCTTTGCAAAAAATATATTCTTATTGAATGCCAAAAATGAGAGGGCGTCCGCCCATTTACATAGGGTAAACACCCTAAAAATTACATAAACCTAACCTTGGGCATCCCCAAGATCTACAAAGGCCTCGGCCCTAGCAGGCTCCACATGGCCAGTACCTTCCGACGACGCCTGCCTGGTCGCCTCAGCCAACTGCTGAGAAGTAGGTCCAATCCCTGGAGCTCGCCCGCCAATTCGGGACAACACTTGGTGATCCACCAAGCGATCCGTCAATTGACGAAGATAAGGGAGATTCAACGGAGGGTCCGTTTCCGTCCGACCGCGAAGCTCACCCTTAAAAAGCTCCAAGGAAGGGTGCAAGGAAGCCACACACTCTGCTGGGAATCTCTCCCCATGAAGGCGCTCGAGCTGCTCGACCGCCAGAAGCATGCCATACATCCTCTGCGCAGGTAGCTCCCCCTGGAGATCAGCAACATCGACAACCTTGTCCTCGACCGCCAGCCAACCAGAAAGGTTCTCATTAGCGCGAGCCTCCGCACCCCGCAAAGCTTCGCGAAGTGAGTGCAGCTCTTGCTGACGCCTCTCAGTGTTGTCTCGGCGGGCGATCAGCTCCCTGCGAGCCCTCTCCAGCTTCAAGCGGAGAAGCGCGACCTCGGAAGAATGATCAGCTTCAGCCCTAAGACGAGCAACCTCTTCAATCAAGGACTTAACCTCGCGCCCTTGATCCTCAAATTCTAGCTTCTTGGCAGACAGCTGCTCCCGCACGTCCGCCAATCTCTTCTGAGACACCTCCAGAGCCTGGCTCTTAGAGGCCGCAACACCAGAAAATTGATCCCGGTCGCGACAAATCTCCCCTACAAGAAGTATACACATACAGCAGAGTCAGGAACACAAGCCAAAGTAAAACGAGGAGAACACCTAGACAAGAGAGCTTACCGCACGCTTATCCTACTCAAAACCGGCTTGGTAGAAGTCAGCAAACACTTCAGCCACCCGACCGAAGCCTCAAATAGCGAGATTCAAAGGCGAAGTGTTCAGCCCCCTAGCTTCCCTCTCCCGCATCTTCACCGGGAAGCGCCTGCCCAGTGCCACCAGTTCAAAAGACAATCCCCCCTCCGGTGGCCCAAGGGGTTCAGAAGGGCCGACCCTCGACCCAGGAACAAGATCTCTCGTGGCAGCCGCTTGACTCGCCACTACATTCCCTCTATCTGAGGGGGCTCTGGCCTTCACAGCCGCATCACCAGACTCCGCGACCTCCTCAGCCGCCGGTTCACCCACTGCAGCCTGAGGCGCGGGAGAGTCTCCAACAGACTCCTCAACGACCACCTTGGCCCTCTTAGCAGGAGGCTGATTAACCCCTTCAACGAGGCCGAGGACGGGAGGACGAGTAGAGAGTATCACCCTCATGGGTGACTGACGAACGGGAGCGAAAGTGGTAAGAGGTAGGAACAGGGGCAGAGACAGAAATAGGAACAACATCTCCCGTCGGGGCCTTCACCTGTGCATCCCCTCAATCAGTACTCCACCGTGCAACTTGCGGAGACAACCATAACTCCACACTAGCAGGTGCCATTATCGCTTGAGCTTTTTGCCGGACCCTCACTTGGGGGACTAAGAAAGCAATCCAGTCTCAACAGAACCGTACACAACCTGAAGGATTACCACACCTCATCTCTGATATTTCCATTCTCTCTCGGTAGCTAAGCACCCTCAGATACCCCACGCAAGTCCTTTCCACACCTCGAGCTCCGTCACTGGCCCCCACTCCGGCCAGCCTCCAGCAAGCTCACCTCCTCGTTGGAGCACACTGTTAACAGGGCTTCCAGTAGCCCTCAGAGACCATAGCGCTCTCCCACTAAGGCAACCTCCTAAGAGCGGCTCGCCCGCCCGGAGTACCTTAGGCACGTCTTAGCCGCACACGGCCCAATACAGGTAATAACCTTGCCTAACGGCTCTGATAGACGTCACCATGACGAACTACGTGGACTTTGATCCCTCCCGAAGGGTACGTAGCCACCTAGGTACATCACCTAAGGACAAGTCCCCCAAGGTTAAGACCCCTTGCAGTCCTAATTTCAAATTACAATTGTCTGAGCCAAAAACGACAGTTACAACTTCTTTTCTTTCCCTTTTCATTTTATTTTAAACTTCGAATTTTTTTCCGGGTATTATAATCTTTTAAAAAAATTTCCTTTCCGGTTTCTTTTAACTTTAATACTTTTTCTATATTCTTTTTGAGGTTTTAATTCCTAGCCTCGGAGTAAATCTTTCTTAAATCCTCGAAATTTTTTAAATAAATCATTCTTTAATCCTCGAAATTTTCCGGGGTATTACACTCCTTATGTCAAAATATTCAACATTTTTTGTGCAAAATCACATGTTTTTATCTATAATTTGTTCTATTGAACACCTTAAAGTTTGGTTGATTTTGGGTGCAATCAAATCCCTCACACTTAAACCTTTGTACTCATGGACAAAGAAGATCTAAGGGAACGTTCGTTTGTAATGTTGGGGATGGAAAGGAAATGAAAAAAGTAGGTGGGGCCACTTTTTCCTTTCCACCTTAAAAAAAAAGTACAAAATGTCTATTTTACCCTTTGATTCGGCACAATCATAACCTTCTTTTCTTTTATTATTTTAATGTAAGGGGTAAAGTAGTAATTTTAATACATTTTCATTCCCAAATTTTTACTACCAAACACAGAAAACGCATTCCCATTTCTGCGTAAAGAACGTGCCCTAAATCTAGAGCATTCAAGATCAAGCTAACTTAGAGGGTTAGTGCTCCCAATCAGAAATAAGGATCTACCATGCAAGTACTCAAGTAAATTTTGATCCTGGGATCACTTTGGCCAACTAATCATGCATGAGAATTTTTTCAAGTATATTTAGGATCCATTTATCAATACGCTCATTGCCTCACCAATATATTGGGGATAAGAATTCACTCATAACATACTTATCTGCCTCTTACCATATGCTTGAAGAGGGTCTCTATCTCCATTGTTTGTTGCACACAATTTCCTAGTCAAGAGGTCTTTTGGGCTTGTAACATTGCTGATAGAGGCTATATATTTTTCATTGTTTAAAGAAAGAAAAAAAAGGGAAGAAGCCTCTTTGCATAAATACTAAGTCTTGATTGTTTGAAAACTAAGGTTTTTCTTCTTATCGTTCAACCTTACTCATGCCCTTGGGTTTTACTTTTGTGCCAATACACTTTGGTACTTTTGTACCTTTTGTATTATTATACCCTTGTACTTTGGTACTTTTGTACCTTCTTTGTTTTTTTAAAATTTTTTTCGAATAGGCCTTTTAGGCCCATCAAATCCCTTGGGTCTTTTTACAATACTGGAAGGATAAGAATTTTTTGACCTGCACAATCAAACAATCAATATTAATAGAATACGCTAGGAGAATCTGCTTATGTAAGGATGAAAAGAGGGTGATAGGGGTATGCATATGCATATATATATATAGGCTTGTGTTTGGGTAGTGAGACAAGAAACAAATGCCTCAATCTTCCCAGGTCCTTGTGTGTTGGTCAGCCTCAATTAAGACCCACTGCAAGTTCTAGAAGAAAACAAGTTAAGCTGTTTAAAACACTCAATAGATGTAAACGTGTAGATCAGTGTTTGGGCTTGTCCTTCCAACAGGGTTAGGTGATTCTGATTGGTCTTTCAATAATCCTTCCAACTCTCTTATGCATGTGTTAATTCGCTCAAGCAAACAAAAATATCCTTCATGGTAAAAAGAATTTTCTACTTGAGTTAACGCCCTAAAAATTTTACTAAATCAAGAACTTTCTAGTTTTGAAATTCCTAAGTTCAGTTTAGGAAGCCTAAATGAGGTTCATTGATTTTCGAAAGATATCTTTTAAGAAAAGCATATTAGTTAATTTTTGAAAAAATTTCTAATCGCTACATGCTAGGTTTGATTCTTAAGATATTTATTTATTTCGAAAAATTTTAAATTTACCCAAATTATAGAACTAAATAATTAGTAGGACCCTGAAATCTTAAAATTTCTAATCACGGAGTGATTTCCCCCACACTTATTTGATAGTTAATATTTGATCCACAACAGACCGGGTAATTTAAGGGAAGAGATATTTACCTTGCCCTGAAAAGACTATGACTGAAAAATAAATGTTGTCCATGTTTACTCATGTATGTCTATTGCTACCTGTACGTTTATCCATGAAAGTCTAAAAGTAATTATCAGTTAACCAATTCATGGTTTTCTCCCTCACTTTAGAATCAAGCATGTTATGTGTGTGGGGGTTCATTTTATCAACCCCTTCCTTTACCTGTTAGCCTTTGTTTAAGGGATTGGACACTTGCATTCGAAAATATTTATAGCAATTAAAATATTGACCTTTAGTGGTTTATAATTTAAGCAACATTCATAATTCAAACAGTCACAGTTTGTTAGGTCAAATTCAAAAATAAAAAGGACAAAATAGAAAAGAACTGAAAAAGCAACTATAAAAACAAAAGATCATAAAAGTCCTCTTATTCTCCCTCTCCCATCTCTTTATTCTTGTCCTCTGAGTCTGGGGCAGCCATCGTATCTTTTCCCTTCTTGGAGCTACTAGGAATGCCTGCAGTGTTAGAGAAATAATTTATATTTGGGTTCACATTAATTGTTTAAAATATTTTATTTAGTTTTCTAAATAAATCGGGTTGATAGGTGGTCCAATATAAAGGAAGTCCAAAGTATAAAGTGATCACTGTTGGGCTAATAGCACACATTATACTAAAGTCTAGTATGCGGCTATGTGTAGGCCTTTTAAGGTTTTACTGAAGCCCGTAATGAGAGGGCCTAGTAAGACACAGTTATATATAGGCTAGGTCCCCTCTACAACCCTAACACAGTGAGCCTACCCATTGTAGCCGCTGCACGATCAGAGTAATAGAGAGGAAGACTTAGTTCTTCTTCAGCTTCGACCATGGAATATCAGGTACACTTTTTGCTTTCAATACTTGGTATTATTTCAATGTTCTATGAATCATATATGCCTATTGAATCTTACAATTGGTACCAGTGCATCCATATATGATTACAAGACTTGAAAATTGTTAGATTTTTTGCAAAAATCATAGCATTCTTGGTAATTTTTCGGATATGATTTTGGCTGAATTATCTGCAATAATTCCAAGGATTTTATACCCATATTGAAATTCATATTTCTTTCCAGATATAATTTTCGATTATACCCATATTGCTTTGAAGCTAATGTGCAATTCATATTTCTGAGAGTTTTTAATTCAATTAAATGCTATGGGTAGGTTTAAGATGTATATGTCTTGGTTCATTTGAGTGGTTTGGATTAAAGCATGCTACAACATTCTGATTCACATGAATAAAGGTTGAAATAGAGGCCATCTTCAATCCCTAATTTTCTTTGTCAAAAAAGCAATGATTGTGGACTTTTTTCAACAAATAGAACCAAAGAAACATTATTAGTAGTGAAATCTACAAAACCCATAAAATGAATTACTCATGACACATGAACCAAGGCTGGAAATAACCGGGTCGCGTGACCCATTTCAGCAAAACAGGCTGACCCGCCATAGGTTGAAGAAGACCATATTTGATCTTCTCGCGAAGCCCACTCTCGATCAGATAAAGGGGTGGCGCGTGTGGGCCACCCCACCTCTGATTGAGGTGATTTTAATGGCGTTTTTCTCGTCATATTTTTCTTATTTTTCCATATTTTTACTTAATTTTTGGAGACCTGTAAATATTTATTTTAGTTTTTTTTATATACTGATCTAGAAATTGGAAAATAAATATTTTTAAAGTTATTTTGGCATGGAAAAATTATGGAAAAAATATTTTTGAGCCCTCTAAACATGTTGGGCACCTTCACACTCTCTACTTGTGTGTATATTTATTATACTCTCTAGCGCAACGTTAATGAATATATAAAATGCCTAAAATTGTTTAAATTTAGGTGAAATCTGTGTGTATATTTATTTTTGAGCTAGGTTTCACTACTATGTGATCCAACTAAGAACATAAAATTTTTAAACGCGGTTCCAACCTTGCATGGTGTGGCTTACTAAAGGCATCAATTTAATATTTATTAATAATTGATGCATTAAGTGCGTGAAAATCATATATTTAAATTAAATGGTACAAAATTGTTGTTAAAATTTTTAATTAAGTTTTAATGCATAACTAATTTTTATAGTGCTTCCTAGTCTGGAAATTTTAATTTTTGGATTATTGAGAATATATACCACTAAAGTGATTTATTCATCAAAATCCTAAAAATTGTTAAATTTCCTTGTTGATGGGTAGTGAAAGGAAATTTGGTGAATTCTAGTATGGGATAAATTTTTATGAATTGTTGCGACTATTACCACTAAAGTGGTTGGTCATCAAAATTCATAAAGAAATAAAATTCCTTGTTCATAGAATTGGTTATTGAATTAATACATACAATTTCCTGCCCGAAGGGGGTTATTATGTGTAATAATTCCATGATAGTATGGGGCATACTCATGAGTGTATATGATTTTGAAAATTAATTTACCCAAAGGAGATTGAATTTTTTTAAATATATTTTTTATTGCTTTTATATAAATTTTAAGGAATTTTATCTGCCTAAAGGGGATTTAATTCTTTAAATTTTTATTGTCTTTGTTTGCTTCATGAAAGGAAGAAGTCAAATAGCAAATTATTTTCTCTGCCTAAAGGGGAGTCTATAATGATGCAAAAGGTTTTTCTTTCAAGTTTAATTGCCTCACTAATTTACCATATTAATAATGTCCAAGTTGTTAGTTTCATTGTGAACAATAGTAATGCCACCCCTGAAATGATGTCTGGCTCAGATTATAAGAAATGAAATATAGATACTGAGACATTGGGCTAAAAAAATGAATTATCTCATAATAATTAATATCTTATGTAACTACAAAATATTTCCCCTAGGGACACGTGGCATTGGGCTTCTGGAAGCCCCGTAGTGGCTCACGCCGATGACACGTGGCACCACTCAATGACCCGCTGTGTGGCTGGTACCCACGTTTATCCTTCTAGGCTCTCGTCCGAGGGACGTGGGAAACCTCCAAGTATCGTCGGACGACCCACGTCGAGCAGGAACGTAACGTGGGTCGACAACGTCCTCCCCTGCACTTGGTATAAAAGGCCCTCACCCGGGTAACTCAAGGACATTTGAATAGGAGCAAGTAACACACACTCTGATTACACTAAGGCTAGACTCAGCTTTCCTTACTCAATACATCTTTCAGTTAACACGAGAGCCTAGCCTATGGCATCACCAGACTCCACCGTTAGTAGAAACATCTCCCCTCGAAGGCCTCCACCAGCAGAGCTCCCAACAGCTCTAAGAGACTCTTGCTCTCTCATAACCTAAGACAACCTCCTATGAGTAGCTCGCCTATTCGAAGTACCTTACTCACGTCCTAGCTGCACATGGCCCCACATAGGTAACTGCCTTGTCTAACGGCTCTCACAGACGTCACCATGACGAACTACATGGACTTTGATCCCTTTCCAAGGGTTCGTAGGCACCTAGGTTCCCACCTAAGGACAAGTCCCCCAAGGTTATGACCCCTTGCGATCCTCATCTTCAACTTACAATTTTCTGAGCCAAAAATGACAGTTACATCTTATATTAATTATTAAAAGCTTCCACAATATAGTTTCTCTGATAAATCATAAATGTCATATGTCATTTCATTGTCAATCAAATTTTGTATGCCATGTTTCAAATCAAGGATGTAGTTATAGACTTCAATAAAATAAAACTATTTAGGAGTCTTGCTAAATATTTGGCCGTAATGCTTTTAAGCAACACTTATGATTGGTGTTAATTTCATTACTTTGATTGATCTTGGGATATGGATTTAACCTATGGGATATCATTGACAATTATTTTCTCACTTTAAGCTAATAGCTTAAAATGAGAAAAGGGGGAGAATGATTGCATATATGTTTCTTATTTGCATCTGTTGGTTTTATTTTAATATGAAGTCGAAATTCGTTGGTCAAAAGGGAAAGGTTCTTAATTATAAAGTTATGATTGATAGAAGAATTTTAGAAATTCATATAGTTAGAAATGTAAGAATTTTAATTCTTGCAAATGAGTTTCAATCATTGAAATTTATAAAGCTGTCATGAAGAAATCAATGTCTTAAAAGACTTGTTTATTGATATATAAAGGGAGTTTGAAAGGGAATTATTTATCGCACGAATTATTTTGTGGCAATAAATATTGGAGATAATTAATACTCATGTAGTTATTTTCAAACTCTATAACATCTTTTTTTAAGAACCAAACATGACCTAAAAATCGATCAAAACATAGACAGAAAGCTCAAAGGCTACAACAAAAGATTTAAAAGGGTAATATGCTATGATTGTGTATTATTGATTTTTATTTTCCTAGTCTAAAAATATTATTTCGTAAAATTGTTGAGTATGTTATTATCGAAGTGATTCTTACATCAAAGTTTTACAAGATAGTTTAATTCTCTTTGTTGATATGAAATGATAAATTTATCATTCATAGTCTGGGATTTTTTACGTTTCTCAGATTGTTGAGAATGTTTATCACTAAGGTGGTTCATTCATCAAAATTCATAAAATTGTTTAAATCTCTATATTGATGGTAAGTAGAGTAATTTCATACATAAATTCTAGTCTGAAAATTTTTGCCTTTTTGGTGAATTGTTGGGGCTTTTATCGTTAAAGTGGTTTAGCCATCAAAATTCTCAAATTGTGCAAATTCCTTGTTGATAGAATTTGATTGAATTAATGCATATAATTACCTACCCAAAGGGGGTCGTTATGTGTACTAATTCCGGGGTTACATGAAGCATGTGAATGAGAGCATATATATATATATATATATATATATATAAGGTCTTGAGAATTAATTTGCCTAAAGGTGATAGGTTTTTATAATTATGTGTTCTCATTGTATTTTAATTGAAATATGAAATTTAAAGGATTTTATCTGCCCAAAGGTGATTTAATTCTTTAATATTTTGTATTGTCATTATTAGCTTCATGGAAGAAGGGAACCAATAGCATGTTATATTCTTTGCCTAAAGGGGAGTTTATAATAATGCAACTAGTGCTCCTTCAAGGTATGACTTGCTCAATCTTTTAACAATTTACGAAATTGCCCATTTCAAGGTCATACAAATACACAATCATATAGAGCCTTTTTTGTTACATTGGTATTTTAAATTTTGAAAGTTTTGCCTTCCCAAATGTGACAAACCTTTCAGATCTGATATACTGTTAATTATATGTTTATCCCCTAACAAAGGTAAAGACCCATACAGTTAGAAGAACACACTCAGGTTTATGTGTGTTTGGAAGTCTTTTGATTTCTTAAGTTAATGAGAACTTTGTGTACTTAAAGTTTAAGAGTCTCATGATCATTCGAACCAGTGAGAGCCTTATAAGATTAAGAGTCTCATGATCTTTCAAATCAGTGGGAGCTTTGTGCACTTAAGGTTTGGAGAATGTCTCCACATATGTTATCATTGGTATATTAATACTTTGCTTATGCAAGAAAATGTGGATACAACATGTGCCTTAAGACATTTTGTTTGTCTTAAGAGTGACCGTTGGTATTAGATACAACATGTGCCTTAAGACATTGTGCCTGTCTTAAGAGTGACCGTTGTGTCTTATTGTAATACCCGAGAAATTTTTTTCGAAGCTTGGAATAAAATAAAAAGAGAAAGAAAAGAAGTAGAAAATAATTTTTGGATTTAATTCAGGACCTAAGGAATTGGAAACCTGAGTTTAATGGGGAAAAAGAGAGTAGGGAATATTTTTGGGTATTTAATTTGGGATATAAGAGAAAATAAAATTAATTGGAAAGAGGAGGATTTAATTGGGTATATTTTCCACCTATTCTTTATTATAATTATTATTATTAATTAGTTATTATTTATTTATTTTGATTATTTAATTATTTTAAATTTTGGGGTGGGGGTCTGTGAGTGTGGAAAAGAAGCTAAAAAGGAATAGAAATAAGGATAGGGAGATGAGAGGGGGAGGGCTACGGCAATAGTTAGAAACAAAGAAAGAAGGGAAAGAGAGAGAAAGAAGAGAGAGAGAGAGAGGAGGAGAGGTGTCAGGAAGAAGAAGAGGAAGGGTTGGGGTTCACCGAAAAAGTGACCGGGGAGAGCTAGCTGACGCCAGAAAAGCTCACTGGAGCTCGGTTACAACGTCTCCTACATCTGCCACCAATCGAATCAAAGGTTGGTAACCCCAATTTCATTCGAAACCCCCAATTTCTTCATTTTAGGGATTTCTTCAATCCACCTTCAATTGGGTTGTCTCGAGGGTAGATTGAGTCCTAGGAAGTGTTCTTGAACACTTAGTTGGGGTAAGAATCGAGGCTACACCCTCGGGTTTAGCCGGATTCGAATTTGAAAGGGTTTGGGCTTGCAAATCCTAAGTATTCCCAATTTGGGGATTCGTTGATAAATTCGGAATCGGGCTTGGATTTGAGTAGTTAGGGTTGGATTATGTCGATGGAATGTAGGTGAACAAAACCCGTGGGGTGCGGAGTCGAAGCCGGGGTCGGAAGGGGGCCGGAACGGGCCCAAACCAACCCACAGCACAACAAACAAATTGTTGTGCTGTGAACCGGTGCTGTAGCGCTAGCTCTCGGGTGTACCAAGAGCTGCTGTGCAGCAAGTTGGTGCTGTAGCGCCATAATGGGCGCTACAGCGCCCGGCCTCTGCCCAGCATGCCCAAAATTCATTTGTTTGCCAATCTGAGGTGTCCGGACCTCCTATTTTCAATCCTAAACTTCTTAGAACACCACCAACCATGTTTTTAAGGATCAAAATCATTTCAATTGTCTTCTTGTCCCTCAAGAATAGAAACTTAAGGAGTAAACTAAGTCCAACTTCTTGAATTTCTAAATTCCTTATACACTGTCATTAGGTAACCTTAAGTAGGATAGCTTAGAAGCATATCGAGGTTTAGCAACTCAAATCCAAGGCTCCAAAATCAAATCAAGGTGGGCATAATTATAAGAAACCAAGTGCGAGGCACTTGGGACTCTCATAGGGAAGAGGGAAGACGGATAAGACCAAGGACTCGGTTCTTGGCGACGTCTAGGCGCATTTTTAGGCACGATCATGTCATATTCATATGAATTGCATATAGTTTGAGATGTTAACCACATGAATGTATTCGTTAGGAAACCACGGACTCGTCCAGAGCGGGAGTTACTCCATGATAAGCACTCGGGAGCCGTCCAGGTGAGGGGTTTCCCATCCTTGCCCTACAGGGTTGATTGAGGATGTGGATATGTGGTTTGCCTATTTGCCTGTTTGTAAGAATTATTTAGTGGTTAACATGCTATTGTTGTTCCTAAATTGTTATCCATGAAAGTATTTGTATATGTGTGTTTGACTACAGGTAAAGAGGTACTGAAGGGTATCCATGTGATGACATGAGGTACGCCGAACAGTACAAGCAAAAGGGTAAGTTGTTGATTGAGTCCAAGGTTTAGTTCACCCTATTAATTAGAAACTCATTAAAGAAATCATATAGAAGCTGTTAATAAATGTCGACGTTTTACGGTAATTGAACTTAGGAAAGGCCTTAGAGCTAGGTTATGATCTAATCAAGGGTTTGGGTATTACATAAGGATTAAAACGATCTCATAAATTGAATAGTGAGTCATAGGGAGGTTCACACTACCTAGGTAAAGTCAGTCTAGGATAGTAATGGGTAGATAGAGTCAGAATCCCAACTGAAGGCTCGGGAAGAGAAACAAGTCAGAAAGGATTGCCCGTTGAGGCCATTGCCCTAACCTGGCACTAGGGTTAGTTAAAGAGTAAAGCATTTGCCCGTTGAGGCCATTTCCCTAGCCTGGTACTAGGGTCAGTAAAAGATATAAAAGATTTGCCCGTTGAGGCCATTGCCCTAGCCTGGCAATAGGGTCAGTTAAAGATTTAAAAGAAATTGCCCGTTGAGGCTATTGCTCTAGCCTAGTACTAGGGTCAGTAAAAGACATGAAAGATTTTCCCGTTGAGGCCATTGCCCTAACCAGGCACTAGGGTCAGTTAAAGATTTAAAAGAAATTGCCCGTTTAGGCCATTGCCCTAGCCTGGTACTAGGGTCAGTTAAGTGATTTACAGTTTTCAAATTATATGTTAAATGTCATTGCTTGTTTACGAGAAGCATGATAGAAAAGCTTGATCCGTAGGTTTATCGGTGATTTTAATGTTATATTAATATTGCCTGATCGTAATATAACATTTGATAAACTAGACTTCCATGCGCATGTGATTGTGGGTGTTTCCCTTTCCCCAGCTGTAGTGGTACCCGCCGCTACGCCGAGGATGAGAAGCTTCTCACTGAGTCTGGTTGACTCACTCCCTTAGCTTCAATATTTCAGATACAGGGATCGGGCAGGCATCGACGTCCGGACAGTGATACAGACATCACACCATCCTTACGTGCTTGTTTTGCGTGGGTGGACACCTTTTTTATTATTTTGATTTCTCTTGTTGTACATATTTTAAAGTTGTAAGAGTTGTGTATATATATTTATAGCTTTTAATATGTACCTACTCTAGAATTGTCGGCTTCACATGTACTTAAAGACAGGGTCCAGTTTGGGGATAAACTAGGATATATGTATATATATATAAACTTCTGCATGTGAATAGGATAGATCGTACGCATTGAGGCGTACGGTCAATATGATATGGATATATATTATGTGTGCTTGCTGCATGTGATTAGGATAGATCGTACGTATTGAGACGTACGGTCAATATGATATTAATATTTACATTATGAGTGCTGATAAATACATCTATATAATGGATTGAGTTGAAGCGGTATTGAGCGAACTGTGGATTACAGGTTAATTAGGCCACCAATGAGGCGTGGCCACTAGAATGATATATATACATTGATTGTATAGCAGGGTAGTGTAGTCATGGTTACAGGATAAGGCTTGCGGGTTTAGAGGTAAAAATCTATTCCCGTCCCAGTCAGGTACTCCCGATTTGGGGTCGTGACAAACTTGGTATCAGAGCCAGGTTATTCTTTAAGTCATGTGAAGTCATTGGTATAACCGGGTGTCGGTTTAACCTTGATTGTGAAACCCGGGCACAACGTTGGAATAAACAGGCACTTGTAGGAGTACCCAGGATAAATTGAGTCAGCTTTTCTTTCATTCCTTCTTAATCTGTGATAGATTATGAATTCTTTCGAGTCATCACTTTAAGCATAGTATTTTTATGTGAAATTCTATACAAAGCATATAACCTGTACGGTACACAAGTGCCGATGAGCACTAAGGCGTAAGGTGGGGTGGCAGTGACCCCAGGAACCTTCGGACGCCATAATAGGGAAAGGAGACGTCCATGAAGGATGCTACCTAGACACAGACACATTTGGTTGAATTATAGGCAGGAATGCGCTACAATGTGTGATTGTTTTGCGGGTGTTAAATGAGACGATGCGTCTGCTCTGTTAGCGGCGCATTGTGTGCTATGGTATACGCACAAGTTATTTGACTATAGTAGAGAATGCAAGTAGAATAGTGAAATGAATGGTAGTTTAGGCTAGGAATGGTTTATAAAGTGAAAGAGAAGGCACGCTTGGCGTGTAGAAAAGAAAGTAAGCCCATGGGGCGATTGAAATGAAAAGCTTACAAACAAGAGTAAACAGGGCCATGAGGCATGAGATCGGCAGGAAGATGACCAAGTGAATGGGTCACGACTGCGTGGTATGCTATGGCTGAAGGAAGTGAGTTGTCCTTCGTAGAAAGTAAATGGAAAAGAGGTGGTGTATGCCATAGTATATAAGTAGAAATCTATGGACGGGAAAATCAGGATACGATATATGGAAGGGCAAAGTGGCCGAACTATATGCCGTAGAGATAGATGTTAAGAAGTAGAGGCATATGTAAACGTGTAGAGCGTGACCATATGCCGAGCAGGAAACAGGGTAAATGGGAAGGTACAGGGAAGGAGCCTAGTCCAACCTTGCGCTCGATCCATGAACTACTAGTTCCTTAAGCAAACAAGGGGGAAAAGAAGGGATTAAGCCCGACCAAACTCTCTTGGGTTGCTTAAGGGAGAGCATAAAGAATAGGATATTGATCACATGAGAAATTTTTGTAAAAACCTTTTTGGTCTTTCCGGATGAGAGATTCTGAAAGACCCTCAAACTTTTCTTCAAAATACTAGGGATAACCATTGGAAGGCAAATTTTCATGAATTTTTTTTTCTCAATTTGTGTCATTCCAATTTGTTAAACCCTAACCATTTATGAAAACCTTAGGCGTCATTTTCTAAGAAATAAACTTGAATTAAATTTTTAAGAACCTGCAGGGTGCCTAAGAAAACTAACTCATGTGACCAATACCCTACCAAACAATAGTCCTTTTAAAGGTAAGCTGTATAAGGATGGTGGATGTAGATGAGAAATCACTTGCTTGAAGTGATTAAAGTTAAGTAGACATCGAAAAGCACTAGAGAGTGCTAAAGTGCCAAGGGAGTATACAGGTAAACCTAAGGGTTACCAATTAAGGGGCCATAGGGCAATAATGGACCCGAAAGTATTAGACCAGAGCAGGTCTAGAAGTGGAAATGGGCGTAGACCTTCGAGTACCGTCTAGAGATAAGAAAATGAGTGCTATTATGATAGATAGCTCTCGAACGAGATAACGTGAGAGATAAACCCCAAATGGACTCGTGGAGGCTCGAGGGGAGAGAAAGTAGACAAGGATGAGTAGCCCAATAAAGGGGGGAAGAGCGGAAGCCTATAGGACCCCATAGGATAAGAGTCAAGTAGGAGGTGGAGAACCAACTGCTACTTTAAGTGCATGTATAGTACACAGATTGTAGTGGACATAGCTAGGTAAGCTAGTTCCACAGGTTGGTGAACTGAAAATCTGTTAGTCTGAAGCCCATGTATGGTGGAGACTAAGTGGACATACCAAACGTACAAGTGGCCATGTGGTTGCCATAAAAGGGAAATTCACCGTAAGGACGGTTAATCGAGAAGGAGAATGTAGTGAGTAACGAATATGGAGAAATACTTGAAGAAAGAGTACCACGTAGGTACAGAATGAAAAGATGAGAGTGAATACAAGAACGGAGTCGGGTAAGCATCGGGGGATGCGAGCCAAATGATAAAACAGGTATGCTACCGTTGGGGGCGACTGGAACCCAATGGGTGACACACTTGCAAGAGGCGGTATATGTTCGTGAACATATGCCACACCGTAAGAAAGGAAAGAGTCAAACCGTGGAAGCGGATCCCGTTTGGTCAAGGAGAGTAGAGCATGTCCGGAAATGGTTCATGTTGGAGTTAACGGATCAAATATTCCAAGTAGGAATACAGGATCTAAGGGAGTTGAAGGAGCTACACACGCAGTTACAAGAATTACTTGATAAGGGTTTGATCAAACCCAGTTTTTCACCTTGGAGTGCATCAGTTCTATTCGTGAAGAAGAATGATGGAACATTAAGATTGTGTATCGATTACCGAAAGTTAAATAAGGTAACGGTCCGCAATCAATATCCACTTCTAAGAATCGATGATCTGTTCGACTAGCTGCAAGGTGCTAAGAGGTTTTCAAAGATCGATCTGCGATCAGGGTACCATCAGTTGAAGATTAGAAAAGAAGATGTGCCCAAGACTGCTTTTCGAACCCGTACGGCCATTAGGAGTTTCTAGTCATGTCGTTCAGGCTAACTAATGCACTAGCAGCTTTTATGGACATGATGAAGCGGGTTTTGAAGCCATTCCTAGACCGGTTTGTCATTTTATTTATTGATGACATTTTAGTCTATTCCAAGAATTCTGAAAAGCATGTAGAGCAATTGAGACTGGCATTACAGAGGCTGAGAGAAGAGAAATTGTATGCTAAGTCTTCAAAATGCGAGTTTTGGCTTGATAAAGTTGCATTTCTCGATCATGTGGTATCTTCAGGGGAATCCATGTTGATCCGAGCAAGGTGGAAGCCGTGAAGAATTGGTCCCAGCCTACCTCAGTCACGAAGATCCGCAGTTTTCTAGGTTTGGCTGGATACTATAGAAGGTTTGTGCAGGACTTTTCGAGGGTTGCTGCACCTCTTACAAAGTTAACTCAGAAAGGGGTAAAGTTTGTATGAGATGACTAGTGTGAAGAGAGTTTTCAATAGCTGAAGGTAAGTCTTACCACAACACCAGTGTTGGCTCTTCCTGAGGGCACCGGAGGGTATCTGGTTTACTGTGACGCTTCACGAGTTGGGTTAGGGTGTGTTCTTATGCAACATGGAAAGGTGATTGTTTATGCGTCTAGGCAACTCCGAAAGCATGAGAAAAACTACCCGACTCACGATCTTGAAATGGCAGCGGTGGTATTTGCCTTGAAGATTTGGAGGCACTACCTTTATGGCGAAACATGTGAGGTATATACAGACCACAAGAGCGTTAAGTACATTTTCGAGCAGAAAGATCTAAATATGAGACAACGCAGGTGGATGGAGTTGTTGAAAGACTATGACTGCACAATCTTGTACCATCCTGGAAAGGCGAATGTGGTGGCAGTTGCTCTGAGCCGAAAGTCAGTGGGTAGCTTAGCCTATATCAGTGAAGTACGAAGGTCGTTAATTCAGGAAATACATGAGCTGGAACAATCTGGAACTCAGTTTGAAATTGGAGACTCTGACTTGTTTCTAGCCCATGTCTAAGCCAAGTCAGCTCTAGTCGAAGAGGTTAAATCCAAGCAAGATAAAGGCGCCAACTTCAAACAGATCAGAGATACAGTGGTTAAGGGGGAGAAGGACGACGTCCGATTCTCCATTGATGACAATGGCATACTCCGGTTGGAGGGACGACTGTGTGTACCTATGGTGGATGGTTTGAAAGAAAGAATCCTTAATGAGGCACACAAGACAGCGTACACAATCCATCCGGGTAGTAATAAGATGTATCAAGATCTGAGAGAATTGTACTGGTGGAATGGTATGAAGAAAGACGTGGCAGACTACGTATCTAGATGTCTAGTGTGTCAACAAGTTAAGAATGAACACCAAAAGCCCGCCGGAACACTTCAACAGATGGAAATTCCTGAATGGAAGTGGGAGAGAATTACTATGGACCTTGTGACAGGATTGCCGCGGTCACAGAGGGGATTCGATTCAATTTAGGTAATCGTTGATCAGATGACCAAGTCCGCCCATTTCCTGCCAGTTAAGACCACTTACGGAGTGGGTCAGTATGCCCAGTTGTACCTATTAGAGATAGTGAGGTTGCACGGAATACCGGTGTCGATTATCTCTGACAGGGGGCCACAGTTTACCTCTTAATTCTAGAGAGCATTGCAGGAGGCGTTGGGGACGAGGGTTGATCTCAGTATAGCATTTCATCCCTAGACAGACGGGCAATTAGAGGGGACCATTCAGATTGTAAAGGACATGCCTAGGGCATGTGTTACGGATTTCGGCGGAGGGTGGGAGAAATACCTGCCGTTAGCGGAGTTTGCCTATAACAACAGTTACCATGCCAGTATTCAGATGGCACCCTTCGAGGCTTTGTACGGTTGGAATTGTAGGTCCCCGACTGGGTGGTTCGAGGTCCGAGAGGCCAAGTTGGTTGATCCAGAACTTGTGCAGGATGCTTTAGATAAGATAAAGTCCATTAGAGAAAGGCTTACCATGGCTCAGAGTAGGCAGAAGTCGTATGCTGCCAACCAGAGAAGAGAGTTAGAGTTTCTCGTGGGTGAGCAGGTTTTCTTAAAGATTTCACCGACGAGGGGAGTGATTAGATTTGGTAAGAAAGGCAAGCTAAGTCCAAGATACATTGGACCGTTTGAGATTCTATAGCGTGTGGGAAATGTTGCCTATCGTCTAGAATTGCCACCGGAGTTGGAAGGAGTTCATCCGGTGTTTCACGTGTCTATGCTTCGCAAGTACATGCCAGATCCCTCTCATGTAATCCAACCCCAGGAAGTACAACTAGCTGAGGGTTTAACTTATGAGGAGATGCCAGTGGAAATCTTAGATCGCCAGCTGAAGAAGCTAAGATCGAAGGAGATACCATTGGTGAAAGTCTTGTGGCGAAACCATTCGGTTGAGGAAGCAACGTGGGAAGTTGAGGCTAAGATGCGCAGGACATATCCTCACCTATTCCAAGACTGAGGTTAGTAGGTTAATTGAAATTCGGGGACCGAATTTCTTAAGGGGGGAAGATTGTAATACCCGGGAAATTTTTTTCGAAGCTTGGAATAAAATAAAAAGAGAAGAAAAGAAGTAGAACATAATTTTTGGATTTAATTCAGGACCTAAGGAATTGGAAACCTGAGTTTAATGGGGGAAAAAGAGAGTAGGGAATATTTTTGGGTATTTAATTTGGGATCTAAGAGAAAATAAAATTAATTGGAAAGAGGAGGATTTAATTGGGTATATTTTCCAGCTATTCCTTATTATAATTATAATTATTAATTAGTTATTATTTATTTATTTTGATTATTTAATTATTTTAAATTTTTGGGGTGGGGGTCCGTGAGTGTGGAAAAGAAGCTAAAAAGGAATAGAAATAAGGATAGGGTGATGAGAGGGGGAGGGCTACGAGAATAGTTAGAAACAAAGATAGAAGGGAAAGAGAGAGGAGGAGAGCCGTGAGGAAGAAGAAGAGGAAGGGTTGAAGTTCGCCAAAAAAGTGACCGGGGAGAGCTAGCCGACGCTGGAAAAGCTCACCGGAGCTCGGTTACAACATCTCCTACATCTCCCACGAATCGAATCAAAGGTTGGTAACCCCAATTTCATTCGAAACCCCCAATTTCTTCATTTTAGGGATTTTTTCAATCCACCTTTGATTGGGTTGTCTCGAGGGTAGATTGAGTCTTAGGAAGTGTTCTTGAACACTTAGTTGGGGTAAGAATCGAGGCTATACCCTTGGGTTTAGCAGGATTCGAATTTGAAAGGGTTTGGGGTTGCAAATCCTAAGTATTCCCAATTTGGGGATTCGTTGATAAATTCGGAATCGGGCTTGGATTTGAGTAGTTAGGGCTGGATTTATATCGTTGGAATGTAGGTGAACAAAACCCATGGGGTGCGGAGTCAAAGCCGAGGTCGGAAGGGGGCCGGAACGAGCCCAAACCACCCCAGCTAGCGCTATAACGCCCAAAGCGGCGTTGTAGCGCTAGCTCTCGGGTGTACCAAGAGCTGCTGGGCAGCAGCCTGGCGCTCTAGCGCCAGAATGGGCGCTACAGCGCCCGGCCTCTGCCCAGCATGCCCAAAATTCATTTTTTTGCCAATCCGGGGTGTCAGGACCTCCTATTTTCAATCCTAAACTTCTTAGAACACCACCAACCATGTTTTTAAGGATCAAAATCATTTCAATTGTCTTCTTGTCCCTCAAGAATAGAAACTTACGGAGTAAACTAAGTCCAACTTCTTGAATTTCTAAATTTCTTATACACTATCATTAGGTAACCTTAAGTAGGATAGCTTAGAAGCATATCGAGGTTTAGCAACTCAAATCCAAGGCTCCAAATATATTATGAAAGTCCAATTTATCAAATGTTATATTACGATCAAGCAATATTAATATAACATAAAATCATGGATAAACCTACGGATCATGCTCCTCTATCATGCTTTTCATAAACAAGCAAGCACTTTAAACATATCATTTGAAAACTGTAAATCACTCAACTAACCCTAGTGCCAGACTAGGGCAATTGCCTCCAAGGGCAAATTATTTTAAATCTTTAACTGACCCTATTGCCAGGCTAGGGCAATGGCCTCAACGGACAAATCTTTTAGTCTTTTACTGACCCTAGTACCAGGCTAGGGTAATGGCCTCAAAAGTCAAATGCTTTACTCTTTAACTGACCCTAGTGCCAGGCTAGGGCAATGGCCTCAACGGGCAATCCTTTCTGACTTGTTTCTCTTCCCGAGCCTTCAGCTGGGATTCTGACTCTATCTACCCATTACTATCCTAGACTGACTTTACCTAGGTAGTGTGAACCTCCCTATGACTCACTAATAAATTTATGAGATTGTTTTAATCCTTATGTATTACCCAAACCCTTGATTAGATCATAACCTGGCTCTAAGGCATTTCCTAAGGTCAATTACCATAGAACGTCGACGTTTACTAACAACTTCTTTACGATTTCTTTACTGAGTTTCTAATTAATAGGGTAAACCAAACCTTAGACCCAATCAACAATTAACCCCCTTGCTTGTACTGTTCGGCGTACCTCATGTCATCACATGGATACCCTCAAGTACCTCCTTAACTGTAGTCAAACACACATATAGAAATACTTACATGGATAACAATTTTGGAACAACAATAGCATGTTAACCACAAAAGAATTCTTACAAGTTGGCAAGTAGGCAAACCACATATCCACATCCTCAATCAACCCTGTAGGGCAAGGATGGGAAACCCCTCACCTTGACGGCTTCCTTGCGCTAGTCATGGAGTAACTCTCGCTCTGGACGAGTCGTGGTTTCCTAACGAATGCATTCATGTGGTTAACATCTAAAACTATATGCAATTCATATCCATATGACATGCTCGTGCCTAAAAATGCATCTAGACGTCGCCAAGAACCGAGTTCTTGGTCTTATCTGTCTTCCCTCTCTTCCATGAGAGTCTTAAGTGCTACATACTTGGTTTTGTATAATAATCGCTCTCCTTGAATTAATTTTGGAGCCTTGGATTTGAGTTACTAAACCACGATATGCTTCTAAATTATCCTACTTAAGGTTTCCGAATAATTACGAAGGAATTAAATTGCCTTTTTAAATTTTGGGCTTTATTGTTTCGCAAGTTTCCATCCTTGAGAAACAAGAAAGTACCTAAAATAATTCTTGATGCTTGATAGCATATTTAGAGTTGTTCTAGGGTGTTTAAGATTGAAAAGAAGAAGTTTGGAGCCCTCAACATCACCCTTAAAGTGTATTTGGACAATCCGAGCTGGGACCCGACACATTAACGTCAAGGTTCAACCTTAGTAACCTCAGGCCAGCTCTTCACAGGTCTTTTTCAGCTAATATTTCAACAATATAATTTCAATAATTCCAATCCAAGCCTATTTACTCAAATCCAAGCTCAATCCTAATTATCAATAATTTCCCCAATTTGGGAATAATTAGAATTTTCAACCGCAAACCCTTCAAAATTCGAATTCGGCTAAACCCGAGGGTATAGCCTCGATTACCCCAACTAAGTGTTCAAGAACACTTCATAGGTCTCAATCTACCCTCAAAACAACCCAATTGAAGGTGGATCGAAGAAATCCCTAAAATGAAGAAATTAGGGGTTTCGAATGAAATTGGGGTTACCAACTTTTGATTCAATTGGTGGAAGCTGCAGGAGACGTCGTACCCGCGCTCCAGTGACTCTTTCCAGCGTCGGCTAGCTCTCCCCGATCACTTTTCTGGCAAACCCTAACCCCTCTTCTTCTTCTTCCTCACGCCTCTCCTCCTCTCTCTCTCTTCTTTCTCTCTCTTTCTTTCTTCTTTTCTTTCTTTCTATATTTTCATTCATTCTTTCTTTCTTATGCACGACACCTTCCTCCTCCTTTTCTCTTATTTCTTTTTTTTTTCTCCTACCAACCCCCTCCCTTTATCACACACCTACCCCCTTCCAATTATAAATATATATATATATATATATATATATATATAAAACTAAATAACTAAATAATAATAATATTTATTATATTAAAGTAGGGGTAAAAAATGTCCCCAATTTAATCCTCCTCTTTCCAAATAAATTTTTTATTTTCTCTTATATCCCAAATTAGACACCCAAAAATATTTCCTACTCTCTCTTCGCCATTTAATTCAGGTTCCCAATTTCTTAGGTCCTGAATCAACTCCCAAAAATTATTTTCTACTTCTTTTCTTTCCCTCTTTTTTTTTGAACTTCGAAAAATTTCCCGGGTATTACAATCTTCCCACCTTAAGAAATTCGGTCCCCGAATTTCAATTAACATACTAACCTTAGTCTTGAAATAGGTGAGGATATGTCCTGCGTATCTCCGCCTCAACTTCCCACGTTGCTTCTTCAACCGAATGGTTTCACCACAAGACTTTCGCCAAGGGTATCTCCTTTGACCTGAACTTCTTCAATTGGCGATCTAGGATTCCCACTGGCATCTCCTCATAAGTTAGACCCTTGGCTAGTTGTACTTCTTGGGGTTGGATTACATGAGAGGGATCTGGCAGGTACTTGCGAAGCATAGACACGTGAAACACCGGATGAACTTCTTCCAACTCTGCTGGCAATTCTAGACGGTAGGCAACATTTCCCACGCGCTCTAGAATCTCAAACGGTCCGATGTATGTTGGACTTAGCTTGCCTTTCTTGCCAAATCTCATCACGCCCTTCATCCGTGAAATTTTTAAGAAAACCTGCTCACCCACAACAAACTCTAACTCTCTTCTCCGGTTGTCAGCATACAACTTTTGCCTGCTCTGAGCCGTGGCAAGCCTTTCTCTAATGGACTATATCTTGTCCAAAGCATCCTGCACAAGTTCTGGACCAACCAACTTGACCTCTCTGACCTCGAACCACCCAATCGGGGACCTGCACTTTCGACCGTACAAAGCCTTGAAGGGTGCCATATGAATACTGGCTTGGTAACCGTTGTTATAGGAAAAATCCGCTAACGACAGGTATTTCTCCCACCCTCTGCCGAAATCCATAACACATGCTCTAATCATGTCCTCTAAAATCTATATGGTCCTCTTAGATTGCCCGTCTGTCTGGGGATGAAATGTTGTACTCAGATCAACCCTCGTCCCCAATGCCTCCTGCAATGCTCTCCAGAACCGAGAGGTAAACTGTGGCCCCCTGTCAGAGATAATCGACACCGGTACTCCGTGCAACCTCACTATCTCTGATAGGTACAACTGGGCATATTGACCCACTCCGTAATTGGTCTTAACTGGCAGGAAATGTGCGGACTTGGTCATCCGATCAACGATTACCCAAACTGAATCGAATCCCCTCTGTGACTGTGAAAATCCTGTCACAAAGTCCATAGTAATTCTCTCCCATTTCCATTCAGGAATTTCCATCTGTTGAAGTGTTCCGGCGGGCTTTTGGTGTTCAGCCTTAACTTGCTGACACACTAGACATCTAGATACGTAGTATGCCACGTCTTTCTTAATACCATTCCACCAGTACAATTTTCTCAGATCTTGATACATCATATTACTACCCGGATGGATTGTGTACGCTGTCTTGTGTGCCTCATTAAGGATTCTTTCTTTCAAACCATCCACCATAGATACACACAGTCGTCCCTCCAACCGGAGTATGCCATTGTCATCTATGGAGAATCAAACGTCGTCCTTCTCCCCCTTAACCACTGTATCTCTGATCTGTTTGAGGTCGGCGTCTTGATCTTGCTTGGATTTAACCTCTTCGACTAAAGCTGACTTAGCTTGGATATGGGCTAGAAACAAGTTGGAATCTCCAATTTCAAACTGAGTTCCAGACTGTTCCAGCTCATGTATTTCCCGAATTAACGGCCTTCGTACTTCACTGACATGGGCTAAGCTACCCATTGACTTTCGGCTCAGAGCGTCTGCCACCACATTCGGCAATTGTGCAGTCATAGTCTTTCAATAACTCCATCCACCTGCATTGTCTCAGATTCAGATCTTTCTGCTCGAAAATGTACTTGAGGCTCTTGTGGTCTGTATATACCTCACATGTTTCATCATAAAGGTAGTGCCTCCAAATCTTCAAGGCAAATACCACCACTACCATTTCAAGATCGTGAGTAGGGTAGTTATTCTCCTGCTTTCGGAGTTGCCTAGACGCATAAGCAATCACCTTTCCATGTTGAATAAGAACACACCCTAACCCAACTCGTGAAGCGTCACAGTACACCACATACCCTCCGGTGCCCTCAGGAAGAGCCAACACCGGTGCTATGGTGAGGCTTTCCTTGACTCAATCTGCCTGTCCGGCTAACTACCTTCGTAGTGACTTCTTATATCCGTCTTGGAATACGCCAAGAAACTAGCTATTTTCATAGCACACTAGGTTCTATTTCCATAAACTCCAACTGACGAAGTACTCCCCTACATCGAAGTCCCCGTGACTAAGAATCCTCCACTACCAAGCAGCTACCCTTCTATTGGTATTCCCCGGATATATTCTTTGTAAACGACTTCTCCAGAAAAGTCCGTTTACATCTTACTACACCCTCTACTCTACATCTAGACTTACCGCTTACACGACATGCACCTGCGTAGGTGTTTATGCTCTGTGACATCAGTGTACCCAACCCTTCCGAGGTTGTTACACTCACTACCGACTCGGTCTATTCTACTCGTGTCCTGACGAAGCTAAATGCCATGACACTAGCACAACGATGTATTACACTTACCGTTTCTCCACCAAACGGTAAAGGATCTTACATTTATGAATAGTGTTTCCCTTCCTTTTCCGGACTCCTACACTTACCCTTAGTGGTTTCCATAACCACTTCAGGTTACTCCCTGTCGACATCCTATGTCTGACCGACTTAGACTCTTCTCTGACTACTACTTGTAGTCATTTCTATTTATAATGGAAACTCATCGGTCTCCTCCTTACCATCATACTCATTACTCTACCTCAGGCTCAGTTCGGTCTATACATCCGAAGGCTTCGCTTAACACGACTATGACTGTGGATCCGTAGCATCCTCAGGTTAATCCACTTAGAGTTGCACATCCTATGCTAACTCTACCCGTTGGGTTTTCGTTGGCTTTTACCCTAACTTGGCCCACTCAGACTCCTCAACTTAGATCCTGTATTCCTACTTGGAATATTTGATCCGTTAAGTCCAGCATGAACCTTTCCGGACATGCTCTACTCCCCTTGACCAAACGGGATTCGCTTCCACGGTTTGACTCTTTCCTTTCTTATGGTGTGGCATATGTTCACGAACATATACTGCCTCTTGCAAGTGTGTTAAGCGTTGGGTTCTAATCGCCCCCAACGGTAGCATGCCTGTTTTATCATTTGGCTCACATCCCCAGATGCTTACCCGACTTCGTTCCCGTATTCACTCTCTTCTTTTCATTTCGTACCTATGTGGTACTCCTTCTTCGAGTATTTCTCAATACTCGTTACTCACTAAATTCTCCTTCTCGATTAACCGTCCTTACGGTAAATTTTCCCTTTATGGCACCCACATGGCCACTTATACGTTTGGTTTGTCCACTCAGTCTCCACCCATACACGGGCTTCAGACTAAAGGATTTACGGTTCACCAACCTGTGGAACTAGCTTACCTAGCTATGTCCACTACAATCTGTGTACTATACATGCACTTACGGTAGTAGTTGGTTCTCCACCTCCTACTTGACTCTTATCCTATGGGGTCCTATAGGCTTCCGCTCTTCCCCCCTTATGTGACTACTTATCCCTGTATGCTTTCTCTCCCCTTGGGCCTCCACGAATTCCTTTGGGTTTATCACTCACGTTATCTCGTTCAAGAGCTATCTACCGCAATAGTACTTACTTTCTTATCTTTGGACGGTACCCGAAGGTCTACGCCCATTTCCTCTTCTAGACTGCTCCGGTCTAATGCGTTTGGGTCCATTATCACCCTATGGCCCCTTAATTGGTAACCCTTAGGTTTACCTGTATACTCCCTTTGCACTTTAGCACTCTCTAATGCTTTTCGATGTCTGCTTAACTTTAATCACTCCAAGCGAGTGATTTCTTAACTACATCTACCATCCTTATACAGCTTACCTGTAAAAGGACTATTGTTTGGTAGGGTATTGGTCACATGAGTTAGTTTTCTTAGGCATCCTGTGGGTTTTAAAAATTAATTCAAGTTTATTTCTTAGAAAATGACGCCTAAAGTTTTCGTAAATGGTTAGGGTTTAACCGATTGGAATGACACAGATTGAGAAAGGGTTTTCATGAAAATTTGTCTTCCAATGGTTATCCCTAGTATTTTCAAGAAAAGTTTGAGGGTCTTTCAGAATCTGTCATCTGGAAAGACCAAAAAGATTTTTTACAAAATATTTCTCATGTGATCAATATCCTATTCTTTATGCTCTTCCTTAAGCAGCCTAAGAGAGTTTGGTTGGGCTTAATCCCCTCTTTTCCCCCTTGTTTGCTTAAGGAACTAGTAGTTCATGGATCGAGCGCATGGTTGAACTATGCTCCTTCCCTGTGCCTTCCCATTTACCCTGTTTCCTGCTCGGCATATGGTCACGCTCTACACGTTTACATATGCCTCTATTTCTTAACATCTATCTCTATGGCATATGGTTCGGCCACTTTGTCCTTCCATATACCGTATCCTGATTTTCTAGTCCGTCGACTTCTACTTCTATATTGTGGCATACACAACCTCTTTTCTGTTTACTTTCTAGGAAGAACAACTCACTTCCTTCAACCATAGCATACCACACAATCGTGACCCATTCACGTGGTCCTCTCCATGTCGGTCTCATGCCTCATGGCTCTATTTATTCTTGTCTGTAAACTTTCCATTTCAATCGCCCCATGGGCTTACTTTCTTTTCTACACGCCAAGCGTGCCTTCTCTTTCACTTTACAAACCATTCCTAGCCTAAACTACCATTCATTGCACTATTTTACTTGCATCCTCTACTATAGTCAAATAACTTGTGCCTATACCATAGCACACAATGCGCCGTTAACAGAGTAGACGCATCATCTCATTTAACACCTGCAAAACAATCACATATTATAGCGCATTCCTACCTACAATTCAACCAACGTGTCTGTGTCTAGGTAGCATCCTCCATGGATGTCTCCTTTCCCTATTATGGCGTCCTTAGGTTCCCGGGGTCACTGCCACCCCGCCTTACGCCTTAGTGCTCATCGGCACTTGTGTGCTGTATAGGTTATATGCTTTGCATAGAATTTCACATACAAATTCTAGGCTTAAAGTGATGACTCAAAAGAATTCATAATCTATCACAGATTAAGAAGGAATGAAAGGAAAGCTGACTCAATTTATCCTGGGTACTCCCACAAGTGCCTGTTTATTCCAACGTTGTGCCCGGGGTTTCACAACGAAGGTTAAAACGACACCGGTCATACCAATGGCTTCACATGACTTAAAGAATAACCAGGCTCTGATACCAAGTTTGCCACGACCCCAAATCGGGACTACGTGACCGGCACGGGAATATATTTTTACCTCTAAACCTGTAAGCCTTATCCTGTAAACATGACTATACTACACTGCTATACAATCAATATATATATATATATATATATATATATATATATATCATACTAGTGGCCACACCTCACTGGTGGCCTAATTAACCTGCAATCCGCGGTCCACTCAATACCGCTTCAACTCAATCCAGTATATAGATATATTTATCAGCACTCATAATGTAATTATTAATATCATATTGACCGTACGTCTCAATACGTACGATCTATTTTATTCACATGCAACAAGCACACATAATATATATCCATATCATATTGACCGTACGCCTCAATGCGTACGATCTATCCTATTCACATGCAGAAGTTTATATATATATATATATATATATACATATATCCTAGTTTATCCCCAAACTGGACCCTGTCTTTAAATACATGTGAAGCCGACAATTCTAGAGTAGGTACATATTAAAAGCTTTAAATATATATACACAACTCTCACAACTTTTAAATATGTACAACAAGAGAAATCAAAATAACCAAAAGGTGTCCACCCACGCGAACAAGTGCGTAAGGATGGTCTGATGTCCGTATCACTGCCCGGACGTCGATGCCTGCCCGATCCCTGTATCTGAAACATTGAAGCAGAGGGAGTGAGTAAAACAGACTCCGTGAGAAGCTTCCCATCCTCAGCGTAGCGTCGAGTACCACTACAGCTGGGGAAAGGGAAACACCCACAATCACATGCGCATGAAAGTCCAGTTTATCAAATGTTATATTATGATCAGGCAATATTAATATAACATAAAATCATGGATAAACCTACGGATCATGCTCCTCTATCATTCTTTTCATAAACAAGCAAACACTTTAAACATATCATTTGAAAACTGTAAATCACTCAACTGACCCTAGTGCCAGACTAGGGCAATGGCCTCCACGAGCAAATTATTTTAAATTTTTAACTAACCCTAGTGCCAGGCTAGGGCAATGGCCTCAACGGGCAAATCTTTTAGTCTTTTACTGACCCTAGTACCAGGCTAGGGCAATGGCCTCAACGGGCAAATGCTTTACTCTTTAACTGACCCTAGTGCCAGGCTAGGGCAATGCCCTCAACGGGTAAATTATTTTAAATCTTTAACTGACCCTAGTGCCAGGCTAGGGCAATGGCCTCAACGGGCAATCTTTTCTGACTTGTTTCTTTTCCCGAGCCTTCAGTTGGGATTCTGACTCTATCTACCCATTACTATCCTAGACTGACTTTACCTAGGTAGTGTGAACCTCCCTATGACTCACTAATCAATTTATGAGATCGTTTTAATCCTTATTTAATACCCAAACCCTTGATTAGATCATAACCTAGCTCTAAGGCATTTCCTAAGTTCAGTTACCATAGAACGTTGACGTTTACTAACAACTTCTTTACGATTTCTTTAATGAGTTTCTAATTAATAGGGTAAACCAAACCTTGGACTCAATCAACAACTTTCCCCCTTGCTTGTACTGTTCGGCGTACCTCATGTCATCACATGGATACCCTCCAGTACCTCTTTACCTGTAGTCAAACACACATATAGAAATACTTTGATGGATAACAATTTAGGAACAACAATAGCATGTTAACCACAAAAAAATTCTTAAAAGTAGGCAAATCACATATCCACATCCTCAATCAACCCTGTAGGGCAAGGAAGGGAAACCCCTCACCTGGACGGCTTCCTTGCTCTAGTCCTAGAGTAACTCCCGCTCTGGACGAGTCTTGGTTTCCTAATGAATGCATTCATGTGGTTAACATCTAAAACTATATGCAATTCATATCCATATGACATGCTCGTGCCTAAAAATGCATCTAGACGTCGCCAAGAACTGTGTTCTTGGTCTTATCTGTCTTCCCACTCTTCCATGAGAGTCTTAAGTGCTACATACTTGTTTTGTATAATAATCGCTCTCCTTGAATTAATTTTGGAGCCTTGGATTTGAGTTACTAAACCTCGATATGCTTCTAAATTATCCTACTTATGGTTTCCGAATAATTACGAAGGAATTAAATTGCCTTTTTAAATTTTGGGCTTTATTGTTTCGCAAGTTTCCATCCTTGAGAAACAAGAAAGTACCTAAAATAATTCTTGATGCTTGATAGCATATTTAGAATTATTCTAAGGTGTTTAAGATTGAAAAGAAGAAGTTTGGAGCCCTCAACATCACCCTTAAAGTGTATTTGGGCAATCCGAGCTGGGACCCGACACATTAACGTCAAGGTTCAACCTTAGTAACCTCAGGCCAGCTCTTCACAGGTCTTATTCAGCTAATATTTCAACAATATAATTTCAATAATTCCAATCCAAGCCTATTTACTCAAATCCAAGCTCAATCCTAATTATCAATAATTTCCCCAATTTGGGAATAATTAGAATTTTCAACCGCAAACCCTTCAAAATTCGAATTCGGCTAAACCCGAGGGTATAGCCTCGATTATTACCCCAACTAAGTGTTCAAGAACACTTCCTAGGTCTCAATATACCCTCAAAACAACCAAATCGAAGGTGGATCGAAGAAATCCCTAAAATGAAGAAATTGGGGGTTTCGAATGAAATTGGGGTTACGAACCTTTGATTCAATTGGTGGAAGCTGTAGGAGACGCCATACCTGCGCTCCGGTGACTTTTTCCGGCGTCGGCTAGCTCTCCTCGGTCACTTTTCCGGCGAACCCCAACCCCTCTTCTTCTTCTTCCTCACGCCTCTCCTCCTCTCTCTCTCTCTCTTCTTTCTCTCTCTTTCTTTCTTCTTTTCTTTCTTTCTATATTTTCATTCATTCTTTCTTTCTTATGTACGGCACCTTCCTCCTCCTTTTCTCTTATTTCTTTTTTTTTCTCTTACCAACCCCCTCCCTTTATCACGCACCTACGCCCTTCCAATTATAAATATATATATATATATATATATATATATAATAAATAAATAACTAAATAATAATAATTATTATATTAAAGTATGGGTAAAAAATGTCCCCAATTTAATCCTCCTCTTTCCAATTAAATTTTTTTATTTTCTCTTATATCCCAAATTAGACACCAAAAAATATTTCCTACTCTCTCTTCCCCATTTAATTCAGGTTCCCAATTTCTTAGGTCCTGAATCAACTCCCAAAAATTATTTTCTACTTCTTTTCTTTCCCTCTTTTTTTTTTAAACTTCAAAAAATTTTCCGGGTATTACATAAAGACAGGGTCCAGTTTGGGGAAAACTAGGATATATGTATATATATATAAACTTATGTATGTGAATAGGATAGATCGTACGGATTGAGGCGTACGGTCAATATGATATGGATATATATTATGTGTGCTTGCTGCATGTGAATATGATAGATCGTACGTATTGAGACGTACGGTCTATACGATATTAATATTTACATTATGAGTGCTGATAAATATATCTATATACTGGATTGAGTTGAAGCGGTATTGAGCGAACCGCGGATTGCAGGTTAATTAGGCCACCAGTGAGGTGTGGCCACTATTATGATATATATACATTGATTGTATAGCAGGGTAGTATAGTCATGGTTATAGGATAAGGCTTACGGGTTTAGAGGTAAAAATATATTCCCGTGCCGGTCACGTACTCCCGATTTGGGGTCGTGACACTTATAGAGTATGATAGAACATGTGCTTTAGGACATAATGTTTGTCTTAAGAGTGACCGTTGTCTCTTATAAATTATGATTTACAACATGTGCCTTAGGACATAGTGTTTGTCTTAAGAGTGACCGTTGTGTCTCATAAAGTATGATTTACAACATGTGCCTTAGGACATAGTGCCTGTCTTAAGAGTGACAGTTGTGTTAAAAGATATATATAACATGTGCCTTAGGATTTTTTTGTCTTAAGTGTGACAGTTATATATGGTATGGTATGTCGCCGGTGGCACCAATTTTGTATTTGCAAAATATGGAATGAAACATATGGGCTTGATTTTTAAGCCAAGAGATTTCTCCTGTAGATTAAGCACAAAGGTATTGAGAAATCATACAGAGGACCGATAAGAAATAGTGCGTCGTAAATGAATTGAGAGTTGTTTCTTACTACACTTTCAGACTCATGATCTATGTCAATATTGTTGTCTATATGTATGACCATGGATTGATCCTATTCATAAAGTTTAATGATTGAAACTCAATTGCAAGAATTAAAATTCTTACATTTCCAACTTTATGAATTTCTAAAATTCTTCTATCAATCATAACTTTATAATCAAAGAACCTTTCCCTTTTAACCAACGAATTTCAATTTCATATTAAAATAAAATCAGGAGATGCAAATAAGAAGCACATATGCAATCATTCTCCCCCTTTTCTCATCTTAAGCTATTAGCTTAAAGTGAGAAAATAATTTTTAATGATATTCCGCAGGTTAAATCCATATCCAGGATCAATCAAAGCAATTAAATTAACAGTTATAATAGGTGTTACTTAAAAGCATTACGGCCTAATATTTAGCAAGACTCCTAAATAGTTTTATTTTATTGAAGTCTATAACTACATCCGTCATTTGAAACATGCAGGTGAGCAGCTGTATATGGCTGAGTGAAGTATGGTGGCGGGGTTCCTTTGAGGGTGTATAGTTCGGCTTCCGCCATCTCATGCTGGTTCCTATACAGAAATTGGAGGGCCTCATGAGTGTCCCTCTTGTGTTCTTCCTGTCTCCTTAGCAGCAATTCTATCTTCTCAGTTAATCATCCAATGTCTCCCTTGGTTTTGGTTCTTTTTGCAACGTACTTTTCCTTACTCTTCTTGTGCTGAGTAACTCCTTCGATTACTTCTTCTGAAAATTCTAATCGGTCATAGTTCAAGGGCTCAAGGGGTTTAAATATTGGGTCTTGCCCACTGACGTTGACATTGGCCTTTTGTAGTGCTTAGAGATGAGATGAGGGAATATCATTTTCTCCCCTTTTCTTCAACGAGTAGCTGCCTGTTTAAGTGATGCAAAGATAGTGTCCTGCAGCCTAACGGGCGTCTATCTTATCAGTAGATAGAGCAGGTGGGCTTTTTCTAGAGCAATAACACTGTAATGGGACGAGGGCATAAGGTTGTGGCTAGTGAAGTGAAGCCAGATACGGGCGTTGTTGTTGAGATTCTTCTTGTAGATGTAGATTTGCTTATTTTCATCTTCCTGTGTCTCCCATCCTATTCCTGCAATGCTCAATGTCTTCTCGATCTCCTTGTACGGTATGAGGTTGTTGTTCTTTTGCCCCTTATCATATTCGCAAATGGAGGGGTTAGGCAGGTTGTAATGTGCTTGGATGGTGTTTGGGTTTATTGTCCGCAATGTTTTCCCTCGGTAGATGAGATCTTCTATCTTTCCATACAACTTGGCCAGACAGTAGAAGTTTCTGACATGTACCAGATTCCCCTCCGAACATGGCTGCACTAACTCCAACAACCTTGATTCTATAATATGCTAATGGAATAGGAATCTATCGTTAGGTGAAAAGGGTCATTCTTGAAGGATTTTTCTTCCTTCAACGTGTTCCTTTGCCTTCCGTGGTGTCAATTCTTCTAAGGTGGTGGCACATTTGGTTCTTTTAGGCATGATTTCTGTATTAGGTTTCTTCAATACAACACGAAAATATATTTGGAAAATTTTAGAGGGTTCCAAACCCTAGGGTTGGCCTATTTTCTCTTGTGTGTAGGCATGCCACTACAAGAAAACAAGAGATTAGAGACGGACATTAGAGACGGATCTACGGGCAGTATCTAATCCGTGTCAAATGTGTCTCTAATCCGTCCCCAAATTTGAAAAGAATAAGGCAAAAAATTTTATGGTTTTAGAGACGGACTTTTTTGTCTCTAATATATCCGTCCCTAATTTGTCTCTAATCTGTGGGGAAAATATGGCGGCAAAGTTGCTTTTGATTTGGCGGGCTTTTTCTTTTTTTCTTATTTTTAATTAGAGACGGATTTGGGATCGACCCTTGTCCGTGTCTAATAAGTTCGATTTGTTTCTAGACTGGCGAGACGGATCGAAGACGGAATATTCTGTTCCAAATCCGTTTTCTTGGTTTTAAGTTAGAGACGGAATTATGCCATCTCAAATTCCGTCTCTAACCTATTTATGAATAAACCGCTGCGTTTTGTTGTTATATGATATGACTCTCAAATTGTCGATTATTAGGGCTTTGGTTCCATTTTTTCGTGAAAACATCTGTGTCGCGCGTCCTTCATTCTCTGTCTCCATATCTGTCTTGTGGTTGCCATCGTTGCGTTACCGAAGCTCACTTGGAGGTAGCTCCGTTACCCTCTCATTCCTCTCTCTCTTTCTCACTGAACCCTAGCTTCTTCTTTTCTTCTATTTTTTTCTTAATTTCTTCTTGTAAAATGTGTAAAGAAAGGAGCATGGTCCAGTCGTTTGGTGCACTTGGACCGCTTGCGCTTAGCCCATGGCTCAAAGAAGTTAAGATTAGAGTCTAACCCAAAGGGGAAAGATGGAGAAGCCATGGTAGGAGGGGTTTGAGAGATTTCAGAGCCATGTGTGATACAATAGTAATAAACTATGTAGAGAAAGTTTCTTTCAGAGATAGTTGGTTAGAGTTGAATTGGATGAGCTTGGGAGTGAGAGTGAGGGGGGTTTATAAAGAGGAAGGGAAGTTGCGTGATTTATTGGTGAGAAAAGTAAGCAGGGTGGACAAGTAATTGAAATTGTTAAATTATTTTTTGAATTAACAGAAAAGAAGAAAATGTCTCTATGTTAATGTTGTGAGGAGTGAGCTAATTTTCATATTAATTCAATTCTCTGTCGTAATTTATAATTTTTGATATAAGTAGTATTACAATGCGTGTGCTTGATGCCATGATCAAGGTACCCTCTTGAGTCATTTGTGACATTCTTCTGTTACATATGCATTAATCCCTCCCAATTACTCAATTTTCATTCTCATGTAGGAATCCTTACCTCAAGAATTCACTGATAACAACAAGTGCTGTACTGATTGCAAAACAACTAAGACCCCACTTTGGAGAGGAGGACTTGTTGGGCCCAAGGTCATCCTTCACTACTCTCATATTGCCATTACAATTTAATTTCAGCTTCATGTTGCTTGATTTTTCATTTTCTGTTGCCTCTTTTTATTTTAGCTTGCTGGGGCTATTATTGGGTGTGTGTGTGTGTTTTTCTGGGGAGTTACTTTTTTTTAATCCATTTGCCCTTTTTGATTCTCAAATTTTTTGGGTTTGCATTTGTTTTCTGTTGAAACAATCTAATGAGATCATCATCTTTAAGATTTGTTAAAGGATTGGTTTCAGTGTCTTTATCATTGTTTGCTATGTATATAATCTGGTGAAGTGGTTTACTATGCATTACTTTAGTTGCTAGAGGAATTTCATTTTCTTCAAGTAACAGTTGTTGGCCTGCCAAACTTGGTTTACTTGTTGATATTTCATCCAAAAAAGTGGTGTACTATGCATTACGTTTTCTTAATTAGGATCCAAAAAAGTGTTTGATTAGTATTTGAAGGAAGAGGTAATGATCTAGGAAAGGAAAATTAATGATGAAAGAGGCATGTGATGGATGTGCGAATGATTGATTGGAAGTAAGCCTAAGTTTGGAATGTTGCAGGGAAGGCGTCAACTGGAAGCAAGGGATAAAACTAAAATAGAGTAGGTACAGTGTCATATTATTTATATAGTGTTAAAATTCTTGTAAAACTATATGATAAGAGTAAAAGAGAAAGGAATAAGATAAGAGAAGAAGAAATGTAGTACTCAATAATCAACTTTTTGGTGTGTCAAATCATTGCATACACACCCTCTATTTATAGGGCTACTAGGGTAACCTTCACTTCATAAGTTACAAAGCATTAAGTTATGCATATAACGCACAATCAATATTGGCATAAATCATATTGAATTTGGGGTTATGGACTCATTGATTTATGGAGGTTTTGGGAGTGCTAAAGACATCCACAAAAGCACAATATATTTACAACACTCCCCCTTGGATGTCTAAAATTGTGCCTCATTAAAACCTTACTAGGAAAAACCCTGTGGGCCAAAAAACCTAGTGAAGGAAAAAGAGTACACCAATTATAATAATACATCCATTATAAACTGCCTCATTAAAAACCTTTACCAGGAAAACCCAGTGGGACAAAACCATGGCAAAGGGAAAAAGAGTGCAGCGCTATCTCCCCCTCATTGTAGCTTTATTGAAGGTCTCATAATCGGCGCATTCCAATTTTGTAAATTAGCTTCTCAAATGTTGCAGTTGGTAATGCCTTAGTGAACAGATATGCTAGATTATCACTTGAGCGAATTTGTTGAATTTCAATTTCACCATCTTTGTGAAGATCATGAGTAAAGAAGAACTTTGGTGAAATATGCTTAGTCCGGTCTCCTTTGATGTATCCTCCTTTTAGTTGGGCAATGCAAGCAGCATTGTCTTCATACAATGTAGTTGGGGCCTTTTCATTTAGTAATGAACCACATGATTCCTGAATATGTGGAGTCATGGATCTCAACCATACACATTCTCTACTGGCTTCATGAATTGCAAGCAACTCTGCATGATTTGATGAAGTAGCTGCTATAGTTTGTTTTGTTGAGCGCCAAGATATAGCAGTATCACCAAATGTAAACAAATAGCCAGTTTGAGATCGGCCTTTATGAGGATCTGATAAGTATCCAGCATCTGCATATCCAACTAATGGAGACTTGGACTCATTTGAATAAAATAATCCCATGTCAAGTGTCCCTCGGAGATATCTGAATATATGTTTAACTCCGTTCCAATGTCTCTTAGTTGGAGAAGAACTAAATCTTGCTAATAAACTTACAGCGAATGCTATATCAGGTCGAGTGTTATTAGCAAGATACATTAGTTCTCCTATAGCACTAAGATATGGTACTTCTGGACCAAGAAGTTCTTCATCATTCTCACGAGGACGAAAAAGATCATTTTTCACTTCAAGTGATCTAACCACCATAGGGGTACTTAATGGATGTGCCTTATCCATGTAAAACCGTTCAAGGATCTTTTTAATATATGTTGATTGATGAACAAGTATTCCTCCTTCTAAATGTTCAATTTGCAGCCCAAGACAATATTTTGTCTTTCCAAGATCTTTCATCTCAAACTCTTCTTTTAAGAGCTTTGCTGCTTCTGAAATACCTTTAGGAGTTCCAACTATGTTCAAATCATCAACATATACTGCGATGATAACCAAATCAGATCCTGATCTTTTTATAAATACACATGGACTAATAGAATCATTTTTGTATTCTTTTTGTAGCAGATACTCACTAAGACGATTATACCATATGCGCCCGGATTGTTTTAATCCGTATAATGATCTTTGCAACTTAATTGAATATATTCCTCGATCACTCAAATTATTTCTTTCAGATATCTTAAATCCTTCAAGGATTTTCATATATATATATATATATATATATATATATATATATATATATATATCATTATCCAGTGATCCATATAAGTAGGCTGTAACAACATCCATTAGGCGCATGTCAAGCCTTTTACAAACAGCCAAACTAATTAAATATCTAAAAGTAATTGCATCCACCACAGGAGAGTAAGTCTCCTCATAATCAATTCCAGGTCTTTGCGTAAAACCTTGTGCTACAAGTCGAGCTTTACATCACACAATTTCATTTTTCTCATTTCTTTTTCGCACAAAGACCCATTTGTACCCGACTGGTTTTACACCATCAGGTGTTCGGATGACAGGTCCGAAAACTTCATGCTTCGCAAGTGAGTTTAACTCAGCTTGGATAGTATCCTTCCAATTTGGCCAATCTTTTCTACGTCGACATTCTTCGACGGATTTTGGTTCATGATCCTCTTTTTCATTTCCAAGTTCTAGCGCTATATTATATGAAAAAACATTGTCGACAATTGTTTCAAATCGGTTCCATATTTTTCCAGTATCAACATAACTGATTGAGATCTCATTATTTTCTTTACTTTCAGGTACCTGAATCTCTTCTGGAGATTTTTTATCAGTTATGTCTTCCTTATCATTCAAAATACATATTTCCTCGTCTTGGCCATTTTCTTTATTTGCTCCTTTTCTTTTACGAGGATTCTTATCTTTGGAACCAATTGGTCTACCATGCTTCAGGCGTGCTGTATGTTCATTCGCAATAGTATTAGGTTGCCCTTCAGGAACCTCAATACGAATTGGAGCATTTTTAGCTGGAATATGTGACTTTGTCACTTTTTTAGGGTCAGTGAATGCATCTGGCAACTGATTTGCAATATTTTGCAAATGAATTATTCTTTGAACTTCAAGTTCACATTGCTTTGTACGAGGATCAAAATGATGCAATAATTTTGCATTCCATGTAATTTGTTTTTCCAGCTGTTCCTTTTCTCCCCCTAATGCTCGGAAATTATTTTCATCAAAATGACAATCAGCAAATCGTGCCGTGAACAGATCACCCGTCTGGGGTTCTAGATATTTAATAATGGAAGGGGATTCATACCCGACGTATATCCCCAACCTTCTTTGAGGACCCATTTTGGTGCGTTGTGGTGGAGCAATCGGAACATAGACTGCGCACCCAAAGGTCCTTAAATGAGAAATATTTGGCTCCTGACCCAAAGCCATTTGCATAGGGGAGAACTTATTATATGTTGTTGGTCTATTGCACATGAGTGCTGCAGCATGCAGAATAGCATGTCCCCAAGCATTAATAGTGAGTTTTGTTCTCATGAGTAATGGTCTAGCAATTAACTGAAGGTGTTTAATGAATGATTCTGCAAGACCATTTTGTGTATGTACATGAGCAACAGGATGCTCCACACTTATCCCAATTGACATACAGTAATCTTTAAAAGCTTGGGATGTAAATTCACCAGCATTATCAAGACGAATTGTCTTGATAGGATAATCTGGAAATTGGGCTCGCAATCTGATTATTTGAGCAAGTAATCTTGCAAAAGCCATATTACGCGTTGACAATAGACAAACATGTGACCATCTACTAGAGGCATCTACTAATACCATAAAATATCAAAATGGTCCACAAGGTGGAGCTACAGGTCCACATATGTCTCCATGAATGCGTTCCAGAAATGTAGGGCATTCAATCCCAACTTTTGCTGGTGATGGCCTTATAATTAATTTCCCTTGAGAACAAGCAGCAGAAGAAAACTCATTAGATAAAAGAATCTTCTGGTTCTTTAATGGATGTCCATTTGAGTTCTCTATTATTCTTCGCATCATTATTGAACCGGGATGGCCTAACCGGTCATGCCAAATAATAAAAATATTTGGATTAGTAACCTTCTGGTTTACTATAGCATGCGTCTCAATCATGCTAATATTTGTGTAGTACAAACCAGAGGAAAAAGTGGGTAATTTTTCCAAGATACATCTCTTACCCCCAATAATTGCAGTGATGCAAAGACATTCCATATCACCATCAATTGTGGTCTCAATGTGATAACCATTTTGTCAAATGTCTTTGAAACTTAGTAAATTTCTTTGAGACTTACTGCAAAATAATGCTTCATTTATATTCAATTTTGTTCCTCTGGGTAATAATAAGTTAGCTTTTCCATATCCTTCAATTAATTTTGTACTACCAGATATTGTGCTAACGTTTGCCTCTTCCATAACCAAAGAAGAAAAATACTTCTTATCCTTTAATATAGTGTGTGTTGTAGCACAATCCACAAGGCATATATCTTCTTTGATTTTAAATCCATCAGAAGACTGAGGAATATCCATATTCTTCATTGAAAACAAAAATACATTATAAGAAACTTAGAAAATTAAAATTACAATGAAGAAAGAAACACAACTAAAACATAAGAGGGAAAATAAAACATAGGTGAAAAGCATAAAATTTGCTGCATTTCATTTTTCAATCATGATTTTCAAAGAAATCAGCAGCATCTAGATGTGTTATGTCAATGAGGCCTTCATAGTCATCTTCCTTGTAGGCAAAATTGGCTTCCACATTATTTTGCATTTTTGCTTCATCATCATCATCATTTTGAAGGGTTAAATTAACTTCAGGATTTTTCCCCTTCTTTATTGAAGCTTGATAGAGCTTGACAAAATGCTCAGGTGTGCGGCAGACTCGTGACCAATGGCCTTTCATGCCACAACGATAGCATATATTGTCTTTACCCTTAGAAGAGCTATTTTGAGAACCCTTATTGTTGTTCTCTTGTTTATGACCATCGTGATTATGGTAATTATTTTTTCCCTTACCACGCCCACGTCCACGCCCGCGGCCACGACCACGACCACGGGAATTATTATTTCCTCATCCAAAATTATCATATTTTGCTGCATTCGCTTCAGGGAATGGAGCAGATCCAGTTGGACGGGCTTCATGATTTTTCATTAACAGCTCGTTATTTTGTTCAGCCACAAGAAGACAGGAAATCAATTCGGCATATTTTTTAAAACCTTTTTCACGATATTGTTGTTGTAATAAAACATTAGAAGCATGAAAAGTTGAAAAGGTTTTTTCTAATAAGTCCTCATCAATGATTTTTTCTCCACACAATTTTAATTGAGAACTTATTTTGAAAACTGCCGAATTATATTCACTCACTGTCTTAAAATCTTGGAGGCGTAAATGCATCCAATCATAACAAGCTTTGGGGAGTATTACCGTTTTCTGATGGTCATACCTTTCTTTAAGATTTTTCCACAATTCAAGTGGATCCTTAACAGTCAAATATTCTGCTTTTAGCCCTTCATGCAGATGATGACGCAAAAATATCATTGCTTTTGCCTTATCTTGGTTAGATGCCTCATTTCCAGTTTTTATTGTTTCACTTAGACCCTTAGCTTCTAAGTGAATTTCAACATCTAGTACCCATGACAAATAATTCTTGCCAGATATGTCAAGGGCTACAAACTCAAGTTTGGTAAGATTTGACATGATGCAAGCTAATGAAAAAGAATAATAATAATAATTAGAGATATGACGTTACAATCTTAAAATACAAAATAAGATAAAATTAAGTGAAACAATAAACTATTAGTATATATAATATATAATTCATAAAACATATTAACAAGTAAATGAACAATTTAAATAATATGAAATTAAGATAGTTAACAATAATAATCAAATTAAGAACTCATAACAAATTAACAAAACTAATACTATTTATAATAATAAGTTAGTATAAATCAAATAAATTATTGATTAATTAGCAACAAGAAAAATATTACGATAAATTGATAACATAGTATAAAATAAAATATAACAATAAACTAAAGCAAAGTATAATAAAATAACTATGATCAAAGAAGCAATAAATAAATTAAAGCATAAAAATATATGAAATAAACTATGATCAAAGAAATATGTCCACTGTATAAATAAAATAACTAGATATATAAAACAAGAAGGAAAATTTTGATAGCCATACAAACAAGAAATCATAAATTGAAACTTGAATTTGTAGAAATATCAAATGGATTTAGAAGAACTACCTTCGAGCTTTCGTGCTGATAACGTCTTGTAAAACTATATGATAAGAGTAAAAGAGAAAGGAAGAAGATAAGAGAAGAAGAAATGTAGTACTCAATAATCAACTTTTTGGTGTGTTAAATCATTGCATACACACCCTCTATTTATAGGGCTACTAGGGTAACCTTCACTTCATAAGTTACAAAGCATTAAGGTATGCATAAAATGCACAATCAATATTGGCATAAATCATATTGAATTTGGGGTTATGGACTCATTGATTTATGGAGGTTTTGGGAGTGCTAAAGATATCCACAAAAGCACAATATATTTACAACAAAAATAATATTTATTCATCTATTTTTGTTTTATTTATTATATAAATTATATTCTAGTATAAAAAGTAAATGAATAAATATTATTGATTAATGTATAAATAATATATTACAATACATAAACTTAAAAATTTAACTTTAGAAAAAAGTGGAGGGAGGGTTAGGAATCTACAGTTGTGCATATCCATGAACCGTCAAAACAAAATATATAGTATGAAATTGATATTAATTTTGATCCAACCATGTGTTCATTTTTTTAGCTCCACTGAAAGTGGTTCAAACCTTGATCATTTTGTGATTATGAAAAAAAAGAGGTAACTAATAACTATAGTTGGTTTTTCTTAAACTTTAATTTATTTGATGTGTATTATTGCGCTAGGCGCCATTGAATTGAATACAAGCCACCAGGGTAATCAATACCATATGTTCATTCTTTTTGACAACCTATGCTCTCTCCCCTTCTCTATGTTTGCTCCTCAAAGTTTCTAGTTTTTCAGGCTTTGGAGAGTTCACTTGCGTGACAGGAGGAGCTCACAGCTTACGTTGAGAAGAAGAAAAAGAAGAAAAAACTGGTACACTACTAATTCCTCCTACTTTAATTTGATCGAAATATTAATAAACTTATACTATACAGTTAAATATTTTTACTATAGATGCATATGATTTGAATATAATTGATTAAGGTATTGAACTCATAACAAACAAAATTGTTTTAACTATGTTTAGTAGTTTAAAAATTGCATCACTAGAACATGTTTGGTTTTAAGTTTGATTTCACTCTCACCGGAGATTTAAAATAAAATCTTTGATGTTTTAATAATGTAGAGCCTCCAAAAAGTCCAAGATCTTCGGTGCTTTGCCCAACCCAAACCCCAAAAGAAATGGGAAGGAGATGGGCTTTGTTCACGTTAACTACATTAATTGCTTGCTCTTTTTTTTAAGAAAAATACGATATCCTTAAAACTATATGGAAACTACAAAATTACAAAAATACGTTAACTAATTTTTGGCTTTTTGTCCATCCTGAAATTCTTTTGGGGTTGCTTCTCTCTTGGGAACCCTTCTTGAAGTGTCTAAAATGGTGTTCTAAATGAAGTTTTTATGTGTTGTGTTGTCCTTTTTGACATATTATGTTATTTAGATTATACTTCATTTGCACAATGTAAGAAATGAATTTTTGTAACAAAACTTCATCACTTCTGATATGGACCAGAATGCGAATCAAGGTGATGACTTACATTTGCCAACCAGACCAATAACAAGAGCTAAAGCTAAGAGGATGCAACAACCTATGCAAGGTCTAATGAAGCAAGTTCATGGAGATAAAGCTGATTTAGAAGAATTGGGCATGGAACAAGACCTAAAGGCTGTCAACATTTTGCAAGTTCAATTAAAGCCCAAGTGAAGGCCACAATTCATATTTAATTAGTGTAATTTTTATTTAAATGATGTAATTTCATTTTGGGCTTAAGTAATCTTATTTTAAGGCCCAAATGTGTGTTTAGTCAACAAACTTGAATTGGGTTGTTTTAACTTAAAAGGAGAGAGTAGTGAGAGAGAGAAATCTGAGAGTTCAGTAGTGATAAAAAAAGAAGAGAAGAAAATGAATTTTTTGCAAAAGAAAGTGAAATTAAGAGTGCTTATAGAGCCAACAAGTCAATTGTATTGTTTATAAATAAGGATTCTTATATTTCATATACTGATCTTGATTCTCCATTGCCCAGTGTTGTGACTTCACTTTTGCAGGAATTTGGAGATGTTCTTCCAGAGGAAATTCCACTGGGATTGCCACCTATTAGGGGGATTGAACATCAGATTGATTTCATTCCAGGATCGTCCATTCCAAATCGACCAGCTTATAGGAGTAGTCCTAAAGAAACAAAGGAGCTCCAAAGGCAAGTTGAGGAATTGCTAGCTAAAGGGAATATTCGAGAGAGCATGAGCCCATATGCTGTCCCTGTTTTGTTGGTTCCAAAAAAAGATGGGACTTGGAGGATGTGTGTGGATTGTCGGGCGATCAACAAGATAACGGTAAAGTATCGACACCCCATACCTAGTTTGGATGATATGCTAGATGAATTAGCTTTTAAAACAAAGCAAGATTTGTATGAGTGGTTGGTAATGCCTTTTGGATTAACCAATGCACCTAGCACTTTCATGTTGCTCATGAATCATGTTTCGCGTGCATTTATTGGAAAGTTCGTAGTTGTGTATTTTGATGATATCTTGGTATATAGTAAGAATTTAGATGATCATCTTAAGCATTTGAGGTGTGTGCTTGAAGCTTTGAGACATGAGAAATTATATGCTAACTTGAAAAAGTGCACATTTTGTATGGATAGAGTTGTGTTTCTTGGTTTTGTTATTAGTGCCAGGGGTGTAGAGGTTGATGAAGAGAAGGTTAAAGCCATCAAAGAGTGGCCTACACCCATAACAACCACTGAAGTTAGAAGTTTTCACGGCCTAGCTAGCTTCTATTGGAGGTTTCTGAAAGATTTTAGTACCATAGCATCTCGTTTGAACGAAATCATCAAGAAGGATGTGAGATTCAAATGGGGAAAAGAGCAAGAGGAGGCGTTCAACACCCTAAAAGAAAAGCTAAGTTCTGCTCCTTTATTACTTTTACCTGATTTTTTCAAAACCTTTGAAATCAAATGTGATACTTTTGGTATTGGTGTAAGTGTTGTGCTTATGCAAGACAAGAGACCCATTGCTTATTTCAGTGAAAAGCTTAATGGGGCGAAGCTGAATTACTCAACCTATGATAAGGAACTTTATGCATTGGTGAGAGCGTTGGAAACTTGGCAACATTACTTGTGGTCGAAGGAGTTTGTCATACATACTGACCATGAATCACTAAAGCACTTGAAGGGACAAGACAAATTGAACCGTCGGCATGCTCGTTGGGTGGAGTTTATTGAGATGTTTCCATATGTCATTCAGTACAAACAAGGTAAGGAAAATGTGGTAGCTGATGCCTCATCAAGAAGGTATGCTCTTATCTCCACTCTTAGTGCCAAATTTCTTGGATTTGAACATCTTAAAGAATTGTACATGAATGATCCAGATTTTGGCAATGTTTTTGGTGAATATGAAAATAGACCATTTGATAAGTTCTATAGACATGATGGGTATTTGTTTAGGGAGAAAAAACTTTGTGTGCCTAAATGTTCTATGCGTGAACTTCTAGTGCGTGAATCACATGGAGGAGGCTTAATGGGGCATTTTGGTGTTTTAAAGACTTTAGATATGTTAAAGGAACACTTCTTTTCGCCTCATATGAAACGTGATGTTGAGAAACTTTGTTCCAAGTGCATTTCATGTAGGAAAGCAAAGTCTAAGGTTAAACCCCATGGATTGCATATGCCATTGCCTGTTCCTACTCATCCTTGGACTGATGTGTCAATGGATTTCATTTTTGGATTGCCTAAAACTAGGAATGGAAGAGATTCTATTTTTGTTGTTGTGGATCGTTTCTCTAAAATGGCTCATTTTATTCCATGTAGTAAATCTGATGATGCTACACATGTTGCAAACTTATTCTTTAGAGAAATAGTGCGATTGCATGGAATTCCTAGAACCATTGTGAGTGATCAGGATGCAAAATTTCTTAGCCACTTTTGGCGTGTTTTGTGGGGTAAGTTGGGTACACAGCTATTATTCTCTACCACTTGTCATCCTCAAACAGATGGACAAACTGAGGTAGTTAATAGAACTTTGGGAACATTGTTGCGTGCTATTATTAAAAAGAATGTGAGAGCTTGGGAAGATTGCATTCCATTGATTGAATTTGCATATAATAGGTCTGTGCATTCTTCTACTAAATTTTCTCCTTTTGAAATTGTTTATGGTTTTAATCCATTAACTCCATTAGATCTTGTGCCTTTACCTGTAAATGAGATTGCTAGTCTCGATGGAAAGAGAAAGGCAGAATTAGTGCGAAAAATCCATGAGGAGGCGAGGCTACATGTCTTGGAAAAGAATAAGCAAGTTGCAAAACTTACAAATAAAGGGAGGAAGTTAGTGAACTTTCAACCAGGTGACAGGGTTTGGGTTCATTTTAGAAAGGATAGGTTTCCACAACAAAGGAAATCCAAATTGCAGCCCCGTGGAGATGGACCATTTCAAGTCATTGAGAAGATTAATGATAATGCATATAAGATTGATCTTCCAAGTGAGTATCAAGTCAGTGCTACTTTTAATGTATCTGATCTTTCTCCTTTTGATGTAGGTTCAGATTCGAGGACGAATCCTTTCGAAGAGGGGGAGAATGATATGGACCAGAATGTGAATCAAGGTGATGACTTACATTTGCCAACCGGACCAATAACAAGAGCTAAAGCTAAGAGGATGCAACAAGCTATGCAAGGTCTAATGAAGCAAGTTCATGGAGATAAAGCTGATTTAGAAGAATTGGGCATGGAACAAGACCTAAAGGCTGTCAACATTTTGCAAGTTCAATTAAAGCCCAAGTGAAGGCTACAATTCATATTTAATTAGTGAATTTTTGTTTAAGTTATGTAATTTCATTTTTGGGCTTAAGTAATCTTATTTTAAGGCCCAAATGTGTGTTTAGCCAACAAACTTGTAATTGGGTTGTTTTAACTTAAACATCTAATTAGTCCAGCCCAAAATTTTTAGAAAAACGTAGGATGCATTTTATATTATGCTTGCACCCACCAAATTAGGTTAGATTTGGTTGAATTTGAAAACTTTGTGAGAGTTTCTCTCCTTTGCTGTCTTAAGCAAAACTTGCGGAGATTTCAAGTAAGAACTTGTTATTTCCATCTTAATTTGATAGTATTGGTTCTTGATTCTTAATAATCATTGGGTCAATATTCCTATTGTTCATCCTTCTTTGGTGATCCTGGGTTTGATTTCCATATATTGTTGTCGGGTTTCACGACGGGTTCGTGAGGTTCACATCAACTTCCTAGGAACAAAGTATGGATTTGCATGAATCTCGACAATGGATGTACAACAGAGTGCTTCCTGGTCGAGTTGGGTTTACTGTAGAATTTATGAATGGTGTGGATGAGTTTCTTGCCCATGCTTGTCAATTGGAAATCTTTGTGAACAATGGAAAGATTAGATGTCCTTGTACGAAGTGTAAAAATAAGAAAATTGTCATTATTGATATGGTTAAGGAGCACCTGTATAGGAATGGATTTAAGGACGACTATTTTCATTGGACCTCTCACGGGGAAGAGTTGTCAGGAGCCCCTCAGTTGACGATGCCATCATTACATGACCAATTTGATGGTCATGGAGATTATGGGGAACATTTTAATCGGTTCGAGACGATGGTGTTAGATGCAGCAGGGCTAAACTTTCAACCTAATGTAGAAGAGTCACTGAATCCTGATGCTCGAGGTTTTTATGATATCATTTCTGCTGCACAAGCTCCTTTGTGGGATGGGTGTTCTAATCACTCTGAACTATCGGCAGCAATTAGATTGCTAAGCATCAAGGCTGACTACAACTTGCCAGAGCGGTGTGTTAATGAGATCTTGCAGTGGTCAAAAGAGATAATGCCGCAAGATAATCGAATGCCCAAAGATCTGTATAGGACCAAAAAATTGGTGTCAAAATTAGGGCTAGGTTATGAGAAAATTGATTGTTGTCCTAATGGGTGTATGATATATTACAAAGATGACTTGAATGAAACCCAATGCAAGTTTTGTGGGTGTGCTAGGTACAAGGTAAGAAGAGGCAGTCATGGACGATGCAAGAATATGGCAAATAAGCAGATGCGGTACTTACCATTGACGCCTAGACTTCAGAGATTATTCACTTCATCTACGACAGCTGCAGAAATGAGGTGGCATCATAATAATCGTCGAGATCCAGGTGTGTTATCTCACCCTTCCGATGGAGAGGCATGGAAGAAGTTTGATGTAACTTACCCTGACTTTGCATCAGATCCACGAAATGTAAGGCTTGGTCTCTATGCTGACGGCTTTACACCCTATGGACAATCTGGGAAAAACTACTCCTGTTGGCCTGTCATTGTCACGCCATATAATCTTCCGCCATGGATGTGCATGAAACAAGAGTATATGCTTTTGTCTTTGATTATCCCTGGCCCTAGAAATCCAAAAGGTAACATAGATGTTTACTTGCAACCTTTAATCGATGAACTAAAGCTGCTATGGGAGGAGGGTGTCCAGACATATAATAGTTCATTAAAATAGAACTTTCAAATGCGGGCAGCACTTATGTGGACTATTAATGACTTTCCAGCGTATGACATATTGTCAGGTTGGATGACTGCTGGTAAATTGTCATACCCTGTTTGTATGGAGGAGTCGAAGGTATTCATTCTCAAGAATGGTAAAAAGACATCTTTCTTTGACTGTCATCGCCAGTTCCTGCCTGAGGGTCATCAATATAAGAGAAATAAGACTTCCTTTTAAAAAAAAACAGAGTTGAGCACTTGCCACGACCTGAGAGATTAAATGGTACCCAGGTTTGGGAAAGAGTGTCTAATCTTCCTAAGGTTACTGAGCATGGATCTTTGCCCGACATAGATGGGTATTGTAGTACACACAATTGGACCAAACAGAGTATATTTTGGGAGTTACTTTACTGGGAAACTAATTTAATTCGACATAACTTAGATGTCATGCACATTGAGAAGAATGTATTGACAATGTATTTCACACTGTGATGGACACAAAGGGTGAAACAAAAGACAATGAAAAATCAAGGATGAACATCAAAGAGTATTGTCGACGTAGAGAGTTAGAATTAGTGGATCGCAATGGTAAACTTTTCAAACCCAAGGCACAATATGCGTTAAATGTAGATCAAAAGCGTGTTGTTTGTGAATGGGTAAAGAATCTAAAGCTCCCTGATGGCTATACTTCTAATTTAGCACGATGCCTAAAGGTGTTTATATAGTAGACAAAAAGTGTTTGAGTTATGTTCATGGAGGTCCACTTGTGTCTATCTAAGAGCTATACTTGTTGGTTTTCTTGCCTAACACTTTATGAGGGGTGAGCTCTAACTTTATGAAGGTGCCACTTGTTTTAATCAATTCATGCTTTTATGTATTAGTTCCAAGTGGATAAATCATATGATTATAATTCAAATGGTGGAGGGTTAATTAGGAGTTTACTAGATCTTTTGCTAAGATAGAGGAAAATTTAAAACAAAATTACAGAGAATTAAAAATTCCTAATGAACCTGGGCCTCCTCGCTGTGGCAAGTGCTTCCCTTCGCCACAACAAGTAGGTTGTACACTTGCTGTGGCGAGTGTTTTCATTCGCCACAACGAGTAAAGCATTTTTCCAATTCACCCTCTTGTTGATAAAAAGAAAAATAATTGAAAAGGTAAAAATAAAAAGGAAAATAGAAATTGTTTAATCCTACTGGGTTTGTAATACCCTGGAAAATTTCGAGGATTAAAGAATGATTTATTTAAAATTTCGAGGATTTAAGAATGGTTTATTCCGGGGCTAGGAATTAAAACCTTAAAAAGAATATAGGAAAAGTATGAAGGTTAAGGGAAACTGGAAAGGAACCGAGAAATTCTTCGAAATTTTAAGTAAAATAAATGATGAAAGAAAGAAGTGAAATATTTTTTTGGAATTAATTCAGGACCTACGAAATTAGAAACCTAAAATAAATAGGAGTGAGAACTAAATCAAAATATTATTAGTTATTATTTGTTTAATTATTAATTAATTTATTTTTATTATGATTGTTTTAAATATTTAAAAGGGGTTTTTTAGGAAAGTAGAAAGTGAAAGAAAAGTAAGTAGGAACTATTTTTGGTATTCAATTTGGGACATAAAAGAAAATAAAATTTAATTGGAAGGAGGAGGGATTAAGTTGGAGAAAATTTTTCAACCTTCTCTTTGGTATTATTATTATTATTAACAATTTATTTAATTAATTAACATTACTTTCAGATTTTTTTGTATATTAATTAGTAAATGAAAAGAAAGGAAAAGGAAATAAAAAGGAAAAGGAGAGAGGAAGAGGGCCACGAGGAAGCAGAGAAGAAAGAAAGAGAAGGAAAGGAGAGAGAGAGGGAGAAGAGAGAGAGAGAGAGCTAGGGCTTGGAGGTGGGAGGAAATCTGGCAAGAATCTCACCGGAATTCGGCGAGCCGAAGTTGGAGGAGGAGCCGGAGAGCATCCTCGTCATCTTTTTCGTCTCAGTCTCTCGAGTTAAGGTTGGTACAATGCTCGATTCTCTCCAAGTTCCCATTTTCTTCATTTTTCTTCATTTTTGGAATTGAGTTGAGAATCTGAGTTTGGGCGGATTCGTGGGTAGAATAATGTTTCTAAAGTGCTCTTGAACACTCATCGGGGTTAGGATTCGAGGCTAGATCGTTGGATTTGGCCGGATTCGAAGTTGGAAGAGTTTGGGGTTTATAAAACCCATTTTCCCAATTTCGAACAATCAACAATTTGGCGACGAATTGGAGTTGGATTTGAGTTGTAGGACTTCCTAAATATAGTATATATGTAGGAGAACAAGACCCGTGAAAAGTGGAATCGAACCCGGATCGGAAAATGGCCGAAAAGGGGGCCGAAACCAGCCACAGCACAACAAAAACGTTGCTGTGCTGTGAGCTGGCGCTGCAGCGCCCACTTCCTAGTTGGCCAAGGGCTACCAAGGCAGCACCTTGGCGCGGCAGCGCCAGATCCCTGCCTGGCTTGCCCCAAGCCCACTTTAAGAGCGAATTGAGACCTCTGAACCCCTCTCTTCAATCCTAAACACCCTAGAACACTCCTAAACATGTTTATGAGGATTAAATCACTCTAAGTACCTTCTTGTTTCCCAAGGATGGAAACTTGCGGAACAAATTAGGTCTAACTTTGTGAATTGCAACCTTATCCCTTCACAACTTTAGGAAACCTGAAGTGGGTTAAATTGGAGGTATATTGAGGTTTAGAAACTAGATTTCTTAGAACCCAAGTAGGATAAATTGGAGGTATATTGAGGTTTAGAAACTAGATTTCTTAGAACCCAAGTAGAAACACAAGTTGAATTAAAATGCTTAGACCTTCCTAGAATTAGGATTCCTTCCAACCAAGCTAGATAAGCTTCCTTAGATGTGAATACAAGTTAGATTGAGGTCTAGTACTCAAATCCAAGTATGTAAAACACTCAAGTAGAGTGTTATACGCGAGTAAGACAAGTGTCCGAGGAAGGATACACATAAGTCGGGATAGAGAAGTCCATTAAGACCAAGAGCTTGACTCTATGGCAACCATGGACTACACGTGAGAGTAATGGAGAGATAAATAACAAGTTAAGCTAAGTAATAACCTTAATGAAGTAAATGTTGTTCTTATAGGAACAACGGCACACGATTGAGTGCAACAGGAACTCCGAGGAGACTTAAGTTACAGGAGAGGATTGCATGGAATGTTGGCCAAGGTGAGGGTTCTTCCATCTTTGCTCCTAGGGTTGTATGCTTGTGTGGATTACATGAGTATGTACATTCTCTACTTGTCTGGTATGTATTAGCTAGAGGTATAGAATGTTAAAGGAATAAAGGAACTAGAAAATAGGTTGTGGAAAGTAGCTTAGATAGGAAGACATAGGAGTAGAGAGTAATTGTTTGCTATGATTGGTGTGTTACAAATCCAACTCATACACTCCGGAGGCATAATGAGTATTTTATTAAATCTTTTCCACGACGGTAGCAAGAGTCCTTGTACGGAAGGACTAAACTTTTATTTTGAAAACTCGTCACGACGTTGACTTAAATTATAATCATGCAAAGGGAGTTATTGGTGGGTTTCGGATTTGGTTATGCTAGCGCTGTGAGACATTGACTAGAACAACGTCAGATGGCACTTGAGACCTCAATTTTATAATCACCATGATGATGGTCATTGCCCTATCCTGGTAATAGGGCCAAAAAGGATTTATATTGCTATGACGATAGCTTGGACGGGTATATGAGTTACATCCTATTGAGGATACTTGTACATATTAATAAGGAGAGGAATTGTTGATTCTTCGGGAAAGATACAAAGAATCTTATTAATATGTGAGACCAAGATAAGGAGACACGGGAGGAACCTTTGGGTGAAATGTGAGCCTGATCTTGCAGAAGAGAAATCATCCTGTTGAGATGGTCCAGGGTGTATCAGTGGCCAGGCTTTGAGACGTCGTGCCGTGCCCGCCATTGTGGCCTGGTTGGGTAATGGACGAGTGGGCTCAAGCTATTGTACCGCAGTAAGGGGTCAGGATGTGCCACGTGGTGGCTATGCGTCAGTTGTTTGATAGAAAGAAGTTGAATGTGTTTGGTTAACAGAATTGTCACGAGGTGACCAGTACCCAAGTGAATGGGTTAAGTATGTTTTGCCACTTGGTGGCCAGCAACCCGAGTGCATGGGTTCTAAGTGGGAAAGCCACGTAGAGGCTAGTAGATACCCCAGAGTTGGGGAGATTAAGTAGATGTATGTTTAGCATATGTGTGTATGTGCAAATTGTCTGTGTTTGCATATAATTGCTGATTGTGCAGCGTAGTGGTAACGCACAGGATTACGTCACCACACGTCTTGTTTGATTCACACATGCTGAAACGTGAGAAGACCGGTAAGTAAAAGCCGCCACTATATGTTACATGTTTACTTGCTGAGTGATGACGTGGAATAAATTACTGCATGTTTACAGTTGTTAAATGCATGTGAGTGTTTGGGTGAAATTTCTGTTGTTGTGTGATCACCAAGAATGTATGCTAACAACAATAACTAGTTGTTTTTGCATGTGATTGTGTATGACTCCCAAACCCAGCGCTATGGTACCCACCTTGCGCCGGGGATGGGAGAGTCCTCACTGAGTCGTGTGGTTAAGACTCAAACCTTATTTTTACTACACAGACACAAGTTAAGTAAAGGTGGAAGAAGTCTCGATGGAACGAGGGTTGGGCAACACTTTCCAAGACCCACAACTTGTTCATGTGGGTGAATAAAGTGTAATTGTAATTTTATTTACTTTATTATTGTATCATAAAGTATAGGGTAGACGTACCTAATTAGATTGTATTACTAAATCTAGATCTGTCAGCTTCAAACACCTTAAAGATCAGGATTTATTTTACTGCGATACAGGGAAAATTTGTTTTCAAAATGTATATTTATACATATATCTGTTGCATGTGAATAGGATAGGCAGCATCTTCGGATGTGTAGCCAGTACACAGGTTATATATATTATGTGTGTTTTCCTATATCAATATCCTGAAGCGGCACTGGCCATGGATTTGCTTACCTAGGATAGGCCACAATTTCGGTGTAGCCATGGTATCATATTGCATGTGGATGTATTTTCAATAATAGATATTATGTCAACTAGGTAATAAGACTTACAGGTACAGGGATATTCCCTGTGTCTATGCCAGTCACGGTTCTCTAAACGGGGGTCGTGACATGGTTGGTCTTTTATCTTGTCTAGTACAAGAGAAGAGACAATTTGTCCTTATGCTGGATCAAAATTTTCTTGAAATACTTCGGAACACCGTTGATGTAATACCCGAGGGGTATTTTAAGGATTAGATCAATTGTGTATAGTAAGCTTGTCACGACCCCCTATCGGAAGTCCGTGACCGGCACGGGAGGTAGGATTTCTCCTATCCCGTAAGCCTCTAATTCCTGATTGACATTCTTATATATGCATAACTACCCATTTCTAATACAAACAATATATAGTATATATGATCATCCCTATCCGGTGACCTAAGTAGCAGGCAATCCACGGCTCGCTCAACGCCGCTTCAGTCTATACATATACACATAGTCAATCACACGTACATATAATATACATATTGATCACGCGCTTCATGGCGGGTGATCTATCCTATTCACATGCAGAATTCCTGTGTACAGTCAAGCATATATATTCAATCACACACCTGCATAAAATATACATATTGATCACACGCCTCAATGCGGGTGACCTATCCTATTCACATGCGGAAGCCGTATTTTCACACAATCAAGTATTCTGTCACACATATATATAAATTTACATATTGACCACACGCTCAGTGCGTGTGATCTATCCTATTCACATGCGGAAGTCACATTCATATATATATATATATACACATGATATTCATCATATCATAACCTATGATCCCAACAACCAGACCAATCTTTAATCTGTATGAAGCCGACAGTTCTAGAGTGTGACATATACATATATGTATATAGCAACTGTACAAAACAATGCTATACCAAAAGAATCATATACATATACATCCTGACAAAATACATATATCCATACTACCCACGCGAACAATGCGTGCGGCCTCTATGTCTGTCCGCCCCCCTGAGATGAAGTGGAAGCGCTCCCGATGCCTATACCACCTGTATCTATAACATTTAACATTGGGGTGAGTCAAACGGACTCAGTGAGAGGCTCTCCCATCCTTGGTGTAGTGGCGGGTACCACTGCAACTGGGGGAAGGGAGCCAATCACAGTCACATACGCATATAACAGGTTTTGAGTTTCCATATATTAAGTGGTCAGGCAATTAGCATATATCATATTCACAATAAAGAATCTAAAGCATGGTTTTACATACGTTTAAATTCATACATACGTCATATCATGATTTAGCATATAATTCCATGTGGTCATCCGTATTCAATTAACCGTAATCATAAACTGGCCCGAAGGCATATCTCCGTTAGGAGAGAATCTGGCCCGAAGGCAATATCTCACGTGAGCGATATAGGAACCTAGTTGATCATTCTAGGAACCCCTGGCCCCAAGGCTTTACTTGGAACAATAATCTGACCCCAAGACTTCACTTGGAGCATAGCCGGCGACTCATCTGACCTCGGTTTACCCAAGGCAATAGCCACAATGTGGTGTACTCATATACTTTGTATTTTTGTGAGTTTGACTCAAGACAAGAGACTCAATCTACCCGGACTATCCGTGAAAGACTCGGTTCCCGCGTTGTGCCATAAATGACCCCTATGGACCACTACTTGTTAATTTTACTTCTCCTTAGGCAATCTAGATTTTCAAGTGTTTTCTAGTTCGGACTCTTGGTTCAAAACAAGGTCACCTATGTTTATTTTCTTTAGAGGATTTACATACAAAACCACACTTTTCAAATAATAATCGATGAGGTTTGTTTCTAGTACCACAAGACCCTTACAATAAAATTGACTCGATCCTACCCCCGACATCATCTAGGTCCCGAGGACCTTTTTTCCATATAAGGCTCCTTGAGCCACCATTGCTTTTACAGTTTACATATACACATACAGCACGTTATCACATATATTACAGTTTAGGAACAACAATAGCATGTTATCTATTATAAAACACCTACAAGTAGGCAAGAAGGCAAACCATATATCCATATCCCCAGTCAACCCTATAGGACAAGGATAGGAAAGCCCCTCACCTGTTTGGCCCCTCCGATCGGCTCTCGGTGTGCCCGAAGGTCCACTCACCGTATGGTGCCCTATACAAGTATACTTGAGAGATTTAGTAACTTAAAATTTCAAACACTATTGTGTACATGCAACGCTAATGCTCATGTTCTCTCTAATTAATTTCATAGACTAGCTGTTGGCTTGGAAATACCCTCAACTAGTTTTAGGACACCTAGCATGCTTCTATTCGTGTCCAACCCTTTCTTAATCACGCTATTCGGAAACGTTGAATTTGGGAATGCAAGGTTACCCAATTCCACCTTTATGTGTCCATTGCGCAAGTCTTGAATTTATGGCTCAAGAGAATCATAAATCCTACTTGTCCAAGCTTTCCATTTATCAAACTAACCTTGAACACTTCACCTAACCATGAATACACATACCCGAATACGCGTAAAATTAGAGAATTATCTCTTTTTCCCCGGACGGGGTTCCGGGTGAGATGGGAATTACTCGGGTTTTAATCCCTCGTACATTCCAATAATTTTTAACAATTATATAATTATCATTCAACCTTTCAATGCACCCCAAATCATTCCACAACACCCTTAAACCTTAACAACCACATTTTCCTACACTTTTTCCGACCCGGATAAATTCCATCAATTTGGTTCCGGTTCCTAAGCTTCCAACTCATTTCCTAGCATGCAAATACTTCAATTTAGGACCCAGAATACTCAGATTGAATCAATTGGGGTCTTTCCAAAAATCCCTAAAATTGATAAAATTGGGGTTTGAGAGTTTCGGGACTTCTCACCTCGATTCAACCGGTTAGAAGGACGATATGGAGTAGAGGAGACTCCCAGCTACCTTCCTCGGTGAAGAGACGGCATTTTCCGACGAGAAAGCCCTCTACCTTTGCTTTCTCTCTCTAACCCGAGCTCTCTCTCTCTCTAGCACAACGCAGGCGTTTTCCGACGAACGACGACTCCAGCTCTCTTCCTCGCACGTCCGGCCACCTCCACACGAGCTCCCTTCCTCCCTTAGCTCCTCCGTGCACGGCGTGGTCGCTCTTCCCCTTTCTCGCGTTTCACCGTCTTCCCTCTTCCCTCTCTCTCGCGTCTCACGTCTCTGCTTCTTTTCTCATCTGCTTTCTTTTTCTTTTTTTTACACACACACACACACACACATATATATATATATCACTTAAAAAAACAAAAAAAGAAATCTGATTTAATAAAAAAAATATATAAGTATTAGGATTTTACACAAATTTATATTTACCACATAATAAGTGACAAGCTAGTGTGTATTTTTATCTCACTTTCCACTTTTAATTTAATTAATGGTGCTAATTAGAATAGTGTCGGGTATCACAAAGCCTTAGCACGGTCATCATTTGGAGTTGGAATGTAAGGACAAAATAAATAAATGAATAATAGAAATAAATAATAATTTTGTGTATACATATAGATAAATTAAATTAAATAGGAATTGATGGGATAATATGAAATTGATAAAATTGTGAAATTGAAGTTAAGCATTTTAGCTAAAGAAAATAAAAATAAATTTTTTAGAGTGAAATAAAATTTTTGGGATATAATTAAGATTTTAATAGTTTTAGAGTTGAGAATTTAAGAAATTAAAATAAATATGAAAATTAGGTAGAAAAATTATAATTTTGTTTAAAAGTGGTCATATGAATTATTCAAAGCTTATAGTTTAAATTTGAGAATTTTTCGAAAATAAAAATTATACTTGGTAGGAAATTTTCATCTGCAAGACACTTAATGACATATATTTTTAATAGGCTTATGATTAGCCAAAAATTTCAAAATTTTCCTATTCTTACCTACAAATAAATATAGTTAAGAGAACCCAATCAAAACTCTATTTCACCCTACCCCAAAAGTTGTCAATTGCCCGAAATTACCCTTAAATCTCCTACCCAATTTATGAAACACTTTTATTTCACTTCCAACACTTCCAAGAGCACGCACCAAGCCATTTCCTCTCTTCTCTTCATCTTCTTCTCTTTACTTCTCCTTTCTTATGTGCTAGGGCAAGGAAGAAAGCGATGAATCCTCCACTTCTCCCTCATTTTCTTGCTTCCTCCCACCAAGTCAAGACTCCTACAAGCCTCCACCACCATTGTTGAGCCTCAAGGAGCTCCAAAGATCATGCCTCCACCTCTTAAATCATGATTTTCTTGTTGGAATGAGTTGCTAATGGATAGTATATCAACCTATGACTCTTTTGGAACATAGAAAACACCTTAATAAGGATTTATTTGGAGGATTTCAACCTAGGGTTCATGTTGGACGAATTTTTGTGAAAATTTTTGGAATTTTTGATTTCTTTGAAATTGTTGATATGTATGAACTCTAAATGATATGTTTATGCATTTTAGATGATTTGGAAGAATGCCCAATGATTGTGATGCTGATTTATGAGTTTTGTAGAAATGAGTAAAATTTCTATTTTTGGCAAAAACTCTCCATTGATGGAGCTAGATGGTGTGCAAACTTTTGAATATGATTTCTTAAAGTAAAATTTATTTTGAACTAAAACCAACTCCCAAATGATGACCATAGCTTAGGTAGTGGAATTTAGGCATTTATATGTGTAGAAGTGGAAAATTGGTTAATATGGAGTTTATTTAAAATTAGCTACACACATGTGTAGATAAGTAGTTTAATTGGTGTGGTTCTATTTGTTAGGACTCAAGTACTTCCTTGGAGACAAGAGTGCTCAAGGGTTACTAAGTAAAGTGGCCAAGGTGAGGGACCCTTCCATCCTAGCCCCAAGGGTTGTATGATAACCTTGATTTGTGGGCTTGTTTATACGTGAATGTTTGTAAATATTTTATTTGATGCTTCCTAGTAATACTCTGTCATTATATTGACGGTTGTTGGAATTTTGTACAATGAATTGTTTGTGATTTGCTAAGGTGGAAATATGGTGGATCAAGTACATATGGGTGACGATGAAGAATTTCGCACACATATGTGCTTGACCCCAGAATTATGGTAATAACATGTATGGTACCAAGGGTAAGGGCTTTCCGTCGGGTCAGGTTCGGAAAGTGCCTTCATGTTGGCATTTCGTCGGGTAAGGTTTGAAATTGCCTTCACGTATATATATATACACTTGTGGATACTTTGTTGAGCCGGTCCGGAGTATTCCACCATTACTAGTTGGTTAATCCGTTGAGTTGGTCCGGATTGAACCAAGTGGGCTTCCCGAGATGATGGACCGGAAAGTGCCGATGTAAATGGACACCTCGGCGGGTTGGTGCCCGGGTGCGCCACCGAACACAACATTCCATGGAGACGGTCCCGAAATGGGTCGTGTGCCTATGCGTATTGATGTAAGATACCGAGCGTATTGGTACTCAATATTAGTGTAAACCCTCAATGTCCTTGGTATGCACTATGACTAGATTTCCTTTTCTTCGAACATGCCATAACGATGGCCGGTATCCTCACGTGACGTCAAGACAAAGCTATTTTCTTAAAAAGGTCATGACATCGATTGTTGTCTTGACGTGGCGTGGAGTAAACCTTGTTTTTAAATTACTATATTTCAAATCCAATCGACCATGACGATGGGTTAAGTCTTATAGTGCATCGGGATAGATAGGGAGGACCGACGCGTCACGGCGGCAACAAGGTAAGCAAATGTACGTAAGTTTGGCGGGTGAACCGCACTTGGATTTTAATCTATGTTCGGTGTTTCTCGATACACGCATGTCAAAATGAATAATTAATGTATGTTGTGGTACGGTTAAAGTAGAGTTTGTACATGTTCTATTGCTTGAGAAAAATTATATAATTATCAAAGATGAACTGAAGTGTATGCCTATGTGAATGTGGTTTCTTCCCTTCCCGGTCGTAGTGGTACCCGCTACTACGTATAGGATGGGAGAGTCACTCACTGAGTCGTTGACTCACCCTCTAGCGGTTTACTTTTTCAGATACAGGTACCGGTCAGACTTCCACGTCGGCTCAGTGAAGGCGACGTTTTGCTAGCACTCACATTCTATCTCCGTGGGTGGCTTTGATTTTATTTTGGATATTGTAATGAATTGATGACACTTTGTGGTTATTATACTCTAGACTTGTGAGCTCCACATACTTAAAGACATGATTATTTTGGGGAACTTATTATTATTATGTATACGAATTTGCATGTGAATAGGATATGTCACACACCGGAGTGTGTGACAACGTATATGACGGATATATATTATGTGTGTTTGAATATGCATATAAACTGAAGCAGCACTTGGCTGTGGATTGCAGGTGTAAGATAGACCACACAGGAGATGTGAGCCATATATATTGATAATGTGTGTACGCGAATGAGAATGATAGTTAAATGAAATAGGTGTTAAGGGTAACAGACTCAGGGTTAGGCCCTTTGTCTGTGCTGGTCACGTGCCTGCGGGTGGCGGTCGTGACAATTGAAGCGGTTATCTGGCTTGTACATAGGGTAGTTCCAAAGTACCCTTGTTATTTCTTCCCTTTTCTCATAAGTATCATAGATTTTATGAGAATTGTTATGGCAAGTTTCCATACTGAGGAGGCCCATTGATTTCACGCACTTGATGCAGTAATCATTGGTAGAGAGAAAATAAAAAATGAGAAATTAAAATCAAATACTTACTTGATTGGTGATACTTAACCAACCTTAGGATCAATTGATGGTTCCTCGGCAATGGCGCCAATTTGATCGGTCACGAAATTCGAATCACTCCAAATCGAGGTTCCAACCGATCATCACGGTTGTGATAAAATAAAAACCTCAGGTAGCACAAGGTGTAACCCAACGGTCGACTCTCTCATGGAATCTTCGCCTTGTTCCTACAATTGGTTAGTATTCAAAGCAAGCAAGTATTCGTAGAATGAATTAGGATACGATAGGTATATAGAATGAAATAGGTTGTAATGACCCTCATTTTAAGGTGGTCAAAAGTTTAAAAAATAAATAAATACATAAATTTAGAATACCTTTATTAGATAGAAACATCAAGGTTATGTATAAAAATAATAAAAATAAAATAATAATAACAATAATAAATAATATATTCTCATAAGTAAAAATTATACCTTGCTAGGTATTCAACAATTTAGTTTGATCAATGCATTTTCTAAAATAGCAATTTATAATTTTTTTAAAGAGAGAGAGAGAGAGAGAGAGAGTAAAGGACTTAACTGAAGGGATATTTTTCTTCCTAGGCCAGAAATATAATTTTGTGTGGACCTAATTGAAGAGATATAATTCTTTTGTTGGGGCAAAATTATAACGACCCATCGCCAGCCACCCCAACGTCTACGCTCCCGCCACCACCGGCAACTCTCTCCTCAACGATTTTTGTTTCTCTCATCGTGATTCAGCCCCAATAATGGTGGTGGGGTGAGTTCAATCTCCATTGTTGGTGATCTTAAAGCTTTTCTTTCCTCTTAATCTGACATTGTTAGTCATTATTCTTCACATTTATTCTTTTTGCTTTATTTTCTTAATAGTCAATTGGATTAGGGTTTCAATTTGGGGATTTTTATATGATGATTTTCAAACTCAAATTGAAGGCTTTATGCTATAGAATTTAATATTTTTAAACCTCAGAAAGTTAATTCCAAATTTTAAACACAAGTTTGTTGTTTATGGAAATGCTTTAAAGTTTAAGTTAGTAATAAATAAAATGGAAATTATAAGTTCAACTTGAAATCTTAGAATCATTCCTTAGCCTAAGAATTGAAAGTGAAGATGAGAATGTGGGTTAAGTTATAATCATGATATTGGAATTAATGGGTGTCTTTAGTTAAGTTGGGAATATGTTAGGTTACTTGAAATGATAATAGTGAAAATTTCTAGAGCCACATAAGTTATGGTGAATTAAATTCTAATATGAGAAATTAGACGTTGAAAGTGAGCATTTTTATACTAATAGGTCGTGATCACATATGGGAGTCATAGATGAGGTGGTGAAACTTCAGCTTTAGCTCGATGTCACTGTGAGTGGATGATACCTACTATACATTCTTCTTACCTACCTTGTGTTTTCTTGATAATTTTAGCCTATTAGTCTAGTATGGGGAACAAACAAAACTTATAAAAATATCCTCACTCATTTGATCTTCAATTTATGAACACTCTATACTTCATTGATAATTGTCCCTCATTACCAATTTTCCTTCATAAGCATTATTTACAAGGTGATGGACATATCATAAGTTAACCGTATTTGATTTATTAATGAGGTATTATCTTTTATGTAATTTGGTTATTATATTGTGTTATTAAAACTTGTCCTCACCTTGATATGAGATAAATTAATTGAAGTTTCATTGAAAGGTTCTTTTGTTGATAAATACTCGTTCAGTAATAGCAATATGATCCATTATGTTGAAATCAACTGTATCTGATTCTGTTTCAATTCGAGGATTTGCATTTTCTTTAGATTTGGCGGAATAATTTGAAAATGTCAAGTGATATAGTAATTTTAAACTAATATTTATTTAAAGTACTTTTTTTGGGAACCCATCTTATATGGAACCCTGCAGCTAACGCAGTATCGTTAGCCCTCGGTACACGTTGGAACCCCAGCTAGCAGGGTTGTTGCTAGCCCCGTGTGTCGGCCAACACACATGGATTGGATTTGTATTCGTGAGCCTTATTGCTCATGTCTGTATTCGTGAACTTTGTTGCTCATGTCTGTTCTGATTGGTTCTGTGGATTTGGTTTCCCTATCTGATTTTGACATGACTCTGATAAGATTTCGAAAAAAAAACACTTTGATTTGGAAATTCTATTTCTTTTAGTTTCGAAAGTTATATATTATTATTATTATCATCATTATTATTATATTTCTATTAGAAAATACAATCGTGAAATGCTTCGCGAAAAACTCATGCGTGCAGGTGTAGGTTTGTTCCCTTCATGATATGGTAAGTATTGTCTGCTCACTGAGTTGCAAAACTCATCCCTCTCCTTTTATTTTTCAGCTACAGGTGTAATTTTGATACATCTCCCTCAGTGTAGTTCGGGCATCTGTGTTCTTGGTGAGCCTGCTTTTGTCCGTGGGCTGTAACGTATTTTGATTCAATTTTTGTAAATATTTTGCCTCTAGATATAGCTCCATTGATCACAGGCAGGGTCTTTATTCTTCATTCGTTATATTATAGATAATTGTATAACGATTTTGGATTGGTTGAGAGCAGAGCTCTCTAATAAATTATTTGTCTAGATTGTGGCCTGTTTCACAGATTGGAAATGTTCAGATTTTAGGGAAGACTCTATTGGACTAATTTATAAAATTCCATTGTGTTTTAAATTTCAATTTAGAAAGCATATGCAGTTTGATTGGTGTGAATGGCTTACCGGACAATAGGCTTTTCTCTTGGGTCCAGTGCCGGTCATTCCTCCTTTACATTTTGGGGGTGTGACACAGGTCCCCAAGAAGAATAGAACCAGGCAATAATGGCCAATCTTAAGATTATTCAGGTTTAATTAATTTATTCTGAAATTCATCCTATTCATGATAGTTATGCATTACGAAAGCCTATCTAATGATAATGTTATCCCGGAACGGTAACATCAATAACATGTGTAGCTACAGAATATTTTTCCTAGGAACACATGGCATTGGGCTTCCAGAAGCGACGGACTAGCTTGCACCAGTGATACGTGGCACCACTCATCTATCCCATACGTGGCCGGTACCCACGTTTCTCCTCCTGGGCTCTCGCTCAAGGGACGTGGAAAGCCTCCAAGCATCGTGGGACGACCCACGTCCAGCAAGAACGTGGGTCGACCATGTCTTCCCCCACACTTGGTATAAAAGGCCCCCACCCGAGGGACTCAAGGACATCAGAACAAGAGACGAGTAACACAGACTCTGATCATACAGAAGCTAGACCCAGCTTTCCCTATGACATACACCTCCTAGTTAACTCAAGGGCTTAACCCACGGCACCTCCAAGTTCCACCGTTATCAGATGTATCTCCATCCCGGAGACCTCCCTCAACAGACCTCCCGACAGCTCCGAGAGACCTTTGCTTTCTGACAATCTAAGGCAACCTCCTACGAGTGGTTCGCCCACCCGGAGTACCTTACACACGTCTTAGCCGCACACGGCCCCATACAGGTAATTACCTTGCCCAACGGCTCCTATAGACGTCACCATGACGAACTACGTGGACTTTGATCCCTTCACAAGGGTACGTAGGCACCTAGGTCCCCACCTAAGGACAAGTCCCCAAGGTTACGACCCCTTGCGATCCTTATTTACACATTAAAATTGTATGAACCAAAAATGATAGTTATAACATTTATCAAGAGATTTTATGATATACTTAATGATCAACTGCCTAACCAGGAACAATGAATTCAAACAAATATTATCGCAATTAGAATATGCATACGATTAAGAACCCAATAAATAAATATGTATCCAAATTCCAAGAATTAGAAATCCCAAGTGCTCTATCACATAATCAACTATTACTGACTCGACATAAAGGATCTAGTAAACTAAGTAGATGCCCATTCATGGAAGAATATAATAAACTAATGACATATGATCACAGAGCAAAACACGATCTATAAATTGAAAAGGATGAAATACAAAAGACGAATGAATCAACAAACCCTAATGAAGAGCCATCAACTCATGCCTACACTAGTTCTTCTTGGAAACCCAAGAAGAACTTAGCCGCTCATACTTTCTCTTGAAACTATTCTAATCTCTAAGGTGAACCGTGAATGAATTCCAACTTGAAGAAACGTCTATTTATAGTGCTTTGGGAGTCCCAATTTGATTCAGATTGGTATGTAGATAAGAGATAATTGACATGTGGTTTGTGATTGTCGCTCAATTACTCCGAATTTCTTTGAAGTTGAGGTTCCAAACGGTCATCACGGTTGTGATCAAATAAAACCTCAGAGTAGCACAGGGCCAACCCAAGGTCAAATCTCTCACAGAATCTTCGTGTTAATCCTACAATTGTTTAGTATCTAAAGCTAGCAGGTATTTGCAGATTGAGTAGGGAGTTAATGGTCTAAGAGGTTAAGAATAATATGAAGCATGATCCCAAGAAAAATAGAACTCAACAATCATAGCCAATCAAAAAATATTTAGGTATAATTAACTCATTCAAAATTTATCCTATTCATAAAAGTCATGTATTAGGAAAGCCTATCTAAATATTCATGTTATCCCTAACCAGGAACATCAATAACATGCATCAAGAGATTTTATGATATTATTAAACAAGCAATCGCCCGACCAGGTCAATCAATTTAATATAATATTATCGCAATAAGATATACAAACAATCAAGAACCCGAAGAATAGAATTGTATTGAATTCAGGAAGCTAGAAAACCTAAGTACCCTTTCGTATAAATCAAGTATTTACTAATTCGTTATGAGGAATCTAGCATATTTGTACACGTTCGTTCGTGGTTGAATGTAGCAAGATAATGACATACGAAACGTAGCAAATATAATTGTAAACTCGGAAAGGATAAGCACAAAAGCATAATGAAATTAATAAACCCCTATGACGAGCTATCGACTCTTGCCTATGCTAGTTCTTCTTGGAAACCCAAGAAGAACTTAGCCGCTCATATTCTCTCTACCCTAGTCTATACTAATATGTGAGAATCACTGAATGCCTTTCCAACCTTTTGAGACGCCTTTTATATTACTCCGGGACCTTCAATTTGAATAGGAACTATTAATTGGTATGAAATTTAATATTTGAATCTAAACCAATTTAAAAGCATCCCCATCTCCTTTGATGACTGGGATCCTCATTAAATTCTCTCATAAGGTTGCTGCCACGTCATTAGCCCTTGCCATCCTCCATACTCGCTGTGGCCAATGATTTGAGTCACCACAGTGAGCTTCTTGGCCACTCGCTGTGGCGAGGTCTTCTACTTGTTGTGGTGAGCTGGTTGTTTGCTGCAACGAGTACTTTGTTCCTTTCTTGATTTGCCTCATTTCTAGGCATTGCTATGAGTTCTTGCTTTGGATCCGGTTCCTATACTTGGAGTATATCTTCGCATTGATCCTTGTTAAGCTTGTAGCACTCAACAAACATCAAACACACTTATCCAATATTTCATGGGTTTTACGGATAATCAAGAATATCAATAAATAGTGCATTTTATGGGTATTTTACCATATTTTTGGCTCTACTCCTTATGTCAAAATGTTCAACATTTTTGGTGCAAAATCATATGTTTTTATCTATAATTTATGCTATTTAGAATACTAAAGTTAGGTTGATTTTGGGTGCGATCAGTTTGTCTTTTGAATTCAAACCAATTTGAATGCATCTCCAACTCCTTGTATGGCTATACCCTATTGTATATTCGTTCATTTAAGTTGTTGTCCACATCATCTGCCACATGTGCTGCACTACTCGCTGCAACGAGTGAATTGGCTCGCCACAGCGAGTTGATGGTTAGTCGTTGTGGCGAGTAAAACTTGCTTGCCATGTGGAGTGATCTTCTACTTGCTGTGGTGAGTGAAATTGCTTGCCGTGGCGAATGCTCCGTTCTTCTCTTGACTTGATCTCTTTCCAGGGGCTTGCTACGAGTTCTTTCTTGGGTTCCGGTTCTTTTACTTAGAGTATATCTTCCCATTGATCCCTGTTAAGCCTGCAGTACTCAACAAACATCAAGCGCACCTATCCAATATTCCATGGGTTTTGCGGATATTCAAGAATATCAATAAATAGTCCATTTTATGGGCATTTTATCACATTTTTGGCTCTACTCCTTATGTCAAAATATTCAACATGCAAAATCACATGTTTTTATCTATAATTTGTGTTATTTAACACCTTAAAGTTAGATTGATTTTAGGTGCGATCAGCCTTTCACTAGTAGGAAGTATATTGTAATACCCGGGAAATTTTTCGAAGTTCAAAATAAAAAAAAAGGGAAAGAAAGGAAGTAGAAAGTAATTTTAGGATTTCGTTCAGGACCTAAGAATTTGAAAACCTGAATTAAATAGGGAAAAGGGATAAAATTGGAATTTATTTTTCAGCCTTACTTATTTAATATTATTATTTTTATATATTAGAAAATAAAAGAAAATAAAAAATTAAATTGGAAAGAGGAGGGATTAAATTGGGGATATTTTTCAAATCCTTCTTTAATATAATAATAATAATAATTATTATTTAGTTAATGTATTATTTAATTACTTTTATTATATATATATATAGAGTAAAACACTGTTTTGGTCCTCCACAGATCCCTTCATTGTCAATTTGGTCCCCCACAGATCAAACTGTTAGCAATGTGGTCCTTCCGTCAATTAACTTGATGACATGTCAATTTTTTTTTGGCCTGATGACATGTCAGTTAAGTTGGGATGACTCAGCAATTTTTTTATCGACTAGGCATTATTTTAAAAAAATTTTAAATAAAAAAAGTAAAAAAGAAAAAAACCTTTCACCTACCTCATTTTTTAACGCAGAAGAAGCAGCCCTAGTGAACACAACATTCTCCAACTCCATTGAAGACGAAAAAATCTGATCGAGAAGAAGAAGCATCGGTTCGTGATAGCAACTCGCGTGCGTGATGGTGAGAGTATCGCATTCCATTCCGTTCCGTTCACGGTGAGAGTATTTTGTTATGTGATTCTTGTTTCTCTTTTTCTTCATCCATTATTCAATCCCTTGCCTCTCTTCTTCTTCATCCTTCATAATTGTGTTTCACTGCTTGTTCTTATTCTTTATCCTTCATGTTTGTTCTTGCTAAATTTAACAATGAAAATTTAATGGACTGCGTTTTCTTAAAAGTGCCGGTCAAGTTGTGCATTCTTTATCCTTCATGCTTGTTCTTGCGTGACATGGTAGGAATTGGCTAGTGCAGACTTTGTTTTCTAGTTTATGTATTTACTGTGTTTCTTTTATTGGTGAAGTCCCTAATATTTTAAATCTGTTATGGTTTCCTTATACTGACTTTTTGTGTTTTGGTTTTGCGTTTTGCTATTACCTATTTCGGTTTTAAATCTGTTATAGTGAGTTCTGGTTTTGCGTTTTGCTATTTCCTATTTCGGTGAGTTTTGGTTCATGCTATTTCTACTGTGTTCTATTGTTGCGTTTTGTTATTTTTACTGGTTCATTTTTGGGCTTTGCTATTTCAGTGAGTTATGTTTTAGCGTTTTGCTATTTCATTGTCATCACTACCTTGCGTTTTGCTATTTCAGTGATGCTAACGTAGGTATGAATTTTCAGGGGCACTAATGATGACTCAAAATATGATCCTGTAGAGATACCTGAATCCATTACTAGCCCTCTGCATTTCCAACCACATGATAGAATTGTGTGGAAGGAGAGATGTGATGATGAAGTTCAGGATGACTTGTGCACAACATCCTCTGTCACTGGAGTTACTTCACAGGAGGATAAGAAAACTGAGAATGGTGATCACTACTCTTGTAACCTTAATGGTGTAAGCAATGGGTGTAGCCAAGGATATGTTACAGAGCCTTGTGATGCCAAAGCTTGGGATTCTGGTTTTGTATCTTGCTCAAAAAATCAAATCGACTTCTTACCTACATGCAACATGATTGAAGAGGTTTATGGAGATGGGCTAAGGCATGAAATGAGGAGAGCTTGAGCTAGTATTTTGCTAGCTTGGATTCATTAATTGTAATTTTGGGAATAATAATATCTGTCTGAGGCTTTTTCTTTTAACTTTCTTTTTGTTTTATTGTCGACTCAATCTCAATTGGCCAAAGTATGAGAGTGAGTTTGACTTTCCTTTTGTATATTGACTTGAAATTGGAAATGTAACCTTTTATTGTATAAATAGTATTTGGAAGATAAGTTGGTTATGAAGTTGGGTTTCAATAATTCTTCTTTCAGGTCCCCTTTTAGGAATGTAGAATTCCTTATAATTTCTTAATTTTGCTGGTAGTACTGTAGTAGTGTACACTGTAAGGTGGGAAGGGGAAACAAAGATAGTTGGTAGAAATCAAACCATCATGGATGTAATATTGTATTATTAAATACTTAATAATACTTCTTACAGACAGTTTGCTTTCATATTTTGTTAATGAACCAATTGATCATTCTTTCTTTCCTTACTTATCCTCTCTGAAATAGTAAAAGAGTGAATTGATATATGATGAACAATCTTATTTGAGTCATTTATTTATCTTCAACAATACTTGTCTTGGTTTTCAGGTCATCCCATTTCTTGGCCTTCTTCACCTTTCCTCTGAATAGTATATTACTTGGTTTTGTTCTTGTTTAAATTCTCTATTATATTAATTTTGGAATAATAACGTGAGTGATTATTATGAGGCTTTGAATCAGACTAGAATTAGGCCAGACAATTTCAAAGGCATTACCTGAATATTAACTCCGCAAGTTATATTTTATCTTCCACGGTGTCTAATTTTGATTATTTTTTTCTTCCATCTGGATAAAATTTACTTTAGCCTTAAAAAATGATTGACTGAAACTTATTAGCGTGGTTATTATTTATTATTAAAATCAAGAGAGTTTTGTAAGAGGAAAAAAAAAATTCTATCAAGGACAGCAAATACTACTTTTAGCCAAACTAGTAATTTTCTTCTCATGTATGGTAAGAAAGCACCAAAAGCACGCTACTACAAGGACAGCAAATTGCTTCCAGCAATTATATATCTACCTTACAAAACATTGCACCAAAAGCACCAACCACACTTTTCTTTTCTTAGCACTTTGAAAATAAGAGTTACAGTATTGAATAAATAATTCAGGATTCTTACTTACCCATTTTGCAACTGTCATTTTACAACAACATAAACAAGTGACGGAAATAGCAGAAAATTAAAGGCCATTACAAAACACTTGGCCTACAAACTAGAAAATTATGGCAGTCTAGTAGCAAATGCCTATTACAAAACACTAAGCCATACAAAAATAACTTGGCCTTCCAAAATATCATTAAACACACATTAGTTCCATTAATTTGCAATTGATTCTTGGGTCTCCACTATATGAAATGGCAGCATTACACTTGATCTCTCTTGGGTCTCCAAACCCGATTCATTTGTTGGTTCTAAGCCACCATGCGTCTGAGCAAAGATGAAAAAAAATTAAACATGGCAAATTGAATAGAACATAGCATATTAAATAAAATACTAGTAAATGAAATAAATTAAAATTAGCATATTACATGGCAACTCCTCTTATTGTGGCCAGTGCCACCACAATTCCTACATGTTGGAATAAGCCTCTTCTTTAGTTTGATAGTCTTTTCCTTCTCAGAAGCATCCTTCTTCCTCTGTGTCTTGGGTCTGCCTCTCTTTTTCTTTATTGGAGGGGGTTGTATTTCTTCACTAGTATTATGTTGCCAAAGGTTTTGGCCATTAACAGGTTGGATATAAGATTCATATATCTTTTCATATGTTTCCTTTGTCAAGCTAGAATGCACATAGTCCTCGGGTTTTAGGTTTCTCCACCCAAGTGCAGCTATTGCATGTGCACAAGGAATTCCACAAAGGTCCCAAACCCTACAAGAACAAGTCCTTTCACCCAGGTCAACAATATATTTGTCTGGCCTGTAGCAAACTTAAAAATTTTCACCCTTTGCATCCCCAACCCACTGAGGAACCCAAAATCTACTGTTCCGCTTATGATCCTCTAATTTATCTCTAACACCTGGACAAAGAGGTCCTATAAACCTTTGCAAGCGATTCCTTTGACTAATCATCTTTTTCATAATATATAGTCTAATTTCCTCCATCATTGTAATTATTGGCTTACCCCTTGCCTACACGATCTTACTGTTGAATTGCTCACACATATTATTAGTGTATACTTGACTCTTGCTATATGTGTCAAATACAGCCCTAGTCCACTGCTTGGGTGGAATTCTTGATAGAAACTCCCAAGCCTTCTTGTTAAACTCCTTTAACTTGTTCATGTTGCATGTGAATTCTTGCATTATGGTCGACCTTGCACAACTCCACAAATAATCTTTTAGCGCTAAACCCTTGAAACTTTTTGCATAGTTGCTGTAAATGTGATACACACATAGCCTATGCTCCCTATTAGGTAACATCTCAACTATAGCAAGCACCAATCCCTACATATAGAGAATTGAATCAATAGTGTCAAATAGTGCATGAATTATATTAAAAGTAAAGCATATTAGAATCCTAAATATGGTATAAAAATAATACCTTTTGCCGATCAGTTATGAAACTCCATCCATGACCATTTGGACCATCTCCTATGTCGTCCAACAATCTTTGCAAAAACCATGACCATGTGTCCTTGCTCTCAGTCTCAACAATTGCCATAGCAATTGGATAAAATCCATTATCTCCATCTTGAGCTACTGCAGACAACAATTGTCCTCCATAACAACCTTTGAGGAAGCATCCATCTAGCCCAATCATAGGCCTACAACCAGCTAAGAATCCAGTCTTACATGCAGAAAGACACATATACAACCTGTTGAAAGTCGGAGGCAAAGTTGGAGATATTCTATGAACTCCTATTTGACATGTAGATCAAGGGTTGCTTCGTAATATCTCCCAAGCATAATCTCGAAGCCTTTTGTATTGCTCTTTTTCACTACCCTCCATAATTATCTTAGCTCTTCTCCATGCTCTATAAGCTTTGGCCGGTGTCACAATCAAGGAAAAAGTTTCTTGGATGTAGGTGATAATATCATTGCCATCAGGTTTTGAATTACTCCTTAGAAATGGTAGTAACTTCACCGCAAGCCACTTGGAGCTGGCTTGTTGAGTTGTCATTGTCGTGCTACATGTATGCTCATGGTTGAAAGTCTTCACTTGGAAAGTTTGAGTGTCATTCGCCCAAGAACACATGATCATCCATGGACAAGGTTTCTCACATTTGGCTCTACATCTTTTGGCATCATTTTTCACAAACTTCACCTGCACTCCCTTATTGACTGTGTAGTCCCTAACAGCTTGCTTAAATACAACCAAATTTTTAAATTCCATCCCCAACTCAAAAGATACATTACCATACTGAACACGTTCATTGAATTGAGGCCATTTAATCCTTTTTTTCTTCTTTTTCCCTTCATTTTCTTCATCTTCAGATTCTATGGAACTATGAATCTCTTCGGAATGGTACTTGTCGTCTCCTTCATATTGCAGAATGGCACTATTGTCTTCGTTTACACCTTGCTCTAGTATTGGATCTATGTACCTGCCATTAAAGAAAAACATACTAGTTTGTCTCAGAAGTCAATTGTACACTTACAAATTCATTTTAATTTTTAAAGAAAAACATACTAGTTTGTCTCACAAGTCAATTGTACACTTACAAATTAGTTTTAATTTTTTTTAAATGCATACCTATAACACAGATCATTGTCTTCTTCATCAGATGAATCACTATTGCTTTCTCCATATTCATCATCCCCCTCTGAGCCACTTGAATGCTCTTCACTTCCACCTTCCTCATTTGGTTGTAGAGACTGTATTTCAATCTCAGACAACACATTTTCTTGACCAGCCTCTGACATCCTGCCATTATATGGAAATCACTTTAGGGGAACACTACTTTTTTTTGGAGATCACTTTAGGGGACCAACGCTTTTCACAAACACCAAAAGCGCTAGTTCTCGGGTGTGCCAAAAGCTGCTGGGCAGCAGCTTGGCGCTATAGCGCCAGAATGGGCGCTACAGTGCCCGGCCTCTGCCCAGCATGCCCAAAATTCATTTTTTTAGCCAATCCGGGGTGTCCGAACCTCCTATTTTCAATCCTAAACTTCTTAGAACACCACCAACCATGTTTTTAAGGATCAAAATAATTTCAATTGTCTTCTTGCCCCTCAAGAATAGAAACTTACGGAGTAAACTAAGTCCAACTTCTTGAATTTCTAAATTCCTTATACAGTGTCATTAGGTAACCTTAAGTGGGATAGCTTAGAAGCATATCGAGGTTTAGCAACTCAAATCCAAGGCTCCAAAATCAATTCAAGGTGGGCATAATTATACAAAACCAAGTGCGAGGCGCTTGGGACTCTCATAGGGAAGAGGGAAGACGGATAAGACCAAGGACTCGGTTATTGGCGACGTCTAGGTGCATTTTTAGGCACGAGCATGTCATATGCATATGAATTGCATATAGTTTGAGATGTTAACCACGTGAATGTATTCGTTAGGAAACCACGACTCATCCGGAGCGTGAGTCACTCTAGGACAAGCACTCGGGAGCCGTCCAGGTGAGGGGTTTCTCATCCTTGCCCTACAGGGTTGATTGAGGATGTGGATATATGGTTTGCCTACTTGCCTGTTTGTAAGAATTGTTTAGTGGTTAACATGCTATTGTTGTTCCTAAACTATTATCCATGAAAGTATTTGTATATGTGTGTTTGACTATAGGTAAAGAGGTACTGAAGGGTATCCATGTGATGACATGTGGTACGCCGAATAGTACAAGCAAAGGGGTAAGTTGTTGATTGAGTCCAAGGTTTAGTTCACCCTATTAATTAGAAACTCATTAAAGAAATCATATAGAAGCTGTTAATAAACATCGACGTTTTACGGTAATTGAACTTAGGAAAGGCCTTAGAGCTAGGTTATGATCTAATCAAGGGTTTGGGTATTACATAAGGATTAAAAAGATTCCATAAATTGATTAGTGAGTCATAGGGAGGTTCACACTACCTAGGTAAATTCAATCTAGGATAGTAATGGATAGATAGAGTCAGAATCCCAGCTAAAGGCTCGAGAAGAAAAACAAGTTAGTAAAGATTGCCCGTTGAGGCCATTGCCCTAGCCTGGCACTAGTGTCAGTCAAAGAGTAAAGCATTTGCCTGTTGACGCCATTGCCCTAGCTTGGTACTAGGGTCAGTAAAAGACATAAAAGATTTGCCCGTTGAGGCCATTGCCCTAGCCTGGCACTAGGGTTAGTTAAAGATTAAAACATTTGCCTGTTGAGGCCATTGCCCTAGCCTGGCACTAGGGTCAGTTAAAGATTAAAACATTTGCCCGAAGAGGCCATTGCCCTAGCCTGGCACTAGGGTCAGTTAAAGATTTAAAATAATTTGCCCGTTGAGGCCATTGCCCTAGCCTGGCACTAGGGTCAGTTGAGTGATTTACAGTTTTCAAATGATATGTTTAAAGTGTTTACTTGTTTATGAAAATCATGATAGAGGAGCATGATCCGTAGGTTTATCCATGATTTTATGTTATATTAATATTGCCTAATCGTAATATGACATTTGATAAACTGGACTTTCATGCGCATGTGATTGTGGGTGTTTCCCTTTCCCCAGCTGTAGTGGTACCCGCCGCTATGCCGAGGATGAGAAGCTTCTCACTGAGTCTATTTGACTCACTTCCTCTGCTTCAATGTTTCAGATACAGGGATCGGGCATGCATCGGCATTCGAACAGTGATACGGACATCAGACCATCCTTACACACTTGTTTCGCGTGGGTGGACACCTTTTTGGTTATTTTGATTTCTCTTGTTGTACATATTTTAATGTTGTAAGAGTTGTGTATATATATTTATAGCTTTTAATATGTACCTACTCTAGAATTGTCGGCTTCACATGTATTTAAAGACAGGGTCCAGTTTGGAGATAAAACTAGGATATACGTATGAGTATATAAATTTATGCATGTGAATAGGATAGATCGTACGCATTGAGGCGTACGGTCAATATGATATGGATATATATATTATGTGTGCTTGCTACATGTGAATAGGATAGATTGTACGTATTGAGACGTACGGTCAATATGATATAAATATTTACATTATGAGTGCTGATATATATATCTATACACTGGGCTAAGTTGAAGCGGTATTGAGCGAACCGCGGATTGCAGGTTAATTAGGCCACCAGTGAGGTGTAGCCACTATTATGATATATATATTGATTGTATAGCAGGGTAGTTATAGTTATGATTACAGGGTAAGGCTTACGGGTTTAGGGGTAAAAGCCTATTCCCGTGCCGGTCACGTACTCCCGATTTGGGGTCGTGACATATATCACAACATGCCTGCCACAAAAAAAATTTGAACTTTGCTTGGTACCCCTGCCTTCCCTATTCATCTCCATACGATCTTGTGATTCATCCACTGTGACGAGACTTGACACAAGTGGATTGCCTTATAAGCAGAACGAATGCTAAAGCATCCATTCGGTGTTAATTTCCATGCCCACCCGTCCTCTCGACCACGCTAGCTCAAAGGAATTTGCATAACTTCTTTGGCCACCTCCTGTTCAAAAACCTGCACAAGTAAATTACAGTTCCAACCATTCTTGTTAGGGAGCAATAAACTATTCACTTTTGCTGTAGGTTCCTTGGGGTGGTTATTAAAGTTAATTTTGAATGACTCCAGTATTAGCACCCAGGGATCATTGAATATTTTTATATCTAAACCATCCCCAGTTCTTTTAATAAGACCCTTTTCCAAAGCCTTTCTACCTGCAACAATACTTCCTTATGTGTAGGAGGGAGCGTAGCCAATTTTTGCTTTCATGAAACTAGAGTTCTTGAAGTATTTAGCCTTCACTGTCCTATTCAGTAGGGATTGAGGGAATTGAATTACTCTTGAACCCTATTTTGCTAGGAGAGCTAATTTAAAATAATGGAAGTCATGAAAACCCATTCCTCCACTATTTTTTCCTTACAACTAATCGAATGGATTTTTGAAACATCTGAATTATTACCCCACCAGAATCTTGCCATCATCATATTTAACTTATGACACAGATTATTAGGAAGAAGAAAACAACTCATAGAATATGTGCGTATTGATTATGCCACTGCCTTACTTAAAACTTCCTTACTTGCTTTCAACAACAATATTTCCTTCCAACCCTGCAATCTCTTGTAGACCCTATCTGATATTGATATGAAAGAATTAAATTTGCTCCTTCCCACCATAGTCAGGAGACCCAAATACTCTTCAATAAAAGCCATCGAATGAACACCAGAATATTCATCAACTGAGTTTTAACTACATCCCCTATATATGGGCTAAACAAAATACTCGATTTATCATAATTAACCAGTTGCCCTGATGCCTGTTCATACATGCAAATAACATTCTTGAGGCTGTCAACCTCATTGCGACAGAAAAGCAAACTGTCATCTGCGAAAAAAAAGGTGAGAAATAGTTGGGGCTTGAAGACAAACCTTTACACCATAAATAACTTTACTATCCACGGCGTTATGGAGTAGGCAACTGATCTTTCATCTCGAATTGCTTGGGATCAAATAAAACATCGGACAATAGCATAAGGCATAACCCAAAGGTCGAATCTCTCTCGAATTGCTTGGGATCAAATAAAACATCGGACAATAGCATAAGGCATAACCCAAAGGTCGAATCTTAAAAAGGTCATGACATCTATTGTTGTCTTGACATGGCATTGAGGAAACCTTGTTTTTAAATTGCTATATTTCAAATCCAACCGACCATGACGATGAGTTAAGTCTTATAGTGCATCAAGATAGATAGGGAGGACCGACACGTCATGGTGGCAACAAGGTAAGTAAAGGTGCGTAACTTTGGCGGGTGAACCGCACTTGGATGTTAATCTATGTTCGGTGTTTCTCGATACACCCATGTCAGTATGCATGATTAATGTATGTTGTGGTATGGTTAAAGTAGAGTTTGTACATGTTGTATTGCTTGAGAACAATTATATAATTATCAAAGATGAATTGAAGTGTATGCCTATGTGAATGTGGTTTCTCCCCTTCCCGGTCGTAGTGGTACCCGCTACTACGCCTAGGATGGGAGAGTCACTCACTGAGTCGTTGACTCACCCTCTAGTGGTTTACTTTTTTAGATACAGGTACCGATCAGGCTTCCACGTCGACTCAGTGAAGGCGACGTTTTGCTAGTACTCACATTCTGTCTCCGTGGGTGGCTTTGATTTTATTTTGGATATTGTAATGAATTAATTACACTTTCTGGTTATTATACTCTAGACTTGTCAGCTTCACATACTTAAAGACATGATTATTTTGGGGGACTTGTTATTATGTATACGAATTTGCATGTAAATAAGATATGTCACACACCGGAGTGTGTGGAAACGTATATGACGGATATATATTATGTGTGTTTGAGTATACATATAAACTGAAGCAGCACTTGGTTGTGGATTGCAGGTGTAAGATAGGCCACACAGGAGATGTGAGCCATATATACTGATAATGTGTGTACGCGGATGAGAATGATAGTTAAATGAAATAGGTGTTTAGGCTAACAGACTCAGGGTTAGGCCCTTTGTCTGTGCCGGTCACGTGCCTCCGGGTGGGGGTAGTGACACACTAGGGCAAAAGGGGGAACTTCCTATGGCATACCGTGCTCGGGCTCCAAATTAAAATTTATCTGGATCCACATCTCTAGAAAATAGTGGTAGTCATTTGACTTACCACTACATTCCCTCTTTCAGCAAGGGCTTCAGTCTCCCTCTCAGTAGGAGCCTCAACCCTCTTTTCAGCAACAACATTGGTTTGGTCAATCACCCCTCCACTCGAGCTCTCTTGTTCGCTAGTTGCTCAACACTCCTAGCAGAACCCGGGACCACGAGCTCAGTAGAGCGAGAAGAAGGAGAGCTCAACAGAATCACCCTCAAGGGCGAGCGATGTGTTGACTCCGGAGGTGAGAAAGTTCCCTCCATCGAAGCAGCAACTCTAGCCACAATCAGAGTAGCTTTTTGTTGCCCATTTGAAGATGGAGGAACGTGGGAAAGAGGTGGGGAATCTGTTTCAACTTGCTTCTTGGGCCCCCTCTTTCTCTTTCGAGTTCCCTCTTTCTTTCCTCCCTTCGTTCCTCCTTTCTTTCCCTTGGAGATCCTCTTTTCGCTGGAGAGGATCTCCGGCAATATTACCAGGAGCATAAGAGAAACTTTTCCTTCCCTTTACTCTCCTACCTTGATCGCACCCAAAATCAACCTAACTTTAGCGTATTAAATAGCACAAATTGTAGAGAAATATATGTGATTATACCCCAAAAAGGTTGAATTGCTTGACAAAAGGAATAGGTCTAGAAATATGATAAAATGCCCATAAAAAGTCATATTTGTTGATATTTCTGATTATCTGTAAAATCTATATCGAATAGGTGCGTTTGATATTTGTTGAGTGCTACAGGCTTAACAGGGATCAATGGGAAGATGTATTCTAAGAGCAAGAACTTGTAGCAAGACCTAAAGGAAGCAAGAGCAAGACAAGAGTGCAGCAAGAACACAGGATTCGCCATGGCAAGCAAAATAGCTCGCCACAGCTAACAGGAAAAAGGACTCGCCACAGCGAGTAGAGCAACACAGCTTACTATAACGAGCCATATTACTCGCCATAGTGAGCTGTGTTTAGGGTTTAACATGGACAATTGACAAAGTGACGAATTTTAAAGGACGTCTAGATAAAAAAGGAGTTGTAGATGGTTTTAAATTGGTTTGAATTGAAATATTGAATCCCATACCAATTAATACTTATCTCCATACTATTCCTACTCAGATTGGACGTCCCAGGAGCATTATAAATAGAGGCTTCACAAGGTAGCAAAGGCATTCCATCCCATTGAGAGATCCAGAGATTCCACATATTACATTAGAGAGAAGATGAGCGGCTAAGTTCTTCTTGGGTTTCCAAGAAGAACTAGCATAGGCATGAGCTAATGGCTCTTCATTAGGGTTTATTAATTTCATTCTTCTTGTATTTATCCTTTCCAAGCTTACGATTGTATCTGTTTGTTTCGTATGTCATTATCTTGCTACATTCAACCATGAACGATTGTGTATCAATAACGAATTAGTAAAGATTTGATTTATACGGAAAGGTAATTAGGTTTTCTGGTTTCTGGAATTCAATACAATTATATTCTTTGGATTCTTGATTGCTTTTTATTTCTTATTGCGATAATATTATATTAAATTGATTGATCCAGTCGGGTATTAGTTTGATTAATAATATCATAAAATCTCTCGATGCATGTTATTGATGTTCTCGGTCGGGGATAACATGAATAATTAGATAGGCTTTCGTAGTACATGATTTTCTTGAATAGGATACATTTTGAATGACTTAATCATACCTGAATACTTTCTGATTGGCTATAATTGCTGACCTCTATTCTTCTTGGGATCCTATTTTATAATATTCTACACCCATCAACTCCCTACTCATTCTGGAAATACCTACTTTCTTGGAAATACTAACCAATTGCAGGTTCATACGAAGATTCCGCGAGAGATTCGACCCTTGGGTTGTACCCTGTGCTGCTTAAGGTTTTTATTTGATCACAATCGTGATGATCGGTTGAAGCTTTGATTCGAAGTAATTCAAATTTTTAGAAAAAAGTCACTGATCATATATACCCCTTTCAAGCACCCTAGTGTGAACCCTGGCAACCCTCTCTCGGCTGGGAGAAGAACCTTGCCTCATTCTCTTTCCCTTGGACTGGTTATCGGTCCTAGCACGATTCAGAGGTGGAGGAGGGGAGAAGTCTTCCAAATCGGTGAAATCGAAGGGATACAATCCTAACAAATCAAAACAAAAACCCTAAATTAGATAAGAAAATCATAGAGCCACAAAAGACAAGAAGCAAGAAGAAGAAGAAACTCACTCTCATCTTCGATGGCCATGACTAAACATAATCAATGAATGGCAAAGAACTTTGAAAACGACAAAGGAAGCAAAGAAAACTCTTGGGAACGAAAAGAAGAAATCTGAGAAATCAAAGATGAAAAAGGAGCCCTTCAATCTTGGAGGTATTTATAAGACCTAGAGGCGCGATGATTCAAATCTTAGCCACCCTCGGATCTCGCAACGAAAATAAAGAAATTATCACCAGCATCCACTCGAGGCTAGAATCGTCTGATCCAAGCAGACACATATCGTCAAAGAAGAATCGCTCTGATTCGAAGTCCTCAAATCACATTGGAAAAGACCCAAATACCCTAAAAGTCTGAAAGTCTTTCAAAAGATCCAAATAGTATGTACGGAAAATCCAAAGCAGAGGTTAATAATGATGTCTTTTGGAAACACGCAGGCAGTAAAAAAAGAAGAATAAGCTTTGCAGAAAATTACGGGACATCCGAAATGCGACAACCGACAGGATCCTGACACGTGGCAACCTCCAATACCCCTTCTTCGAAGTGGCTCCCAGAGAAGCTCAAAGTTTCCCTCGGACGCACACTTGACCGCCTTCAACCCTCTATTGGCCGGTGACCTCACCCTCAATACTATGCAAAAAATAACTTCAGTCCACGGGCGCTCAGCACCCCAGACTTGTGGGACTTATGTAATTCCATAATATTCTCTCCTATGTATACTTAGGACTAGTGTTCTAGAAGCATAACCAGACTTTGGATTAGTGACAAGTGGCACCACTCGATGACCTCGCACATGTCCCTTTACCACGATTCTCCTAGACTCTCTCGTAAGAGAGACATGGGGGGAGATCATGAACATGAGATGAGCAAGACCCATAGGAACATGGGGAGACCACGTTACTCCTCTCATCATTTATAAATTCCCCTCACTTGGGGGACTCAACAAGTCGAATCAATGATATTCAGAACTCACTTACCCTTATTCTCTTATTCTGTTCTGAGACCCATGTTCTCTCACCCATCACTTACAACATACCTCCAATAGGCAGCTCGCCCGCCCGGAGCAACTTACACGTCCTAGCCGTACACGACGGCCACATATAACCTTCTTGTCTAACAACTCCTATAGACATTTCCTCTTCGAACTACGTGGACTTTGATCCCTTAACAAGGGTGCGTAGGCACCTAGGTCATCACCTAAGGATAAGTCCCCCAAGGTTACGACCATTTGCGGTCCTTATTTTCAATTAGGAATTGTCTGAACCAAAAATGACAGTTACAATATATATATATACTTATTTATAACGTTGACAAACGAAAAGTAAGTAATTTCTAACCTATTAGATCTGTGTTTCTTCCTTGAATTTCTTTTATTGGAACAAGTGCATAAACATTATCATGTAACTTGAAATTCATTTCAATCTCTTCCACTTTTGTTTGAGTTGATATCATTAATTCAATCCTTGGATGGAAATTCATAAACTTTGAGTTTACTACTTCGACTAATCCATAAAAAATGTAGTAGGTCTTATCTTTTAACAATATGTCTTCAAAGACATCAATTGCATTATCAAAAATCATAGCTTGTACTCTCGTACTCTGTTTAGTAGGTCAAATAGTGAAATAATGTTACATCAAGGTAATAATAATTAATAATTTTAATAAAAAATTGTGTCAAATTTGATTAAGGATTGAAAGTGATAATTAAATGAAGGAATTCAAATTCAATTTCAATTTCAAATTCCTATTTGCATATTTTTATTGTTATATTAATATTATTATAATAATTTTAATAGCTAAATAGATTTAAATTGTATTACTAACTTCTTCATCCATGAATATAATGTTGGGAAAATATATTGTCCATACTTTAATTTGATGGGTTTTGATAACGTTTTACAAAAATACGATTTTAATGTTGAGAGAACTTGATTTGATTGATTAAGTTGTAACTTGAATATTTATATATCAATCAATTAATTCAAATAAAGATCTCGGCCAATTAAAGAAAGATTGTGATTTAGTCATATATTGATCATGCTCTCAAATGAAATATTATGGAATCATATCAAAGACAAATAAGGAATGTTTTACTAGAATATTTTTATCAAATATATTTGTCTTTAATATTAGAATATCCATGATTGATCAAATGACTATCAAGAGATTTAATAAAATAAGTATTTATTACTTTGAGGAATCTTTCCATAAAAAGCTCCTGAGATCTTTGGTCGATCATTGACCAGAAGGTTGATTCTGCATTTAAGGCTTCTGATTATGCATTCATATATTCTCACATGTTTTTAAATCAAAGGGAGAATTGAAAAAGGAAAGATTTAGTCATAAGGCCGATTCTGCATTTAAAGCTGATTGAACAGTGAATCATTGACTAAATACTTTAGAAAAGAAATCAAGATCATATCATACTTAATGATGATTTGATTTCGGTTTCTAAGCATATAAGTTGAATTAAGGAATGTTTTATTTGAATATATATTGTCCTTAAATGCTTTTATTGCTGAAAAATCTGAAAAAGGAATTTAGCTTGATTTCAGGAAAGTTGATATTGAGCAGATTGATTCAGCAGTAACCTACTTTCCATATTGGGAGCTACCAGTAGGCTGTCAAGCATTGACCTGAGCGAAAATGGAAGATATCTTTATCAATCAAGATAGCATTGAAGAAGGGATTAAAGACCAACTTAAATGAAGATGATTTGCTGCATTGAAGAGCTCTCCAACGTTCAAAAGCTTCAAGCCTATATAAACACAAGACTTGGACATTTGCACTTCAAGAGATTGATCTACAAGCCTTAGTGTTCCAAGAGAGTGTGATTCAACCTTCAAGCATTCATCCGAATTTATTTGTCTCTTAGTGAGAAGTTGGAGTCTGTATTCCTTTCATTTCACTTCTTAATCTCTTCCCTTTCTGTCTAGAGTCTGGGTAGGAACCTAGGACAGGGAGGTTAATTGATCAGTAGGCTACTGGTCGGGTTTTAGTTTTGGGAGTGTTGTAATTCACGGATTGGTTGTAAAAGCACTTGCGCTGACCCTTCGGCTGAGGTTGCCTGGGTTAGGTGGTAAAAGCCCTAGAGGCTGATCCTGTTTTTAAGGGTTACTTGGGTTAGGTAGTAAAAGCCATTATGGCTGATCCCTTGGTGTTTTGAAGGTTTTCTGGTTGTAATTCACATTTCCCAAGCTAGTGAAGTAACTCCTCCTACTCGTTTAGTAAGAGGGAGTGAGAGGACGTAGGATATTTGATCCGAACCTCTCACTATAATAATTGCTTGTGTTCTTTATTTATTTATTGCCTTTAACATTAACCTAAAGTGTTTTTCAAATTAACCAGAATTGAACATTTTATAACAGTAGCCTTATTTGAAAAACTGAGCATATTTTCCATTAACCAAAATTTCAGTAGCCTAAATTTTTAAAAGCCAATATTTTTTGTAGATTAACCAATTCAACCCCCCTTCTTGGTTATTTCATATAAGTTTCCAAATGCGTCCAGAACCTTCTGCATTTTAATAAGTTTCAACATTTCCACATCGAATGACAATGCCTTTTATCTTCCATCTTATGTCAAAAGGTTTTAGTTTATTGATCTATGAGTAAATTTGATTGTTCGATACTTCCGTTGTGATTTTTCTGGTTTAATAGAAGAATAGAAAAATAAATTTAAAATTTTAGGGGGTGTTTGGTATTGTTGCGGTTTTCAGTTTTCAATTTTATTTTGGAAAAAAACTGAAAACTTGTTTGGCTAAATTAGTTTTATTTTTAATTTTGGACTTAATATCAAAACATAAAACACTATATAGGAAATCACAAAATGTGGTTCCCACAAATTTCATTTCAGTTTTTTTTCAACCACAACCCACCACCACCACCACCCACCACCACCACGACCACTCACCACCACCAGCAACCACCACGATTACCCACCACCACCACCACTAACCACCACCACTAACCACAACCAGCAACCACCACCCACCATCACCACTCACCACCACCAGCAACCACCACCCACCATCACCACTCACCACCACCAGCAACCACCACCCACCACCATGACCACCCACCATCACCACTACTCACCACCACCAGCAACCACCACCCACCACCACCACTTGCCACCACCACCAACCGCGTCCACCACCACCACTCGCCACCACCACCATCCACCAATGTAATATCAGAGATATTTAGATTTAATTATTTTCATTATTAATTAATTTATTTTTCTTCCAAAAAGAAAAATAAATTAAATTAAAGAATCATAGGGTTAAAATAAAATAAAGAAGAAAGTAGTAGGGAATATTTACAATTTTTTTTAGGACCTAAAAGAAGAAGGGATTAAAAAGATTGGAAAGAAGTAGGATATAATAAGTAAATAATAATAATTAATTGTTTTTTATTTTTTATTATTTATTATTAGTTATTAGATGAGGGTCAAAATCGTGACCCCCATTCAGTAGACACACACACACGAGAGCAGAAGAAAATGGAGCAGCACGAGACGGACCCGAGACCACACGAGAAGGAAGAGGAAGGCGACGGACGGCGGTTTCTGGCTTAGTGGGTGTTATTGAAAGCTTAGTAAGGTTCAGAATCAAAGTTAAACCGTAGGAATTGACCGGGTATGGAAATTGGGAAAATTGGGTTTGGAAATTGCTTGAAAATTCGAAATTGATAGTTTGATGCATGTTTAGGCTTGGATTTGAGTATTATAAGTGTTGTAGATGCTGGAAATATACAAGGGAATAAAGCCCGTGTATTTACCGTCTCAACCGGAACCTAATCCGGTGAAAAAGAGGCGATATACCAAGCCATCGTACAGTAAGGATCTGTGCGGTGGGTTTGACACCTCGGTCTAGTCCGTGGTGGACATCTAAGACCCGCTAAATTGGTTCCAAAGCTCTATTTTATACAGAATTATATTTTTATATATAATTAAAGAGGTAGTAATTAAGCTTTTACTCGGCGAATAAGGGAGACGGTGGAATGAGTAAGCTAAAGCCTCTTTTGAGCCATAAAGAAATTCTTTTATTAGTTAGAAGTCCTTATGAACACGTGAAGTAAAATTTAGACAAATGGGAATCTCTAACCTAAGCATTAGAGGTTCTAAGTGGCTTGAATGTGTGAAAGTCGATATAAGACATTATGGACGTTCAAAAAGAGCAAAGAAGACGACGTAAAGAAATAAATGGTTAGTTCTTGGAAATAGTTAGAGGGTGCATAAGCATTAGCATGACACGTGCATGGTAGATGCTTAGTTATACGTTCTAAATTTCTTAAATATATATGTGTATAAGGCACCACAGGGTAATTGGAGCTCCAGGCACTCCGAGGACTGATCAAGAGGGCCAACGAGGTGAGGGGCTCTCCTATCCCTGCCCCACAGGGTTGGATGACTACGTCGAAATGCGATTTGTTCTAATTTGTGTAATTGTTATATGAAATTTATTTATAAGAATAAATTTGTGTTATACGTGTATGATTTGCAAGTAAGCAGTCAACGTGCAATAGTATATGCGCTTATATGATTAGTCTCAAGTGTATATGTGCTATTGTGGCTCACTGAGCCTTATATGTTACCGTGGGTAGGATTGAGTCATAAGTTCATTTGTGAGAAGTTCAGTAACATTAGAAACCAATCACATCGATCGTCACTATTAAGACCTTGTTCGTATGGTTTGTTGAGGAAAACTGAACTTAGGATTGTTGAATGTGAGTGAGAGTGTTGCATAATTGGAACGGGGGAATCTAGGCCTAACTAATGAGCACGTATAATATTCAGTTAGTTACTATTAGGGGGTCTTTCAAGGTTAAATTGTTACTTGAACTTGTTATGTTAGTTCGGGTAGATCGAGTCGATTATCCTGGTCGGACAGACAGGATTCAGTTAATAGTAAGCATGCCACATAGTGGTCATTACCTTGGTTTAACCAAGGTCAGAAAAGTTGCCGGCTATTACTCTAAGCGTGCCTTGCAGTATGAAAGTTCCTAGTGTGATCAACCAGGTTCTAACATGAAATTGCCTTCAGGCCAGTATTTCTCTTAGCGTAATGCATGAGAGAAAAAGTGAATGCATACGAGCATAACTATGTGTGACTTATGAAAATATATGATATATATATACTGTGATTTATGTACGTGCGGAGTAATAAATATGTTAGGAGCATGAATTAGAATTTTAATTGTGAATATGATATATTGACTGCCTGATCATATTAAACATCTCAACATAAATTCATTTCATGTGCATGTGGTTGTGGTTGCTCCCTTTCCCCAGCTGTAGTGGTACCCGCTACTACGCTAGGGATGAGGGAGCTCCTCACTGAGTCTGTTCGACTCACCCCTTGTTTATACGTTTCAGATACAGGTGGTTCAGGAGTTAGGAACGCGTCCCCTTCTTCTCAAGGAGGCGGACATCTCTGAAGACCGAACGCTTTGTCCGCTTCGGTAGTTATTTTGGTTATGTACATGTGTTGTGATGTATATATATATATATAAATCCTTTTTGGGCGTAGCGTTTGTACGTTTGCATCTGCTGTGTATATATATATATATATATCATACTTGAATTCTAGCATTGTCGGCTTCATACATATTAAAGTTAGGTCTTGGTGTTGGGAATTTAGGCTATGATATATTATATATCATGTATATACATATGTGACTTCTGCATGCGACTAGGATAGATCACACACATTGAGGCGTGTGATCAATACGTAAATTATATGTATGTGTGGCTGAATACCTGTTTGTGTGAAAATATGGCTTCCGCATGTGAATAGGATAGATCACACGCATTGAGGCGTGTGATCAATATGTAAACTATATGCAAGCATGTGATTGAGTATATGTATGACTGTATACAGGGCTTCTGCATGTGAATAGGATAGATCACCCGCACTGAAGCACGTGATCAATATGTAAACTATATGTATGTGTGAGTGATTATGTGTATATGTATAGACTGAAGCGGCGTTGAGCGAGCCGTGGATTGCACGCTACTTAGGTCACCAGTTATGGATGGCCATAAATATTATATACTGATTGTATTAGAAATGGGTAGTTATAAACATGTGAAAATGTCAATCAGGGATTAGAGGCTTACGGGATAGGAGAAATCCTACCTCCCGTGCCGGTCACGGACGTCCGATAGGGGGTCGTGACAAACTTGGTATCAAAGCCCAGTTATCTTTAAACTGTATGAAGCCATAGGTATATATGACCAGGTGTCGGTTTACGCCTCGTTGTGAACCCGGGTACAACGTGGGAGTAAAAAGGCACTTGTGGAAATACCCAGAAAATTGAGTCAGCCCTTTCTTTCTATTCTCTTTGATATGAAATATCATCGATATAGGTGTACTTATTAGGTGTGGTCCTTGTGTAGTATAGGGATGCCACCGATCACGAGACAGGCTAGGGGTGGAGGGACAACTCCTGCTGAAATTGATCGAGAATCAGTTCGGGAGGAGGGAATGCCCACTTGAGGCCGAGGTAGAGGCCGTACCTGAGGCCGAAGTAGAGGTAATGCTCGTGGTCAAGGTAGAGCACAAGTGAGAGGAGACAGTCACCGGAACCTCATGTGGAGACAGGTGCACCCTCTATGGCGGAAATGCTCACGCTGGGTTTTAGGAATAAAAGGTAGAAATGACAAGGCAAATACAGAGAGAGGTACGCCGGTTAGTAGTCAGCGAGGAAGAAGAAGAGAGAGTTCCGAGCAATCAAGAGATGGAGGTTGTTGAGGAAGAGGATAGAGAATGGAAACAACCACAGGATGTGCCTCGTGAGCCGCAGGTAGCACCCAGAGAGCTGCCAATTTCAAAATTTCTGAAGCTTCATCCACCCACCTTCTGCGGAACTAGTGAGAAAGAGGATCCGCAGTACTTTGTGAGACATGTGGTCAGAATTGGGCACATGCTGAGGTGCTCAGGGCATGAGTTAGTGGAATAAGCTTCATTCCAGTTGAGGGGAGCTGCTAGAGTATGGATAGAGTCCGTACAGACGAGGTATTCAAGAAGGGTGGCACCGATGACCTGGGAAGATTTTCAGAGGGAATTCCTGGGTCGGTTTCTATCTGAAGGCTCAAAAGATGCAAAGCATCAGCAATTCGAGGAGTTGTGGATGACGCCTAACATGACCGTGACGAAGTATTAGTTACTTTTTACGGAATTGGCTCAATTCACACCTGATTTGGTTTCGGATGAGGAGGCAAGGATCAAGAGGTTCATACACCGTCTCACGGAGCCGTTATTTACTGCTTTGTTACCCTAGAGGAGACAATTTGAGACTTTAGCTCAAGCAGCAGACTGTGCCAGAATGATTGAAACCAGGAAGAGGTACGGGGCTTCTGTTGATCCCAAAGTCAAGTTAATTATAGGCAGTGATAACTAGAGCTGTCAAAACGGGTTCAACCCGGTGGGTTGGCCCGTTTAACCCACCAAATTGGTGGGTTGGGTTGCAAAATCCCAACCCCTTTATTATACAAGTTGGAGGAACCCGACACACCTAACCCACCGGGTTAGGTGGGTTGGCTTGCGGGTTAGGTGGGTTGGCCCGTAACCCACCTAACTTAAAAAAAATAAAAATAAAAAACATAATTCCTAATCATGTTTCTTTCTTTTTGTTATATTTTATTTTTCACCATATTTGCAGGAGCCAAGAGGAAAAGAAATGAGTAATGTTGTGATATTTTCACCATGTTTCATACTTTCATTGTTTTATTTTTAACTATTTGTGAGTGACATGATGAATGATAAATCTTTTCTTTCATTTTATCTTATTCAATTTCTTAGTTCATAAAAAAATGTATAAAAAAGTATAGATTTTTTTAAAAAAAATTAGAATTTAAAAAATTTCAAAAAAAACTTAGTTGGGTTAGGTGGGTTGGCTCGACCCACCACCTTCGTGGGTCGGGTTGGGATTCCCAACCCGTTTAACGTGGCCAACCCGAGTGGGCCAACCCGTCACGGGCTCAACCCGTGGTGAGTCAACCCGTGTGGACCGGGTTGGCCTACTTTGACACCTCTAGTGATAACCAATAAGGTGGAAGTGAGAAGAGGAAGACAACAGGTGGAGGTGCAGGATATTCAGGGTCCGCAAGAGGACAATCCTCAACTATTACCCATGAAACAGGTACAAGAGGTAATGTTCAAGGGGGACAGAGAGTGCAAGGGGGTGGAAATGCTGGTAAGACAAGGCCCTAGTGTGCAATTTGCGGCAGGTATCATTTTGGAGTGTGCCGGAGACTGACAGGTGGGTGTTACAACTGCGGCCAGGTGGGCCATATGGCTAGAGAGTGTCCAAAGAGAAAAGAAGGTACAAGTGTGAGAAGTAATTCGATGCCGAGGGGTACACCTATTTCAGCCCCACCAGTAAGAACCGTACCACCACAGACAGCAAGTACATGTGCAACTAGAGGTCGTGGTGTAGGATCTAGTGGCAGAGGGCCAGGGGCAGTAGGTGGAGGACAAGCACGGGTATTTGCACTTTCTCAGCAGGACGCTCATGCATCGAATGCGGTTGTGACAGGTACCCTTATGGTTTGCTCTCTTGAAGCACGAGTCTTATTTGATTTCGGCTCCACTCATTCCTATGTGTCACATGCATTTGCTTCTAAATTCAAGAACAGTCCGTCTAGAATGAAAGAAACTGTACTGGTCTCTACTCCAATGGGAGAATCGGTACAAGTAGAGTATGTGCACAAGTCTTGCATTGTGGAGGTCGATGGTCATGAGACTGTGGTAGACCTTCGGTTGTTGTGTATGGTTGACCTTGATGTAATCCTTGGAATGGATTGGTTGTTGTCTTGCCATGCGGTTGTGGACTGCAGGGCTAAATGTTTAAAATTCAATATGCCAAACAAGGAGCCTTTTGTGATACGAGGTGACGTAGCCGCACCGTATCCAAGCTTAATCTCGACTTTGAAGGCATCCAAGTTACTTGCAAAGGGATGTAAGGGGTATTTGGCCTTGGTCAAGGATACCACGAAAGCAGTACTTTCACCGACTCAAGTACTGGTAGTGCGAGAGTTCTTAGATGTATTTCCAAAAGAATTGCCGGGGTTTCCGCCCGATTGTGAGATTGAATTTGAAATTGAGCTGCAACCTGGCACCCAGCCTATCTCCACACCACCTTACCGGATGGCTCCGAAAGAGTTGAAGGAGTTACATACGCAGTTGCAAGAATTGGTTGACAAGGGTTTTATAAGACCCAGCTTCTTTCATTGGGGTGCACCGGTCCTTTTTGTAAAGAAGAAGGACGGATCTTTGCGGTTGTGTATCGATTACTGAAAGTTAAACAAGGTGACGATCCGCAATCAATACCCACTGCCGAGGATAGATGACCTATTTGGTCAGTCGCAGGGCACAAAGTAGTTTTCCAAGATTGATTTGCGATCTGGGTATCATCAATTAAAGATTCGAGAGTCAGACATACCTAAGACCGCATTCCGGACCCGATACGGACATTACGAGTTCTTGGTGATGTCTTTCGGATTAACTAATGCTCCTGCAGCGTTCATGCACATGATGAGCAGGGTCTTCAAACCATTTCTGGACCGATTTGTCATTGTCTTCATTGATGACATCTTGGTTTATTCTAAAAATTATGAAGAACATGCAGAACACTTAAGATTAGCCTTGCAGAAGTTGAGAGAAGAGAAGCTATATGCCAAGTTCTCCAAGTGTGAATTCTGGCTTGACAGAGTTGCCTTTTTGGGTCACGTGGTATCATCAGAGGGAATCCATGTTGATCCAAGTAAGGTAGAAGCGGTGATGAATTGGTCCCAGCCTACCTCAGTTACTGAAATTCGCAGTTTCTTGGGCTTGGCCGGATATTATAGAAGATTTGTGCAGGACTTCTCTAAGGTTGCTGCCCCTATGACTAAGCTAACTCAGAAAGGGGTGAAGTTCATATCGGATGATAAATGTGAACAGAGTTTTCAGAAGCTGAAAGACAGTCTCACTACCGCTCCGATGTTGGCATTACCTGAAGGCACATGAGGGTATGTGGTATACTGTGATGCGTCAAGGATCGGGTTAGGGTGTGTCTTGATGCAGCACGACAAGGTGATTACGTATGGATCGCGACAACTGAGGAAACATGAGAAGAATTACCCGACTCACGACCTCGAAATGGCGGCTGTAGTATTTGCTTTGAAAATATGGAGACATTACCTGTACGGTGAGACATGTGAAATTTATACAGACCACAAAAGCCTTAAGTACATTTTCGAGCAGAAAGACTTGAACTTGAGACAACGTCGATGGTTAGAGTTGTTGAAGGACTACGACTGCACGATCTTGTATCATCCAGGAAAGGCTAATGTGGTAGCCGACGCTCTGAGTCGAAAATCCATGGGTAGTCTTGCTCATATATGTGAAGAAAGAAGGACGTTGATCAGAGAGTTGCACGAAATAGAACAAACGGGGAATCAGTTTGAGATTAGGAGTTCCAACTCACTTTTAGCTCATTTGCAAGCTAAGTCCTCTCTGGTAGAAGAGGTGAAGTCTAGACAAGATCCAGATACCGACCTCAAGCAAATCAGGGATACTATAACAAAAGAGAAGGGGGACGACGTCCGATTCTCTATTGATGAATTCGGAGTACTTCGGTTGGAAGGATGGTTGTGTGTCCCTATGGTTGGTAATTTGAAAGAAAGAATCCTTGAAGAAGCACACTGGACAACTTATACAATCCATCCGGGAGCTAATAAAATGTATCATGACCTGAAACAACTGCATTGGTGGAATGGCATGAAGAGGGATGTTGCAAGCTATGTAGCCAGGTGTTTAGTGTGTCAGCAAGTTAAGGCTGAACACCAAAAGCCCGCCGAAACATTACAATAGATAGAAATACCTGAGTGGAAATGGGAGAGGATAACGATGGATTTTGTAACATGGTTGCCAAGATCTCAGTGTGGATTTGATTCGGTTTGGGTGATAGTGGATAGCATGACTAAGTCCGCACACTTCCTACCAGTTAAGACCACTTACGGAGTGAGTCAATATGCGCAGATTTACCTATCAAAAATAGTTAGATTGCATGGTGTGCCAATGTCCATAATATCTGATAGAGGTCCACAATTCACTTCCAGGTTTTGGAAGTCATTGCAGGAAGTGTTGGGAACGAGAGTTGATTTGAGTACTGCGTTCCACCCACAAACCGGCGGGCAATTAGAAAGAACCATTCAGATTCTTGAAGACATACTTCGGGCGTGTATTATGGATTTCGGCGGAAATTGGCAAAGGTATTTACCTTTGGCTGAGTTTTCATACAACAACAGTTATCAAGCAAGTATCCAAATGGCACCTTTCGAGGCTTTATACGGTCGTAGGTGCAAATCCCCGATTGAGTGGTTCGAGGTCGGAGAAGCTAGCTTAATCGGCCCAGAATTATTACAAGATGTCTTGCAAAAGGTGAAGTCCATAAGAGAGAGGTTGCTGACGGCTCAGAGTAGGCAGAAGTCCTATGCAGACAATCGAAGGAGAGAACTCGAATTTGCCATTGGTGAACAGGTGTTCTTGAGGGTATCACCGATGAGAGGCATAGTGCGGTTCAGTATAAAGGGGAAGTTAAGTCCTCAGTATATCGGGCCGTTTGAAATCCTAGAACGAGTTGGGAATGTAGCGTATCAGTTGGAATTGCCTACGGAATTGGAGGGACTACATCCTATCTTTCATGTATCGATGCTTCGGAAATATCTTCCCGATCCCTCGCACGTAATCCAATTGCAAGACGTGCAACTAACCGAAAATCTGACATATGAAGAGGAGCCAGTGGAAATCCTAGATTGGAAGTTGAAGAAACTCAGAATGAAAGAGATTCCATTGGTTAAAGTTCTATGGAGAAATCACTCGACCGAAGAAGCCACATGGGAGGTCGAGGGTGAAATGTGCAGGACGTATCCTCATCTGTTTCAAGACGAAAGTTAGTATTTTGTTTGAAATTCAGGGAGCAAATTTCTTAAGAGGGAAGATTGTAATATCCGAGATATTTAGATTTAATTATTTTCATTGTTAATTAATTTATTTTTCTTTCAAAAAGAAAAATAAATTTAATTAAAGAATCATAGGGTTAAAATAAAATAAAGAAGAAAGTAGTAGGGAATATTGACAATTTTTTTTAGGACCTAAAAGAAGAAGGGATTAAAAAGATTGGAAAGAAGTAGGATATAATAAGTAAATAATAATAATTAATTGTTATTTTATTATTTAGTATTAGTTATTAGAGGGGGGTCAAAACCGCGACCCCCATTCAGTAAACACACACACACGAGAGCAGAAGAAAATGGAGCAGCACGAGACAGGCCCGAGACCACGCGAGAAGGAAGAGGAAGGCGACGGATGGCGATTTCTGGCGGAGAAGACTCGCTAGTGTCGGAGAAGGTGATCGGACCTCATCTTCAACACCCAACAAGCTCCCCGTCCGATTGATTCAAGTAAGAAAGCCCCTAAACTCCCAAAACCCCAATTTCTCCAATTTTGTGTATTATAGAAATTCTTCAAATACTTCCAATCGGGGCATTCCGGGGTTAAATTTGAGCTTAGTGGGTGTTATTTAAAGCTTAGTAAGGTTCAGAATCGAAGTTAAACCGTAGGAATTGACCGGGTATGGAAATTAGGAAATTGGGTTTGGAAATTGCTCTAAAATTCGAAATTGATAGTTTGATGGATGATTAGGCTTGGATTGGAGTAGTATAAGTGTTGTAGTTGCTGGAAATATACAAGGGAATAAAGCTCGAGTATTTACCGTCTCAACCGGAGCCCAATCCGGTGAAAAAGAGGCGATGTACCAAGCACCATACAGTAAGGAGCTGTGCGGTGGGTTCGACACCTCGGTCTAGTCTATGGTGGACATCTAAGACCCGCTAAATTGATTCCAAAGCTCTATTTTATACCCAATTATATTTTTATATATAATTAAATAGGTAGTAATTAAGCTTTTACTCGGCGAATAAGGGAGACGGTTGAATGAGTAAGCTAAAGCCTCTTTTGAGCCATAAAGAAATTCTTTTATTAGTTAGAAGTCCTTATGAACATGTGAAGTGAAATTTAGACAAATGGAAATCTCTAACCTAAGCATTTAGAGGTTCTAAGTGACTTGAATGTGTGAAAGTCGATATAAGACAGTATGGACGTTCAAAAAGAGCAAATAAGACGACGTAACGAACTCAATGGTTAGTTCTTGGAAATAGTTAGAGGGTGCATAAGCATTAGCATGACACGTGCATGGTAGATTCTTAGTTATACGTTCTAAATTTCTTAAATATATATGTATATAGGGCACCACAGGGTATTTGGAGCTCCAGACACTCGGAGGACTGATCAAGAGGGCCAACAAGGTGAGGGGCTCTTCCATCCCTGCCCTACAGGGGTTGGATGACTACGTGGAAGTGTGGTTTGTTCTACTTTGTGTAATTGTTATATGAAATTTATTTATATGAATAAATTTGTGTTACACGTGTATGATTTGTAAGTAACCAGTCAACGTGCAATAGTATATGCGCTTATATGATTAGTCTCAAGTGTATATGTGCTATTTTGGCTCACTGAGCCTTATATGTTTCCGTGGGTAGGATTGAGTCATAAGTTCATTCGTGAGAAGTTCAATAACATTAGAAACCAATCACATCGATCGTCACTGTTAAGACCTTGTTCGTATGGTTTGTTGAGGAAAACTGAACTTAGGATTTTGAATGTGAGTAAGAGTGTTGCATAATTGGAACGGGGGAATCTAGGCCTAACTAATGAACACGTATAATATTCAGTTAGTTACTAATAGGGCGTCTTTCAAGGTTAAATTGTTAGTTGAACTTGTTAGGTTAGTTCGGGTAGATCGAGTCGATTATCCTGGTCGGACAGATAGGATTCAGTTAACAGTAAGCATGCCACATAGTGGCCATTACCTTGGTTTAACCGAGGTCAGACAAGTTGCCAGCTATTACTCTAAGCGTGCCTTGGAGTCAGAAAGTTCCTAGTGTGATCAACCAGGTTCTAACATGAAATTGCCTTCGGGCTAGTATTTCTCTTAGCGTAATGCAGGAGAGAGAAAGTGAATGCATACGAGCATAACTATGTGTGACTTATGAAAATATATGATATATATATATATATATATATATATATACTGTGATTTATGTACGTGCGGATTAATAAATATGTTAAGAGCATGAATTAGGATTTTAATTGTGAATATGATATATTGACTGCCTGATCAAATTAATGATCACAACATAAATCCATTTCATGCGCATGTGGTTGTGGTTGCTCCCTTTCCCCAGCTGTAGTGGTACCTACTGCTACGCCAGGGATGGGGGAGCTCCTCACTGAGTCTGTTCGACTCACCCCCTGTTTATATGTTTCAGATACTGGTGGTTCAGGAGTCGAGAACACATCCACTTCTTCTCAAGGAGGCAGACAACTCTGAAGACCGCACGCTTTGTCCGCGTCGGTAGTTATTTTGGTTATGTACATGCGTTGTGATGTATATATATATAAATCCTTTTCGGGCGTAGCGTTTGTACGTTTGCATCTGCTATGTATATATATATCATACTTGAATTCTAGCATTGTCGGCTTCATATAGGTCAAAGTTAGGCCTTGGTGTTGGGAATTTAGGCTATGATATAGTATATATATCTTGTATATACATATGTGACTTCTGCATGCGACTAGGATAGATCACACGCATTGAGACGTGTGATCAATACGTAAATTATATGTATGTGTGGCTGAATACCTATTTGTGTGAAAATATGGCTTCCGCATGTGAATAGGAAAGATCACACGCATTGAGGCGTGTGATCAATATGTAAACTATATGCAAGCGTGTGATTGAGTATATATGTATGACTGTATACAAGGCTTCTGCATGTGAATAGGATAGATCACCCGCACTGAAACGCGTGATCAATATGTAAACTATATGTATCTGTGAGTAATTAAGTGTATATGTATAGACTGAAGCGGCGTTGAGCGAGCCGTGGATTGCACGCTACTTAGGTCACCGGATATGGATGGCCATAAATATTATATACTGATTGTATTAGAAATGGGTAGTTATAAACATGTGAAAATGTCAATCAGGGATTAGAGGCTTACGAGATAGGAGAAATCCTACCTCCCGTGCCAGTCACGGACGTTCGATAGGGGATCGTGACAACCACCCACTACCAACACCACCTGCCACCAACATCAACCACGTCCACCACCGACCACTAAGACCACTTGCCACCACTACTAGCAACCATCACCCACCACTACAACCACCCTCCACCAACACCACGCACTACCTACCACCACATCCAACGACATCCACCACCACCACCCGCCACCAACCACGCCCACCACTACCATTACCATCCACCAACCACCACCACGCACCATCACCCACTGCCACCAGTCACTACCCACCATTCACTACTACCTGCCACCACCATCACACCACCACCAACCACCACCATGTATCACCACCACGCACACCCACCACGTACCACCAAACATCATTATACCACCAGTCACCATTCACCACGCACCATCACCCACCACTACCACTACCACCACCACTCACCACTCACCATTGCTACCACACCCACCACCACTAACCGCCGACCAACCACCACCGCGTACCACCACCGCCACCAACACTGTAATATCCGAGATATTAAATTTTATTATTATCATTATTATTAATTTATTTTTCTTTGGGAAAGAAAAATAAATTAAATTAAGAGGTTGAAATAACAAGAAGAAGAAAAAAAATGGGAAAAATATATTAATTTTTCTGGACTTAAATGAAAAGGAGAAATTGAAGAAGGGAAAGAAATGGAATTTTTAAAATTTATTTTATGACTAAAAAGAAAGTGGGATAAATAAGCATGAGGGAAAAAGAGGATATACATAAATAAATCATATATATATATATATATATATTTGTTTATAAAGAAGGAAAAGAAAATAATAATAAAATAATAATAAATATTTTGGGGGGCCAACCGTGACCCCCCTTTTCCATTTAAGCAACAAATAAGAAAAAGAAAGATAAAAAAAATAAATGCAGAAGCAACATAAAAGAACACACGCACACGCACAATGCTGAGGTCCACCCGAGAAGAGAGAGCAAGCCACGAGACGGCGGTTTCTGGCTGGATCTTCTCTGAAGAGCGTGCGTCGGCGCCGGGGAAGGTGGCCGGAGTCTTCCTTCACCTCCATCCAACCTTCTATCCGATTGAAATCAAGTAAGAAAGTCCCAAACTCCCAAAACCCCAATTTCTCCAATTTTGGGTATTTTAGGAATTCATCAAATACTTCCAATCGGGGCATTCTGGGGTTAAATTTGAGCTTAGTGGATGTTATTGAAAGCTTGGGAAGGTTCAAAATCGAAGTTAAACCGTAGGAATTGACCGGGTATGGAAATTAGGAAAATTTAGCTAGAAAATTTCTATAAATTCGAAATTGATAGTTTGATGCATGTTTAGGCTTTGATTGGAGTAGCATAGGTGTTATAAATGCTGGAAATAGTCAAGGGAATAAAGCTCGAGTATTTACCGTCTCAACCGGAACCCAATCTGGTGAAAAATAGGCGAAATATTAAGCCACAGTACCGTAAAGAGCTGTGCGGTGGGTTGGACACCTCGGTCTAGTCCGTGGTGGACACCTAAGACCCGCTAAATTGGTTCCAAGGCTTTAATTATACCCAATTATATTTTTATATATAATTAAAGAGGTAATAATTAAGCTTTTACTCGGCGAATAAGGGAGACGGTGGAATGAGTAAGCCAAGGTCTCTTTTGAGTCGTGAATTTAATTCTTTTATTAGTTAAATACTCGTATGAATACATGAAGGGAAATTTAGACAAATGGGAATCTCTAACCTAAGCAATTAGAGGTTCTAAATGGCTCGAAAGTGTGAAAGTCGAATATGAGGCATTCTGGACTTTCAGAAAGAGCAAATAAGACAACGTAACAAACTAAATAATTAGTTCTTGGAAAATAGCTAGAGGGTGGTGCAAAAGCATTAGCATGACACGTGCATGGTAGATGCTTAGTTACGCGTTCTAAATTTCTTAAATATATATGTGTATAGGGCACCACATGGTAAATGGAGCTCCAGGCACTCCGAGGACTGATCAAGAGGACCAACGAGGTGAGGGGCTCTCCCATCCCTGCCCCACAGGGTTGGATGACTACGTGGAAAATGTGGTTTGCTCTATTTTGTGCAAATTGATATATGGAATATATTTATATGAATAGATTTGTGTTACGCGTGTATGATTTGCAAGTAAGTAGTCAACGTGTAATAGTATATGTGCTATTGTGGCTCACCGAGCCTTATATGATACCGTGGGTAGGATTGAGTCGGAATTTCATATGTGAGAGTTTATTAATATTAGGAACCCACTTAAATTAATCATCGTGCAAAGGTTTTGACTGTAAGGTACATTGAGGAAAATGAACCTAGGTTGTTAAGTGTGAGTGAGAGTGATGCATGATTGAAAAGGGGGAAACTAGACCTAGGTAATTCACACGTGTAATATTAAGTTAGTTATTAATAAGGCGTCTTTCAAGGTCGAATAGGTTATTTGAACTTGTTCAGGTTAGTTCGGGTAGAACGAGTCGGTTATCCTAGTCGGACAGACAGGATTCAGTTAACAGTAAGTATGCCACATAGTGGCCATTACCTTGGTTTAACCGGGGCCAGACAAGTTGCCGACTATTACTCTAAGCGTGCCTTGGAGTCAGAAAGTTCCTAGTTTGATCAACTAGGTTCGAATAAGACATTGCCTTCGGGCCAATATTTCTCTTAGCGTAACGCGGGAGACAGAAAGTGATTGCCTTCGGGCCAGTATTTCTCTTAGCATGATGCAGGAGACAGAAAGTGAATGCCTACGAGCATAACTATGTATGACTTATGAAAAGATATGATATATGTTTATGATTGGTTTACATGCGGATTAATAAACATGTTAGGAGCATGAATTAGGATTTTTAATTGTCAATATGATATATTGATTGCCTGATCATATTAAAGGTCACAATATAAATCCGTTTCATGCGCATGTGGTTGTGGTTGCTCCCTTCCCCCAGCTATAGTGGTACCCGCTGCTACGCCAGGGATGGGGGAGCTTCTCACTGAGTCTGTTCGACTCACCCCTTGTTTACATGTTTCAGATACAGGTGTTTCAGGAGTCGGAAACGCGTCCACTTCTTCTCAGGGAGGCGAACAGATCTGAGGACCGTACGCTTAGTCCGCGTCGGTAGTTATTTTTATTACGTACATATGTTGTGATGTATATGTATATGAATCCTTTTTTTGTGTAGCGTTTATATAGATACAGCTGCAGTATATATATACGTCTTATTCTAGCATTGTCGGCTTCATACAGATTAAAGTTAGGTCTTGGTATTGGGAATTTAGGCTATGATATAGCATATATCATGTATGTATATATATATATATATATATGACTTCCGCATGCGACTAGGATAGATCACACGCCTTGAGGGGTGTGATCAATATGTAAATTATATATATATGTGTGACTGAATACCTGATTGTATGAGAATATGCTTCCTCATGTGAATAGGATAGATCACACGCATTGAGGCGTGTGATCAATATGTAAACTATATGCAAGTGTGTGATTGAATATATGCATGACTGCATACAGAACTTCTGCATGTGAATAGGATAGATCACTCGCACTGAAGCGCGTGATCAATATGTATACTATATGTACGTGTGAATGATTATGTGTATATATATAGACTGAAGCACCGCTGAGCGAGCCGTGGATTGTAAACTGCTTAGGTCACCAGAAATGGATGGCCGTATACATATATATTATATATATTGTTTGTATTAGAAATTGGTAGTTATAAACATGTGAAAATGTCAGTCAGGGATTAGAGGCTTACGGGATAGGAGAAATCCTACTTCCCGTGCCGGTCACGGACGTCCGATAGGGGGTCGTGACAAACACCCACCGGCCACCACCCACCATGAATGTGCATGAATCTTCTTGCTCTCAAAACGTCCACGTAGGTATATTTTGAACATCCATAAATATTTATTTTCTGTTATTTTATTAATATAGAAAACTGAAGATATAAAACAAAAAACAGAAAATAGAACACAAAATAACATACCACAGATTTCAATTTTCAAAAAACAGAAATCTAAAAACTGACAGTAATTCCAAACACAGCCTTAGTAAATAGATTATATAAATAGATGAAATTAAAGATTCAAATAATTTATTCCATTATTTAGTTTGGATAGTTTTACCACTTATTTCTTTCAAATGTTTCATATTGTGTTTTAGAATCGTTCATACCTTTCATATGAGAAGATTTCTTAATACACAATATTTTTTGTATAAATTTGCTTCTCATTTGAAGATCCATTTCCCTTAAGAAGAACTTTGGTGGTCAAAATAGACTTCCCACGAGATAAAGCCACATAAAAATTTGTAAATAAACTCCAACATGTGGTATTGTTTGACCTTGGGCTTTGTTTATTGTCATTGCAAAACTCAACCTTATAGGTAATTGCATACGTCTGATCTGAAATGGATAACATTCTCCTTCAGTAGGCATTAGTAGAATCCTCACAAGTAGGACTTTCTTCCCTATATGTTGCCCACTTGAAATTTCAGCATGTATGACATTAGATTCAAAACCTTTACAAACCAATCTAGTTCCATTATAAAGGCCATTTGCTGGGTCTATATTGCGTAAAACCATAATAGGAAAATTCAATTTGGGAATAAGTTTATGTGGTGGCAAACCATTTGGTGTCAAAGAATTTAAAAATTCCTTTTGATAATAGTTAGCATTGTCATCTAGTGCTTGATCAAAACTGTTATAAATCCAACTCTCCCCAGGAAATATGTTAATCAACTTTTCATTTAACATGTCAACAGCTTCATTTGTAGCCAATATAGCATGTGAAGAAATGTAATCGCTACAATGTGCATGATCACTTAAGGATGGAAACACTTCCTCTATCAAGCATTGTTCGGCATCATTTTCATTGTTGCAGTTAATAAGCATTTTATTTGGAATTTGTATCATCCGATCATGAGTAGATATCTCTTCTTCATTACCAACCTGTAAAATAAAATTAGAGAATATTTTATCATCATCTGCTCTCATATTTTTAGTTAAGTGGATTTTTTCAAAATGTGGCCATAGATGTGATTGGACTAAACTTGCATTAATTGTCTCTGCCCTTGTACCTCATAGAACCACTAGCAAACTTGTTTGAAGTCTCCTTCGAAAACAATTACTTCCACCAAATAGCATATTGTTACTCATGATATCTTGCAAACTTCTATCAACAGCTTCAATTGCCCACTGCTTTGTCATTGGTGCCTTATCCCAAATTATCAATTTCGCTCTTCGTATAAGGTCAGCTAAACCACTTTGTTTTGGAATGTTGCAAACACTCATTTCATTCCCATTTATTCGAATCTTAAATCTGGAATGTGCTGTACGACCACCCAGAAATATTTGATGCCGCAACTCCATATGTACTATTGCAATGGCAATTTTTCCTTGAGCTCTAATTTGAGCTAATAAACAAAGATCTAATGTAATACTCCGGAAAATTTCGAGGATTAAAGAATGATTTATTTAAAAATTTTGAGGATTAAAGAATGATTTATTTCGGGGTTAGGAATTAAAATTTTAAAAAAAAATATAGAAAAAGTATGAAAGTTAAAAAGAAACCGGAAAGGAAATTTTTTTTTTCAAAGGTTGTAATACCCAAGAAAGTTTTTCCAAGTCTAAAATAAAATAAAAGGGAAGGAAAAAAGAAGTAGATCAGAAAATAATTTTTAGGATTTAATTCAGGACCTAAGAAATTGGAAACCTGAATTAAATAGCGAAAGGAATTAAATTAAGAATACAAATTTGTTATTATTTATTTATTTTATTAATTAATTTATTTTTAATAATATTTATTTATTTATTATTTAATTTTAATTAAATTTATTTATTTATTTATTATATTTATTTTATTATTATTATTATTTAATTGGAGGGGTGCCGTGGGTTTATAATTAAAAAGGGAAGGAGAAGAATTATAAAGGATGAAAGAAAGGAAAGAATAGAGAGAAGAGAGAGCTTGGGCCTGAGAAAGAAAATATGGAAGAAGGGGTAGAGAGAAAAAGTGACGCCGAGAAGAGAAAGGGAGGGGGAAGGAGGAAGCTCGCTGGAAAAACCACCGGAGGAGAGCGGTCCGACGCCGGCCACGATCACCGGAGCTCGACTCCAACATCTTCCACACCTCCCACCAATCAAATCAAGGTTGGTAACCCCAATTTCATTCGAAACCCTCAATTTCTCCATTTTTAGGGATTTCTTCGATTCACCTTCGATTGAGTTATTTCGAGGGTAGATTGAGACCTAGAAAGTGTTCTTGAACACTTAGTTGGGGTAGTAATCGAGATTTTGTTCTCGGATTTGCCCAAATTCGAATTTGGAAGGATTTGGGGTTGAAATTCTAATTATTTTCAATTTGGAGAAATTGTTGATAATTAGGATTGAGCTTAGATTTGAGTAAATAGGCTTTGATTGACATTATTAAAATTATATGGTTGAAATATTAGCTGAAGAAGACCCGTGAAGAGCTGGCCCGAGGTTACTAAGGCCGGACCTTGGCATTAACATGCCGGGTCCCTGCTCGGTTTGCCCAAATACACTTTAAAGGTGATGTTGAGGGCTCAAACCTCTTCTTTTCAATTTTAAACACCCTAGAATAATTCTAAATATGTTGTCAAGCATCAAGAATTATTTTAGGTACCTTCTTGTTTCTCAAGGAGGGAAACTTGCGGAGCAATGAAGTCCAAATTCTAAAATGGAAATTTTATTCCTTCATAATTATTAGGAAGCCTTAAGTAGGATGAATTAGAGGTGTATTGAGGTTTAGAAACTAGATTTCTTAGAACCCAAGTAAAAACACAAGTTGAAACAAAATGTTTAGATCTTCCGAAAATTAGGATTCCTTCCAATCAAGTTAGATAAGCTTCCGTAGATGTGAATACAAGTTAGATAGAGGTCTAATACTCAAATCCAAGTATGTGAAACACTCAAGTAGAGTGTTATATGCGAGTAAGTCAAGTGTCCGAGGAAAGATACGCATAAGTCGGGATAGAGAAGTACAATAAGACCAAGAGCTTGACTCTGTGGCAACCATGGACTACATGTGAGAGTAATGGAGAGATAAATAACAAGTTAAGCTAAGTATAATAACCTTAATGAAGTAAATGTTGTTCTTATAGGAACAACGACGTGCAATAGAGTGCAACAGGAACTCCGAGGAGACTAAAGTTACAGGAGAGGATTGCATGGAAGGTTGGCCAAGGTGAGGGTTCTTTCATCTCTGCTCCTAGGGTTGTATGCTTATGTGGATTACATGAGTATGTATATTCTCTGCTTGTCTGATATGTGTTAGCTAGAGGTATAGAATGCTAAAAGAACAAAAGAACTAGAAAATAGATTGTGGAAAGTAACTTGGATAGGGAGACATATGAGTAGAGTGTAATTGTTTGCTATGATTGGTGTGTTACAAATCCAACGCATACACTCCAGAGGCATGATAAGTATTTTATTAAATTTTTCCCATGACGGTGGCAAGAGTCCTTGTACGGAAGGACTAAGCTTTTAATTTGAAAACTCGTCACGACGGTGACTTAGATTATAATCATGAAAAAGGAGTTATTGGTGGGTTTCGGATTTGATTATGCTAGTGATGTGATACATCGACTAGAACAACGTCAGATGGCACTTTAGAACTAAGTTTTATAATCACCATGACGATGGTCATTGCCCTATCCTGCCAATAGGGTCAGAAAGGATTTATATTGCTATGACGATAGCTTGAGGTTCAGAGAGTGCATCTGGACGGGTATATTATTTATATCCTGTTGAGGATACTTGTCCATATTAACAAGGAGAGGAATTGTTGATCCTTCGGGAAAGATACAAAGAAATCATCGGGTGAGTTGGTCCAGGGTGTATCAGCGGCCATGCTTCGAGACGTCGTGCCGTGCCCACCATTGTGGCCTGGTTGGGTAATGGACGAGTGGGTTCAAGCTATTGCCCTGCAGTGAGGGGTCAGAACGTGTCACTTGGTGGCTATGGATCAGTTGCTTGATAGATAGAGGTTGATTGTGTTTGATTAATAGAATTGTCACGAGGTGACTAGTACCCAAGTGAATGGGTTAAGTATTGTTTGATTAATAAAGTTGTCACGAGGTGACCAGTACCTAAGTGAATGGGTTAAGTATGCTTTGCCACGTGGTGGCTAGTAACCCGAGTGCATGAGTTCGAAGTAGAAAAGCCACGTAGTGGCTAGTAGATACCCTAGAGTGGGGGAGATTAAGTAGATGAATGTTATAGTATCTATGTGTATATACAAATTGTCTGTGTTTGCATATGATTGTTGATTGTGCAGCGTAGAAGTGACGTACAGGATTACGTCACCACAACGTCTTGGTTGATTCAAACATGTTGAACGTGAGAAGACCGGTAAGTAAAAGCCGACATTATATGTTATATGTTTATTTGTTGAGTGATGATGTGAATTAAACTGCTGCATGCTTGTAACTGTTAAATGCATGTGAGTGGTTGGGTGAGATATCTGTTGTTGTGTGGTCGCCAAGAATGTATGCTAATTAACAATAACCAGTTATTTTTGCATGTGGTTGTGTATGACTTCCATTCCCAGCGCTATGGTGGCCTATCCTAGGCAAGCAAATCCACGGCCAGTGCCGCTTCAGGATATAGATATAGGAATACACACATAATATATAACCTGTGTACTGGCTACACATCCGAAGATGCTGCCTATCCTATTCGCATGCAACAGATATATGTATATATATATTTTGGAAACAAGTTTTTCCTACATCGTAATCTAACGGATCCTGATCCTTAAGGTGTGTGAAGCTGACAGTTCTAGATTTAGTAATACAATCTAATTAGGTACTTCTACCCTTTACTTTATGATACAATGATAAAGTAAATTAAATTACAATTACACTTTATTCACCCACATGAACAAGTTGTGGGTCTTGAAAAATGTTGCTCAACCCTCGTTCCACCGAGACTTCTTTCACCTGTACTTAACCTAACTCTGTGTAGTAAAAATGAGGTGTGAGTCTTAACCACGCGACTCAGTGAGGACTCTCCCATCCCCGGCGCAAGGCGGGTACCTTACCACTATGACTGTGAGTCATACACAACCACATGCACAAACAACTAGTTACTGTGAGTTAGCATGCATTCTTGGTGATCACACAATAACAGAAATTTCACCCAAACACTCACATGCATTCAACAGATATAAGCATGCAGCAGTTTATTTCACGTCATCAATCAGCAAGTAACATGTAACACATAGTGCCGGCTTTTACCTACCGGTCTTCTCACGTTCAGCATGTTTGAATCAACAAGACGCGTGTTGACGCAGTCCTGTACGTTACCACTACGCTGCACAATCAACAGTTATCTGCAACCACAGACAATTTATACATACACACAGATGCTAAACATACATCTACTTAATCTCCCCAACCCTGGGGTATCTACTAGCCATTACGTGGCTTTTCTACTTCAAACCCATTCACTCAGGCTACTGGCCACCACGTGGCAAAACATACTTAACCCATTCACTTGGGTACTGGTCACCTCGTGACAATTCTGTTAATCAAACACAATCAACTTCTATCTATCAAACAACTGACGCATAGCCACCACATGGCACGTCCTGACCCCTTACTGCGGGGCAATAGCTTGAGCCCACTCGTCCATTATCCAACCAGGCCACATGGCAGGCACGGCACGATGTCTCGAAGCATGGCCACTGACACACCCTGGACCAACTCCACAGGATGGTTTCTCTTTTACTAGGTTAGGCTCACGGTTCACCCGTAGGTTCCTCCTGTGTCTCCTTACCTTAGTCTCACATATTAATAGGATTCTTTGTATCTTTCCCGAAGGATCAACAATTCTTCTCCTTATTAATATGTACAAGTATCCTCAACAGGATATAACTCATATACCCGTCCAGATGCACTCTCTGAGCCTCAAGCCATCGTCATAGCAATATAAAACATTTCTGACCCTATTGCCAGGATAGGGCAATGACCATCGTCATGGTGATTATAAAACTGAGGTCTCAACTGCCATCTGACGTTGTTCTAGTCGATGTCTCACATCGCTAGCATAATCAAATCCGAAACCCACCAATAACTCCCTTTGCATGATTATAATTTGTCACCGTCGTGACGAGTTTTCAAAATAAAAGCTTAGTCCTTCCGTACAAGGACTCATGCCACCGTCGTGGAAAAGATTTAATAAAATACTCATCATGCCTCCGGAGTGTATGAGTTGGATTTGTAACACACCAATCATAGCAAACAATTACACTATACTCCTATGTCTTCCTATCCAAGCCACTTTCCACAACCTATTTTCTAATTCTTTCATTCTTTTAGCATTTTATATCTCTAGCTAACACATACCAAACAAGCAGAGAATATACATACTCATGTAATCCACATAAGCATACTACCCTAGGAGCAGAGATGAAAGAGCCCTCACCTGGACGACTCCCTTGCGTTTGTCCTGGAGTAACTCCCGCTCCGGATGAATCATGGTTTCCTAAAGAATGCATTCAAGTGGTTAACATCTCAACTATATGCAATTCATATGCATACTACATGCTCGTGCCTAAAATGCATCTAGACGTTACCAAGAACCCGGTCCTTGGTCTTATCCGTCTTCCCTCTCTTCTATGAGAGTCTCAAGTGCCTCGCACTTGGTTTCATACAATCATCGTTCTCCTTGAGTTGCTTTTGGGGCCTTTGATTTGAGTTACTAAACCTCCACGTGCTTCTAAGCTATCCTACTTAATGTTACCTAATGACGGTGTATAGGGAATTTAGAAATTCAATAAGTTGGGCGTAGCTTATTCCATAAGTTTCTATTCTTGAGGGACAATAAGACATTTGAAATGATTTTGATCCTTAAAAACATGGTTGGGGGTTTCCTAAGATGTTTCGAATTGAAAATAGGAGGTTCGGACGCCCCGGATTGGCTTAAAAACGAATTTTGGGCATGCTGGGCAGAGACTGGGCGTTGCAGTGCCCAAGCGCCCATTTGGGCGCTGTGGCGCCCAACTACTGCCCAGCAGGTCTTGTATACCCGAGAGCAGGCGCTGCAACACCGGTTTGGGCGCTGCAGCGCCAGCTCGCAGCACATCAATTCGTTTGCTGTGCTGTGGGCTAGCTTGGGCTGGTTTCGACCCCCGGCTTCGACTCTGCACCTCACGGGTTTTGTTCACCTACAATCCAGCGACATAAATCCAACACTAACTACTCAAATCCAAGCCCGATTCCAAATTTATCAACGAATCACCAAATTGGGAATATTTAGAATTTTAAACCCTAAACCCTTTCAAACTCGAATTCGGCTAAACCCGAGGGTATATTCTCGATTATTACCCCAACTAAGTGTTCAAGAACACTTGCTAGGTCTCAGTCTATCCTCGAAACAACCCAATCGAAGGTCGATTGAAGAAATCCCTAAAATGAAGAAATTGTGGGTTTCGAATGAAATTGGGGTTACCAACCTTTGATTCGATTGGTGGAAGGTGTAGGAGACGTCGTACCCGAGCTCCGGTGACTTCTCCAGTGTCGGCTAGCTCTCCCCAGTCACTTTTCCAGCGGACCCCAACCCTTCCTCTTCTTCTTCCTCACGCCTCTCCTCCTCCTCTCTCTCTCTCTTCTTTCTCTCCCTTTCTCTTCTTTCTTTTCTCTTCAATCCCGTGGCCCTTTCTCTCTTTCCCCTTTCCTTTTATTTCTTTCTTTCTAATCCACTAACCCACTAAAAAATATATATATAATAATAATAATAATAATAATAATAATAATAATAATAATAATAATGATTAAATAATTAAATAATAACACTAATAATAATTATTATAATGAAGAAGAGGTGGAAAAATATCTCAATTAAATCCTCCTCTTTCCAATTAAATTTTTATTTTCTCTTATATTTCAAATTAGATACCCAAAAATATTTCCTACTCTCTTTTCCCCATTTAATTCAGGTTTTCAATTCTCTAGGTCTTGAATTAAGTCCAAAATTATTTTCTACTTCCTTTCTTTCCCTCTTATTTTATTTGTAAACTTCGAAAATAATTTCCCGGGTATTACAATAGGGGTATTCCCTGTATCTGTGCCGGTCACGGTCCTCTAAACAGGGGTCGTAAGATATAAAAATGTCTTTCTAATACCTCCTGGACCATATATGAAAAAAAATCCCACTCCTTTCAAAGTTAATACGGTTAAATATCTCCGTGAAGGCAAATTTTTGTTCAGGGTTTAAGGATGAAGATAAAAGTAAAACTAAGTCTTCTGGTTGAGTTTGTTCAGCTAACTCTTCTGAAATTTCCTTTTTTCCTTTAACTTTGTGAAATCGATATAGTGGAGAAACTAACAATGGTAAATCATAATCTTAAATACTTTTTCCCATACTTTGAAGGTAATAGTCAATGTTATTCAATGTGGAATCTAATGTATATTCAACTATAGAATCTTGTTCATGTTTGAAATCTTCAAAATGTTTATCCCATAAACTTCTGACATTGGGTGGCTCACAATATACCAAAATCATTGCAAAAAGTCTGTGTAAAGCAATTGGCATTTGAAATCATGTTGCCTCATGTAAGGAAAGTGATACCCAATTATCATATTGTAGAAGTCCTCTTTTTTCAACAGCCTCTTTAAATGACTTATACTTCACACCATTGTAAGTTAGTAAATAATCAAAAGATTGAGGCCCACAAACATGGTTCAATAATACTCGAAGATAGTATCTTTCTCCTTTTGAAGGTTTTGCTCCATTGATACGTCCTATCACTTTTCCTTGCTTTCTTTCTTTCCACTTTTTATTTCGAGAATCCCAAACATAATGCTTTGGAAATTCTCTATATAGATATTTTCTCGCCTTTTCATCAATTGCATATCTTTCAATGAATTCTGGAAGCATAGTTTTGCAAGAGGCTTCCGAGAAAATGACATGTTCCAAATTTTGATTCTCTCAATATGTGACCATTTGATTATTAAGAAGATGCCGTTGTAAGTTAAAAATCGATGTATGCATTTCATTAAGTTCAAACTCATATATCCTCCACATTGCTTCTTGAGCCGACACCCAACGTGCATCTTGAATCAATTGAATTTCATCAACCATCGATCCACCATCTCTGTTGGTATTACACATGGAAACTCTATCATAACCTTTATATATATATATATATATATATATATATATATATATATATATACTTATAAAGATATTTCACTACTTTAATTCCTGAACATATTTCTGCGTTAATGTGGCAATTGTATCTTAACACAAGATAAGGATTATATGGAACAACCCATATGTTGTCTAATAATGCCTTTCTCACGAATACTTTTGGACCATTTGGTCTCCTTCTATAAATTGAATAAGAATTTTCTCCCTCTATTGTTTCTGCGGAGAAAGATCGAGGGTAATGACTTTTACATGTTCCACCCTTCATGCATGGGTTATTTTCATTTAATATTCTGCATGGCCCATGAAGCATATGTTTGACAACCATCTCATGTTGTTTAGGATATTGACTTGGATCTGGGATCTCAGCACTAACAAACTTATCATAATCATCAACATTTCTAATCTATTATCTTCTGAATTCAATATAATTAACATATGAGCATGAGGAAGTCCTCTTTTTTGAAATTCTTTGACATGAACATGAGTTGCTACTCTTCCTAGTATTTCCTTTTTAAAAAGTTGGTCATTAATGTCTTGTAACTTAGCTCGAAAAATCCTTGCAGTAAGGTCTGGTCTATCTTGAACAGTTTGACCATATCTAAGGTGCGAATGGATTTCCTTCCATTAAGGGTTGCATGTTAATGTTAGGAAAAAATCTGGTTGGCCAAATCAATGTACCAAAGTCATGGCATTCATAAACCTGTGTCGCATATCCTTCGGACCTCCAATAAAGGATGCAGGAAGAACAGATCTCTTCCCAACTTTACTTCCTTGTATTTCACCAGCTTGTACGTTACCAACAATACCTTGATTCAATTCAACTCTTATTTTTTATTGTTGATTGTTGATTCCTATAGTAATCCAAACTTGTTGTCTCAAGTTTTATGTACACATCAACAACAAATTGTTGTAACAAACGACTAGCTAGCAACGATATTGATTGTTGTGATTCTCTAATTTGAAACTTGTAACAATAATATTCTCGACAAGATACTTTCCTTCTCCTTCATCAAGAACACCTATTTTTAAATTTCACATTGGAATATCTTATAATTAGTATGATAGTAACTAAACACGATTAACGTGTGTCCTAATAATTTAAATTACAATTAAAAAAATATGATCACCTTCTTGTTCACTTGAAAAGAGATCTTCTATAGAACTAAATCGGTTGAGTTGTTGGGAACAATCATTGCATTGTGAATATGGCATTTGTGTAGGTGTTTCTTTCTTCCAAATCCGTTGATGCCAACTAGACTGAAAGAACCAAGAAGGGGGTTGAATTGGTTATACTATGAAAATATTAACTTCTTAAAATTTAGGTCATTGATACTTTGGTTAATGAAATGTATACTAGGTTTTTCAAATTGGGATACTCTTATAAAAAGTTAATATAAGTTAATTTGGAAAACAATCTAAGTTAATGTTAAGAGCAGAAAAGAAATAAAGAACACAAGCAATTATTATAGCGAGAGGTTCGGATCAAATATCCTACGTTCTCTCACTCCCTCTTACTAAACGAGTAGGAGAAGTTACTTCACTAACTTGGGAAATGTGAATTACAACCAGGCAACCTTCAAAAACACCAAGAAATTAGCCACAATGGCTTTTACTACCTAACCCAGGTAACTCTTAATTCCTTAATAAATTGGATCAATATATTGTAAAGTATTATTATATCAAGGAACAATGAGTGACTTCCTTGTCATGCTTGAGTAATAGATTTTTAAATTAAAATATTTCTCACAGCGTATTGACAAAACACAATTATGGTAATTTAAGTCACATGTTTCTAGAATAGCGCTACTCCCATAAAATTGTCTCATGCCTGCTCCAGTGATGGTTTGCATCAACAACACTTCAAACCTTCCTCTTCCAATTTTTACTACAACCACCGTTAGTAATTGATAAGACGACGATGTTGAAAGTTGGATGATAAAAAAGTGCCTAATAGTTACAATTTGTATTAAATATATTTTTTATTTTTTTCAAAGACATATATGTCCTTAACCTATTTTCTAATAAACAATTATAATTACATCTCCATCTCCCTCTGTAATTTATTATAGTGATTTTTTGTTTTAATTTTTATTCATATTTATTACTCCAATTAAATTTTTATTTATATAAATTTGTTTTCAATTGATCATTTCATTAATATAACCTCATTAAATGTTTTCTTTAGCCTCATTAAATGATTTTTTATTTTATTTTATATTAGGTACTTTTTTATTATCTAACCTTATTAAATCCTTTCTTAATACATTGGATCAACATATAGTAAATTATTATTACATCAGTGAACAATGAGTTACTTCCTTGTCGTGTTTAAGTAATAAATTTTTAAATTAAAATATTTATCACAACCAATATTTAATAGTGTATTGACAAAATACAATTATGGTAATTTAAGTCACATGTTTTTCGAATAGCGCTACTCCCATAAAACCGTCTCATGCCTGCTAGCAATGATGGTTTGCATCAATAACACTTCAAAACTTCCTCTCCCAATTTTTACTACAACCACCGTTAGTAATTGATAAGACGACAATGTCAAAGTCCCTGCAGCGTTGGATAATAAAAAAGTACCTAAAAGTCACAATTTGTATTGAATGTATTTTTTATATTTTTCAAAGAAATGTGTGCCCTTATCCTATTTTCTAATAAACATTTATAATTACATCTCCATCTCTCTCTGTAATTTATTGTAATGATTTTTCGTTTTAATTTTTATTCATACTTATTACTCTAACTAAATTTTTTTTTTATTTTTTTTCCATTTATCATGTCATTAATATAACCTCATTAAATGTTTTCTTTAGCCTCATTAAATGATTTTTATTTTATTTTATTTTATTTTAAGTACTTAATTATTATCTGACCTTATTAAGTGCTTCATTAATACATTGGATCAATATATAGTAAATTATTATTACATCGGTGAACAATGAGTGCCATCCTTGTCGTTTTTGAGTAATAGATTTTTAAATTGAAATATTTATCACAACCAATACTGAATAGCGTATTGAGAAAACACAATTATGGTAATTTAAGTCACATGCTTCTCGAATAGCACTTCTACCATAAAATGGTCTCATGCCAACAGGCAGTGATGGTTTTTATCAACAACACTTCAAACCTTCCTCTCCAGTTTTTACTACAACCACCGTTAGTAATTGATAAGAGGACAATGTCAAAGTCCCTGCAGCATTGGATAATAAAAAAGTACCCAAAAGTCACAATTTGTATTGAGTGTATTTTTTATATTTTTCAAAGAAATGTGTGCCCTTATCCTATTTTCTAATAAACATTTATAATTACATCTCCATCTCTCTCTGTAATTTATTGTAGTGATTTTTCGTTTTAATTTTTATTCATACTTATTACTCTAACTAAATTTTTATTTATATTATTTTATTTTCAATTTATCATTTCATTAATATAACCTCATTAAATGTTTCATTAGCCTCATTAAATGATTATTTATTTTATTTTATTTTATTTTAAGTACTTGTTTATTATCTAACCTTATTAAATTTTTCCTTAATACATTGGATGAATATATAGTAAATTATTATTACGTAGTGAACAATGAGTGACTTCCTTGTCGTATTTGAGTAATAGATTTTTAAATTAAAATATTTATCACAACCAGTATTGAATAGTGTAGTGACAAAACACAGTTATGGTATTTTAAGTCACATGTTTCTCGAATATTGCTACTCTCATAAAACTGTCTCATGCTTGTTGGCAGTGATGGTTTGCATCAACAACACTTGAAACCTTCCTCTCCCAGTTTTTACTACAACCACCGTTAGTAATTGATAAGACGATGATGTCGAAGTCCCTGCAGCGTTGGATAATAAAATAGTACCAAAAAGTCACGATTTGTGTTAATTGTATTTTTTTTTCAAAGACATATATGTGTGCCCTTAACCTATTTTCCAATAAACAATAATTACATCTCCATATTTCTCTGTAATTTAGTATAGTGATTTTTTGTTTTAATTTTTATTCATATTTCTTACTCTAATTTAATTTTTATTTATATTATTTTATTTTCAATTTATCATTTCAGTAATATGACCTCGTTAAATGTTTCCTTTAGCCTCATTAAATGATTGTTTCTTTTATTTTAGGCACTTGTTTATTATCTAACCTTATTAAATGCTTCCTTAATACATTGGATCAATATATAGTAAATTATTATTACATAAGTGAACAATGAGTGCCATCCTTGTCGTATTTGAGTAATAGATTTTTAAATAAAAATATTTATCACAACCAATATTGAATAGCGTATTGACAAGACATAGTTATGGTAATTGAAGTTACATGTTTCTCGAATAGCGCTACTCCCATAAAACCGTTTCATGCCTGCTGGCAATGATGGTGTGCATCAACAACACTTCAAACCTTCCTCTCCCAGTTTTTACTACAACCACCTTTAGCAATTGATAATACGAAGATGTCGAAGTCCCTGCAGTATTGGTCCCACCGCCGTAGAGGCAACTCCGATGAAGCCCTTAGCCTCTCCGACTTTGATGACCTGCTTCGCTTGGACAACCACCCTTTTGATATAAACACCTTCAATTTCGCTTCTCCAATTCCTAACACCCAAAATGACGACGTCGTCACCTCTGCTGCTGTAGCACAGGGCGTGCCCAACGCCACGATTGATTCTGTCTCAGAGGAATCCAACGGTCAGAATTCCAGGCCCAGCAGGCCATTGAGTCCCCCTACTGGCCATCACCGGAGCTTTTCTTTGGACTCTGATTTCTACAGCATCAGATTGGGATTGATCGGCGACGTCAATGGTGTAGACGGGGAGAACCTTGGCAGGAATGAGGAGTGGCCAGTAGTACATCACCGGCAGAACATTTCCATGGATGGGTTGACCAACGTCTCATCAGTTGTGGCTGACTCGTCCATGGGGAGTGAACGGAAGAAGGGACTGACCCCCCATGAGCTCGCGGAATTAGCTCTCGTTGATCCTTCGAGATATAGAAAGTTGAGATCTTATGCTTATTTTACTTCCACTAGTTATTCAAGTTTCTTCATCTAGTTTGAGAAAACTTTTCTTTAATCTATTTATTGCTTTTTTTTTAAAAAAAAATAACTGCTGCGATTTTATAGCTGCAATGTGAATGCTTCCTCGATGAATTAAAAAAGAAAACTTAGAAAAAAATGGGTCTTTGTATTGGTGGAAAACTGAAAGAAGAAATATCTAAAATATGGAATTGAGTCACTGATATAAATTGTAGTGTTTAATATTTTTTTTTTCGTATAGGATTCTTGGTAATAGGCAATCTGCGGCTCGATCAAAGGAGAGGAAAAACCGTTATGTGAGTGGACTGGAAATAAATGTGCAGATGCTTAAGACGAAATCAAGTAACGTCTCAACCGAGCTTACAATAATTCAGGTATATATATATATATATATATATATATATATATATATATATATATATATATATATATATATATATGTCTTTTCCTTTTTAAAATATTCATATCTTTTGAAGACATCAATTTGCTGATTCGGGCTAGGATCACCAAGGTTGCAGTATTTGATGAACTCCCTATCTTATTCATAATTTATATATATTGAGTTCTAATCATAGGTTGTGCTACCACATAGTAATATAGAAGCCACCAAATATCAAGGGCATCTTTTTTTACTAGAAAAGCGAAAAGTTAGCTTTCGAGGAGTAGTGTTTTAAATGAAGTGCTTTAAAGATCTATCAGATATGAACGGCTTTTGTTGTAATTCTTATTAATTTAGCATGTTCTACTTGATTAAGTATATATGAGCAACATTGAAGGGTTAGCATTCACTTTATTAACATTTTTTCTTTTCATCTTTTGTCATCTTAATGTAGAAAAGCTCTATGATCGATGCATGCATGTACCTGTGTGTATGTCTAATCAAGGGTGTCAAACTCTAGATTTTAAGTAAAATTGTAGAAGGGGGTAAACTTGTGTCGTAGAATCGTAAGATTTTACCTATCATAAAATCATAAGAATTTCCCATGCTATAAATAATAGGGTAAAGTACCCTTGTTGCCCCCAAACTTTGCTACAATGTTCATTTCTGCCCCCAAACTTTTTTTCGGTTCATCCCTACGCCCAAACTTTCAATTTTGTTCATGCCTGCCCTTTTTGCTAACATCGTTAACATGCTTGACAAAATTTGCTAATGTGGACGATGAATGGGTATTTTTTTTGCCACGTCATTGTTCACCTCATTTTGCACCTCACATTTAACTTTTTACTTTTATTAAAAAAAAAACCTAATCCAAATAAAAAAATCAAACTTTTACCCTAACCCATTTTTACTACCCTCATTTTTTTTTAATTGGATTAGGTTTATTTTAATAAAAGTACAAAGTTAATTGTGAGGTGGAAAATGACGTGGCAAAAAAATATCTATTCATCGTCCACATCAGTAAATTCTGTCAAGCATGTTAATGGTGTTAGCAAAAAGGGCAGACATGAACAAAATTGAAAGTTTGGGGGTAAGCATGAATCGAAAAAAATTTTGGGGGCAAGAATGAATATTGTAGCAAAGTTTGGGACCAGCAAGGCTACTTTATCCTAAATATATATATAACATAAGTACATTCCATAAAAATAAAACATAAGTACCTAATTAATATACCAAACCTTTATTCAAATGTCACAACTAAACAAATATTTTAGCTACAAACATGTGTATGTTGACCTCCTTCACAGATTTGGGGTAACTAGGTAATAGAGTATGATTTGGGAGGTTAGGCTTTTAGAAAAATGAATAGATTTTTCTGATTGGGTCGGGTTACGGGTGTAACTAAAAAACAAACTGATATTATTTTTTTAAAAAAAAGAGGCTTATATGTTGGGCTGAGGAAAAATCGTAAAATCATTGGCAAAATTGCGATTTTACCCAATTTTATTCGATTCTATTGCGAGTTTGCACAAAAATAATTTTTTACACAATTCAACTAGATTTTGAGATATGAAATGGTAAAATCGTACGATTTTACGATTTAAATCGCGATTTTGACAACCTTGTGTCTAATAGTTACAAATAACATTCATGTCAAATTATAGATTTTATTTTGATTACTATGGCGCTACAAAAATGGATGACTTTGAGCTGCGTATATATGTTAGTCACAATGAGAAGTCTTATTTGAAGGCGTGTGTAGTAAAGAACAACAGAAAATTTTTTAAAGTCGTAAGATAAATTAAATTATATTGTTACTGAGTATAAATTGAACATTGAACTTTGAAACAGTTTAACCCTAGAAATCTACATATAAATGAATTTTGAAAGTCGTAAGATAAATATTTTGTTACTGATTATAATTGGAACATTGACAAGTAAGCATTTGCGTTGTTACGTGGGAATGGAGAACCTAAGAAAACTTATTACAAGTCCTGGAGTTTGACCATGCAGTGTTGAATTATTATAGAATTAAACTTCGGTGTTGTATTTGATTAGAGAATATGATGCATTAACTATTTTGTATTCAACATTCAGCCCTTTCTAGCTATGTGATTAAATTAATTATGTGTCACCTCTCACTTATATTCCTCTTCTATTACTACTTTTTGGTGAACAATTTGATCAATTTCAGAGTATCTAATAGCTTGGATTCATATTCTAAATAAACCCTTGTTCGTCATTATCTTGACATAGAATCTAATGAAATACAATCATGGTTATTTACTACTGCATTGTAAGTTAATTGGGTTTTGTTTTGTGGGTTAAGGGATTGAAATGAGCCTTGGGTCTGTTTCATGTTATTGACTGTGATATATATATAGAAGTGGATGATTACCCGGCACACCAATGACCTTTGCTTCCTCCATTGTTCATGTCTTCTTTATAAGCGAGACTGGTGCTAGAAATTCACTAGTTTCTTTTGTGTGTAACTTATTTGTAAAGAAATAGTTATGCAAGTCATACAATTAGTCCCTTTGTATGTAACTACGTTGTTTGATCAATTCCATTATCTTCAATTTACATGCATAAACATAATAAGAAAAACAAGAAAAAAAGTTTAAAAGCAGTAAACTTATTTCTCTCTCATATTATGCAAAAGAAAACTACAGAGTTGAGCGCTGAGAATAAGTTGCTTAAAGTGCAATTGGAGGCTATGTTTCAACAAGCCCGATTTAGAAATGGTATGCTATGCATGACTCCAATTTTCAAGTTAGGAAAAAACTTAATTAGCTATAGTTTTTATATCTTTTCCATACAGTTCTCCAATAGAAACATTTTTTATTGGTTCTTTTTTTTCAAAAAAAAAACTTCCGCATGTTTCATGATTTTGATCGGAGAACTTAAAGCAAAGACATATGGAATTGCATATAAGTCTAGTCCATTTTTATACTAATGACTAACAGTATGTAGGGGTTTTCCTTTTTGTTAATACCCGAAATAGATTTGTGCTCTCTAATTAATCATTTCTTTGGTGTTACAAGCCTAGTCATTATAGTAATTGTTGCTTCATTGGAATTTCTTGAATTGTACTGTTATGCATGTCTTTTATATCACCATATTTAAGAAAATCATGCAGGAAAGGAAAGGATTGGGGAATTTATGCATATTGTTTCCAAAATTCATCAAGTTCCGGGAAAAACAGTTTATTTGAAGTTTTGATGATAACTACCTTATGCTGGTTTTTAAATTTAACATGATCAGCACACTAACATGCCAAAAATATAATGGGTTAAACTATTAACATGATTTTAAGCATTAATAATCTAACTATAGAAATGAACATAGATAGAACATTTTGGTATCTTTGATATCACTTAGTAGAAAAAACCTTTGTTGTAATACTATCATGATACACATTTTTTCTATGGCCGCAGCTATCAATCAAGTATTGAGGGAAGAACTACATCGACTCAAGATACATAATTTCTAAAATGCAGCTTTTAGTGGCAACTCTTCTTTTTCTTGTCTTCTCTCAAAGTTTGCTACCGAATTAGCCTTGCATCACTTGGCTAAAAATCAGTGCCAGCAGACTCAATTAGCACCAATAATGCTTGACATGCCTCCATCATCCTCTAGTCAGCCATTCAATGGGCACCCAGGCAGTGACTTCTTTTATTTCAACCAGAAGAACTAGCTGTTAACAGCAATTGCAAAGGACTGACAATGGCCGATATTGATCACAAGTATAAACATTATGTACAAATAAATATGTACAATGATGGATGAGGCATGTGATCTGGATTGTAGTGTTGTTTCAACGTTCCCTTAGTCCTTTACTTCTATTTATGTTTTACAATTTTAATTCGGTTAGATGGAAAACTATGTCTGTTATGTATTTTATGCAATTATTGGGAAGAATACATTTACAGTTTAACTAAATGAAGAGGATGATCATAGATGGTGAATCAAATTGTTTTTGATTAATATGCAGCTTATGGAATCCTATTGATGAAACTTCATAGGATATTTATCACTTCCTAAGGAAGATTATAAATTAATGTTGTGTGACAATGGGATTTTTCTCAAAGATCTAAGAAATCAATGGTTAAAATTTGTTTATCGCTTAGCACAACACAATTTAATTCATTTGGAGGCTAACATTTATTTGGCTTTTAAGCTTTCTTATACATGCTTTATTATTAAAGCAACCGTTATGTTAATTGAAGTGTTTTGTTTAGTTTTTATTCTTGTTTTCCCTTAAAGCCGGTAGCAATAGCCATGTGACTAAGCTTGAGTTCATTGGTTTGTTGCATTTGATATACAAGATATCTAATCTAAGTATATATCTTGACTCAGTTAATGGAAATTATTTTTTAATTTGTTTAAAAATATAATATAATATAAAATTATTATTTTTAAAATAAAAAAAATTAAATATTTGATAATTTTTAAAATTTTAAAATAAAAAATAAATTAATTATTATTACATTTTAAAATAATAAATTAAATCATGGAAAGTTATTTATTTTTCCACTTTTATATTAACTACTCACCCTATCTACTTTCTCTCTCCCACATCCTCCCATCATACATTTTAATTGTATTTTTTAATTAAAAAAAGGTATTTTGTGAGTCCAATGACCAGAAGACCCAACAACCATATTTTTTTTTTAATGAACTAGGACAATAACTGGGTAGATTCATTGATTAAGAAATGTCCCACAAAAGTGCATTACAAATAATGGGCAGAAAATCCTCCAGCCATACAAGAAAATTAGATGAATTAACAGGAAAACTAACAATTGAATGGGTAAAAGTGTGAGCGTTGGATAAAAGTTCAGTGGTACCGTATTAGTGAAGTTCAGTACATCCCTCCAATCATGTAAAGCCATTTATTAATATTAATAGAAATTCACATTAATAAGGAACCACCTTGAATGGTTTAGGAACCAACTGATTGGAGGGATGTACTGAAGTTTAGTACAATTGAACCACTGAACATCTACTCGTGGGCGACCATATTGGCCTCCCATTTGACCTAATTCAATGAAACACTACCAAAACAAGACTTTAACTCTAAAATTTATTCAATCACAATCATAGATAGGAAACATCAGTATTTCCCTTATTAATCAAGTTGTTAACTCTTTGAGATCAGTCACTTTTAATCACTACATAGTTGCAGCTCATGATCTTGGCAAGCTGCATTCCCTCCAAGATTGCCACCGCTTCAAGATAATCAATAGAAGCCATAATTTCAATCCTCTTAGTCATGGCCATCAAACACTGTCCAGTGTTGTTCCTAAACACGCATCCAATCCTTTCTTCACAATCGATCCATCTTGCTACTTGTGTCAACATAAACCTTTATCATTCTCCAATCTGGTGGTTTGCCACCTGTCCGAATTGATGCCACTTGAAATCGTGCTATCCCTTTGATCCACTGTGTCATCATCACTGTTATTTATCTATAACAATGTATTAAGGACTCCATCTTATACATGATTGATCCTTGCCTTATTTCGACAAAATCATACACGTTGCGTGGCTATAGCAAACATTTTTGCTTGCTTGTCATTCCACTGTGTAAGTGCCATGTAAAGCCACTCCAAGAAATCAATTCCTTCTTTACATTCATTTACAAATGCATAATTCGTGCCTCGCCAAAATTCACTCAACGAACTGCATCCAATCAGTGCGTCCAAGCAATTCTCTTCCTCAACTTTGCATGTCAGACAATTTCTATCCACATCCAATTCTAAATTTGCCAATGCTTCACACGTAGAGAGTATCTCTCTCGCAGACCGCATTAGAAATACCTTAGTTGATAGTTGTGGACATCTGAATTGGTTCGGCCCTGAAAAAGGGCTTCTGCAAGATAAGGGTCGCGACCTAAACCTACATATGTTGCGATCCACCGTCGCTTGGGTCGCGACCCCCCATGAACCTCAATCAGATCACCGTTGATTCAGCTCTGATTTGATTTCCTCGGTCCTCGAGGATTTTCTTTTCTGATTCGTGTCTAGCCTTGGACTATAAATTGGGTAGGCTCAATAGAGGAAAGGGACCTAAAGGTAGAGGTGAAAAAAAATCCCTTAGACTCTCCTAAAGCACTTAGATTTGGTAGCTCTAAGAGGAAGGTATAGTAGTTCTCTAGACTATGGTTCTTTGAGTATGTTTTTGACTTTAAATTATTAAGTAAACTTCTGCATGTGTACTCTTCTTTGGGCGCTCTGATCTTGTTGGTTTCAGGTGTTGGGTCGCGACCCATGCATATCTTTCTTATGTTTATTTCGTATTGGTTGCTAGGAATTGAATAGGGTCGCAACCTAAATTCCATAGGTCGTGACCTGCGTGCCCTGATCCCCACATCCTCTGTTCTGCATCTGTTTGTGGCTCTGGGAGCGGGTTTGGGTCGCAACCTAAGTACCATAATTGTAATACCCGAGAATATTTTAACTAGCATCATTAATGAAATTAAATTAATTAATTTAGAAGTGGAAAATGAGATAAAAAAATACACACTAGCCTATCACTTATTATGTTGTAAATATAAATTTTTTTAAAATCCTAATATTTCTATATTTCTTTTTAATTATTATTATATCAGATTTCTTTTTCTTTTTTTTGTGATATGTATATATTAATTAAATATATATATATATATTAATAAAAGAAAAGAAAAGGGGAATAAAAGGAAAGAAGAGTGATGGGTACGCGTGAAGGGAAGAACAAGGAAAGGAAGCTACGAAGTGAGAGGGAGAGGCATCGTTCGCACGGAGGAAGCAAGGAGGAGGACGCACGGAGGAGACGGAGGCCGGACGTGCGAGGAGAAGCTAGAGTTGCCGTCCGCCGGAGCTCGTCGCCGTCGTTGTGGCTGGGGGAGAGAGAGAGTGACGGGCTAGAGAGAGAAACCAAGAAGGAGAGAGTTTCTCGCTGGAAAACGCCATCTCTTCATCGGGGAAGGTGGCTGGGAGTCTCCTCTACTCCATATCATCCTTCTAACCGGTTGAATCGAGGTGAGAAGTCTCGAAACTCTCAAACCCCAATTTTATCAATTTTAGGGATTTTTGGAAAACCCCCAATTGATTCAATCTGAGTATTCTGGGTCCTAAATTGAAGTAATTGCATGTTATGAAGTGAGTTGGAAGCTTAGGAACCGGAACCAATTTGATGGAATTTATCCGGGTTGGAAAAATTGTAGGAAAATGTGGTTGTTAAGGTTTAAGGGTGTTGTGGACTGATTGGGGGTGCATTAATAGGTAGAAATTGTGATTATATAATTGTTAAAATTATTAGAATGTACGAGGGATTAAGACCCGAGTAAGCACCGTCTCACCCGGAACCCGGTTCGGGAAAAAAAAAAGAGAGACAATTTTCTAATTTTACGCGTATCCGGATATGTGTATCCATGTGTAGGTAAAGTGTTGAAAGTTATTTTGGTAAATGGAAATCTTGGACAAGTAGGATTTATGACTCTCTTGAGCCATAAATTCAAGACTTGGGTAATGGAAACTTCACATGGACATATAGAGGGGGAATTGGGTTAACTTGACATTCCCAAATCAAGGCTTCCGAATAGTGTGATTAAGCAAGGGTTGGACACGAATTAGAAGCATGCTAGGTGTTTCGAAAACTAGTTGAGGGCATTCCAAGCCAACAACTAGTCTATGGAATTAATTAGAGAGAACATGAGCATTAGCGTTACATGTACACGATAGTGGTTGAATTTCAAGTTGCTAAATCTCTCAAGTATATGTGTATAGGGCACCATACAGTGAGTGGACCTTCGGGCACACTGAGAGCCGATCAGAGGGGCCAACCAGGTGAGGAGCTTTTCCCATCCTTTTCCTATAGTGGTTGAATTTCAAGTTGCTAAATCTCTCAACCACTGTTATATGTGTATATGTGAACTGTAAAAGCGATGGTGGCTCAAGGAGCCTTATATGGAAAGAAGGTCCTCGGGACCTATATGATATTGGGGGTAGGATCGAGTCAATTTTATTTGTGAGGGTCTTGTGGTACTAGAAACAAACCTCATTGATTATTATCTGAAAAGTGTGGTTGTGTATGTAAATTCTTAAAGAAAATGAACATAGGTGACTTTGTTTTAAACCGAGAGATTCTAAATTAGAAAACCACTAGGAAATTTAGATTTGCCCAAGAAGAAGTAAAATGAATAAGTAGTGCTCCATAGGGGTCATTTATGGTACAACGCGGGAACCGAGTCTATCACGGATGGTCCGGGTAGATTGAGTATGTTATCTTGAGTCAAACTCACAGAAATACAAAGTATATGAGTACACCACATTGTGGCTATTGCCTTGGGTAAACCGAGGTCAGATAAGTCGCCGACTATGCTCCAAGTGAAGTCTTGGGGTCAGACTAATGTTCCAAGTAAAGTCTTGGGGCCAGGGGTTCCTAGAATGATCAACTAGGTTCCTATATCGCTCACGTGAGATATGCCTTCGGGCCAGATTCTCTCCTAACGGAGATATGCCTTCGGGCCAGTTTATGATTATGGTTAATTGAACATGGATGACCACATGGAATTATATGTTAACTCATGATATGATGCATGTATGAATTTGAACGTATGTAAAACCATGCTTTAAATTCTATGTTGTGAATATGATATATGCTATTTGCATGACCACTTAACATATGGAAATTTAAACCCGTTATATGCGTATGTGTTTGTGATTGACTCCTTTTCCCCAGTTGTAGTGGTACCCGCTACTACACCAGGGATGGGAGAGCCTCTCACTGAGTCCGTTTGACTCACCCCCAATGTTGAATGTTACAAACACAGGTGGTTTAGGCATCGGGAGCGCTTCCACTTCATCTCAGGGAGGCGGACAGATTTAGAGGCCGCATGCATTGTTCGCGTGGGTAGTATTGATATATGTATTTTGTCAGGATATATATGTATATGATTCTTTTGGTATAGCATTGTTTTGTACAGTTGCTATATATATTTATCTATATGTCACACTCTAGAATTGTCGGCTTCATACAGATTAAAGATTGGTCTTGTTGTTGGGAAAATAGGTTATGATATGATGTATATCATGCGTATATATATAGGTATATGACTTTCGCGTGTGAATAGGATAGATCACACGCATGGAGCGTGTGATCAATATGTAAATTTATATGTATGTGTGACTGAATACTTGATTGTGTGAAAATACGGCTTCCGCATGTGAATAGGATAGGTCACACGCATTGAGGCGTGTGATCAATATGTAAATTATATGCAGGTGTGTGATTGAATATATATATTTGACTGTATACAGGATTTTTGCATGTGAATAGGATAGATCACCTGCCCTGAAGCGCGTGATCAATATGTATATTATATGTACGTGTGATTGATTATGTGTATATGTATAGACTGAAGCGGCGTTGAGCGAGCCGTGAATTGTACGCTACTTAGGTCACCGGATAGGGATGGCCATAAATACTATATATTGCTTGTATTAGAAATGGGTAGTTATAGACAGGTCAAAATGTCAATCAGGGATTAGAGGCTTACGGGATTGGAGGAATCCTACCTCCCGTGCCGGTCACGGACATCCGATAGGGGGTTGTGACAATAATCCCCATATTCTCTGTGCTGCTTTTTGTTACGGTTTCTGGGTTGACATGTTGCAACCGCCGCTTGTCCAGGTTGCGACCCCCTGTGCTGCCATCACTTCTGATAGAGGCAAGAATGTGATGTGGGGTCATGACCTCCTCTGTCCTAGTTTAGAACCTCCCTTTCTGTGATCATAATGCTTTCAGTTGTTTATTTTTATCTACTTAATTTATGCACTCATATCACTCGTCGAGGAATATCATGTTCCGTGAGGCTTGCACTAGAGCTGTTTGGATCCTTGATCTAACGAACCTTGCTTTGTTTGATTGGATGGTAGATAGAAGGCCGCCTGGGTGTAAGCCCAGTGAACCTCACCTCACATGGGAGCCCACCTGAGAATCGAAGCTTGGTGAATCTTGATCGCACCTAAAATCATCACTGATTTTATTGGTCAAATGGCATACATTATATTGTTTAATCAAGCATTATGCATATAATTGTGGATTTATTATGATGAGGGGTATTGACATTATTTCTTGCAAATTTTGGGCTTTTAATGCTTTATTTATGAAACTCCTTTGAGGAATACGTTTTACTGAACTTTTATGCAAAGTTCTGTGATGTTTAGGGGTTCCTCAAGGACCAAGAAGCAAGGAACAAAAGGAAGAGGGACTAAAAGACAAGAGAAGCAGGCCAGAGTAGCTCAAAGCAAAGCAATTTGGAGCAGAAGAAGAAGCGTCCCGACTCGCCTATAGCGAGCATCTTAGCTTGCCATAAGCGAGCACACATTAGAGGAATTGACTCAGACACCCACTCGCCTACAACAAGTAGCATCAGCTCGCCATAAGCAAATTAGTGTTTATGGAATTGCCAAGTGTAAACGATATTTAGGCCTAATTGAGCCCATTTTAGAGGCAAAACCCTAACCTCTCCCCTATAAATAGAGGTTAATGGGTAGGCACAGACACACATTCACACACCACTAGAGAACAATTCATTTTCACAATTTTCTCTACATTTGTAGACTCTTATATGTTTTATCTGTTTTAGTTGTTTGTTTTTTCTTTTCTTTTTTTAACATTCTTCATCTAGCCATGTGTGTGGGGATGAGGTGGCTAATCTAGTAACTTCCCCCACATGCAAAGTTAGGGCTCTATTCCCTTTTAGGAGGATTGAGGTGTAACTTGAGCCATGGTTGGCAAGATGGTATGATCGTGTCTTTATTTTTATATTCAATGTTTCATGGTTTTAGTCTGTTTCACTCTTGGATTCGCACTCGATGACAATGAGAGGCTTGAGTCTAGAGGGTCGGAGGCTGTCTCATCCTTGGTTTTATTCTCTTAGCATAATGCGAGAATTCAAGCCTTTGAGGTATGAGCACGAGTGTACTTTGGTCACTACCACGAAACATTGGAACCATGTTAGGTGTAGATTGAGTATGTGTGATCCTTTTGATTTTCCGATGATGACTCCTTTGATATCGATCTTGGTTGAGTTATCATTAGGATTTCAAGAAGTATAACTATTTAGCAATGGCTAATGTGAGATCTGTTTGCTTGGTCTCCAATTCCCCCATTGATTTTATACTCCAATGATGCCTTTCAAGAGAAATCTTGGTCGAGTATTCATTGGTACTTCAATGGCATAGTCATACGTTATTGGAAGCATGTATCTCATCCCCCCATTTTACTTCGATCACTAGTGAATTTATGTGACAGGTGAACTTCTACTAGTTGGTTTTGGATGCACCATAGGAATTCAGTCGGTAGGTTGGATACACTGTGAAAAATGGTCATCCTGATATGATTCTCCCATATTTCCATTGGCCATGATAGCCGCATATCGTCCTCCTAAGGGGATATTCTTTCTTGCATTTGCATATTTATTTTCCTGTCTTTATTTTCTTTGCATTTCTCCATTACCCAAAATATGCCTATATAGTGTTCGACGAAAGTCCCAATAGAGAGTTAGGCTAGCTCTCCACCTTGAGCCTTGCATTTCCCAAAGCCTTAACCTTTGGTGACCACCTTGAGAAATCGACTGAGGTCACCGCCACTTACTGCATTTTCCTATTCAAATAAAAATTAAATTGGTCGTCGTTCGGACAACGACATCCGAATAGTATTGCAAAGTAGGAGTGAATCAATTTTTGGCACCGTTGCCGGGGAGGTTGCCAACAAGGATTTGGGAGATTGAGGATCAAGATTGATCTTCTCTTCTCTTTATTTTATCTTTACTTTATTTGTTTTAGTTTTTTAAGTCAAGGAATTAGTCTTTTTCGAGTCTTTGTTATTTTTCTATTTTTCTATGTGCAGGAACTATAGGTGCTATATTTCTAGAGAACTAATGCTTCTATCTCGCTCGCTCGCAGTGAGCTGAGCTTAATCGCTATAAGCAAGTAAGGCAGAAAAGAATTTCTCAGCTCAATTTTGTTTTTAAGTTTTCTATTTTAAATCTATAAAATTTCAATGGAGTGTTCAGAACAATGGGCCAGGGAGGAATCAACATCCAACCTTCCAGACATCATGTGTCTTGAAAAAATAAATTCGATTATTTTGAATATTTATGACAAGCTGAAGCAATTTGCCGAAGAACTAGATGCTATGACTTTAATAGTTATGCAAATAGTTAAGCAAGGGAGAGAGAGACAAAATAGTCTTACTCTGACTCTTCCAAAAATGATCGAGAGCGTCATGTTTGTAGGTCAAGTTGACAAATCTGAGAATGTTGTCTGCTCACTTGACAAATCAGAAGAGTTAGAGTTGCCTCAAAATAATGTCTGATCACACCCAAAATCAACCTAACTTTAGTATGCTAAATAACATAAATTATAGATAAAAACATATGATTTTGCACCAAAAAGGTTGAATATTTTAACATAAGGAGTAGAGCCAAAAATATGATAAAATGCCCATAAAATGCACTATTTATTGATATTCTTGATTATCCGCAAAACCCATGGAATATTGGATAGGTGTGTTTGATGTTTATTGAGTGCTGCAGGCTTAATAGGGATCAATGGGAAGGTGTACTCTAAGTACAAGAACCAGAACCAGAACCAAATCGAGAACTAGTAGGAAGGCCTAGGAAGTAGATGTGCACAGCTCGCTGTAGCGAGCAAAATAGCTCGCCGCAATGAGTAGAAGAAAGAAATGATTCTTCCATCCATATAATGGTGGTTCAATCTCACACCTCAATCCTCCTCAAGGGTGGAGAGGTCTAGCTTAGCATATGGGGGAAGCTTCTATGAAGCCACCTCAACCCCATATGCAAGGCCATGGAAGAAGAAGAAAACAAAAGAACAAGAAGGAAATAAAGAAAGACTAAAATAAATTAAACATAAAGATTCTACAAATGATAAAGAAAAGAAAATAAAGAAATACTACTCCTAGCCACCAAGTGGTGGAGGACCTCTCCTAGCCTCCAAGTTGAGGAAAAACTTGATATGGAAAATGTGAGTGTGGGGCCTGTTAGAAAAATATTTATATTTGGGCTCACATTAATTGCTTAAAATATTTTATTTTGTTTTCTAAATAAATTGGGTTAATATGTGGCCCAAACAAAAGGGAAGCCCAAAGTATAAGGTAATCAATGTTGGGCTAATAGCACACATTATGATAAAGTCTGATAGGCGGCTATGTGTAGGCCTTTAGGGTTTTACTGAAGCCCGTAATGGAAGGGCCTAGTAAGACATATTTATAAATACAGGCTAGGTCCCCTCTCTAACCCTAACACAGTGAGCCTCCCCATTGTAGTCGCTGCACGACCAGGGTAATAGAGAGGAAGACCTAGCTCTCAGGTATTCAGTAGAGAAGCTGCCCGGTGTCAGATATTCATTCAGGAGTTCTTGCAAATAAAAGATGGCGAAATCAGATACGTATTATGTTTGATTATTTTCAATGATTTAGCATTACAATCGATCCAAGAATCTTACAATTGGTCAATGATTGCATATATACTTCTTGTTTGCATCTCCTAGTTTTATTTTAATATGAAGTTGAAATTCGTTGATCAAAAGGAAAAGGTTCTTAGACTATAAAGTTATGATTGAAAGGAGAATTTTAGAAATTCATAAAGTTAGAAATGTAAGAATTTTAATTCTTGCAATTGAGTTTCAATCATTTAACTTTATAAAGCTGTGAAGAAGAAATCAATGTCTTAAAAGGCTTATTTATTGATAAATAAAGAGAGTTTGAAAGGGTATTATTTATTGCATGAATTATTTTATGTGGCAATAAATATTGGAGATAATTAATGCCCACATGGTTAGTTTCAACTCTATGATATTCTAAAAGAACCAAACACAACCTAAATAGACCAAAAGATTTAAAAGTGCAATATGCTATGATTGTGTATTATTGATTTTGATTTTCCTAGTCTGAGAATATTATTTCGTAAAATTGTTGAGCTAGGTATCACTAGTATGTGATCCGAGTAAGAGGATCAAAGTTTTAGAACACGGTTCTAACATTGCATGATGTGGCTTGCTAAAAGAATCAATTTAATATTTATTAATAATTGATGCATAATTACATATTTAAATTCCTTAAAGGGTGCATAAATTGTTGTTAAAAATTTAATTAATGTCTGACTAATTTTTATGGTGCTTCCTAGTCTGGAAATTTTATTTTATTTTTGTTGTTGAGAATATGTATCACTAAAGTGATTTATTCATCAAAATCCATAAATGGGTTAAATTTCCTTGTTGATGAGAAGTGAGAGGCAATTTTATGAATTCTAGTGTGGGATAATTTTTATGAATTGTTGCGACCATTACCATTAAGGTGGTGAGTCATCAAAATTCATAAATAAATAAACTTCCCTGTTGATAGAATTGGTCATTAAATTAATATATATAATTTCCTGCCCAAAGGTGGTTATTATGTATATTAATTTCAAGTTAGTTTTGAGCATATTGATGAGTATATATAATTTTGAAAAATTATTCTGCCTAAAGGTGATTAAATTTTCTAAATTGTATATTCTTATTGCCTTGGGATATAAATTGTAGAGAATTTCTTCTGCCTAAAGGTGATTTAATTCTTTAAATTTTTATAGTCTTTATTTTGCTTCATGAAAGAAGGAAACAAATGGCATGTTATTTTCTCTGCCCAAAGGGGAGTCTATAATAATGCAAAAGGTTTTTCCTTCAAGTTTAATTGCCTCACTAATTTACCATATTAATTATGTCCAAGTTGTTACTTTTACTGTAAACAACAATAGTGCCACCCTAGAAAGGATGTCTGGCTCAAATTATAAGAAATGAAATATGGATACAAAGACATTGGGCTTAAAAATGAATTATCCCATAATAATTAATATCTTGTATTAATTATTAAAAGCTTCCGCAATATAGTTTCTCTGATAAATCATAGATGTCATATGTCATTTCGTTGACAATCTAATTATGTATGTCATGTTTCAAATTAAGGATATAGTTATAGACTTCAATAAAATAAAACTATTTAAGGGTCTTGCTAAATATTAAGTTGTAAAGCTTTTAAGCAACACCTATGATTGGTGTTAATTTAATTGCTTTGATTGATCCTGGGATATGGATTTAACCCGTGGGATATCATTGATAATTATTTTCTCGCTTTAAGCTAATAGCTTAAAATTAGAAAAGGGGGAGAATGATTGCATATATACTTCTTGTTTGCATCTCCTAGTTTTATTTTAATATGAAGTTGAAATTCGTTGGTCAAAAGTAAAAGGTTCTTAGATTATAAAGTTATGATTGATAGGAGAATTTTAGAAATACATAAAGTTAGAAATGTAAGAATTTTAATTCTTGCAATTGAGTTTCAATCATTTAACTTTATAAAGCTGTGAAGAAGAAATCAATGTCTTAACAGGCTTATTTATTGATAAATAAAGAGAGTTTGAAAGGGTATTATTTATTGCATGAATTATTTTATGTGGTAATAAATATTGGAGAAAATTAATGCCCACATGGTTAGTTTCAACTCTATGATATTCTAAAAGAATCAAACACGACCTAAATAGAACAAAAGATTTAAAAGCGTAATATCCTATGATTGTGTATTATTGATTTTGATTTTCCTAGTCTGAGAATATTATTTCGTAAAATTGTTGACTATGTTATCATCGAATTGATTCATATATCAAAGTTTTACAAGGTAGTTTAATTCTCTTTGTTGATAGGAAATAATAAATTTATCATTCCTAGTCTGGGATTTTTTTACATTTCTTGGATTGTTGAGAATGTTTATCACTAAGGTAGTTCATTAATCAAAATTCATGAAATTGTTTAAATCTCTATGTTGATAGGAAGTAGGGCAATTTCATACATAAATACTAGTCTGAAAAATTTTGCGTTTTTTGTGAATTGTTAAGGTTTTTATCACTAAAGTGATTTAACCACCAAAATTCTCAAATTGTGCAAATCTCTTGTTGATTGAATTAATGCATATAATTACCTGCCTAAAGGGGGATGTTGTATGTATTAAGAGCCTTTTAAGTTACATTGGTATTTTTTAAATTTTGAAAGTTTTGCCTGCCCAAAGGTGACAAACCTTTCAGATTTGATATACTGTTAATGATTAGTTTATCCCCTAACAAAGGTAAGACCCATACAGTTGGAAGAACACACTAAGGATTATGTGTGTTTGGAGGTCTTTTGATTTCTTAAGTTAGTGGGAGCTTTATGTACTTAAAGTTTAAGAGTCTCATGATCTTTCGAATCAGTGGGAGCTCTGTGCACTTGAAGTTAAGGTTTGGAGAGTGCCTCCACATATGTTACCATTGGTATATTAATACTTTTCTTAATACAAATAGAGATGGATACAACATGTGCTTTAAGACATTTTGTTTGTCTTAAGAGTGACCGTTGTTTCTGATAAGTTATTAGATACAACATGTGCCTTAGGACATAGTGTTTGTCTTAAGAGTGACTGTTGTGTCTTATAAAGTATGATACACAACATGTGCCTTAAGACATAGTGTATATCCTTAAGAGTGACAATTGTGTTAAAAGATGTACATAACATGTGCCTTGAGACGTAGTGTATACGTCCTTAAGAGTGACAGTTGTGTTGAAAGACGTACATAACATGTGCCTTAGGATGTAGTGTATGTCCTTAAGAGTGGCAGTTGTGTTAAAAGATGTACATAACATGTACCTTGGGACGTAGTGTATATGTCCTTAAGAGTGACAGTTGTGTTGAAAGACGTACATAACATGTGCCTTAGGACGTAGTGTATGTCCTTAAGAGTGACAGTTATGTTGAAAGATTTATATAACATGTACCTTAGGATTTTTGTCTTAAGAGTGACAGTTATATATGGTATGGTATGTCTCCAGTGGCACCAATTTCGTATTCGTGAAATAAGGAATGAGATATACGGGCTTGATTATTAAGCCAAGAGATTTCTCCTGTGGATTGAGCATAAAGGTATTGAGAAATCATACGGAGGACCGATAAGAAATAGTGCGTCATAAATGACTTGAGAGCTATTTCTTACTACACTTCCAAACTTATGATTCATGTCCATATAGTTGTTAGTATGTGTGACCATGGGTTGATCCTATGCTGGTAAAGGGCATAACGATTGCCATGATCCCATATTGATAGTTATGTTGGACCGGATTGGTGCGTTGTGATGTATGATTTGGAGCATTTTGCGCGCATAAAAGGTTTATTAACTTGAGAGTCTTTTAACAAAATTAAACTTTGAATAAACACAATTAATGTGGCTCAAGTGGGAGAATGTTAGAAAAATATTTATATTTGGGCTCACATTAATTGTTTAAAATATTTTATTATGTTTTCTAAATAAATTGGCTTAATATGTGGTCCAAATAAAAGGGAAGCCCAAAGTATAAGGTAATCACTGTTGGGCTAATAACACACATTATGATAAAGTCTAATAGGTGGCTATGTGTAGGCCTTTAGGGTTTTACTGAAGCCCGTAATGGGAGGGCCCAGTAAGACACACTTATAAATACAGGCTAGGTCCCCTCTTTAACCCTAACACAGTAAGCCTCCCCATTGTAGCCGCTGCATGACCAGGGTAATAGAGAGGAAGACCTAGCTCTCAGGTATTCAGTAGAGAAGCTGTCCGGTGTCAGGTATTCATTCAGGAGTTCTTGCAAATAAATGATGGCGAAATCAAGTACGTATTATGTTTGATTATTTTCAATGATTTAGCATTACAATCGATTCAAGAATCTTACAAGGACACCTATTTATAGCCTCCAACCACTAGCTTCATGCCTCTAAATGGGCCTTTAATAGGCCAAAAACCGTCCAGTCTTGCAATCATTTCACGAATATCATGTTCTGTCTGGCTCGCTTGTAGCGAGCAACCTTCACTTGTTGTAAGCGAACCGGCAGCTAGTAAGTTGCCTCTTAAGTGTATTATCTTAAGGCGAGCTGGTGCTACTCATTGTCGGTGAGTGAGGTTCTGAGTCAATTCCTCTAATGCGTGCTCGCTTATGGCGAGCATGGAATGCTCGCTGTAAACAAGGTGGGTCTACTTCTTCCTCTGCTACATATTGCTCTGCTCTAAGCTACTTTAGCCTGGTTCTTTTTGTCTTTTAGTCCCTCTTCTTCTTATTCCATGCTTTTCAGTCCTTGAGGAACACTTGGTCAACATAGAACTTTGCATCAAAGTCTAGGAAAAAGTATTCCTCTAAGGACTCACAAAAATAAAGCGTTAAACGCACAATATTAGCAAGAAATAATGTCAACACCCTTAATCATGAATAAGGCACAATTATATACATAATGCATGATTAAATAGTATAATATATGCCGTATGAGCTCTAGAATCAGTGATGATTTTGAGTGCGATCAATTCCCCCACACTTAAACCTTTGCATTATTGGGCAAAGCATCAGTCAAAGGAAAGAGTTGGGATTTTTCCAAGGAGGTTTACTGCTCCTCCTTCCATGTTTGCATGAATCTAGTTTCTTCTCTTTCCAAAGTAAACGTACGTTAGACCTGCACAGCTCTAGTAATGCATATATGGGGTTAAGAAACAGCTTATCGGCTATTGATGATTAGACTATTTTGCTTAGACCTCACAAGTCAAGGTTCTTTTTCGCTCAATCCTACCTCATTAAAGCCTAGCCATAAGATTGGGATAACTCTCTATCTCCACTATGAATATTCTTGCAAAGATAGATCAGATTGATGGATGAAGGCTAAGATGGTAGATATGGGAAGAAAAGAAAGAAAGATGAATAGTTAGATCCTGATTCAGAGCAATTATTTGTCCTCTTTTAGGTCAATATGGTTGACTATTTTTTAATATTTTTGCTAATTGCTCTCTCCTTCAGAATACTATTCCAGTTTTGACCCTTATTTTCCCGATTTATTTTCTTTTTGTCCAACATTTTGTATTTTCTTTTCTTTTTTCTTTTTTTTTCTTTTTGGGAGTCTACTTGTAATACCCGAGAATATTTTAATTAGCCTCATCATTCTAATTTAATTAATTCAGTTAAAGTCGAAAATGGGATAGAAGCACACACTATCTTACTACGTATATTTTTTAAAAAAATACAAATTAGTTTAAATCCTAATTTTTCTACATTTCTTTTTTCTTTCTTATTTATTATTATACCAGATTTTTCTTTTTCTTGTGATATGTATATATATTAATTAATTAATTAATTAATTATATATATATATATATATATATATTATAAAAGAAAAGAAGAATAAAAGAGAAGAGAAAAAAAAGGGAAAGCAGATCGTGAGAGAGGGAAGCACCGAACAGAGAGACACGGAGAGAGAGGGCACGGGAGCGTCTTCGACAAGCAGAGCAGCTAGGGGAGAAGCCGGACATGCGAGGAGAAGCCGGAGTGCGACGCCACGCCGTCCGCCGGAGCTCACGTCGCCGACGTGCTGGAGGAGAGAGAGAGTGATGGGTTAGAGAGAGAAATCAAAGGGAGAGAGCTTCCACGCCGGAAGCTCGCCGGAAAACGCTGTCTCTTCATCGAGGAAGGTAGCTGGAAGTCTCCTCTACTCCACATCGTCCTTCTAACCGGTTGAATCGAGGTGAGAAGTCCCGAAACTCTCAAACCTCAATTTTATCAATTTTAGGGATTTTTGGAAAATCCCCATTTGATTCAATTTGAGTATTCTGGGACCTAAATTGAAGTATTTGCTTGTTATGAAGTGAGTTGGAAGCTTAGGAATCGGAACTAATTTGATGGAATTTATCCGGATTGAAAAAATTGTAGGAAAATGTGGTTGGTAATGTATAAGGGTGTTGTGGACTGATTTGGGATGCATTAATAGGTGGAATTGTGATTATATAATTGTTAAAATTATTGGAATGTACGAGGGATTAAAACCCGAGTAAGCACCGTCTCACCCGGATACCGGTTCGGGGAAAAAGAGACAATTTTCTAATTTTACGCGTATCCGGATATGTGTATTCATGTGTAGGTAAAGTGTTGAAAGTTATTTTGGTAAATGGAAATCTTGGACAAGTAGGATTTATGACTCTTGAGCCATAAATTCAAGACTTGGGTAATGGAAACTTCACATGGACACATAGAGGTGGAATTGGGTAACTTTGCATTCCCAAATCAAGGTTTTCAAATAGTTCCAATAGTGTGAATAAGCAAGGGTTGGACACGAATAGAAGCATGCTAGATGTTCTGAAAACTAGTTGAGGGCATTCCAAGCCAACAACTAGTCTATGGAATTAATTAGAGAGAACATGAGCATTAGCGTTACATGTACACGATAGTGGTTGAATTTCAAGTTTCTAAATCTCTCAACTATATGTGTATAGGGCACCATACAGTGAGTGGACCTTCGGGCACACCGAGAGCCGATCAGAGGGGCCAACCAGGTGAGGGGCTTTCCCATCCTTGTCCTATAGGGTTGACTGCGGATGTGGATATATGGTTTGCCTACTTGTAGGAATCATATATTAGATAACATGCTATTGTTGTTCCTAAATTATAATATATGTGATAACGTGCTATATGTGTATATGTGAACTGTAAAAGCGATGGTGGCTCAAGGAGCCTTATATGGAAACAAGGTCCTTCGGACCTATATGATATCGGGGGTAGGATCGAGTCAATTTTATTTGTGAGAATCTTGTGGTACTAGAAACCAACCTCATTGATTATTATCTGAAAAGTGTGGTTGTGTACGTAAATTCTTAAAGAAAATGAACATAGGTGACTTTGTTTTAAACCGAGGGATTCCGACTTAGAAAAAGCACTTGGAAACTTAGATTTGCCTAAGAAGAAGTAAAATGAATAAGTAGTGGTCCATAGGGGTCATTTATGGTACAACGCGGGAACCGAGTCTATCACGGATGGTCCGGGTAGATTGAGTCTGTTATCTTGAGTCAAACTCACAGAAATACAAAGTATATGAGTACACCACATTGTGGCTATTGCCTTGGGTAAACCGAGGTCAGATGAGTCGCCGGCTATGCTCCGAGTGAAGTCTTGGGGTCAGATTAGTGTTCCAAGTAAAGTCTTGGGACCAGGGGTTCCTAGAATGATCAACTAGGTTCCTATACCGCTCACGTGAGATATGCCTTCGGGCCAGATTCTCTCCTAACGGAGATATGCCTTCGGGCCAGTTTATAATTACGGTTATTTGAACATGGATATCCACATGAAGTTGTATGTTAAACTACGATATGATGTATGTGTGAATTTGAACGTATGTAAAACCATGCTTTAAATTCTATGTTGTGAATATGATATATGTTATTTGCATGATCACTTAACATATGGAGATTTAAACCCGTTATATGCGTATGTGATTGTTATTGGCTCATTTTCCCCAGTTGTATTGGTACCCGCTACTACACCAGGGATGGGAGAGCCTCTCACTGAGTCCGTTTGACTCACCCTAATGTTAAATGTTACAGACACAGGTGGTATAGGCATCGGGAGCGCTTCCACTTCATCTCAAGGAGGCGAACAGATTTAGAGACCGCACGCATTGTTCGCGTGGGTAGCATTGATATATGTATTTTGTCAGGATATATATGTATATGAATCATTTTGGTATAGCATTGTTTTGTATAGTTGCTATATATATATATATATATGTGTGTATATGTCACACTCTAGAATTGTCGGCTTCATACAGATTAAAGATTGGTCTTGTTGTTGGGAACATAGGCTATGATATGGTACATATCATGTGTATATATATATGTATATGACTTCCGCATGTGAATAGGATAGATCACACGCATGGAGCGTGTGATCAATATGTAAATTTATATGTATATGTGACTGAATACTTGATTGTATGAAAATACGGCTTCCGCATGTGAATAGGATAGGTCACACGCATTGAGGTGTGTGATCAATATGTAAATTATACGCAGGTGTGTGACTGAATAAATATACCTGACTGTACACAGGATTTCTGCATGTGAATAGGATAGATCACAATCTTCCCCCCTTAAGAAATTCGGTCTCTGAATTTCAAACAAAATACTAATCTTAGTATTCTCAATTTTTTGGCTAAAAGTGGACTCATGGACCAATTCATGAAAGCTCATGATTATCCTAGGAAGTTCTTGGAAGTTCGGTGCAATGGAAATAAACAAACAAAATGTAATATAATGACAGACAAATGGCAATGGCACAACTGGTTATTCATGGTGTTCTTCATGTGTGTGCAAGTGTTCGATTCCAGGATACCTTTTCAACCAAAAGAAGCAAATTTTGAATTTGCTATGAATTAACAGCTGAGTAAGAAAACAAAGGCAGTGATTTGAAGATAAGTATAAGAGGCGATGCAAGTGGTAAAAAGATATGACATGAAGACTCTAGTTCCCGTGTTCGATCCAGCTAGATGCATTTTCGTACAACTGAAATGATTTTTAGCCGCATATGTTGACTTCTGACTCTGACTCTATTAAGTGAAGACAACTTTAATTAATCAAGTTGTTGCTACCTCAATTGGTTGGAAGCTGCGCCACCCAGCTATTCCGTGTTTGATTCATTCAAGGGCCACTCGTCTACCAATTTTGTGTTTTTGGCAAATAAGCCTACAATTTTGACTCACGTTTCTGCCACATAGAAAAAGAAGACGCTAAACAGGATGAAGATGCACGTTGGGACAAGTGTTTAAGTTTTTGACCAAAATCTCTTTAGCACCCTCTTCAAGTCCTCCTAGCTGCGTTTGTTTAATTATTTTCTTTTCTTATCCACTAAGTAAGTTGAAGGGAAATTTTTTGCTATAAATAGGAGGGGAAGGCAAGGGTCCAAGGCATCCATTTTTCTCACCCACTTCTCACATCCAACTCCATCAAATTCTCCCATCACTTTCTCTTAAAAAATTCCAAGAGGTGGAGGAAGCAAGAGAAGAATTTTTGGTAATTATGTATTTTTTCATGATGAACTAATTTTATATTTGATGTTAATTAAGGATATGTACCATTTTATTTTACGGATAACATGACTAAGAATTTTCTTTAATATTTTATTGTGCCCATATTGTCTTATTTGATTTTAATTTCTATTCAATATTTCTTGTAGTAATATTGATGGATTTTAAAACCAAAACTATTACCTACTTTAATTCTTGTAGTCTTAATTGTGGAGGTCATGTAATGGTAATCATAGAATTATAACGAAATTGAATATCCTATGCTAAACCTAGATGGATTATGTCATAGGTGAAGAGTCCATGCTAAAATTAGATAGAATATGTCAATAAACTTGTTACAATATTATTCTAAGTGATTCAAAGCTTGTAGTCTAGAACACTGCATAAAATAAATGGTTGTCCTTAATTAAATATCAAGTATTTATTTATGAAGCTAGTGGTGAATTCGAAATCCTAAGTCATTATTTAACATGATTTAATCAAATTTCGATTATCTACTTTCTATTTTCACTCTTATTAAACTCTGTCTTTACTTCTAGTTCCTAAATCCTTTCCTTTAAATTTAAAATTGTGAAAACGTTAAATTATAGTATTCTAACTAATTCCTGTGGGTTCGACACCCTTATATTCATACGTACTACAACTGACATTGTATACTTCTATGTAGAGGGGATTTTATTACTTGAAATTTGTCCATCAATTATCATTATATCAGTGAACAATGAGTGACTTCCTTGTCGTGTTTGAGAAATAGATTTTTAAATTAAAATATTTACCACAACCAATATTGAATAGCGTAGCCAAAACACAGTTAAGGTAATTTAAGTCACATGTTTCTAGAATAGTGCTACTCCCATAAAACAGTCTCATGTCTGTTGGCAGTGATGGTATGCATCAACAACACTTCAAACCTTCCTCTCCCAGTTTTTACTACAACCACCGTTAGTAATTGATAAGACGACGATGTCGAAGTCCCTGTAGCATTGGATAATAAAAAAGTACCTAAAAGTCGCAATTTTTATTAAATGTAATTTTTTTTTTTTTTTTCAAAGACATGTATGCCCTTAATCTATTTTCCAATAAACATTTATAATTACATCTCCATCTCTCTCTATAATATATTACAGTGATTTTTTGTTTTAATTTTTATTCATACTTATTACTCTAATTAAATTTTTATTTATTTTATTTTATTTTCAATTTATCATTTGTTTAATATAACCTCATTAAATATTTTCTTTAGGCTCATTAAATGATTGTTTATTTTACTTTAATTTATTTTTGGTACTTTTTATTAACAACCTTATTAAATGCTTCCTTAATACTTTGGATCAATATATAGTAAATTATTATTACATCAGTGAACAATGAGTGACTTCCTTATCTTGTTTGAGTAATATATTTTTAAATTAAAATATTTATCACAACCAATATTGAATAACGTATTGACAAAACACAATTTTGGTAATTTAAGTCACAGGTTTGCTACTCCCATAAAATCGTCTCATGCCTGCCGGCAGTGATGGTTTGCATCAACAACACTTCAAACCTGTCTCTCCGAGTTTTTACTACAACCACCGTTAGTAATTTATAAGACGACAATGTCGAAGTCCCTGCAGCGTAAATAATAAAAAAGTACATAAAAGTCACAATTTGTATTAAATGTATTTTTATTTATTTTTTCAAAGACATATATGCCCTTAACCTATTTTCTAATAAACATTTATAATTACATCTCCATCTCTTTGTGTAATTTATTATAGTGATTTTTTCTTTAAATTTTTATTCATATTTATTACTCTAATTAAATTTTTATTTATATTATTTTATTTTCAATTTATCATTACATTAATATAACCTCATTAAATGTTTTCTTTAGCCTCATTAAATGATTTTTTATTTTATTTTAGGTACTTTTTTATTATCTAACCTTACTAAATGCTTTCTTAATACATTGGATCAATATATAGTAAACTATTATTACATTAGTGAACAATGAGTGACTTGCTTGTGGTGTTTGAGTAATAGATTTTTAAATTAAAATATTTATCACAACCAATATTGAATACCGTATTGACAAAACACAGTTATGGTACCTTATGTCACATGTTTCTAGAATAGTGCTACTCCCATAAAACAGTTTCATGCCTGCTAGCAGTGAAGGTTTGCATCAACAACACTTCAAACCTTCCTCTCCCTATTTTTACTACAACCACCGTTAGTAATTGATAAGACGACGATGTCGAAAGTTGGATAATAAAAAAGTACCTAACATTCACAGTTGTATTAAATGTATTTTTTTATTTTTTTAACGACATATATGCCCATAACCTATTTTCTAATAAACATTTATAATTACATCTCCATCTCTCTTTGTAATTTATTATAGTGATTTTTTGTTTTAATTTTTATTCATATTTATTACTCTAATTAAATTTTTATTTATTTTTTTTTATTTTCAATTGATCATTTCATTAATATAACCTCAAATGTTTTCTTTAGCCTCATTAAATGATTGTTTATTTTATTTTATTTTAGGTACTTGTTTATTATCTAACCTTATTAAATGCTTCCTCAATACATTGCATCAATATATAGTAAATTATTATTACATCAATGAACAATGAGTAACTTCCTTGTTGTGTTTGAGTAATAGATTTTTAAATTAAAATATTTATCACAACCAATATTGAATAGTGTATTGACAAAACACAGTTATGGTAATTTAGGTCACATGTTTCTCGAATAACGCTTCTCCCATAAAATTGTCTCATGCCTGCTAGCAGTGATGGTTTGCATCAACAACACTTCAAACCTTCCTCTCCCAGATTTTACTACAACCACCGTTAGTAATTGATAGGATGACGATGTCTAACTCCCTGCAGCGTTGGATAATAAAATAATACCTAAAAGTCACAATTTGTATCAAATGTGTGTTTTTTTCAAAGATGTATATGCCCTTAACCTATTTTCTAATAAACATTTATAATTACATCTCTATCTCTCTTTGTAATTTATTATAGTAATTTTTTGTTTTAATTTTTATTCATATTTATTACTCTAATTAATTTTTTATTTATTTTATTTTATTTTCAATTTATCATCATTAATATTAACTCATTAAATATTTTCTTTAGCCACATTAAATGATTACTTATTTTATTTTATTTTAGATACTTATTTATTATCTAACCATATTAAATGCTTTCATAATACATTAGATCAATATTTAGTAAATTATTATTACATCAGTGAACAATGAGTGACTTCTGTCACGACCCCCGTTTAGAGGACCGTGACCGGCACAGACACAGGGAATACCCCTCTACCTGTAAGTCTTATCAACTAATTGACAGAGTATCTATTATTGAAAATACATTCACATGCATTAAAATACCATGGCTACACCGAAATGGTGGTCTATCCTAGGCAAGCAAATCCACGGCCAGTGTCACTTCAAAATATAGATATAGGAAAACACACATAATATATATAACTTGTGTACTGACTACACATCCGAAGATGCTGTCTATCCTATTCACATGCAACCGACTATGTATATATATATACATATATTTTGGAATCAAGTTTTCCCTTTATCGCAACATAACTAATCCTGATTTTTAAGGCGTGTAGAGCTGACAGTTCTAAATTTAGTGATACAATCTAATTGGGTACGTCTACCATTTACTTTATGATACAATGATAAAGTAAATTAAATTGCAATTACAATTTATTCACCCACATGAACAAGTTGTGGGTCTTGGAAAGTTTTGCTTGTCCCTCGTTCCACCGAGACTTCTTCCACCTGTACTTAGCATGTCTCTGTGTAGTAAAAATGAGGTGTGAGTCTTAACCACACGACTCAGTGAGGACTCTCCCATCATCGGCGCAAGGCGGGTACCATAGCGCTGGGAATGGGAGTCATACACAACCACATGCAAAAACAACTGGTTATTGTTAATTAGCATACATTCTTGGTGATCACACAACAACAGATATTTCACCCAAACCACTCACATGCATTTAACAGATATAAACACGCAGCAATTTATTCCACATCATCAATCAACAAGTAATCATGTAACATATGGTGCCGACTTTTACTTATCGGTCTTCTCACGTTCATCATGTTTGAATCGAACAAGACGTTGTGGTGATGTAATCCTGTACGTCACCACTACACTGCACAATTAGCAATTATATGCAAACACAGACAATTTGTACCTACACAGATGCTATAACATACATCTACTTAATTTCCCCCACACTGGCGTATCTGCTAGCCACTACGTGACTTTTTTACTTCAAACCCGTGCACTCGGGTTGCTGGCCACCAAGTGGCAAAACATACTTAACCCATTCACTTGGGTACTGGTCACCCCGTGACAATTCTATTAATCAAACACAAACAACTTCTATCTATCAAACAACTAACCCATAGCCACCAAGTGACACGTCCTGACCCCTCGCTGCGAGGCAATAACCGGGGTAATATCATAGCTTGAGCCCACTAGTCCGTTACCCAACTAGACCACAATGGCAGGCACGACACGACGTCTTAAAGCATGGCCACTGACACACCCTGGACCAACTCAACAGGGTGATTTTTCTTTTAATAGTTAGGCTCACGGTTCACCCGTAGGTTCCTCCCGTGTCTCCTTACTTTAGTCTCACATATTAATAGGATTCTTTGTATCTTTCCCGAAGGATCAACAATTCCTCTCCTTGTTAATATGGACGAGTATCCTTAACAAGATATAACTCATATACCCGTCCAGATGCACTCTCTGAGCCTCAAGCTATCTCACAGCAATATAAATCTTTTCTGACCCTGTTACCAGGATAGGGCAATGACCATCGTCATGGTGATTATAAAACTGAGGTCTCAAGTGCCATCTGACGTTGTTCTAGTCAATGTCTCACATCGCAAGCATAACCAAATCCGAAACCCACCAATAACTCCTTTTACATGATTAATATCTAAGTCACCGTCGTGATGAGTTTTCAAATTAAAAGCTTAGTCCTTCCTTACAAGGACTCTTGCCACCGTCGTGGAAAAGATTTAATAAAATACTCATCATGCCTCCGAAGTGTATGAGTTGGATTTGTAACACATCAATCATAGCAAACAATTACACTCTACTCCTATGTCTTCTTATCCAAGCTACTTTTCACAACTTATTTTCTAGTTCTTTTATTCTTTTAGCAATCTAAACCTCTAGCTAACAAATACCAGACAAGCAGAGAATATACATACTCATGTAATCCATATAAGCATACAACCCTAGGAGCAGAGATGGAAGAGCCCTCACCATGGCCAACCTTCCATGCAGTCCTCTCATGTAACTTTTGTCACGACCCCCGTTCGGGGAGCACGTGACCAGCACAAAACGAAGGTGGGACCCCCGGTCTGTAAGCCTACTATCCTGGAACTTAACTAATCATGCATGAATAAGATCTGTCCGCCTCCTTGAGAAGAAGTGGACGCGTTCCCGACACTTGAACCACTTGTATCTGAAACATGTAAACAGGGGAGGTGAGTCGAACAGACTCAGTGAGGAGCTCCCCCATCCCTGGCGTAGCAGCGGGTACCACTACAGCTAGGGGAAGGGAGCAACCATAAACACATGCGCATGAAACGGATTATATTGCGACCTTTAATATGACCAGGTAGTCAATATATATCATATTCACAATAATTACCCTAGTTCATGGTTCTAACATAATTATTACTCTGCACGTAAATCAATCACGAATACATATCATATGTTCCATAGGTAACACATACTTATACTCGTAGGCATTCACTTTCTGTCTCTCGCATTATGCTAAGAGAAGTACTGGCCCGAAGGCAATCTCATGTTTGAACCTAGTTGATCACATTAGGAACTTTTTGACTCCAAGGCACGCTTAGAGTAATAGCCGGCAACTTTTCTGACCTCGGTTAAACCAAGGTAATGGCCACTTTGTGGCATGCTTACTGACGACATAATCCCGTCTGTCCGACCAGGATGACCGACTCGATCTACCCGGACTATCCTAAACAAGCTCAACTAACATGTTTAACCTTGAAGGACACTTTATAAAAAACTAATTGAATATTATACATATTTATTAGTTAGGCCTAGTTTCCCCCTTTTTGATTATGCAACACTCTCACTCACACTTAACACCCTATGTTCAGTTTCCTCGACATACCATACGGTCAATATCTTACAACGATGATCAATTTAATTGGTTTCTTATATTAATGAACCCTCACATATGAAATTCCGACTCAGTCTTACCCACGGTAACAAATAAGGCTCGGTGAGCCACAATAACACATATACACTTGAGACTAAACACATAAGCACATATACAGTTTGCACGTTCACTGCTTACTTGCTAACCATACACATGTAACGTAAACTCATTCAGATAATTATATTTCATATAATAACTACATAAAATAGAGCAAACCACATTTTCACATAGTCATCCAACCCTGTGGGGCAGGGATGGGAGAGCCCCCCCACCTCGTTGGCCCTCCTGATCAGTCCTCGGAGTACCTGAAGCTCCAATTACTCTGTGGTGCCCTATACACATGTATTTAAGCAATTAACAACGTGTAACTACCCAACTAATAATGCATGTATCATGCTAATGCTCATGTACCCTCTAGACATATCCAAGAACTAGATACTTAGTTCGTTACGTCGTCTTTTTTGCCCCTTTCAAAAAGTCTAGAATATTTTCATACTCGACTTTCACCTATCCAAGCCATTTAGAATCCTTTGAAAGCTTAGGTTAGAGATTCTAATTTATATAAACTTCACTTCATGTATTCATAAGAGCATTTAACTAATAAAGAAATAAATTTATGGCTCAAAAGAGGCCTTAGCTTGCTCGTTCAACCGTTTCCCTTATTTGCCGAGTAAAAGCTTAACCACTTCCTCTTTAATTATATATAAAGAATATAATCGGGTATGAGAAAAGCCTTGGACCCAATTTAGTTGGTCTTAGGTGTCCACCACGGACTAGGCCGAGGTGTTCAGCCCACAACACAGTTTCTTGCTGTACGATAGCTTGGTATATCGCCTCTTTTTCACCGAATTTGGCTCCAATTGCGACGGTAACTACTCGGGCTTTATTCCCTTGTATTTTTCTCGCAATTATAACACCTATACTACTCCAATCCAACCCTATTCATGCATCAAACCAGCAAATTCGAAATTTAGAGAAATTTCTAACCCAATTTCCATAATTTCCACAACCAGTCCATTCCTATGATTTAACTTCGATTATGAACCTCACTAAGCATTCAAGAACACCTACTAAGCTCTAATTTATCCCTGGAATGTCCCAAATAGAAGAAATTGAAGATTTCCTAATATCCCTAAAATTGGAGAAATTGGGGTTTTGAGAGATTGGGGCTTTCTTACGTTGTTCCAATCGGATGTGAAGCTTGCTGGGTGTTGAAGGAGGGTCTCGGTCACCGTCACCAGCGTCGGAGCCCTTTCACCGGCGTGATTCTGGCCAAATCCCCTCCGTCACCTTCCTTCTTTTCCTCGTGCGTCTCGGCTTCTCTCTCCCTCCGTTCTTCTCTTTTTTTTTGGCTAATGAAATGGAAGGGGTCACGGTTTGGCCCCCCTTTATTTTAATATTTGGCCTAAAAAAATAATAATTAATAAGTAGTTAAATCCTAATTCTTTCCCATCTTTTTAACCCCCTTTTCTTTTAGGTCCTAAAAAGAAAATTTAGATTTCCTATTTTTTCTCCTCTTAATTTTATTTTACCTTTAATTTAATATATTTTTCTTTTTGAAAGAAAAATAAATTAAATGATAAAAAATGATAATAATTAAAATAAATACCTCGGATATTACAGCCCCCCATATGCTAAGCTAAATCTCTCTTCCCTTCAGGAGGATTGAGACAAAGTTATATAATGGAATAATCGTATTTCTTTCGATGTTACATGGTATATCTTTCTACTCATGGACTTGCTCTTAGTGACAGTGAGAGTTTGAATCCATGTGGGTAGATGGTAGACTCATTCTTGGGTTTGTTCGCTTAGCGAAAGCGAGAACTTGAGCGTTTAAGGATGGAGCATGAGTGTACTTCAGCCCCTACCTAGAAATGATCCATGTATGCTTCATGACTATAATCCAATAATAATTCCTTTGATTAAGTGTGGTTGCAATTAATCTTAGTTGAGTTGTTGTTTGGAACCTTTAATCACATTCACTTGAACGTTGGTCCGATTAACTAGGAAGTTCATCTGACAGAGGAATTTTTATTAGTTACATTGGATAAGTGATTAAGGCATATTTAAACGCGATAATATTGCCCCCTGACTTGTCGTAAGTCGGGATTAAATAAATTCCTAAGTAATGCAGTATAATGCAAACCTAGGGTCGAATCACATAGAACCTTCAGTAGTTCCAAAATAACAATGCCTTTAAAATAATGAAGTATTATTAAAAAGGTCAAGAAGTATTTTAGGAATAAAACAAGAAAATAACTGTGAATCTAAGAAAGACAAATAAGAAAATAAACAAGCATTTAAAGAAAATAGATTATCCTTTCGGGGGGTCTATGTAATTTGCTATCCTTGCTAATTTTCGAAAGATAGATAGAAGAATATTATTTAGAAACACCTTATCGGACCTTTTCATCCAAAGGTAACCCTGGTAACCCAAACTTGCAACTGCTAGGTCTATTTAATCCAATTATAAACCCTAGATCCACCAACCGTTAAGGATCTCGAATCATAACCAAATGTTCATAAACTGTAAACATCTAAATAACTTCCCTAACAGATTAAGTTCATAGCTCCACCAACTACATAGATGACTCTTAGGATAACCTAGTAGGCTTATCTACTCATGATCTAAGAACACAAGGCTAAATCTAAGAGCTAGGCTAGCTAAATCCTAGGATAATTTGACTTTGACTTTGTGCCGCCTATTTATAGGCACTTACATGGGGAATCCTAGTCTAATTACAATTAGGAAACCTAATACAATTCTACTTAAAATAATATTGTTTCCTAATTCTATTTGAAGTATGAATTCAAATCTTCCAAATTCGGATCCCGATTAACTCTCTAAGCCTGCTTCGGTTGAATTTAAATTTGAATTGCTCGTCCTCAAATTCTTGTATGCTCGCCGCGGCGAGCAACCATAATTTATGTTGACTCTACGTTGACTTCTGCCTTGCTTTTTCTTCTTCAGTTTAGTCTTTGCTGCTTTCCTGTCTTCAATTCAGTCCTTTTGCTATAATCCCAAGTGGCTCAATGGCTTCGGCTTGACCTGAAATCAACCCAAGACCTTCGTAATAATACCTGATTTATGATAAATAATTATAAACACAGTTTTATCACAAAATATATGTTAAAAACCCACTTTTATCACTTTCCTAATTTTGACACTTATGTATTATGTTAATGCCTTTTACTGTAATATTTCTAATTATTATCAATTTTAAGCAAAATGACACCTGTTAGCATGTCTAATTTGGGTGTCATCAATAAGCCTCAAGTGTTCGATCGGTTGATTGAATGATATTCGGAAATGGTCATCATAATACAATTCTTACTATGTTTTGTAACGGCTATGACAGACTATTATCATCCTCCGAAAGGGATGTCCATCTTATTCCTTTTTAGTTTATTTTGTTTTACATTTTAGTCTTAGTTTTATACTCTTAACTACGCCCACAAACCATTCGACAAAAGTCCCCAAAGAGTATTTTGATTGTTTTCTGCCTTGTTCTTTTGATTCCTTTTATTGATTGGCAATTCCACGACTATCGACCTAGGTCGTGCCACTAGCTGCACTATCTAGTAAAAAATTAATTGGTGTTGGCCTCGCAAAAAGGCACTCATCAATTTGGCGCTATTGCCGGGGAGTCGCCAAAGAGAATTGGAAGCTTCGGAACAAGTTTGATTTAATCAATCTTCTTCTTCTTCTTCTTCTCCTTCCTTCCTTCCTTCCTTCCTTCCTTCTCCTTCTCCTTCTCCATTCCCTTGAGGAGGATGAGTAGATGACCTGAGCCAGCAATCTTAACAAAGAGAATCTACTCTTTAATTTTCAATGTTGCTCAATTTACTTTTAGGCTTATAGATCTGTCTCATGGTGACAATACATATTGGATCTATAAGGGCAAACGAAAAGTGTACATCGGTTTCTGCTTTAGAATAGCTAAATTGATGTAGAAATAATTTTGATATATGTAATTTGTTTGACTATATTTCGATAATGAATTACTTTGATTGAATTGGCAGTCTCATTAATCTTTATGAATTATATTCGAAACATCTAATGGCACTGTGATTGTTTAGTTGAACCCATAGAGGAACTATTTCCCATATACTTCAATGTAGGTCTGAATGAATCGGTAAAATTCGAGTGCGAGACAAATTTACCAATTAAATCGGTACCCTAAGAGTTCGATCGGTTGATTGAATGGTATTAAAAAATGGCCATTCAATAGCGATATCTATTATCTGTTGTGCTGGCTAGGATATATCTAAGTCATTCTTCAAAAGGGATATTCATCATCATCCATCCCCGTTTATTTTAATATGCTTTATATCTTTAGTTTTCAATCATTCACACACACCCACAAATTGTTCGATATAACTCCCCATAGAGTATTTTAGATGTTGCTTTCTTTTGTTTCTTTTGTTTTCTTTTAGTTATTTAGGATTCTGTGAGAGAGGTCTACCCTGGTTGTGCTTTACTGCATAATTAGGTAAATTAAAACTGGGAGATCAGACTTCCAAGGATACCCAAATTTTCTAAACTACCCAATGCAATGCCAAACAATTAGGGTTCAAGCATAACAAGTTGAATAAACATCAATTCATTTAATTAAAGCAACAAAGGTAATGAAAAACCACAATCTACATGCTAGGGTACCATAACCCTAGGATAAGAAAGTTTAGCCTAGCCTATTAAAAGTTCAACATCACTTCAATGACAACAAACATCATTAAAACTACAAGAGAAGAGAAGATGAATAGAAACTCTGTCTTCGAAGAAAACACATTATCAGCTAAAAAACTTATTTCCATAACTACCCCTAGGCAAAGGCTACCTTTCTGCCTCAATTGCCCAAAATTCATCTGTTTTCACTTTCCAGATAGAGACATGGTGCAATAGCGCTTCGAAATGGCGCTATAGTGCCATCTCTCTGCCAAGATTCTTTAAACCAGCCCAGAACTTGATCCATTTGGTTCCAACTCTATTTTGACATCCTAAAATGTACCGAATCATGCTACTTTGTCCATATTAAGCCCTAAAAGCAAGAGCAACACATCAATAAACACTTTGAGCACAACAAAACAACATCAAACAATCTTAAAACAAAACTAAAACTCACTAAACTCATGCCAAATGTACCAAAACACCTAAACATCTGTTGATTTTTTTATAAAATTTTAGAAAGGAAATTGAGAGAGATGGAGAGAATTCAAAGTAGGTTAAAAGCTGATTGCATTCTCATTCATGATTCATACTTGATTTATACATAGAGATTGAAAATAACAAACTTTCTAATTTTGTGGGCCATCTAATTTGAATATAAAAACTAAAGATAATAAGAAATATAAATGTTAATAAAAATAAATAACCTAACAGCAAAAATCTTGAAAGATTTCTTATTTGAATTTAAAAAAATAACAAATTATTGGAACTAAAATGCCATAATTCAACAACATCCACAAACGCACTACAAATCAACCAAAATAGTTCAACGATAGTTAAAGCATCATAATTCAGTGAAATACAAGCCCAAATAACAATCATAGAGTTATCACTTGTATAGCAAGCACCTTTGGTCTCCACAAAATGGATAGGCTCCAAATTGTTTTTCTACACAATTGAATATTTGAATATTTTTTACCAAGTGCATTAAGATTATTTATTATTTTTCCAAATTCAGAGTACATGTCTTCAATAAACTCTCTAGGTTTCATTTTGAAGTTCTCTAAGTCGTTGATAAACATGTCCATCCGATTCAACTTAACATCATCATTTGCTTCATGTATTATTTCAAGCTTTTGCCACATCTATTCAATTGGGTAGTTAAAATAATGTGCATTTTTAAAAGTTGCGATTCTTTTTTCTTGAAAAAGATTAGGTTCCAATTTGAAAGACAGTTCCTATTACGAAAATAACTGAAAGTACAAGGAATGTGAATCAAACAACAATTTTTTTAAAGAGGTTCACACTCAAGTTGCCTTCAGTCCTATATCCACTCTTTCGCTAACCAACTAGTTAGAAGATTTTCTATAACCTTTAAGACATTACAACTAAGTAACCCTAACCAAGGAACCAGACTGATGAATAATACTTAAAGTTCTGACAACCTTGAAACCACCTTCAAAGATTAACCACACTTGGTGTTTACACTCAGAACCTCTTAAAATTATTCACCATACAACAACCAGAAGAAGAAAGATTTTTACAACCACAAAGACACAATAAATCACAAAGATATGAAATCACAGATATTCAACTACTCACTAAGAGCATGAAAATAAATGCAGCAATAACAAAATCACTCAGAATGTTTTTCTCTTTATTTTAGCTTTTATTCAATTGATGATCAAAGCTTCTTCAATGCTTCAATAAATAACACTCCAAAATACTAGCCATTGGAAGGAGCTTCTTCAAAAACTTCAACCACTTTCAAGCATTAAATGCACCATTAAAGCTTAAGCTCTTTAGTATGGCTGAGGAAGAAGTTGGAGGTAGTAGGCACGAAGAGAGAACTTTATGCGAAATTGCTTCTTTCCTTTCCTTTTTTCCTTTCTTATGATGAAACGAGTAGGTAGGAGGAGAGCTTTTAGAAAAGAGGCAAAATACTATTTAGTCCTTGAATTGCTGGTCAAACTACTATTTAGTCCCCGAATTTGGCAAAAATACTATTTGGTCCCCGAATTTGTAACTCTGTCAACTATTTAGTCTCTGAATTTGGAAAAAATACTATTTAATCCCCAAATTTGCAACTCTGTCAACTATTTAGTCCCCGAACTTCGCAAAAACTACTATTTAGTCCTGGAATTTACAACTCTATCAACTATTTAGTCCCCGTACTGTTACTTGTTAGATAACCAACTGACGTCACCATTAAATGTTGATGTGGCATGTGAGGTAGAATGTGCCCAGACACTTAACAGTGCCACATCAGCATTTAACGGCTACATCAGCTGGTGCCTGGTTATCTAACAGATAACGATCAGGGGACTAAATCGTTGACAGAGTTGCAAATTTGGGACTAAATAGTATTTTTGTCAAATTTGGGGACTAAATAGTTAGTAGAGTTGCAAATTCGGGGATTAAATAGTATTTTTGCCAAATTCGGGGACTAAAGAGTTGACAGAGTTACAAATTTGGGGACTAAATAGTATTTTTGCCAAATTCGAGGACTAAATAATTGTTTGACTAACAATTCAGGGACTAAATAGTATTTTATCTCTTTAAAAAAAATAGCTGCACACATTCTAATTAGAGCGCACTCTTTCTTTTTCTTGATTAGACGCATTAAATAATTAAAGAGTATCACAAGTACTACACGCTACCCAATGTCAAGAAAAGCCAAACCTTCTCATACCTTTCTTTTGTCTTTTTTGATTTTGTGGTACCCCATTTATCACAAAGATAAAAGCATGTGATATTCATTTTTTCTTTTTCTTTTTTGGTTGAGATATTCATTTTTTCTATCTAATGCAAGGTGGGCTTTTTAGTTTTGGACATTTCAAAATAATGTACACTTCCCACAATTCTCTTCGGCATTTCATTTAAAAATTATGGACATTTAGGATAAAAAAACATTTGGGCCTCAGAAAATTCCTCTGATCCAACAAATCCAAATATTGATTCATCTTAAGTTGAATTAAGTTTGATGGAATCTTAGAAGAAAAAGGTTCTTGCAAACCCTAATTCTTTTTTCTTGAACTCTGTCACGACCCCCGTTTAGAGGACTGTGACCGGCACAGACACAGGGAATACCCCTATGCCTGTAAGCCTTATTACCTGATTGATAGAATATCTATTATTGAAAATACATTCACATGCATTATAATACCATGGCTACACCGAAATGGTGGCATATCCTAGGCAAGAAAATCCACGGCCAGTGCCGCTTCAAGATATAGATATAGGAAAACACACATAATATATATAACCTGTGTACTGGCTACACATCCGAAGATGTTGTCTATCCTATTCACATGCAGCAAATATATGTATATGTATATATTTTGACAACAAGTTTTCCCTGTATCGCGGTATAAGTAATCTTGATCTTTAAGGCGTGTGAATCTGACGGTTTTAGATTTAGTAATACAATCTAATTTGGGTACATCTACCCTTTACTTTATGCTATAATATAAAGTAAATTAAATTACAATTACAATTTATTCACCCACATGAACAAGTTGTGGGTCTTGGAAAGTTTTGCTTGTCCCTCGTTCCACCGAGACTTCTTCCACTTGTACTTAACATGTCTCTGTGTAGTAAACATGAGGTGTGAGTCTTAGCCACGCGACTCAGTGAGGACTCTCCCATCCCCAGCGCAAGGTGGGTACCATAGCGATGGGTTTGGGAGTCATACACAACCACATGCAAAAACAACTAGTTACTATTAGTTAGCATACATTCTTGGTGATCACTCAACAACAGGAATTTCACCCAAACACTCACATGCATTTAACAAATATAAGCATGCAGCAGTTTGGTCCACGTCATCAATCAACAAGTAACATGTAACATATAGTGCCGACTTTTACTTACCGGTCTTCTCACGTTCAGCATGTTTGAATCAAACAAGACATTGTGATGATGTAATCTTGTACGTCACCACTCCGCTACACAATCAGCAATTAAATGCAAACACAGACAATTTTTTAAATAAACACAGATACTATAACATACATCTACTTAACTTCCCCCACTCTGGGGTATTTACTAGCCACTACATGGCTTTTCTACCTCGAACCCGTGCACTCGGGTTGCTGGCCACCACGTGGCAAAACATACTTAACCTATTCACTTAGGTACTGGTCACCTCGTGACAATTCTATTAATCAAATACAATCAACCTCTATCTATCAAACAACTGATCCTTAGCCACCAAGTGGCGCGTTCTGACCCCTCGCAGCGGGGCAATAGCTTGAGCCCACTCGTCCATTACCCAACCAGGCCACAATGGCGGGCACGGCACGACGTCTCAAAGCATGGCCACTGACACACCCTGCACCAACTCAACAGGGTGATTTCTCTTCTACAAGATCAGGCTCACAGTTCACACGTAGGTTCCTCCCATGTTTTTGTCTCCGACAAAGTAGAGAATAGGTAACGTCTCCGATGTTTTTGTTTACAAAATGACACGTGTGTTTGAATTATATTTTAAAAGGAATATGGTGAGGCTAAAACGACACGGTTTTGATGGGAAAAAGATGAGTAAAAAATCTGGTGTGGAAAAAAATATTTCAAGCTAGATATTTTTGCCACATAGGATGCCATGTAAGCAAAAACTATTAAATATTTGATGGTGCTAGTGAAAAGGGTGAAATTGGTAGAAATGTAAAACGTTATGGGTACAATTGACAGAAAAAAAAAACGTTTTTCCACATAGGATGTCACGTCAGCAAAAACTATTAAATATTTGACGGTGTTAGTGAAAAGGGTGACATTGGTAGAAACGTAAAACGTTAGGGGTACAATTGACAGCGAAAAAACGTTAGGGGCGAAATTGACAGGACCCCCATACGTTGTGGGTAGGAAAGATACTTTTGCCTTAATAGGATTCTTTGTATCTTTCCCGAAGGATCAACAATTCCTCTCCTTGTTAATATGGACAAGTATCCTCAACAGAATATAACTTATATACCCGTCCAGATGCACTCTCTAAGCCTCAAAATCGTCATAGCAATATAAATCCTTTCTGACCCTATTGCCATGATAGGGCAATGACCATCGTCATGGTGATTATAAAACTGAGGTCTCAAGTTCCATCTGACGTTGTTCTAGTCGATGTCTCACATCGCTAGTATAACCAAATCCAAAACCCACCAACAACTCCCTTTGCATGATTATAATTTAAGTCACCGTCGTGACGAGTTTTCAAAATAAAAGCTTAGTCCTTTCGTACAAGGACTCTTGCCACCGTCGTGGAAAAGATTTAATAAAATACTCATCATGCCTCCGGAGTGTATGAGTTGGATTTGTAACACACCAATCATAGCAAACAATTTCACTCTACTCCTATGTCTTCCAGTCCAAGTTACTTTTCACAACCTATTTTCTAGTTCTTTTATTCTTTTAGCATTCTATGCCTCTAGGTAACACATATCAGACAAGCAGAGAATATACATACTCATGTATTTCACATAAGCATACAACCCTAGGAGCAGAGATGGAAGAACCCTCACCTTGGCCAACCTTCCATGCAATCCTCTCTTGTAACTTTACTCTTCTCGGAGTTCCTGTTGCACTCTATTGCGTGCCGTTGTTCCTATAAGAACAACATGTACTTCATTAAGGTTATTACTTAGCTTAACTTGTTATTTATCTCTCCATTACTTTCACATGTAGTCCATGGTTGCCACAGAGTCAAGCTCTTGGTCTTATTGGACTTCTCTATCCCAACTTATGCGTATCCTTCCTCGGACACTTGACTTACTCGAATATAACACTCTACTTGAGTGTTTCACATACTTGGATTTGAGTATTAGACCTCTATCTAACTTGTATTCGTATCTAAGGAAGCTTACCTAACTTGGTTGGAAGGAATCCTAACGTTAGGAAGGTCTAAGCATTTTGATTCAACTTGTGTTCCTACTTGGGTTCTAAGAAATCTAGTTTCTAAACCTCAATATACCTCTGATTTATCCTACTTAAGGTTTCCTAAAGGTTGTGAAGGAATAAGATTGAAATTCATGAAGTTAGACTTAATTTGTTCCGCAAGTTAGACTTAATTTGTTCCGCACTCGGGGAGTGGGCTTCATGCTCAGAACCTTCCGAGGGATCCACAGTGGTGGATCCGTAGTGAGTTTTGATTTTCTTTATGCTTCGTTTTAGGTTTTCTTGTTCTTCCACCGTCAGCTCTCTCTTTCTCTTTCTTGGAACTCTGCCATTTACATAAACAAGAGCAAGCCTATAACAAATCATATATTATATATTAATGTTTAGGTTTACACTATAAAAATATATGTCGGTTCCATCTTTAGTTTTTAAAATATTAAATAAAAATAAGTATTTTTCAAATATTAAAATAAGTAATAAAAATTATTAACTTTTATGTTATCAATTTTAATTAATTTCTCACTCTTTTTTTTTTTCCTTTTTTCTTGTTTGTACCCTCCCTATAAAACATATTTTAATTATAATTTATTTAAAAAATAATACATAATTTTAAAGACCAATCACTAAAACTATTTTAAACTATTATAATATAAATAAAAATATAAGAGATTAGAAAATTATATAAAACTATCTTTTTTCTTGAATCTAAAATTAATTCTCTTAAAAATGACATATTACAAAAAAAAACCCCACTAAATATTTTCACCCTTTGTCTCCAAGTCGACTAATATATTTTTATATGCAAAAGAAATAAAGTTATGAAAAATTTAAATGAAAATTAAAAATTAAAGAGGATGAATATTATTATGGAGATATGACCTAGAAAGAAAAAAAATGATAATATAAGATATGTATTGAAAAATACAATTAAATTTTATTTAATTATTTTAAAAAAATGTCTATAAAAAATTAAATTTAAAAATTAATCTCTCATATTCTTCCTCTTCCTATGTGACAATAAATTTTTAATTTGTAATAATTATAACAAATTAATATATATTTTATTTTAAGTAACCAAATAAAAAAAATTTCACATAAAATGATTAATATTATTCAAAACAATTTATAACACTTAATTACAAGTGGAATGCACATTTTTCTTATAGTATTAATACATGGGTTTTCCTAACTAGTGTGTCCTTAGGGCACAGGTTAATGAAACATTTAATGAGGTTAAATAGTGAAAAAGTGTCTAAAAGTCACAATTAGTATTAAATGTATGTTTCTATTTTTCTTAAAGACATAAATGTCGTTAACCTATTTTCTAATAAGAATTTATAATTAAATCTCCATATCTCTCTCCATAAAAAAATCTCCATCTCTTGCAAATTTATTATAAGATTACTTTTCATTTTTATACAAATTTATTACTGTAATTTAGGGCACTACTTAAGGAAGCATTTAATGAGGTTAGATAATAAAAAAGCACCTATAAGTCACAATTTGTATTAAATGTATTTTTTATTTTTTTCAAAGACATAAATGCCCTTAACCTATTTTCTAATAAACATTTATAATTACATATGAATCTCTCTCTTTAATTTATTATAGTGATTTTTTGTTTTAATTTTTATTCAAATTTATTACTCTAATTTAATTTTTATTTATATTAGTTTATTTTCAATTTATCATTTCATTAATATAACCTCATTAAATGTTTTCTTTAGCCTCATTAAATGATTGTTTATGTTGTTTTATTTTATTTTAGGTACTTGTTTATTATCTAACCTTATTAAATGCTTAATTAATCCATTAGATCAATATATAGTAAATTATTTATAAATGCATATTTTAATAGAAATATTCCCATTAATATTTATTTATTAGTCCTTGAAAAATTATAATTTTTTGGGTATAAAATTAAATTGTTGTGAACTTTTGTTGCAAAGAGTATTCTCAATTTTTGGACTAAAAGTGGACTCATGGACCAATTCATAAAAGCTCATGATTATCCTAGGAACTAATTTTCCATGGGGAACTAATTTTCTTTACTTAGGAATTTTTATGAAACCCTAGCTATGTAATTTTATATTTGATGTTAATTAAGGATATGCACCATTTTTTTATGGATTACATGACTAAGAATTTTCTTTAATATGTTATTGTGCTCATATTGTCTTATTTGATTTTAATTTCTATTCAATATTTCTTGTAGTAATATTGGTGGATTTTAAAACCAAAACTATTACCCACTTTAATTCTTATAGTCGTAATTTTGCAGGTCGTGTAATGGTAATCATAGAATTATAACAAAATTGAATATCCTATGCTAAACCTAGATGGATTATATCATACCTGAGGGGTATTTTTAGAATCAGGTCAATTGTGTATAGTAAGACTTAGCATCGTCATCGTTTGGAGTTGGAATGTAAGGACAAAATAAATAAATGAACAATAGAAATAAATAATAATTTTGTGTACGCATATAGATAAATAAAATTAAATAGGAATTGATGGGATAATATGAAATTGATAAAATTGTGAAATTGAAGTTAAACATTTTGGCTAAAGAAAATAAAAATAAAGTTTTTTTAGAGTGAAATAAAATTTTTGGGATATAATTAAGATTTTAATAGTTTTAGAGTTGAGAATTTAAAGAATTAAAATAAATATGAAAATTAGGTAGAAAAATTATAATTTTGTTTAAAAGTCGTCATATGAATTATTCAAAGCTTATATTTTAAATTTGAGAATTTTTTGAAATTAAAAATTATACTGGGTAAGAAATTTTCATCAGTAAGGCACCTAATAACAGATATTTTTAATAGGCTTATGATTAGCCAAAAATTTCAAAATTTTCCTATTCTTACCTACAAATAAATATAGTTAATAAAATTCAATTAAAACTCTGTTTCACCATACCCCAAAAGTTGCCAATTGCTCAAACTACCCTTAAATTCGGTATGTGATTGATCCTAATGAGGAATGAAGGGCATGGGAAGTACTAGGGGTGAACCATGTGCCTGACCTTATTTTTGTACGGGCCGGGGTTTGAGACTTTGTGTGCATCCGGTACTACCAGACGGCCTGGATAATCGCAACAAGTGTTCTTAACCCTAATTTTGTTTATCCCGAGCATGAGGAGCTTTAGCAACGTTCCACACGGGAGCGGGTTAAAGAGATTTAGCCGAGTTGCACAAGGGAGCTGGTTAAAGAGTGGAGGAAGGGTTACATGACTCCATTTCCCTTCTTGTTATGACGGATATTTGACAAGATAGGGATGTTGGCTATGTAAGAGCTTCAAAATGTTTTAAACTTCATTAGGGGGTATTTCTAAATAAGTTATATGTGTAATTGTTTGGTATTTTAAAGCATAAGAGGTGACATATGGAGGACTACCTCTAAAAGTTCATGTCTTAAGAAAACTCCCCTAATGCCTCCATGTTTTAGAAATATGCTTTTAAACTTGTTAATCCCTAAAACCCAAAGGTAATATTTCAAGATTTTTTTCTTATAAATAACTTCTACCTTTTAATCATATTTTCCAAATTCATTTAATTATTGTTTCCATATGACGAACAATCTTTTGGCGACATGTAAAAAACCCTTGAACATTAATTGCGAAAACCATTTTTCTAAATAAAGATTTTGAAACTTGTTTTCTTGCTATCTAATGTGTTCAAGGAAGTTACGTGGCCAACATCTCACCAAAGAAAATTGATTGGATTGAAGATTGTGTTGAGGGTTTGAATTGGCATTTATATGTTGACCGTGTGTTTGAAATTGATGTGCCCATCGATTGGTTTGATTTGGAATTAGTGTAATGTGTTTGACTATGTGGTGGAGCATTGATATATTTGTTGAATGATTGTTGCTATGTGATTGTAAACTGATATATGACAATTTTGTATTTGGCGTGTATGATGTGAACTAATCTGTTTATTGTTGATTTGAATATGTCATAAGTTGTGTGATAAGTTTGATTTATTTTGCATATGTATGTGGGTGCTACCCTTTCCCCGTCGTAGTGGTGCCCCCTACTACGCCTAGGATGGATTAGTCCCTCACTGAGTTGTATAACTCACCCTTCTATATAGATATTTTTCAGGGATAGGTTTACAGCAGGTCTTGCTCAAGGAAGGAGTCAACTTCCAAGACCCACATCTTGTTCATGTGGGTATAAGTATATTTTGTATTGTAATAGCTATGCTAAGTTTTCTAGTTGTTAGCTCCATAGTCTAGAGGCAGAATCATATATATTTTTTTAAGAGTTAATAATTTGTTTGTAAAGGATTATTACTATGCTTGATACAAGTTTGGTTAAAGTAATATATATGTTCATGAATTTGAAATAGAATAGTAGGCTTACAGTCCGGGGGTCCCACCTTCGGTCTGTGCCAATCACGTGCTTCCCACACGGGGGTTGTGACATCATAGGTGAATAGTCCATGCTAAAATTAGATAGATTATGTCAATAAACTTGTCAAAAAATTATTCTAAGTGATTCAAATCTTGTAGCCTAGAACACTGCATAAAATAAATAGTTGCCCTTAATTAAATATCGGGTAATTAATTATGAAGCTAGTGGTGAATTCTAAATCCTAAGTCATTATTTAACTTGATTTAATCAAACGATAATCTACTTTCTATTTTTAGTCTTATTAAACTCTGTCTTTACTTCTAGTTCCTAAATCCTTTCCTTCAAATTTAAAATTGTGAAAACGTTAAATTATAGAATTCCAACTAATTCCTGTGGGTTCGACACCCTTATTTTCGTACGTATTACAATTGACCCTGTATACTTGCACATAGAGGGGATTTTATTACTTGAAAATATGTTCAACAATTATTATTACATCAGTGAACAATGAGTGACTACCTTTTCGTGTTTGAGTAATAGATTTTTAAATTAAAATATTTATCACAACCTACATTGAATAACGTATTGACAAAACACAGTTATGGTAATTTAAGTCACATGTTTCTATAATAACACTACTCCCATAAAACAGTCTCATGCCTACTGGCCCTACTGGCAGTGATGGTTTGCATCAACAACACTTCAAACTTTCCTCTCCCAGTTTTTACTACAACTACCGTTAGTAATTGATAAGATGACGATGTCGAAGTCTATGCAGCATTGGATTAAAAAAAGTACCTAAAAGTCGCAATTTTTGTTAAATGTATTTTTTTAATTTTTTTCAAAGACATGTTTGCCCTTAACCTATTTTCCAATAAACATTTATAATTACATCTCCATCTCTCTCTGTAATTTATTATAGTCATTTTTCATTTTAATTTTTATACATATTTATTACTCTAATTAAATTTTTATTTATTTTATTTTATTTTCAATTTTTTATTTCATTAATATAACCTCATTAAATGTTTTTGTAATATCCGAGATATTAATTATTATTATCATTATTATTAATTTATTTTTTTTGAGAAAGAAAAATAAATTAAATTAAAAAGTTGAAATCAAATGAAGAAGATAGAAGAAATAGAAAATTAAAAGTTTACATATTTTATAAAGAATGGAAATGTATTTAGGACTTAAAAGAAAGGGAAAATTAAAAGAATAGGAAAGACATGGGATTTAACAACAATTAATAATTTTTATTGGGGGGCTGAAACCGTGAGTTCCATTTCACTTAAACTAAAACAAATATATATATATAATAATAATAATAATAATAATAATAATAATAATAATAATAAAATATATATGGGGGCCAACCGTGACCCCCTTTCACTAAAGCAACAAAACATAAAAAAAATAAAATAAGAGAAGGCAGAAGCAAAAAACGAAAAAAGAAGAAGAAAGAAGTAGAGTAATAGACGCACGACCGTGAGCAACCGAGAAGGAGAAGGAGAAGCACACACGGTGGTTTGGCGTCGGATTTTCGCCGGAGAATGTGTTCCGCTGCCGGTGAAGGCCACCAGACTTCATCTTCACCACTCATTAAGCTCCCCATCCGATTGAAATCAAGTAAGAAAGCCCCAAACTCTCAAAACCCCAATTTCTTCAATTTTGGGTATTTTAGGAATTCTTCAAATTCTTTCAATCGGGGCATTCCGGGGTTAAATATGAGCTTAGTGGGTGTTACAGGTTCAAAATCGGAGTGAAACCGTAGGAATTGACTGGGTATGGAAATTAGGAAAAATTGGGTTATGAAATTGCTCTAAAATTCGAAATTGATAGTTTGATGCATGATTAGGCTTGAATTGGAGTAGTATAAGTGCTGTAGTTGCTAGAAATATACAAGGGAATAAAGCCCGAGTATTTTCCGTCTCAACCGGAACCCAATCCGGTGAAAAAGAGGTGAAATACTAAGCTACCGTACAGTAAGGAGCTGTGCTGTGGGTTGGACACCTTGGTCTAGTCCGTGGTGGACACCTAAGACCCGCTAAATTGGTTCCATGGCTCTAATTATACCCAATTATATTTTTGTATATAATTAAAGAGGTAATAATTAAGCTTTTACTTGGCGAATAAGGGAGATAGTGAAATGAGTAAGCTAAAGCCTCTTTGAGCCGTAAATTTAATTGTTTTATTAGTTAAATACCCATATGAACACATGAAGTGAAATTTAGACAAGTGAGAATCTCTAACCAAAGCAATTAGAGATTCTAAATGGCTCGAAAGTGTGAAAGTCGAATATGAGTCATTCTGGACTTTCAAAAAGAGCAATTTAGACGATGTAACGAACTAAATAATTAGTTCTTGGAAAATATCTAGAGGGTGCATGAGCATTAGCATGACATGTGCATGGTAGATGCTTAGTTACGCATTTCTAAATTGCTTAAGTACATGTGTATAGGGCACCACAGAGTGATTGGAGCTTCAGGCACTCCGAGGACTGATCAGGAGGGCCAACGAGGTGAGGGGCTCTCCCATTCCTGCCCCACAGGGTTGGATGACAACGTGCAAATGTGGTTTGCCTTATTTTATGCAGTTATCATATGAAATGTACTTATCTGAATGAGTTTGTGCTACATGTGTATGGTTAGTAAGTAAATAGTGGAAATGCAAACCAAATATGTGTATATGTGATAATGTGGCTTAATGAGTCTTATGTGTTACCGTGGGTAGGATTGTGTCGTGATTTCATATGTGAGAGATCAGTAACTTTAGAAACCCATTTAAATTGATCATCGTTGTAAAGGTTTTGATCGTATAGTACATTGAGGAAAATGAACCTAGGTGATACGAGATCACTAGGTTGTTAATTGTGAGCGAGAGGGTTGCATAATTGAAAAGGAGGAAACTAGGTCTAACTAATAAACACGTATAATAGTCAACTAGTTTCTCATAGGGCGTTTTTCAAGGTTAAACATGTTAGTTGAACTTATTTAGGTTAGTCCGGGTAGATCGAACCGGTCATCCTAGTCGGACAGACAAGATTTTGTCATCAGTAACTATGCCACGTAGTGGCCATTACCTTGGTTTAACCGAGGTAAGACAAGTTGCCGGCTATTACTCTAAGCATGCCTTGGAGTCAGAAAGTTCCTAGTGTGATCAACTAGGTTCGAACATAAGATTGCCTTCGGGCCAATATTTCTCTTAGCGTAATGCAGGAGACAGAAAGTGAGTGCCTACGTGCACAAGTATGTGTTAACTATGAAACCAAATGATGTATGTTGAGATTGATTTATATGCGGATTAATAAATATGTTAAGAGCATGAATTAGGATTTTACTTGTGAATATGATACATTGATTGCCTGATCACGTTAAAGATCACAATATAAATCTATTTCATGCATATGTGGTTGTGGTTGCTCCCTTCTCCTAGCTGTAGTGGTACCTGCTGCTACGCCAGGGATGGGGTAGCATCTCACTAAGTCGGGAACGCATCCACTTCTTCTCAAGGAGGCGGACAACTCTAAAGACCGCACGCATAGTGCGCGTGGGTAGCGTATTTTCGTTTATGTAAATAAATCAAGATGTATATGTATATATGACTCCTTTTTGGATGTAGCTTTTGTACATATACAACTGCTGTATATATATGTCGAACTCTAGTATTGTCGGCTTCATACAGGTTAAGGTTAGGTCTGGGTATTGGGAATTTAGGCTATGATATAGCGTATATCATGTATATGTATATATGACTTCTGCATACGACTATGATAGATCACACGCCTTGAGGGTGTGATCAATATGTAAATTATATGTATGTGTGGCTGAATACCTGTGTGTATGAAAGTATGGCTTCCACATGTGAATAGGATAGATCACACGCATTGAGGCGTGTGATCAATATGTAAACTATATGCAAGCGTGTGATTGAATATATGTATGACTGTATACAGGATTGCTGCATGTTAATATGATAGATCACCCGCCCTGAAGCGCGTGATCACTATGTTTACTATATGTACGTGCGAGTGAATATGTGTATATATATAGACTGAAGCGGTGCTGAGCAAGCCGTGAATTGCAATTTGCTTAGGTCACCGGAAATGGATGACCATATGTATTGTATATTGTTTATAGTAGAAATGGGTAGTTATGGACATATGAAAATGTCAATAAGGAATTAGAGGCTTACGGGGTGGGAGAAATCCTAACTCCCGTGCCGGTCACGGACGTCTGATAGGGGGTCGTGACAAACTTGGTATCAAAGCCAGGTTATCTTTAAACTGTATGAAGCCATAGGTATGACCGGGTGTCGGTTTACGCCTCGTTGTGAACCCGGGCGCAACGTGGGAGTAAAAAGGCACTTGTGGAAGTACTCAGGAAATTGAGTCAGCCCTTTCTTTTTACTCTCTTTGATATGAAATATCATTGATATACGTGTACTTATTAGGTGTGGTCCTTATGCAGTATAGGGATGTCACCGATCACGAGACAGGCTAGGGGTGGAGGGAGAACTTCTGCTGAAATTGATCGAGAGTCAGTTCGGGAGGAGGGAATGCCCACCCGAGGCCAAGGCAAAGGCCGTGCACGAGGCCGAGGAAGAGGCCGTGCTCGTGGTAGAGGTAGAGCACAGGGAAGAGGGGAAGAGAGGAGACAATCACCGGAACCTCATGTTGAGACAGGTGCACCTTCTGTGGCAGAAATGCTCACAGCAGGATTTCAGGAAATAAGAGAAGAGATGACGAGACAAATACAGAGAGAAGTACGCCTGTTAGTAGTCGGCGAGGAAGAACAAGAGAGAGTTCCTAGTAATCAGGAAATGGAGGTTGTTGAGGAAGAGGATAGAGAATGGCAACAACCGCAGGTAGTGCCTCGTGAGCCACGGGCAGCAGCCAGAGAGCTGCCAATTTCAAAATTTCTAAAGCTTCATCCACCCACTTTTTGCGGAACTAGTGAGAAAGAGCATCTGCAGTACTTTGTGAGTGACGTAGTTAGAATTGGGCACATACTGAGGTGCTCAGGGCATGAGTTGGTGGAGTTGGCTTCATTTCAACTGAGGGGAGCTGCTAGAGTATGGATAGAGTCCGTACAGACCAGGTATTGAAGAAGGGTGGCACCGATGACCTGGGAAGATTTTCAGAGGGAATTCCTGGGTCGGTTTCTATCTGAAGGCACCAAAGATGCAAAGCGTCAACAATTCGAGGAGTTGTGGATGACGCCTAACATGACCGTGACGGAGTATGAATTACCTTTACGGAACTGGCTCAATTCTCACCTGAGTTGGTTCCTGATGAAGAGGCGAGGATCAAGAGGTTCATACACCGTCTCATGGAGCCGTGATTTACTGCTTTGTTACCCCATAGGAGACAATTTGAGACTTTAGCTCAAGGAGCAGACTGTGCCAGAATGATTGAAACCAGGAAGAGGTACGAGACTTCTATTGATCCCAAAGTCAAGTTAATTACAGGCAGTGATAACCAAGGAGGTGGAAGTAAGAAGAGGAAGACAACAGGTGGAGGAGCAGGATACTCAGGGTCCGCAAGAGGACAATCCTCAACTACCACCCATGAAGCAGGTACAAGAGGCAATTTTCAAGGGGGACAGAGAGTGGAAGGGGTGGAAATGCCCATAAAACAAGACCCCAGTGTGTGACTTGCAGCAGATTTCATTTTGAAATATGTCGGAGACTGACAGGTGGGTGTTATAACTGCGGTCAGGTGGGCCACATGGCTAGAGAGTGTCCAAAGAGAAAAGAGGGTACAAGTGTGAGAAGCAATCTGACGCTGAGGGGTTCACCTATATCAGCCCCACTAGTAAGAATCGTACCACCACAGACAGCAAGTACAGGTGCAGCTAGAGGTCGTGGTGCAGGATCTAGTGGCAGAGGGCCAGGGGCAGTATGTGGAGGACAAGCATGGGTATTTGCACTTTCTCAGCAGGACGCTCATGCATCGAGTGCGGTTGTGACAGGTACCCTTATTGTTTGCTCTCTTGAAGCACGAGTTCTGTTTGATTCCGGCTCCACTCATTCTTATGTATCACTTGCATTTGCTTCTAAATTCAACAAGAGTCAGTCTAGAATGAAAGAGACAGTATTGGTCTCTACTCCAATGGGAGAATCGGTAGAAGTGGAGTATGTGCATAAGTCTTGCATTGTGGAGGTCGATGGTCATGAGACTGTGGTAGACCTTCGGTTGTTGTGTATGGTTGATCTTGAGGTAATCCTCGGAATGGATTGGTTGTCGTCTTGCCATGCGGTTGTGGACTATAGGGCTAAATGCTTGAAATTCAACATGCCAAATGAGGAGCCTTTTGTGATACGGGGTGACGGAGCTGCACCGTATCCAAGCTTGATCTCGGCTTTGAAGGCATCCACATTACTTGCAAAGGGATATAAGGGGTATTTGGCTCTGGTCAAGGATACCACGAAAGCAGTACTTTCACCGACTCAAGTACCAATAGTGCGAGAGTTCTTGGATGTATTTCCAGAGAATTGTCGGGGTTTCCGCTCGATCGTGAGATTGAATTTGAAATTGAGCTGCAACCTGGCACCCAGCCTATCTCCACACCACCTTACCGGATGGCTCCGAAAGAGTTGAAGGAGTTACATACACAATTGCAAGAATTGCTTGACAAGGGTTTTATAAGACTCAGTTTCTCCCCTTGGGGTGCACCAATCCTTTTTGTGAAGAAGAAGGACGGATCTTTGCGGTTGTGTATCGATTACCGAAAGTTAAACAAGCTGACGATCCGCAATCAATACCCACTGCCGAGGATAGATGACTTATTTGATCAGTTGCAGGGCGCAAAGCGATTTTCCAAGATTGATTTGCGATCTGGGTATCATCAACTAAAGATTCGAGAATCAGACATACCTAAGACCGCATTCCGGATCCGATATGGACATTACGAGTTCTTGGTGATGTCTTTCGGATTAACTAATGCTCTTGCAGCATTCATGGACATGATGAACAGGGTTTTCAAACCATTTCCGGACCGATTTGTCATTGTCTTCATTGATGACATCTTGGTTTATTCTAAGAATTCTGAAGAACATGCAGAACACTTGAGATTAGCCTTGCAGAAGTTTAGAGAAGACAAACTGTATGCCAAGTTCTCCAAGTGTGAATTCTGGCTTGACAGAGTTGCCTTTTTGGGTCACGTGGTATCATAAGAGGGAATCCACATTGATCCAAGTAAGGTAGAAGCGGTGAAGAATTGGTCCCAACCTACCTCTGTTTCTGAAATTCGCAGTTTCTTGGGTTTGGCTAGATATTATAAAAGATTTGTACAGGATTTCTCTAAGGTTGCTGCACCTATGACTAAGCTAACTCATAAGGGGTTAAAGTTCATATGGGATGACAAGTGTGAGCAGGGTTTTCAGAAGCTGAAAGACAGTCTCACTACCACTCCGGTGTTGGCATTACCTGAAGGCATAGGAGGGTATGTGGTATACTGCGATGCGTCGAGGATCGGGTTAGGGTGTGTCTTGATGCAGTACGGCAAAGTGATTGCGTATGCATCGCGACAACTGAGGAAACATGAGAAGAATTACCCGACTCACGATCTTGAGATGGATGCCGTAGTGTTCGTTTTGAAAATATGGCGACATTACCTGTACGGTAAGACGTGTGAAATTTATACATACCACAAAAGCCTCAAATACATTTTCGAGCAGAAAGACTTGAACTTGAGACAACGTCGATGGTTAGAGTTGCTGAAAGACTACGACTGCACAATCTTGTATCATCCAGGAAAGGCTAATGTGGTAGCCGATGCTCTGAGTCGGAAATCCATGGGCAGTCTTTCTCATATAAGTGAAGAAAGAAGACTGTTGATCAGAGAGCTGCATGAGCTAGAGCAAACGGGGAATTAGTTTGAGATTGGGAATTCTAACTCACTTTTAGCTCATTTGCAAGCTAAATCCTCTCTGGTGGAAGAGGTGAAGGCTAGACAAGATGAAGATACCGACCTCAAGCAAATCAGGGATACTGTAACTAAAGATAAGGGGGACGACGTCCGATTCTCTATTGATGATTTTGGAGTACTTCGGTTGGAGGGACGATTGTGTGTTCCCATGGTTGATAACTTGAAGGAAAGAATTCTTGAAGAAGCACACCGGACAGCTTATACAATCCATCCGGGAGCTAATAAGATGTATCATGACCTAAAACAGTTGTATTGGTGGAATGGCATGAAGAGGGATGTTGCAAACTATGTAGCCAGGTTTTGGAAGTCATTGCAGGAAGTGTTGGGAACGAGAGTCGATTTGAGTACTGCGTTCCACCCACAGACTGACGGGCAATTAGAAAGAACCATTCAAATTCTTGAGGACATGCTTCGGGCGTGTATTATGGATTTCGGCGGAAGTTGGGAAAGGTATATTTACCTTTGGCTGAGTTTGCATACAATAACAATTATCAAGCGAGTATCCAAATGGCACCTTTCGAGGCTCTGTACGGTCGTAGGTGCAGATCCCCGATTGGGTGGTTCGAGGTCGGAGAAGCTAGCTTAATCGGCCCAGAATTGTTACAAGATGCCTTGCAGAAGGTGAAATGTATAAGGGAGAGATTGTTGATGGATCAGAGTAGGCAAAAGTCTTATGCAGACAATCGAAGAAGAGAACTGGAGTTTGCCATTGGTGAACATGCGTTCTTGAGGGTATCACTGATGAGAGGCGTAATGCGGTTCGGTAAGAAGGGGAAGCTAAGTCCTCGGTATATCGGACCATTTGAAATCCTAGAACGTGTTGGGAATGTAGTGTATTGGTTGGAATTGCCTACAGAATTGGAGGGAGTACATCCTGTCTTTCATGTACCGATGCTTCGGAAATATCTTCCCGATCCCTCGCACGTAATCCAATCGCAAGACGTGCAACTAACCGAAAATTCTGAGATATAAAAAGGAGCCAGTGGAAATCTTAGATCGGCAGTTGAAGAAGTTCAGAACGAAAGAGATTCCATTGGTTAAAGTTCTGTGGAGAAACCACTCGACTGAAGAAGCTACATGGGAGGTCTAGGGTGAAATGCGCAGGACGTATCCTCATCTGTTTCAAGACTAAGGTTAGTATTTTATTTGAAATTGAGGGATCGAATTTCTTAGGGGGGAAGATTGTAATATCCGAGATATTAATTTTTATTATTATTATTATCATTATTATTAATTTATTTTTCTTTGGGAAAGAAAAATAAATTAAATTTAAAAAGTTGAAATAAAATGAAGAGAGAAAAAATATAAAATTAAAATTTTACCTATTTTATAAAGAATGGAAATGTATTTAGGACTTAAAAGAAAGGGAAAATTAAAAGAATAGGAAAGACATGAGATTTAACAACAATTAATAATTTAATTTATAATTTTTATTGGGGGGCTGAAACCGTGAGTTCCAATTCACTTAAACTAAAACAAAATATATATATATATATATATAATAAAATATATATGGGGGCCAACCGTGACCCCCTTTCACTAAAGCAACAAAACATAAAAAAAAAAAAGATAAGGCAGAAGCAAAAAACGAAAAAAGAAAGAAAGAAAGAAAGAAAGAAGCAGAGTAACAGACGCACGACCGTGAGCAACCGAGAAGGAGAAGGAGAAGCACACACGGTGGTTTGGCGCAAGATTTTCGCCGGAGAATGCGTTCCGCCGCCGGTGAAGGCCACCAGACTTCATCTTCACCATCCATTAAGCTCCCCATCCGATTGAAATCAAGTAAGAAAGCTCCAAACTCTCAAAACCCCAATTTCTTCAATTTTGGGTATTTTAGGAATTCTTCAAATTCTTCCAATCGGGGCATTCCGGGGTTAAATGTCAGGACCCCCTATCGGACGTCTGTGACCGGCACGGGAGGTAGGATTTCTCCTATCCCGTAAGCCTCTAATCCCTGATTGACATTCTTATATATGCATAACTACCCATTTCTATTACAAACAATATATAGTATATATGGTCATCCCTATCCGGTGACCTAAGTGGCAGGCAATCCACGACTCGCTCAACGCCGCTTCAGTCTATACATATACACATAGTCAATCACACGTACATATAATATACATATTGATCACGCGCTTCCGGGCGGGTGATCTATCCTATTCACATGCAGAGTTCCTATGTACAGTCAAGCATATATATTCAATCACACACCTGCATAGAATATACATATTGATCACACGCCTCAATGCGTGTGACCTATCCTATTCACATGCGGAAGCCGTATTTTCACACAATCAAGTATTCAGTCACACATATATATAAATTTACATAATGACCACACGCTCAGTGCGTGTGATCTATCCTATTCACATGCGGAAGTCACATTCATATATATATATATACACATGATATTCGTCATATCATAACCTATGATCCCAACAACCAGACCAATCTTTAACCTGTATGAAGCCGACAGTTCTAGAGTGTGACATATACATATATGCATATAGCAACTGTACAAAACAATGCTATACCAAAAGAATCATATACATATACATCCTGACAAAATACATATATCAATACTACCCACGCGAACTATGCGTGCGGCCTCTACGTCTGTCCGCCTCCCTGAGATGAAGTGGAAGCGCTCCCGATGCCTAGACCACCTGTGTCTGTAACATTTAACATTGGGGTGAGTCAAACGGACTTAGTGAGAGGCTTTCCCATCCCTGGTGTAGTAGCGGGTACCACTACAACTGGGGAAAAGGAGCCAATCACAAACACATACGCATATAACGGGTTTAAATTTCCATATATTAAGTGGTCAGGCAATTAGCTTATATCATATTCTCAATAAAGAATTTAAAGCATGGATTTACATACATTTAAATTCACACATACATCATATCATGATTTAACATATAATTCCATGTGGTCATCCGTATTCACTTAACCGTAATCATAAACTGGCCCGAAGGCAATATCTCTGTTTAGGAGAGAATATGGCCCGAAGGCAATATCTCACGTGAGCAATATGGGAACCTAATTGATCATTCTAGGAACCCCTGGTCCCAAGACTATACTTGGAACAATAATCTGACCCCAAGACTTCACTTGGAGCATAGTCGGCGACTCATCTGACCTCGGTTTACCCAAGGCAATAGCCACAATGTGGTGTACTCATATACTCTGTATTTCTGTGAGTTGACTCAAGACAAGAGACTCAATCTACCCGGACCACCCGTGATAGACTCGGTTCCCGCGTTGTATCATAAATGACCTCTATGGACCACTACTTGTTCATTTTACTTCTTCTTAGGCAATTCTAGATTTTCAAGTGGTTTCTAATTCGGACTCTTGGTTCAGAACAAAGTCATTTAGGTCTATCCTCTTTAAGGACTTACATACAAAACCACACCCTTCAGATAGTATTTACTCGATCCTACCCCCGATATCGTATAGGTCCCGTGGACCTCCTTTTCATATAAGGCTCCTTGAGCCACCATCGCCTTTACAATTCACAAACACACATATAGCACGTTTTCACATATACTGTAATTTAGGAACAACAATAGCATGTTATCTAACATGTAATTCCTACAAATAGGCAAGAAGGCAAACCATATATCCATATCCGCAGATAACCCTATAGGACAGGGATAGGAAAGCCCCTCACCTGGTTGGCCCCTCGTATCGGCTCTCGGTGTGCCCGAAGGTCCGCTTACTGTATGGTGCCCTATACACATTTATTTGAGAGATTCAGAAGCTTGAAAATTCAACCACTATCGTGTACATGCAACGCTAGTGCTCATGTTCTCTCTAGTTAATTCTGTAGGCTAGTTGTTGGCTTGGAAATGCCCTCAACTAGTTTTAGGACACCTAGCATGCTTCAAATCGTGTCCAACCCTTGCTAAATCACACTATTCGGAAGCCTTGAGTTGGGAATGCAAGGTTACCCAATTTCATCTCTATGTGTCCATATGAAATTCCCATTACCCAAGTCTTGAATTTATGACTCAAGAGAGTCATAAATTCTACTTGTCTAAAATTTTCATTTACCGAATTAACTTTCAATACTTTACCTACATACGAATACACATATCCGGATACGCGTAAAATTAGGAAAGTGTCTCTTTTTCCCCGAACCGGGTTCCGGGTGAGACGGGAATTACTCGGGTTTTAATCCCTCATACATTCCAATAATTTTTTAACAATTATATAATTATCATTCAACCTTTCAATGCACCCCAACTCATCCCACAACACCCTTAAACCTTAACAACCACATTTTCCTACACTTTTTCCAACGCGGATAAATTCCATCAATTTGGTTCCGGTTCCTAAGCTTCCAACTCACTCCCTAACATGCATATACTTCAATTTAGGACCCAGAACACTCAGATTGAATCAATTGGGGTCTTTCCAAAAATCCCTAAAATTGATAAAATTGGGGTTTGAGAGTTTCGGGACTTCTCACCTCGATTCAACCGATTAGAAGGACGATATGGAGTAGAGGAGACTCCCAGCTACCTTCCCCGATGAAGAGACGGCGTTTTCCGGCGAGAAAGGTTTCTCCCTCTTGTTTCTCTCTCTAGCCCGAACTCTCTCTCTCTCTAGCACAACGAAGGCGACTACGGCTCCGGTGGACGCGACTCCGGCCACCACCGTGCTCAGCCCGTGCGTTTTCCGTTGACGTTGCTCCTTCCCCGTCCGTGCGCGTCTCAGCCCTCCTCTCCGTGTTCTCTCCTACGTGCGTCTCCTCACGCCATCCTTCTCCTTTCTTTTCCTTATTTCTTTCTTATTACATATATGTATATATATATCACTTAAAAAGGCCATCTGGTTTCTTTTCCTTCTTATATAATATATATTTATATATAATAAATAAATATATATACTTATCACTTAATAAAATAAAATAAAAAAACAATTCTAATATATAAAAATAAATAAGAAAAAAAATATATAACAAAATTAGGATTTAAAAATTTTATATTTATAACATAATAAATGATAAGCTAGTGTATTTTTTTTTCATCTCATTTTCCTATCTTAAATTAATTAATTTAATTTAATTTCCGATGCTAGTTAAAATATTCCCGGGTATTACATTAAATATGAGCTTAGTGGGTGTTATTGAAAGCTTAGTGAGGTTCAAAATCGGAGTGAAACCGTAGGAATTGACCGGGTATGGAAATTAGAAAAAATTGGGTTAGGAAATTGCTCTATAATTCGAAATTGATAGTTTGATGCATGATTAGGCTTGGATTGGAGTAGTATAAGTGCTGTAGTTGCTGGAAATATACAAGGGAATAAAGCCCGAGTATTTGCCATCTCAACCGGAACCCAATCCGGTGAAAAAGAGGCGAAATACTAACATACCGTACAGTAAGGAGTTGTGTTGTGGGTTGGACACCTCGGTCTAGTCCGTGGTGGACACCTAAGACCCGCTAAATTGGTTCCATGGCTCTAATTATACCCAATTATATTTTTATATATAATTAAAGAGGTAATAGTTAAGCTTTTACTCGGCGAATAAGGGAGACAGTGAAATGAGTAAGCTAAAGCCTCTTTGAGCTGTGAATTTAATTATTTTATTAGTTAAATACTCATATGAACACATGAAGTGAAATTTAGACAAGTGGGAAATATCTAGAGGGTGCATGAGCATATTTTTTGTAGTGAGTAAATAAAAGAATTAATTAAAATGAAGCAATTAGTTGGTATGTATTTGTATTTGTTCATACCTTGAAATCCAAATAAAGTTGTATTTCTATTTGTTCATGTGTAAATTTTATCCGAGTTTAAAGTTTCTTTAGTTAAGTTGTAAGCCTTTCTTTAAAAGAGAAACAATTATTGTACCCAAACATGTATTATATTTGTAATACCCGGGAATATTTTAATTAGCATCAATAATTAAATTAAAGTAATTAATTTAATTAAAGTGGAAAAATGAGATAACAATACACACTATCCTACTGCATATTTTTTTTTAATATAAATTTGTGTAAATCCTAATACTTCTATATTTCTTTTTTTATTTTATTATTATTATTTTTTTTGGAGATAAGTATGTATATTGGTTTATATATATATATATATATATATATATATATATATATATATATATATGTTAATATAAGAAAGAGTAAGGAAAGAAAAGATAAGAAAGTAGATTGAAAAAAAAAGGAAGAAGGCGTGAGAGAAAGGGAGCCACGATGTGAAACGCGAGAGAAGGGGAGGGGCCACCACGCCGTTCACGGGACGCTCACGGACGGAGGAAGGCAAGCTCGTGGGGGTTGGCCGGACGTGCGAGGAAGCCGGCCGGAGTCCGTCGCCGTCGCCGTTGAGCTGAAGGAGGAGAGAGAGTCGCGGGTTAGAGAGAGAAAGCAAAGGGGGAGAGTTTTCTCGCCGGAAAAGTCACCGGAAAACGCCGTCTCTTCACCGGGGAAGGTAGCTGGGAGTCTTCTCTACTCCGTATCGTCCTTCTAATCGGTTGAATCGAGATGAGAAGTCCCAAAACTCTCAAACCCCAATTTTATCAATTTTAGGGATTTTTGGAAAGACCCCAATTGATTCAATATGAGTATTTTGGGTCCTAAATTGAAGTATTTGCATGCTAGGAAGTGAGTTGGAAGCTTAGGAACCGGAACCAAATTGATGGAATTTATCCAGGTTGGAAAAAGAGTAGGAAAATGTGTTTGTTAAGGTTTAAGGGTGTTTTGGAATGACTTGGGGTGCATTGAAAGGTTGAATAATAATTATAAAAATTGTTAAAAATTATTGGAGTGTACGAGGGATGAAAACCTGAGTAATTCCCGTCTCACCCGGAACCCCGTTCGGGGAAAAAGAGACAATTCTCTAATTTTACGCGTATTCGGGTATGTGTATTCATGGCTAGGTAAAGTGTTCAAGGTTATTTTGATAAATGGAAATTTTGGACAAGTAGAATTTATGACTCTTGAGCCATAAATTCAAGACTAGGGTAATGGGAACTTCACATGGACACATAGAGATGAAATTGGGTAACCTTGAATTCCCAAATTCAACGTTTCCGAATAGCGTGATTAAGAGAGGGTTGGACACGAATTAGAATCATGCTAGGTGTTCCGAAAACTAGTTGAGGGCACTCCAAGCCAACAACTAGTCTATGGAATTAATTAGAAAGAACATGAGCATTAGCGTTACATGTACACGATAGTGGTTGAATTTTCAAGTCTCTGAACCTCTCAAGTATATGTGTATAAGGCACCATACTGTGAGTGGACTTTCGGGCGCACCGAGAGCCGATCAGAGGAGCCAACCAGGTGAGGGGCTTTCCTATCCTTGCCCTATAGGGTTGACTGCGGATATGGATATATGGTTTGCCTTCTTGCCTATTTGTAGGAATTACATGTTAGATAACATGCTATTGTTGTTCCTAAATTGTAATATATGTGATAACGTGTTGTACGTGTATATGTGAACTGTAAAAGCAAATGGTGGCTCAAGGAGCCTTATATGGAAAGAAGGTCCTCGGGACCTAGAATGATATCGGGGGTAAGATCGAGTCAAGTTTATTTGTGAGGGTCTTGTGATACTAGAAACAAACATCATCGATCATTACCTGAAAAGTGTGGTTTGTATGTAAATCCTTAAAGGAAATAAACATAGGTGACTTGTTTTGAATCAAGAGTCCGAATTAGAAACCACTTGGAAGTCTAGGTTGCCTAATCAGAAGTAAGATGAATAAGTAGAGGTCCATAGAGGTCATTTATTGTACAATGCGGGAACCGAGTCTATCACGGGTGGTCCGGGTAGATTGAGTCTCTTGTCTTGAGTCAAACCACAGGAATACAGAGTATATGAGTTCACCACATTGTGGCTATTACCTTAGGTAAATTGAGGTCAGATGAGTCACCGGCTATTGCTCCAAGTGAAGTCTTGGGGTCAGATTATTGTTCCAAGTAAAGTCTTGGGACCAGGGGTTCCTAGAATGATCAACTAGGTTCCCACATTGCTCACGTGAGATATTGCCTTCGGGCCAGATTCTCTCCTAACGGAGATATTGCCTTCGGGCCAGTTTATGATTATGATTACTTGAATACAGGGGACCACATGGAATTATATGTTAAATCATGATATGATGTATGTGTGAATTTAAATGTATGTAAATTCATGCTTTAAATTCTTTATTGTGAATATAATATATGTTAATTGCCTGACCACCTAATATATGAAAATTTAAACCGTTATATGCATATGTGTTTGTGATTGGCTCCTCTCCCCAGTTGTAGTGGTACCCGCTACTACACCAGGGATGGGAAAGCCTCTCACTGAGTCTGCTTGACTCACCCCAATTTTAAATGTTACAGACACAGGTGGTATAGGCATCGGAAGCGCTTCCACTTCATCTCAGGGAGGCAGACAGACTTAGAGACCGCACGCATTGTTCACGTGGGTATTACTGTTATATCTATTTTGTCAGGATATATATGTATATGATTCATTTTGGTATAGCATTATTTTGTACAGTTGTTATATGCATATATGTATATGTCACACTCTAGAACTGTCGGCTTCATACAGATTAAAGATTGGTCTGGTTGTTGGGATTATAGGTTATGATATGATGAATATCATGTGTATATATATATGGATGTGACTTCTGCATGTGAATAGGATAGACCACTCGCACTGAACGTGTGGTCAATATGTAAACTTATATATATGTGTGACTGAATACTTGATTGTGTGAAAATACGGCTTCCGCATGTGAATATGATAGGTCACACGCATTGAGGCGTGTGATCAATATGTATATTTTATGCAGGTGTGTGATTGAATATATATGCTTGACTGTACACAGGGATTCTGCATTTGATTAGGATAGATCACCCGCCTTTAAGCGCGTGATCAATATGTATATTATATGTACATGAGATTGATTATGTGTATATGTATAGACTGAAGCGGCGTTGAGCGAGCCGTGGATTGTGTGCAACTTAGGTCATCGGATAGGGATGACCATATAAATACTTGTTTGTATTAGAAATGGGTAGTTACGCATATATAAGAATGTCAATCAGGGATTAGAGGCTTACGGGATAGGAGAAATCCTACCTCCCGTGCCAGTCACGGGCGCCCGGTAGGGGGTCGTGACAATATTATCCAAATTAATTTGAATTTAGATGTCATGAGTAAATTTTGTAGATAACTAGAACATGATATATGGTCAACCAAACAAGTTATAACTTATAAGCATTCCTTTAAGTGAAAAAATTAATTCTTGTATCCAAACAGGTTTTTTTATATCCATATTTGAATTTAGGTTATGAGTAAATCTTATAGATAATTGTAAAATACGATATATGCCTAACCAAACAAGTTATGACTTGTGAGCCTTCCTTTAGTTTAAGTGGACAAAGCAATTCTTGTATCCAAACATTTTTTCTATTATCTGAATTTAAATTTAAATCTCATGAATAAATTTTATAGATAACACAGTAAAATATGATATATGCCAACCAAACAAGATGTTATCCTTTCGCTTACTGATAAAACCATTCCCGTAACCGATTTTTTGTTATCTGGACTAGTTTCGCACGTAATGGTTTTGTTGTACTTGTTTCTATGATATATGCCAACCAAACAAGATGTTATCCTTCCGTTTACTATAAATGCACATCTCCTTCTCAGGTTCATCTATAAATAACTCCCCCTTCCATTCACTCTTCACAATCACATACCAAAACCCTTCATCTACAACTTCCATAAATTCTTCTTATCACTCCAATCCATAATTCCTCTCTAGAAGTTCTAATATCTTCTATTTATTAGACGTTCCTATTTCCTAGTCCTCATGGTTTTTATTTTTTGTTGATTTGCTTTTTACATTCAAGAATATGAGAAAAACACGTTGTTGTATCGTATTAGCTAAGAATGGAGAAATATCACCTTACCAAATAAAAAAATCTTATTTAGTGTCATGTCATCAATATTTACTCACATTCCAAACATTATTATCCAAAGCTTAAACCTTTCAATTCTTATTGGGTATGTGGCACAATGGGTATGTGGTACAATTGGTGTCGTTGATGCATCATACATATCATCATACCCATTGTGCCACATACCCAATAAGAATCGCATCAACGACACCAATTGTACCACATACCCATTGCATGATACAATAAATTATATCATAGACTCAATCTATATATATTCCCTGAATCAAGATTTATCTTCTAATTATTTTAGTTCACTTTCTCCTTTTTTTTTGTCTAATATTCTTTTGGCTGATCTTTTTGTATTTTGAATTCTATTAATGCAAATCCTTTCACAAGAAATTAAAATAAAGTACATGGAAACAAATTTTGAAATTAAAAAAAAAACCAATTATGAGATAAAAATATTGGTAAATTGTATAAATCATACACCTATTCATTTTTAATTAGAGAACATAATAATAACAACGATATAAAAACAAAGTTTTATCTTTTATGAGAAATTTAGGTTGGAATTGAATTGTTTTTGTTAGAATATTAGTTAAAAATGATTTTAAAAACACTTTCTCTGCTAATTGCTTGCAAGGGTCGTAAGACTGTGTATATTTAACCTGCATTTCTAGAGCTGACTTGGTTGAACCATTGGTTTGCCTTTTTTTATTGTCGATAAAGTAGTGTCTCTGTCTATTCTATTATAATATATGCATGTTATACCGCACCACACACTTTATATGTAGGGGTGGGTAAGTAAGGTTGTTGTCACGTGAAATAGTACTTATGAATTCAAATAATTCTAGAAACAGTTTCTTTGATTGTTTACAAAGGTAAGGTTGTGTACATCTAAATCTCTTCAAATCTCACTTGCTAGATGTAATATCCGATATATTAATTTGTATTATTATCATTATTATTAATTTATTTTTCTTTCAGAATGAAAAAAAATTATATTAAAGAATTAAAGAGTTAAAATAAAATAAAGGAGAAAATAATAGGGACTATATGAATATTTTTCTAGGACCTAAAAGAAAAAAAAGGAGGATATAACAAGTAAATAAGTTTTTCTAATAAAATAAAAAGATATATATATATATATATTAAAATATATGGGGGGCCACGTGACCCCCCCATCCCATTTACACACTCACACAAGAAAAAAAATAACATATAATATGTATTAAAAAATGGGGGGCCAAATCGTGACCCCCCTTGCCAATTTATTTACACACCTTAAACAAATAAAACCAAAGGAAAGAAGCAGCAAGCAACGCGAGCAGAGAAACGGCTCACAAAGGAACACGCACACACACACACGTGGAGCACCGAGAAAGAGAGAGGAGACAAGAGCATGGCGGAATCTTGCCGGAAGTGGCATTCCGCCGCCGGTGAGGGCCACCGGAGTCCATCTTTCATCACCACTAAGCTCCCCATCCGATTGAATCAAGGTATGGAAGCCCCAATCCTTCAAAACCCCAATTTCTCCAATTTTGGGTATTTTAGGAATTCATCAAATACTTCCAATCGGGGCATTCCAGGGTTTAGTTCGAGCTTAGTGGATGTTATTGAAAGCTTGGTGAGGTCCGGAATCGAAGTTAAAACCGTAGGGATTGACCGGGTATGGAAATTAGGAAAAGTAGGTTAGGAAAATTGCTATAAATTCGAAATTTGTAGTTTGATGCATGTTTACGCTTTGATTGGAGTAGGATAGGTGTTATAAATGCTGGAAATAGTCAAGGGAATAAAGCCCGAGTATTTACCGTCTCAACTGGAACCCAATCCGGTGAAAAAGAGGCGAAATACTAAGCCAAAGTACCGTAAAGAGCTGTGCGGTGGGTTGAACACCTCGGTCTAGTTCGTGGTGGACACCTAAGACCCGCTAAATTGGTTCCAAGGCTCTAATTATACCCAATTATATTTTTATATATAATTAAAGAGGTAATAATTAAGCTTTTACTTGGTGAATAAGGGAGACGGTAGAATGAGTAAGCTAGAGCCTCTTTTGAACCATGAATTTAATTCTTTTATTAATTAAATACTCATATGAACACATGAAGGGAAATTTGGACAAGTGGAAATCTCTAACCTAAGCAATTAGAGGTTCTAAATGTTTCGAAAGTGTGAAAGTCGGATATGGGGCATTCTGGACTTTCAGAAAGAGCAAATGAGACGACGTAACAAACTAAATAATCAATTCTTGGAAAATAGCTAAAGGGTGCATAAGCATTAGCATGACACGTGCATGGTAGATGCTTAGTTACGCGTTCTAAATTTCTTAAATATAATGTGTATAGGGCACCACAGAGTGATTGGAGCTACAAGCACTCCAGTACTGATCAGGAGGGCGAACGAGGTGAGGGGCTCTCCCATCCCTGCCCCACAGGGTTGGATGACATAGGGGGTCGTGACAAACTTGGTATCAAAGCCTGGTTTTCTTTAAACTGTATGAATCCATAGGTATGACCGGGTGTCGATTTACGCCTCGTTGTGAACCCGGGCACAACGTGGGAGTAAAAAGGCACTAGTACCCAGGAAATTGAGTCAGCCTTTTCTTTCTATTCTCTTTGATATGAAGTATCATTGATATACGTTTACTCATTAGGTGTGGTCCTTGTGCAGTATAGGGATTCCACCGATCACGAGACAGACTAAGGGTGGAGGGAGAACTCCTGCTGAAATTGATCAAGAGTCAGTTCGGGAGGAGGTAATGCCCACCCGAGGTCGAGGTAGAGGCTGTACCCGAGGCCGAGGTAGAGGTCATGCTCGTGGTCGAGGTAGAGCACAAGTGAGAGAAGAAGAGAGGAGACAGTCACCGGAACCTCTACCTCAAGTAGAGACAAGTGGACCTTCCGTGGCGGAAATGCTCACGGCAGGATTCCAGGAACTGAGAGAAGAGATGACAAGACAAATTCAGAGAGAAGTACGCCGGTTAGTAGTCGGCGAGGAAGAAGAAGAGAGAGTTCCTAGTAACCAAGAGATGGAGGTTGTTGAGGAAGAGGATATGGAATGGCAACAACCACAGGAAATGCCTCGTGAGCCACGGGTAGCACCTAGAGAGCTGTCAATTTCAAAATTTCTGAAGCTTCATCCACCCACTTTCTGCGGAACTAGTGAGAAAGAGGATCCGCAGTACTTTGTGAGAGACATAGTCAGAATTGGGCACATGCTGAGGTGCTCAGGACATGAGTTAGTGGAATTAGCTTCATTCCAGCTGAGGGGAGCTGCTAGAGTATGGATAGAGTCCGTACAGACGAGGTATTCAAGAAGGGTGGCACCGATGACCTGGAAAGATTTTCAAAGGGAATTCCTGGGTCAGTTTCTATCTGAAAGCACTAAAGATGCAAAGCGTCAGCAATTCGAGGAGTTGTGGATGACGCCTAACATGACCGTGACGGAGTATGAGTTACTTTTTACGGAATTGGCTCAATTCTCACCTAAGTTAGTTCCTAATGAAGAGGCAAGGATCAAGAGGTTCATACACCGTCTCACGGAGCCGCTATTTACTGCTTTGTTACCTCAGAGGAGACAGTTTGAGACTTTAGCTCAAGCAGCAGACTGTGCCAGAATGATTGCCAGGAAGAGGTACGAGACTTCTATTGATCCCAAAATCTAGTTAATTACAGGCAGTGATAACCAAGGAGGTGGAAGTAAGAAGAGGAAGACAACAGGTGGAGGTGTAGGATACTCAGGGTCCGCAGGAGGACAATCCTCAACTACCACTGATGAAATAGGTACAAGAAGTAATTTTCAAGGGGGATAGAGAGTGCAAAGAGATGGAAATGCCGGTAAAACAAGACCCCAGTGTGCGACTTGCGGCAGGTATCATTTTGGAATATGTCGGAGACTGACAGGTGGGTGTTACAACTGCGGTCAAGTGGGCCATATGGCTAGAGAGTGTCCAAAGAGAAAAGAGGGTACAAGTGTGAGAAGTAATCCGACGCTGAGGGGTACAGCTATTTCAGCCCCACCAGTAAGAACTGTACCACCACAGACAGCAAGTACAGGTGTAGCTAGAGGTCGTGGTGCAGGGTTTAGTGGCAGAGGGTCAGGGGCAGTAGGTGGAGGACAAGCGCGGGTATTTGCACTTTCTCAGCAGGACGCTCATGCATCAAATGCAGTTGTGACAGGTACCCTTATTGTTTGCTCTCTTGAAGCACGAGTCTTATTTGATTCCGGCTCCACTCATTCCTATGTGTCGCATGCATTTGCCTCTAAATTCAACAAAAGTCCGTCTAGAATGAAAGAAACAATACTGGTCTCTACTCTAATGGGAGAATCGGTACAACTAGAGTATGTCCACAAGTCTTGCACTGTGGAGGTCGATGGTCATGAGACTGTGGTAGACCTTCGGTTGTTGTGTATGGTTGATCTTGATGTGATCCTCGGAATGGATTGGTTGTCGTCTTGCCATGCGGTTGTGGACTGCAAGGCTAAATGCTTGAAGTTCAATATGCCAAACGAGGAGCCTTTTGTGATACGGGGTGACGGAGCTGCACCGTATCCAAGCTTGATCTCGGCTTTGAAGGCATCCAAGTTACTTGCAAAGGGATGCAAAGGGTATTTGGCCTTGGTCCAAGATACCACGAAAGCAGTACTTTCCCCGACTCAAGTACCGGTAGTGCGAGAGTTCTTGGATGTATTTCCAGAAGAATTGCCGGGGTTGCCGCCCAATCGTGAGATTGAATTTGAAATTGAGCTGCAACCTGGTACCCAACCTATCTCCACACCACCTTACCGGATGGCTCCGAAAGAATTAAAGGAGCTACATACACAATTGCAAGAATTGCTTGACAAGGGTTTTGTAAGACCCAGCTTCTCTCCTTGGGGTGCACCGGTCCTTTTTGTGAAGAATGAGGATGGATCTTTGCGGTTGTGTATCGATTACCGGAAGTTAAATAAGGTGACGATCCCCAATCAATACCCACTGCCGAGGATAGATGACCTATTTGATCAGTTGCAGGGTGCGAAGCGGTTTTCCAAAATTGACTTGCGATCTGGGTATCACCAATTAAAGATTTGAGAATCAGACATACCTAAGACCGCATTCCGGACCCGATATGGACATTACGAGTTCTTGGTGATGTCTTTCAGATTAAGTAATGCTCCTGTAGCGTTCATGGACATGATGAACAGGGTCTTCAAACCATTTCTGGACCGATTTGTCATTGTCTTCAGTGATGACATCTTGGTTTACTCTAAGAATTCTGAAGAACATGCAGAACACTTGAGACTAGCATTGCAGAAGTTGAGAGAAGAGAAATTGTATGCCAAATTCTCTAAGTGTGAATTCTGGCTTGACAAAGTTGCCTTTTTGGGTCATGTGGTATCATCAAAGGGAATCCACGTTGATCCAAGTAAAGTAGAGGCTGTGAAGAATTGGTCCCAACCTACCTCTGTTACTGAAGTTCGCAGTTTCTTGGGCTTGGCTGGATATTATAAAAGATTTGTGCAGGACTTCTCTAAGATTGCTGCACCTATGACTAAATTGACTCAGAAGGAAGTGAAGTTCGTATGGGATGACAAATGTGAGCAGAGTTTTCAGAAGCTGAAAGACAGCCTCACTACCGCTCCGGTGCTGGCATTACCTGAAGACACAGGAGGGTATGTGGTATACTGTGATGCGTCGAGGATCAGGTTAGGGTGTGTCTTGATGCAGCACGGCAAAGTGATTGCGTATGCATCACGACAGTTGAGGAAACATGAGAAGAACTACCCAACTCACGACCTTGAAATGGCGGCTGTAGTATTCGCTTTGAAAATATGGAGACATTACCTGTACGGTGAGACGTGTGAAATTTATACAGACCACAAAAGCCTCAAATACATTTTTGAGCAGAAAGACTTGAACTTGAGACAACATCGATGGTTAGAGTTATTGAAGGACTACGACTGAACGATCTTGTATCATCCAGGAAAGGCTAATGTGGTAGCCGATGCTCTAAGTCGGAAATCCATGGGCAGTCTTGCTCATAAAAGTGAAGAAAGAAGACCATTGATCAGAGATTTGCACGAGCTAGAACAAACGGGGAATCAGTTTGAGGTTGGGAGTTCCAACTCACTTCTAGCTCATTTGCAAGCTAAGTCCTCTCTGGTAGAAGAGGTGAAGGCTAGACAGGATGAAGATACCAACCTCAAGCAAATCAGGGATACTGTAAATAAAGAGAAAGGGGATGACATCCGATTCTCTATTGATGATTCTGGAGTACTTCGGTTGGAGGGACGGTTGTGTGTTCCCATGGTTGATAATTTGAAAGAAAGAATCCTTGAAGAAGCACACCGGACTGCTTATACTATCCATCCGGTAGCAAATAAAATGTATCATGACCTGAAACAGTTGTATTGGTGGAATGGCATGAAGAGGGATGTCGCAAACTATGTAGCCAGGTGTTTAGTGTGTCAGCAAGTCAAGGCTGAACACCAGAAGCCCGCCAGAACGTTACAACAGATAGAAATACCTGAGTGGAAATGGGAGAGGATAACTATGGATTTTGTAACAGGGTTGCCAAGATCACAACGTGGATTTGTTTCGGTTTGGGTGATAGTGGATCGCATGACTAAGTCCGCACACTTTCTGCCAGTTAAGACCACTTACGGAGTGAGTCAATATGCATAGATTTACCTATCAGAAATCGTTAGATTGCACGGTGTGCCAGTGACCATAATTTTTGATAGAGGGCCACAGTTCACTTCCAAGTTTTGGAAGTCATTGCAGGAAGTGTTAGGAACGAGAGTCGATTTGAGTACTGCGTTCCACCCACAGATTGACGGGCAATTAGAAAGAACCATTGAGATCCTTGAAGACATGCTTCGTGCGTGTATTATGGATTTCGACGGAAGTTGGGAAAGGTATTTAACTTTGGCTGAGTTTGCATACAATAACAGTTACCAAGCGAGTATCCAAATGGCACCTTTCGAAGCTCTGTACGGTCGTAGGTGCAGATCCCCGATTGGGTGGTTCGAGGTCGGAGAAGCTAGTTTAATCAGCCCAGAATTGTTACAAGATGCCTTGCAGAAGGTGAAGTGTATAAGGGAGAGATTGCTTACGGCTCAGAGTAGGCAAAAGTCTTATTCAGACAATCGAAGGAGAGAACTTGAGTTTGCCATTGGTGAACAGGTGTTCTTGAAAATATCACCGATGAGTGGCGTGATGTGGTTCGGTAAGAAGGGGAAGCTGAGTCCTCAGTATATCAGACCGTTTGAAATCCTAGAACGAGTTGGAAATGTAGCGTATCGGTTGGAATTACCTACAGAATTGGAGGGAGTACATCCTGTCTTTCATGTATCAATGCTTCGGAAATATCTTCCCGATCCCTCGCACGTGATTCCATCGCAAGACGTGCAACTAACCGAAAATCTGACATATGAAGAGGAGCCAGTGGAAATCTTAGATCGGCAGTTGAAGAAACTCAGAACGAAAGAGATTCCATTGGTTAAAGTTCTGTGGAGAAATCACTCGACTGAAGAAGCTACATGGGAGGTCGGGGGTGAAATGCGCAGGACGTATCCTCATCTGTTTCAAGACTAAGGTTAGTATTTTGTTTGAAATTCAGAGACCGAATTTCTTAAGGGGGGAAGATTGTAATATCCGAGATACTAATTTGTATTATTATCATTATTATTAATTTATTTTTCTTTTAGAATGAAAATTAAATTACATTAAAGAATTAAAGAGTTAAAATAAAATAAAGGAGAAAATAATAGGGACTATATGAATATTTTTCTAGGACCTAAAAGAAAAAAAAAAGAGGATATAACAAGTAAATAAGTTTTTCTAATAAAATAAAAAGATATATATATATATATAATAAATATAGATAAAGTAAATAAATAAAATAATATATATATATATATATATATATTAAAATATATGGGGGGCCACGTGACCCCCCATCCCATTTACACACTCACACAAGGAAAAAAAAATAACATATAATATGTATTAAAAAATGGGGGGCCAAATCGTGACCCCCCTTGCCAATTTATTTACACACCTTAAACAAATAAAACTAAAGGAAAGAAGCAGCAAGCAACGCGAGCAGAGAAACGACTCACAAAGGAACACGCACACACACACACGTGGAGCACCGAGAAAGAGAGAGGAGGCAAGAGCACGGCGGAATCTCGCCGGAAGTGGCATTCCGCCGCCGGTGAGGACCACCGGAGTCCATCTTTCATCACCACCAAGCTCCCCATCCAATTGAATCAAGGTATGGAAGCCCCAATCCTTCAAAACCCCAATTTCTCCAATTTTGGATATTTTAGGAATTCATCAAATACTTCCAATCGGGGCATTCCGGGGTTTAATTCGAGCTTAGTGGATGTTATTGAAAGCTTGGTGAGGTCCGGAATCGAAGTTAAAATCGTAGGGATTGACCGGGTATGGAAATTAGGAAAAGTGGGTTAGGAAAATTGCTATAAATTCGAAATTTATAGTTTGATGCATGTTTAGGCTTTGATTGGAGTAGTATAGGTGTTATAAATGCTGGAAATAGTCAAGGGAATAAAGCCCGAGTATTTACCGTCTCAATCGGAACCTAATCCGGTGAAAATGAGGCGAAATACTAAGCCACAGTACCGTAAAGAGCTGTGCGGTGGGTTGAACACCTCGGTCTAGTCCGTGGTGGGCACCTAAGACCCACTAAATTGGTTCCAAGGTTCTAATTATACCAAATTATATTTTTATATAATTAACTACAAGAAAAAACAGGATTAGGATTAGCTAGGGATTAGCTACGGATTAGCTACGGATTTTTCCCTAGCTAATATTTGGACGCTAATTGCTAGGGATTTTTTTCGTAGCTAATCCCTAGCTAATCCGTAACTAATCCCTAGCTAAATTCCCTAGCTAATCCGTAGCTAATCCCTAGCTAATCCGTAGCTAATCCCTAGCTAAAATTCCCTAGCTAATCCGTAGCTAATCCCTAGCTAAGCCGTAGCTAATCCCTAGCTAAATTCCCTAGCTAACTCACCCCCTCCAAAAATTGTCGCCGGCGACCTCCTCAACCGGCCTCCGGTGGCCCCTCCGGCGACCCCCTCCACCGACGACCGGCGACCACCTCCGGCAACCTCCTCCGGCAACCACTTTATATTTTTGAAAAATAGTCCTAGAAGGCCTCGAAGACGGAACATCATGGATGGTAACATTTAGACCAACCACTAGGCCATTTATCACTTTTTGATTTATTAATATAAAACATTTTATATATACACATATAATAAATTAGCTAGGGATTTTTTCCATTAGTTACGGATTAGCTAGGAATTTTTTTCCCTAGCTAATTAGCTAGGGATTAGCTTGGAAAAATCCGTAGCTAATCCGTAGCTAATTTCCTTAGCTAATTAGCTAGGGATTTTTTCCCTAGCCAATTAGCTAGGGATTAGCTATGGGTTTTTTTCCCTAGCTAATTAGCTAGGGATTAGCTACGGTTTTTCTCCCTAGCTAATTAGCTAGGGATTAGCTACGGTTTTTTTCCCTAGCTAATCCGTAGCAAATCCCTAGCTAAATTTTCCCGCCTTTTCGCGTCAAATTTTTTTACCAAATTAGCTAGGGATTAGCTAGGGAAATTTTCCCTAGCTAAATCAGTTTTTTTTGTAGAGAGGTAATAATTAAGCTTTTACTCGGCGAATAAGGGAGACGGTAGAATGAGTAAGCTAGATCCTCTTTTGAACCATGAATTTAATTCTTTTATTAATTAAGTACTCATATGAACACATGAAGGGAAATTTGGACAAGTGGAAATCTCTAACCTAAGCAATTAGAGGTTCTAAATGGCTCGAAAGTGTAAAAGTCAAATATGGGGCATTCTGGACTTTCAGAAAGAGCAAATGAGACGACGTAACAAACTAAATAATTAATTCTTGGAAAATAGCTAAAGGGTGCATAAGCATTAGCATGACACGTGCATGGTAGATGCTTAGTTACGCGTTCTAAATTTCTTAAATATAATGTGTATAGGGCACCACAGAGTGATTGGAGCTACAGGCACTCCCAGTACTGATCAGGAGGGCCAACGAGGTGAGGGGCTCTCACATCCCTGCCCCACAGGGTTGGATGACTACGTGGAAAATGTGGTTTGCTCTATTTTGTGCATATTGATATATGGAATATATTTATATGAATAAAATTGTGTTACGCGTGTATGATTTGCAGGTAAGTAGTCAACGCGCAATAGTATATGTGCTTATATGATTAATCACAAGGTGTATATGTGCTATTGTGGCTCACCGAGCCTTATATGATACTGTGGGTAGGATTGAGTCGGAATTTCATATGTGAGAGTTTATTAATATTAGGAACTCACTTAAATTGATCATCGTGCAAAGGTTTTGACCGTATGGTACATTGAGGAAAATGAACCTAGGTTGTTAATTGTGAGTGAGAGGGTTGCATAATTGAAACGGGGGAAACTAGGCCTAGCTAATTCACACGTGTAATATTCAGTTAGTTATTAATAGGGCGTCTTTCAAGGTCGAATAGGTTATTTGAACTTGTTTATGTTAGTGTGGGTAGATCGAGTCGGTTATCTTGGTCGAACAGACGGGATTCAGTTAACAGTAAGTATGCCACATAGTGGCCATTACCTTGGTTTAACCGGGGTCAGACAAGTTGCCGTCTATTACTCTAAGCATGACTTGGAGTCAAAAAGTTTCTGGTGTGATCAACCAGGTTCGTACATGATATTGCCTTCGGGCCAGTATTTCTCTTAGCGTAATGCGGGAGACAGAAAGTGAGTGCCTACATGCACAAGTATGTGTTAATTGTGAAACCAAATGAGACATGTTGAGATTGATTTACATGTGGATTAATAAATATGTTAGGAGCATAAATTAGGATTTTAATTGTGAATATGATATATTGATTGCCTGATCATATTAAAGGTCACAATATAAATCTGTTTCATGCGCATGTGGTTGTGGTTGCTCCCTTCCCCCAGTTGTAGTGGTACCCGTTGCTACGCCAGAGATGGGGGAGCTTCTCACTGAGTCTGTTCGACTCACCCCCCTGTTTACATGTTTCAGAAACAGGTGGCCTAGGAGTCGGGAACGCGTCCACTTCTTCTCAAGGAGGCGGACAACTCTGAAGACCGCACGCATAGTCCGCGTGGGTAGTGTATTTTGGTATATGTAATTAAATCAGGATATATATGTATATATGATTCCTTTTTGGATGTAGCTTTTGTACTTATACAACGGCTCTATATATATATATATCGAATTATAGTATTGTCGGCTTCATACAGATTAAAGTTAGGTCTTGGTGATGGGAATATAAGCTATGATATAATATATATCATGTATATACGTATATGACTTCTGCATGTGACTAGGATAGGTCACACGCATTGAGGCGTGTGATCAATACGTAAATTGTATGTATGTGTGATTGAATACCTGCTTGTGTGAAAATATGGCTTCCGCATGTGAATAGGATAGATTACACGCATTGAGGCGTGTGATCAATATGTAAACTATATGCAAGCGTGTGATTGAATATATGTATGACTGTACACAGGATTTCTGCATGTGAATAGGATAGATCATCCGTCCTGAAGCGCGTGATCAATATGTATAATATATATACGTGTGAGTGATTATGTGTATATGTATAGACTGAAGCGGCATTGAGCGAGCTGTGGATTGCACGCTACTTAGGTCACCGGATATGGATGGCCATAAATACTATATATTGTTTGTATTAGACATGGGTAGTTATAAACATGTGAAATTGCCAATCAGGGATTAGGGGCTTACAGGATAGGAGAAATCCTACTTCCCGTGCCGGTCACGGACGTCCGATAGGGGGTCGTGACACTAGAAACATCGGTTTGCCAATTATATGCATGTCAAACTTTTGGGTGCATTGGATTTATTAGTTTGATTAATTTGTTGAGAAATTATATTTATTTTACTACAATTAATTAGAATGTATTCCAACTAGCTAATTTTACTACAATTTTGCAGTTTCTATGGAAAGAATTATTATATAGGGAAGAAGATGATCCACTTACATGCTGCACATAAGATACATTACCCAAGTGCTGGAAGCACTTCATAGCAGATGTGAAGTGTTGTGTGTACAAGAACATTGAGGAGAATGACCATATTGACCTCCCAACTCAACTGCCACAACATAGTCATAGGGTGACTTTGGTTGATACCCAAAGATACCAATGGAGTTGTTATGGTTTTTAGCTTCCAATGGCTGCCATATCCAATATAATTAATTTTCCATATAGCTTGTGTTCTTGATTTACACATGTAGGAAAGAGCGAAATATACTTGATTGGAATTCAAAGTATGAACAAATACAAATACATATGAACTATGTTTCATTTTAATTAATTTCTTTATTTACTAGTATTATTAATTTCTTATTTAATTAATGGAGTGAGAAAATGATGTTTGAGTAATTTTTTCACCGATACCTTGGAAGTGAGTGAAAAAAACAGGAGCCTATAAGATAGAGGTATTTGTAATTTTATTTGAAGAATAATTACAGTATTAATGTTATTATCTTTTTGAATATATGTTAAGCCTCATTATTAATTTTGTCTTTAAATTAATGCAAGATAAAGAAATATTTGAAAGAGAAAGAGAAAGAGGTGGACACTCTAGATTCACCTTCCAGGAGGATCTTCCGCCTGATATTAGTTTATTTTTGTTTGCAAATTTTGTTGAAATCTTGTTTATTCATCCCTAGTTAAAACTTGATCCGTTCTTTATCCGAGAAAGAGGTGGAGGCAAATGATTGAGGTGTGGCTATGAGAACAAGATACTCCAGAAAAATAGAGTGAAAATTGACATATCTTTTTATGTTTTACCTCCTCTCTTTCCATATCTATTATGTTTCCGTCGATTAGTACTAGCAATACCCGTGCGATGCAGGGATAATACAAAATCATATAAAAAATGTAAAATATAATTAAATTAATAAAATGAATGAAAATATATTTTTTTCAAATACATTTTATTTTTTTATTTAAAAAAAATAAAGAAAGTAGTTATATCAATGACGTTTTTTTTTATAAAAAAAGTCACATATAATTAAAATAAAATTATATTAAAGGTAGTTTTAGTTTTAGTGTGCAACAACTTATTTGATTAAAATCAAATAATATTTAACAATTATTTGTTTCTGTATATTATAAAAATAAGTTCGAAACAATTATATAAATTGAAAACTGTTTTAAAATTTTGGAAACAAACTGTTTTATAATATTAAAAATTAACTTAATATATTATTTTGATTTTGGAAACAAACTGTTTTAAAATCACTTTAAAATCATAAATCAAATTTAAAAATTATCGTTATTTACGAAAAATAAGGGACAATTAACTTATTTAATTTATTATCATTTAATTTTGTATATTTAGTTTATGAAATTTTTCTTTGAAAATCAGTTTTTTAAACAATGAATAAGGGGGAACATTTTCTAATTTAATATATTATTTTAATTTTGGAAACACAATGTGTTTAAAATCACTTCAAACTCATAAATTAAATTTAAAAATTACCATTATTTACGAAAAATAAGGGCCAATTAACTGATTTAATTTATTATCATTTAATTTTGTATATTTATTTTATGCAATTTTTTTTTGAAAATCAGTTTTTTAAATAAAAAATAAGAGGGAACATTTTTTTCCTTGTTCCAAGTTCTAGAAAAAAAGAAGAAGGAAAGCATAATAAAAGGGAGTAGTTTTTATATATTATAAGGAGAAGCAGGTTAAAAAAAAAATAGGGGAATAGGTATTCAAAGATATTGGCTCTTGTTTTTCCTTATTTTATATATAGTATAGATATATATATATACACACACATAAGAATTAACTCATAATTTTCATTGACTGAAAATTGAAAAAGAAAAATTACAAAAAAGAAGTTAATTTGACTAATTTTCATTAATAAGTCATTAAAACTATGAGAATAATTTCAATGTTAGTGTATTAAAAAAAGCTCGGCTTCCGAACATAATTTTAAAATATATGACAAAGCTTCTTGCATCAAACCCCCAAGAGCTTCATATATGGAAAGGTAATACAAAACTTCATAATTGAATCAAGAAGCCATTTTTCAATGGTTAATGTTGGGGAAGTGGTGCAGTTTTAAGGACGTGTATGGGAAGCAGTTTTTTATTAATTAAAATATGATTAGAGGAGAGGTGAGAGTAAAAGAGATAATGAGTAAGGTAGTTAAGAATAGTGGTAAGAGGAGAGTTATAAATAATAATAGGTAGTTATTAAATTATTTATTATTTTAAAATATAATAATAATACTTCTATATATATATATATAAAAGCCAAAGACATGAAGCCAATTCTTGCCACATGGCTGGAGTGTCATGTTTTGCAATTCTGCCACGTTATCCTTCAAACAAATCTAGCATACCTCCAAGCCGGCGGCTGAGATCGTTCCTTAGCATAGCCTTTTTAATTAATGCAGATTATATGTAATTAATTATATCATAAATATTTGCATCATTTATTTCAATTGGGTTGCCCTCATCACTAATTAATTTAAACTAACAAATATCATATTAAAAAATTTAAGGATGATTTTATATCAGTTCAAATTTTAATATTCAATTAATTTTTTATATACAGATTCAATAATTAAAAATAAATTAGAATTAAAAATTAAAAAATTTATATAAATATAGTATAAAAAATTTAGGAAAAAATATTTTAAAATTTAATAATTATAACCACAATTAAAAGTTCTCAAATATGAGTGGATTGAAGAAAATAAAAGTTATAAATAAAATTTTCAATTATATATTATAAGTAAACTAAAAAAAATATTCAAAATTTTCTAATAAAAAATAATAATACGTAAATAAAAGTATATAAACATATTAGTACTATTCACAAACATTAAGGAAAATATCACAAAATTATTTTAACAAATATTTTTCTATTATCTATTAATCTTCTATTATCTATTAATCTTATATTAATAATTAATATTAATATTAATAATTAATAATAATATATATAAAAGAATGTATGTGAAGCCATTACTAGCCACATGTACTTGAAATATGGTTTGCTCTAATGATAAATCATCATTTTAATCATGCTTATGTAGAATTTAGCCTACATGTGGAAATTAATCCTCAATCAAATCCATGAAAATGTTGCCACCTATGTCTACAAGCACTTAATCCCTGACTAAATGCACAGCAAGAACAATTTCAATATCCTGGCCTGAATAGAGAATTGCATATGCCAATATTAATCTTCTATTATCTATTAATCTTATATTAATAATTAATATCAATATTAATATTAATAATTATTAATTATTGTTATTAATATATATAAAAGAATGTACATGAAGCCATTACTAGCCACATGTACTTGAAATATGATTTGCTCTAATGATAAATCATCTTTTTAATTATGCTTATGTAGAACTTAGCCTACATTTGGCAATTAATCCTCAGTCAAATCCATGAAAATGCTGCCACCTATGTCTACGAGCAATTAATCCCTCACTAAATGCACAGCAAGAACAATTCCAATATCCTGGCCTGAATAGAGAATTGCATATGCCAATATTATGGGACACAAGTTGACTATTAATCAAACCGTTTAATTTCCCATAAACTGTAGTTAAGAGCTGGACGGCATTCATGGGATTGTTATTGTAAAAACATAATTTGTATTTAATGCCATGATCAAATCATTCCATTCATATTCTACATTTGAACTCAATCACATTGGTTTACTCAGACTATAAAATGGCAGAGAATACAAGACTGTCATACCAATTCATATCATCGACAACCCTAGGTCGATCAAAAGTGTGGGTTCATTCTCCATCCTCCTTACCTTTTAATTCTACTATATTCTTTAATTATCCGTTCCACAAAATTTATGCTCCCTTGGATTTTTTGGTATAATCTCAAATCATGATTTGGCATTCACGGGTCGATCACTTATCAAAACTTTTTAACTTCAAATCTTCGATTAATATGTACGTGGGTCTACTATTGCAGAGAATCTAAATTGCTTATACAATGTCATAGATATTTATTCAGATTTTAAAGGCATGCATCAAGAAATAGTTGCATACTTTTAATATTTATAAACAAATAGATGTTTGTTGGTTTGATACTTTCCAAGATAATTTGAGACATTCTAATTTAGTAATAATTATTCTCTTAAATAAATCCCGTGCATCGCACGGGTCACAACCTAGTTTATATTAAATTTTAAAAACTAAATGTTTGCATGAAGTTTAATGTTGGTCCTAAATGTTTGCATGAAGTTTATGTGACGCACCCTCTCTCCTACGTGTCATATTTTAATGATCTGGCATGACACATCACTGCCATATCACCCCAAATTGCCACATCATCATCTTCTCTCCATCATCATCATATTTTAATGACGTGGCAGTGATGTGTCATGCCACGTCATTAAAATATGACATGTAGGAGAGATGGTGTGCCACATAAGCATGCCATGTTATCATTTAACGGCAAAAAGTTAACGGTGTTACGCTCGGGGACCAAAATCGACAAAAAATAAACTTTGAGGACCAACATTAAACTTTTGAAACATTAAGGACTAACATTAAACTTCATGCAAACATTGAGGACCAAAGTAATACTTTAGCGAATATTTAACAGTTTTTGCTGACGTGCATCCTTTGTGGCAAAAATATCTGACTGGGCATATTTTTTTTCCACATCAGATTTTTAACGTTTTTTTTCTGTCAATTGTATCTCTAACGTTCTACATTTCTGCCAATGTCACCCTTTTCACTAGCACCATCAAATATTTAATAGTTTTTGCTTACGTGGCATCCTATGTGGCAAAAATATCTGACTTGGTATTTTTTTTTCCACATCAGATTTCCTGCTCATCTTTTCCCCATTAAAGTTGAGTCGTTTTGACCTCAGTTTATTCCTTCTAAAATATAACTCAAACGCACGCTCTATTTTGCTCATAAAAACATCGGAACGTTATCCATTCTCTATTTTAGGAAGACATATTCGACCTTCGATTAGTGAGAAAACGTGAAAGTTTCTGAGCATCGAATTCGACTTCTCTCCGACAACGTCTTCCCAGAATAGAGAATGGGTATCCAATGTTTTTGTTTGCAAAATGGCACGTGCATTTGAGTTATATTTTAAAAGGAATAGGGTGAGGCCAAAACGTGTTTTTGATGGGGAAAAGATGAGTAAAAAATCTGATGTAGAAAAAAATATGCCAAGTCAGATATTTTTGCCACATAGGATGCCACGTAAGCAAAAACTATTAAATATTTGATGGTGCTAATGAAAAGGGTGACATTGGCAGAAATGTAAAACGTTAGGGGTACAATTGACAGAAAAAATTGTTAGAAATCTAATGTGGAAAAAAAATGCCCAGCGAGATATTTTTGCCATATATGATGCCACGTCAGCAAAAATTGTTAAATATTTGACGATGTTAGTGAAAAGGGTGACACTGGCAGAAACGTAAAATGTTAGGGGTACAATTGACAGCGAAAAAACGTTACGGGTGAAACTGACAGGACCCCCAAACGTTGAGGGTAGGAAATGTACTTTTGCCTACATAATAATAAAGGGAAATATAGTAGATATGGTAATAGAAGAGGTCAAACTTGACTAATACATACATACATACAAACATACATAGGCCATTTTTGGTTTGTGGAATCTGGATGAGGGAATGGGAATTGGGATTAGCTTGAGTCTGAAAAGTCAATATTGTCCTCCATTATAAAATAATTTACTCTTTATTTAAAAATTATTAATATTTAAAAGAGACAAAATTGATTTTTCACTCTAAATTTCCATTCCCTCATCCCAATTCTCCAAAGCAAACATCACCATATTGTAAATCCACACTATCTTTTCTCGAGCGATCATCTCATTCTTAGGGGTGTACACGAGCCGGGTTCTTTTAAAAAAAAAATTAAATTTGAGTCATGGGAAATAGAAAATGAACATGGGAAATAGAGTGTAGACATGGAAAATAGAGAGTAAGCATAGAAAATGGAAAGTGAGCATAGAAAATGAGGAGTAATTAATACATGTTGACATTTTGAATAGATTTTTTGAATTTTAAATTGATTTATTACCTAGTTTTTAGGAATAGATTAATAAGATATTAAATAATAGATATGACATCTTATTTTCAACTATCAATTTTAATCTTTTTTACATATAAAAATACTTAAATAATAAAAATAACAAAAATTTTAAAAAAAAATGAGCCTACCCCGGGTCGGGCCGGGTTTTGGGCAGCCTGACCCGGTGAACTGGTTGACCCGGCCCGATTGACCCAAATTTGGCCGGGCCGGGTCGGGTTGGCCGGGTCACGGGCCAACCTGTATACCCCTACTCATTCTCATTAACCACATCTCAATCCATTTTGTTTTTTAAATGATTGGTATCCACCTCTTTCTCTTTTAAATATTTAATTTCTTTATGCTACATTAAATTAAAGAAAAAACTAATATTATGAGGCTTAACATATCCAAAAAGATAATAATTTAATAATGTAATTTTTATTCAAAAAAAGTTATTCATACCTTTATCTTGGAGACCAATATTTTTCTACTCACTTCCAAAGCATCAAGTCTTCCATAGTGTGAAAAAATTTCTCAAACATAAATTTTTCATGCCATTAATTAAATAATAAATTAATAATATTAGAATACAAAAAAAAAAGTATTTTCAACAACTTATATTTTGATTGTCACTATTAATTATTGAAAAAAAATCTTTTTTAACAATTAAATTTTAGCCGTCGAAATAAGTATATTTTTTTCAACAATTAAACTTTAGCGGTCAAAATAGTTGTCGAAAAAAGTCAATTATAGTATTTTCGACAGTAAAAAATTATCGTTATATGTCAATAATATTATTTTCGATAATATATTTGTTAGCGGCGGCTATTGAGAAAAATATTGCTAAGAAAAGTGTTGTAAAAAAGTATTAGCGACAATTGTTAACCATCGAAAATACTATTATTGTCTTTTTTCAACAAATTAATTATTTCGACGGCCAAAATTTGATTGTTGAAATTGAAAAGGTCATTTTTTTTTCAACAATTAAGTTGCCCACAAAATATAGGTTATTAAAAATACTCATATTTCTTGTAGTGAATATGAATTAAAATGAAGCAATTAGTTCGTATATATGTATTTGTATTTGTATTTGTCCATACCTAAAATCTAAACAAAGTTGTATTTCTATTTGTTCATTAGTAAATTTTATCCGAGTTTAAAATTTCTTTAGTTAAATTGTAAGCTTTTTTTTAAAAAAAAGAGTAACAATTATTGTATCCAAACATGTATTTTAGTATCCAAATTAATTTGAATTTAGATATGAGTAAATGTTGTAGATAACTAGACTATGATATATTGCCAACCAAACAAGTTATAAGCCTTCCTTAGCTTTAAGTGAAAAAATTAAATCTTGTATCCAAACATGTTTTTTTATTATCTAGATTTGAATTTAGGTTATGAGTAAATCTTATAGATAATTTCAGAATACGATATATGCCTAACCAAACAAGTTGTGACTTGTGAGCCTTCCTTTAGTTTAAGTGGACAAAGCAATTCTTGTATCCAAATATATTTTAGTATACAAATTTAAATTTAAATCTCAGGAATAAATTTTATAGATAAAACAGTAGAATATGATACATGCCAACCAAATAAGATGTTATCCTTCTATTTACTGATAAAACCATTCTCGTTACCTTGTTTTTTGTTATCTGGGATTGGATTACAGATAATGGTTTTCTTGTACTTGTTTTTATGATGTTTCATGTGACTCAAGCGTTACGAAACTGGGATGCTAATTTGACAGTTGTAGCCTGTAAACCTTGTTAGACATGCTTTGTATCAGCAAGATAAATGCACATCTCCTTCTCTGCTTTATCTATAAATAACTCCCCCTTCCATTCGCTCTTCACAATCACAAATACTTATCAAAACCCTCCGTCTACAATTTTCATAAATTCTTCTTATCACTTCAATCCCTAATTAAGTTTCATTTCCTCTTGAGAATGTCACGACCCCCTATCGGACGTCCGTGACCGGCACGGGAGGTAGGATTTCTCCTGTCCCGTAAGCTTCTAATTCCTGATTGAGATTCTTATATGTGCATAACTACCCATTTCTATTACAAACAATATATAATATATATGGTCATCCCTATCCGGTGACCTAAGTAGCACGCAATCCACGGCTCGCTCAACGCCGCTTCAGTCTATACATATACACATAATCAATCACACGTACATATAGTATACATATTGATCATGCGCTTAAGGGCGGGTGATCTATCCTATTCACATGCAGAATCCCTGTGTACAGTCAAGCATATATATTCAATCACACACCTACATAGAATATACATATTGATTACATGCCTCAATGCGTGTGACCTATCCTATTCACATGCGGAAGCTGTATTTTCACACAATCAAGTATTCAGTCACACATATATATAAATTTACGTATTGACCACACGCTCAGTGCGTGTGATTTATCATATTCACACGCGGAAGCCACATCCATATATATATATATATACACACACATGATATTCAGCATATCATAACCTATGTTCCCATCAAGAAGACCAATCTTTAATCTGTATGAAGCCGACAGTTCTAGAGTGTGACATATACATATATGCATATAGCAACTGCACAAAACAATGCTATACCAAAAGAATCATATACATATACATCCTGACAAAATACATACATCAATACTACCCACGCGAACAATGCGTGCAGTCTCTAAGTTTGTCCGCCTCCCTGAGATGAAGTGGAAGTGCTCCCGATGCCTATACCACCTGTGTCTGTAACATGTAACATTGGGGTGAGTCAAACAGACTCAGTGAGAGGCTTTCCCATCCCTGGTGTAGTAGCGGGTACCACTACAACTGGTGAAGAGGAGGCAATCACAAACTCATACGCATATAACGAGTTTAAATTTTCATATATTAGGTGGTCAGGCAATTAACATATATCATATTCACAATAAAGAATTTAAAGCATGGATTTACATACATTTAAATTCACACATACATCATATCATGATTTAACATATAAATCCATGTGGTCATCTGTATTCAATTAGCCGTAATCATAAACTGGCCCGAAGGCAATATCTCCGTTAGGAGAGAATTTGGCCCGAAGGCAATATCTCCGTTAGGAGAGAATTTGGCCCGAAGGCAATATCTCACGTGAGCAATATGGGAACCTAGTTGATCATTCTAGGAACCCCTGGTCCCAAGACTATACTTGGAACAATAATCTGACCCCAAGACTTCACTTGGAGCAATAGCCGGCGACTCATCTGACCTCGGTTTACCCAAGGTAATAGCCACAATGTGGTGAACTCATATACTCTGTATTCCTGTGGTTTGACTCAAGACAAGATACTCAATCTACCCGGACCACCCGTGATAGACTCGGTTCCCGCGTTGTACAATAAATGACCCCGATGGACCTCTACTTATTCATCTTACTTTTGATTAGGCAACCTAGACTTCCAAGTGGTTTCTAATTTGGACTCTTGATTCAAAACAAGTCACCTATGTTTATTTCCTTTAAGGATTTACGTACAAACCACACTTTTCAGGTAATGATCGATGAGGTTTGTTTCTAGTATCACAAGACCCTCACAAATAAACTTGACTCGATCCTACCCCCGATATCATTCTAGGTCCCGAGAACTTTCTTTCCTTATAAGGCTCCTTGAGCCACCATTTGCTTTTACAGTTCACATATACACGTACAGCACGTTATCACATATATTACAATTTAGGAACAACAATAGCATGTTATCTAACATGTAATTCCTACAAATAGGCAAGAAGGCAAACCATATATCCATATCCGCAGTCAACCCTATAGGGCAAGGATAGGAAAGCCCCTCACCTGGTTGGCCCCTCTGATCGGCTCTCGGTGCGCCCGAAAGTCCACTCACAGTATGGTGCCATATACACATATGCTTGAGAGATTTAGAAACTTGAAATTCAGCCACTATCGTGTACATGTAACGCTAATGCTCATGTTCTCTCTAATTAATTCCATAGACTAGTTGTTGGCTTGGAATGCCCTCAACTAGTTTTCGGAACACCTAGCATGCTCCTATTCGTGTCCGACCCTTGCTTAACCACACTATTCGGAAACGTTGGATTTAGGAATGCAAGGTTACCCAATTTCACCTCTATGTGTCCATGTGAAGTTCCCACTACCCAAGTCTTGAATTTATGGCTCAAGATGTAATACCCGAAATTTTTCTAACTAACGTTAAGGTCCTAATTTAATTTTATGTTTAATTTGGAAGGAAAAGAAAGTAAATTTGAGCAAATAAAATTTTCTGGGACAAATTAGGACCTAACGGGAAATAACGGGTATAATTCTAATAACCCCAAATTAAATTTTTAACACTAAACTATAGTCCTAAATATTCCTACTCTTATAAATTTCAGATTTTTACATAATATATATACATATATAAACAAAAAAAAAAAAAAGGTGTGGAGAAGGGGGGTCACTCACGTGACCCCCCCTTATTAAAAATAATAAGGACCACATATACATAAAATTCTTTTTCCTCCATCAGCCCTACCCGAGACAACGCAGCAGAAAAAAAAAATTTGATTGAGGGCCATTGGAGCTTCACGCTACAGCGAGGGAGGGCGAGAGGAGGAAGAAAACCGACGTCGGGCGTGAGAGAGCTGGAGGCTGAGTGACGCGACGCCGTTGCCGTGAAGGGCTGTTGACGGCAGCGTTGGGAAGGCTGAAGGTGGCTGGTGACGCGGGTCCGTTCAAGAGGGGGCGGAAGTCACGGGAAAAATCAAATTGGCCGGAGTTTCGCCGGAAAACGGCCGTTTCAAGGCCGGGGGAGGTGACCGGTGGTTTTCTCTACCCCATACCATCACTCTATCCGATTGAATCGAGGTAAAAAGTCCCGAATCTCTCAAACCCCGAATTTATCAATTTTAGGGATTTTTGGAAAAGTTCCAAATTGATATAAATTGACTATTCTGAGTCTTAAATGGATGTTAGTGGGTTGTTAGAAGTAGTTGGAAGCTCATATGTTTATAAATTGTTGATGGGAGTTGGCAAATTGGGAAAACCTAGAGTAATGAACCTCGTATGGAAGTAAAATTGTGTATGGATTGAAGTGGGATTGATTGGTGTGTTGAATTGGTAATTTTAGATGGTAGTAATTGTTGTGATAGACAAGGGATCGAAGACCGAATAGTTACGTCTTAACCGGAAACCAATTTTGGTATATAAAAGAGGCAAATTTTAGTCAAATAAGAAATTGAAGCTAAGATATGAATTAGGAGTTTCGGTTAGACCGTGGTAGAGGCTCGGAATCAATTTGAATAGCTAAATGTCTTTATTTGGTAAAATTCAAATTTTTACGTATGTTAGACCACATGTGTTCATATGTGATGATGAGTTGTAAATGGAGTTGAGAAATTAGCAACCATAGACCATTGGAGGCTATGACTAACATAGGCCATCAATTGGATATGGGAATTTTGAAAAGTCACATACGAACACTTGTAGGTAAATGGACAAATTGGAGATTTCTAAACCGAAGAGTGCTACTAGGATATGGATTAGAAGTAAACTAAAGATCCTAAATACTAGTTGAAGGGGTTTTAAGTAAATTAACTAGTTTATGAGATTTATGGATTACATGGACATTGTGATGATGTGTACAAGTCATATATAAGTTCAAGCGTCTAAAACTACTCACTATGTGTGTAGGACCTAACGAACTAGTTGGAGCTTCGGGTACGCCGAGGGCCGATCAAGGAAAGCAAAGAGGTGAGGGGCTTTCCCATCCTTGCCCTCTTGTGGGTTGTATGAGGATGTGAAAAATATGGTTTGTATTACTTGCCTCTTTGTTAGGATGTGTATGTTAGATAACATGCTATTGTTATTCCTAAATGTGATTATCTGAGATTATGTGTTATATGTGGATGTGATATATCGGAAACATCACGATGGTTTGGGAAGCCTTATATGGAAAATGGGTTCTTGGAACCTAGAATGATATCGGGGGTAGGATTGAGTCTATTTTCGGTGTCTAAATTCCATGGTCCTAGAAACTCACAAGTTAAATGAATTTGGAAACATATTTGTTGTTCTTGGAAGTTTTGGAATAATTGAACTTAGGATGTTTTTCTTTGAAACTATTTTCGAACTTGGGTAAGGGTATAAATTTATAAGTTTTTCCAAGAAAGGTAAAACCGAACCAGTAGGAGTTCATAGGAGTCATGTGGAGTCTATGATAAAAGAGGTGTCCATTTTAAATAAACCGGGTAGATCGAGTATGTCATCATGAAGTCGGACACCCAAGAGTCCAAAGTCTATGAGTTTGCCACTTTGTGGTTAAAGCTTTGGTTAGGCCAAAGTCAAACAAGTCGCCGGCTATGTACCAAGTAAAGTCTTGGTGCCAGATATGTCTCAAGTAAAGTCTTGGGGCCAGGGGTTCCTAGAATGATCAACTAGGTTCCTAACCACTCACGTGAGCTATGCCTTCGGGCCAGTTTACCTCCTAACGGTTGCCACTCACGTGAGTTATGCCTTCGGGCCAGATTCTCTCCTAACGGAGATATGCCTTCGGGCCAGTTCTCTCCCCAAAGGGAGATATGCCTTCGGGCCAGTTTATGTTATTGCAAAATGATATATGATATTGAAAAGTATTGGATGATATTGAACATGCTATATACATGCCTAAGTTTGACAATGTATGTGTTATATATGCTAAATGTATGATCACCTAAACATTAAAGGTTAAAAGAACTATTATATGTGCATGTGGATGTGACTGGCTCCCTTCCCCCAGTTGTAGTGGTACCCGCTACTACACCAAGGATGGGAGAGCCTCTCATTGAGTCCGTTTGACTCACCCCCCCAATTTTACATGTTACAGATACAGGTGTAGCGGGCATCGGACACGCGTCTACTTCCTCTCAAGGAGGCGGACATTCCTAGAAACCTCACGCATTGTTCGCGTGAGAGGTTTATCTTTTGATGTATACATTCTTTTGTTATATTTCATTGATGTACACATTATTTTGAGTATAGCCTTTGATGTATAGGCAATTGCTATATGTATATATATATGTACAAATCTAGACTTGTCGGCTTCATACTGTTTAAAGATTAGGTCATGGATGGGAATATAGGATATATGAATATTATGATGAATATGAATTGCTTCCGCATGTGAATAGGATAGGTCACCCCCTATGGGGTGTGATCAATATGTAAATTATATATATATATGTGTGTGGTTGGTATGTGTTTGTTTGCAAATATATAAACCTGCATGTGAATAGGATAGATTACACGCATTGAGGCGTGTGATCAATATGTACATTTAAATGCGAGTGTGGATGCTTATATACAGGTGATCGAACAGGTTATATATATTGTGTGTGAATAGGATAGGTCATTCCCTTGTGGTTTGATCACTACGTATATACATATTTAAGTGTGATTGCTTATGTGAATGGGTGTATATATATACTTGAATTGGGCTAAAGCGGCAATGAGCGCCGTGGATTGCAGGTTATTTAGGCCACCATGAATGACGTGGCCAATATTTATTATGTGAATATTGCATGTTGTCTGTATAGCAGGGTAATTATTTTAAATGGTAATAGGGAAGGCTTACGGGTTTAGGGGTGAAATCCTACTCCCGTGCCGGTCACGGACTCCTAGGAATGGGGTCGTGACAAAGTTGGTATCAGAGGCAGGTTATTTTTAGATAGTATGAAGCCATAGGTATGACCGGGTGTCGGTTTACCCTTCTTTGTGTACCCGGGCACAACGTGGGAGTAAAAGGGCACTTGTGGGAATACCCAGGAAAAATGTGTCAATCCTTTCTTTCTACTCTCTTTGATATTTAAATATATCATTGTTATATGCGTATTTATTAGGTGTGATCCTTGTGCAGTATAGGGATGCCACCAATTACTAGACGTACTAGAGGAAGAGGAAGGGCTCCTCCCAAGGTCGATCAAGAATCTATTCGGGATGAAGGAGTGCCCACTAGAGGCCGAGGCCGAGGCCTAGCTAGGGGTCGTGCCCGAGGCCGAGGTCGAGTGCAAGCAAGAAGAGAAGAAAGGGAGCATATACCGGAGCCTCAAGTTGAGGCTAATGCACCGTCCGTGGCGGAATTACTTACGGCGGGATTTCAAGAATTAAGAGAGGAGATGACTAGGCAGATTCAAATAGAGGTACGCCGGTTGGTGGTCGGCGAAGAGGTTGAAGGTGCAGCTCCTAGCAACCAAGAGATGGAGGTTGTGGAAAGAGAAAATAGAGAGTGGCAACAACGGGAGGCATCTCGTGAGCCGCGAGTAACGCCAAGGGAGTTACCCATTTCCAAGTTTCTGAAACTCCATCCACCCACATTCTGCGGAACTAGTGAGAAGGAAGATCCGCAATACTTCATCAAGGATGTGGTTCGAATTGGGCAAATGCTAAGGTGCTCGGGACATGAATTGGTGGAGCTAGCCTCATTTCAATTGAGGGGCGCCGCTAGAGTATGGATAGAGTCCATACAAACAAGATACTTGAGGAGAGTGGCACCGATGACCTGGGAAGATTTTCAGAGGGAATTCCTAGGTCGGTTTTTGCCTGAGGGGACAAGAGATGCCAAGCGGCAACAATTTGAAGAATTGTGGATGACTCCGGAGATGACTGTGACAGAATTTGAGTTACTATTTACTGAGCTAGCTCAATTCTCTCCCGAGTTAGTTCCGGATGAGGATGCAAGAATCAAGAGGTTCATCCATCGTCTTACCGAGCCACTATTTATTGCTTTGTTACCACAAAGAAAGCAATTTGACACTTTGGCTCAAGCTGCTGACTGTGCAAGAATGATCGAAACTAGGAAGAGATATGGGACGTCCATCGATCCCAAAGTGAAATTAATTACCGGTGGTGGTAACCAAGGGAGTGGAAGTAAAAAGAGGAAAATGACAGGTGGCGGAGCCAAGTATTCGGGATCCGCAAGGGGACAAACCTCAACTATCACCAGTGACACAGCTCCAAGAGGAAATGTACAGGGGGGACAGAGAGTACAAGGCAGTAGAAACACCGGTGACACATGGCCTCAATGTGCAATCTGTAACAGACGTCATTTTGGTGTATGCCGGAAATTGACCGGTGCATGCTACACTTGTGGCGAGGTGGGCCACATGTCTAGGGAGTGTCCTAAAAGAAGGGAAGGTACAAGTGTGAGGAGTAATCCGACTCCGAGAAGTACTCCTATTCTAGCCCCACCGGTGAGAGCCGTGCCACCACATACAACCAACACGAGTGCAATTAGAGGTCGTGGTGCGGGTAACAGTGGTAGAGGTACAGGGGCAGTGAGTGGCGGTCAAGCCAGAGTATTCGCACTTTCCCAGCAGGACGCTCATGCATCCAATGCAGTGGTCACAGGTACTCTACTTGTTTGTTCTCTTGAAGCAAGAGTGTTGTTTGATTCTGGTTCTACTCATTCATACGTGTCGCATGAATTTGCCTCTAAATTCAAGAGAAGTCCATCTAGAATGGAAGAGATAGTATTAGTATCTACTCCGATGAGAGATTCGGTACAAGTTGAGTATGTGCATAAATCCTGTGTGGTGGAGGTCGATGGTCGTGAGACTATAGTAGACCTTCGTCTTTTAGTTATGGTTGATTTAGATGTAATTCTGGGAATGGACTGGTTGGCATCTTGTCATGCGGTGGTGGATTGTAGAGCTAAGTGTCTAAAATTTAGCATGCCGAATGAAGAACCTTTTGTGATAAGGGGCGACGGAGCCGCTCCGTACCCAAGCTTGATTTCAGCTATCAAGGCATCTAAGCTACTTGAAAAAGGGTGCAAAGGGTACTTGGCCTTTGTGAGAGACACTACGAAAGAAGTGGTTTCACCGAATCAAGTACCGGTGGTGCGTGAGTTCTTAGATGTATTTCCGGAAGAATTGCCGGGGTTGCCTCCCGATCGGGAAATTGAATTTGAAATTGAATTGCAACCCGGTACTCAACCTATATCCACACCACCTTATCGTATGGCTCCGAAAGAATTGAAGGAGTTACATACTCAGTTGCAGGAGTTGCTTGACAAGGGCTTTATTCGGCCTAGTTTTTCTCCTTGGGGTGCGCCGGTCCTTTTTGTGAAGAAGAAGGACGGATCTTTGCGGTTGTGTATCGATTACCGAAAGTTAAATAAGGTGACGATCCGCAACCAATACCCACTTCCGAGGATAGATGACTTGTTTGATCAATTACAAGGTGCAAAGCGGTTTTCTAAAATTGATTTGCGATCTGGGTATCACCAACTCAAGATTCGAGAATCAGACGTACCTAAGACCGCTTTCCGAACCCGATATGGACATTACGAGTTTTTGGTGATGTCTTTCGGATTGACCAACGCTCCTGCGGCGTTTATGGATATGATGAACAGGGTCTTCAAACCTTTCTTGGATCAATTTGTCATTGTCTTTATTGATGACATCTTGGTCTATTCGAAGAATTCAGAGGAGCACGCTGAACACTTAAGGTTGGCCTTACAAAAGTTGAGGGAGAAGAAGTTGTATGCCAAGTTCTCCAAATGCGAATTTTGGCTTGATAGAGTTGCCTTTTTGGGTCACGTGGTATCATCAGAGGGAATCCACGTTGACCCAAGTAAGGTGGAGGCGGTAAAGAATTGGTCCCAACCTACTTCAGTTATAGAAATCCGTAGCTTTTTGGGTTTGGCGGGCTACTACAGAAGATTCGTACAAGATTTTTCTAAGGTGGCTGCGCCATTGACCAAACTGACACAAAAAGGGGTGAAGTTTGTATGGGATGAGAAATGTGAGCACAGTTTTCAGAAGTTGAAGGAAAGCCTCACTACCGCTCCAGTGTTAGCACTGCCTGAAGGCACCGGAGGGTATGTGGTGTATTGCGATGCATCAAGGATCGGGTTGGGGTGTGTATTAATGCAACACGGCAAAGTGATTGCGTATGCCTCGAGACAGTTGAGGAAGCATGAGAAGAATTACCCGACTCATGATCTTGAAATGGCCGCGGTGGTATTTGCCTTAAAAATATGGAGGCATTACCTATACGGAGAGACTTGTGAAATTTATACAGATCACAAGAGTCTCAAATACATCTTCGAGCAGAAAGATTTAAACTTGAGACAACGTCGATGGCTAGAGTTGTTAAAAGATTATGACTGCACGATTTTGTATCATCCGGGAAAGGCTAATGTGGTAGCTGATGCTCTGAGTCGGAAATCCATGGGTAGTCTTGCCCATATAAGTGAAGAGAGAAGACCGTTGATTAAGGAACTTCATGAGTTAGAACAAACCGGGAATCGGTTTGAGATTGGAAGTTCAAATTCATTGTTGGCTCATCTAGAAGCTAAATCCTCCTTGGTAGAAGAGGTGAAGTCTAAACAGGATGAAGATGCCGACCTCAGACAGATTAAGAATACAGTAATCAAAGAGAAAAGGGAGGACCTCCGATTCTCTATTGATGATTTCGGGGTACTTCGCTTGGAGGGACGGTTGTGTGTTCCGATGGTGGACAATTTGAAAGAGAGAATTCTTGAAGAAGCACACCGGACCGCTTATACCATCCACCCGGGAGCTAACAAGATGTATCATGATTTGAAACAATTGTATTGGTGGAATGGTATGAAAAGAGATGTTGCAGGCTATGTGGCTAGATGTTTAGTGTGTCAGCAGGTTAAGGCTGAACACCAGAAACCCGCCGGGATGTTACAACAAATAGAAATACCAGAATGGAAATGGGAGAGGATCACAATGGATTTTGTTACAGGGTTGCCTAGATCACAGCGTGTGTTTGATTCAGTTTGGGTAATAGTGGATGGTATGACCAAGTCCGCCCACTTTCTGCCAGTTAAGACCACTTATAGTGTGAGTCAGTATGCGCAGCTCTATCTATCAGAGATCGTCAGGTTACACGGGATACCAGTATCCATAATATCGGATAGAGGGCCACAGTTCACTTCCAGGTTTTGGAAGTCTATGCAGGAAGTGTTGGGGACTAGAGTTGATTTGAGCACCGCTTTTCACCCACAGACAGATGGGCAATCAGAGAGAACTATTCAAATTCTGGAAGACATGCTTAGAGCGTGTATTATGGATTTCGGCGGAAGCTGGGAAAGGTATCTACCTCTAGCTGAATTTGCATATAATAACAGTTACCAAGCGAGTATCCAGATGGCACCTTTCGAGGCTCTTTATGGTCGAAGGTGTCGATCCCCGATTGGTTGGTTCGAGGTCGGAGAAGCTAGCTTAGTCGGCCCGGAACTGCTACAAGATGCCATTAAAAAGGTAAAAGAAATAAGGGAGAGGTTGTTAACGGCTCAAAGTAGACAGAAGTCATATGCTGACAACCGAAGAAGAGAATTGGAATTCGCTGTAGGTGAGCTAGTATTCTTGAAAATTTCACCAATGAAGGGCGTTATGAGGTTTGGCAAGAAAGGCAAGCTAAGTCCAAGGTATATTGGACCATTTCAGATACTAGAGCGTGTGGGGAATGTTGCCTACCGTCTTCAATTGCCGGCGGAACTAGAAGGAGTTCATCCGGTGTTTCATGTGTCTATGCTTCGCAAGTACTTGCCAGATCCTTCTCATGTAATCCAACCCCAGGAGATACAACTAACCGAAGGTTTGACATATGAGGAGATGCCAGTGGAAATCTTAGATCGTCAATTGAAGAAGTTGAGATCGAAAGAAATACCATTGGTGAAAGTTCTGTGGCGGAATCATTCAGTCGAGGAAGCAACATGGGAGGCTGAGGCTGAGATGCGCAGAACGTATCCTCACTTATTTCAAGACTAAGGTTAGTATGTGGTTAAAATTCGGGGACCGAATTTCTTAAGGGGGGAAGATTGTAATACCCGAAATTTTTCTAACTAACGTTAAGGTCCTAATTTAATTTTATGTTTAATTTGGAAGGAAAAGAAAGTAAATTTGAGCAAATAAAATTTTCTGGGACAAATTAGGACCTAACGGGAAATAACGGGTATAATTCTAATAACCCCAAATTAAATTTTTAACACTAAACTATAGTCCTAAATATTCCTACTCTTATAAATTTCAGATTTTTACATAATATATATACATATATAAACAAAAAAAAATAAAATAAAAAGGTGTGGAGAAGGGGGGTCACGTGAGTGACCCCCCCTTATTAAAAATAATAAGGACCACATATACATAAAATTCTTTTTCCTCCATCAGCCCTACCCGAGACAACGCAGCAGAAAAAAAAAAATTTGATTGAGGGCCATTGGAGCTTCACGCTACAGCGAGGGAGGGCGAGAGGAGGAAGAAAACCGACGTCGGGCGTGAGAGAGCTGGAGGCTGAGTGACGCGACGCCGTTGCCGTGAAGGGCTGTTGACGGCAGCGTTGGGAAGGCTGAAGGTGGCTGGTGACGTGGGTCCGTTCAAGAGGGGGCGGAAGTCACGGGAAAAATCAAATTGGCCGGAGTTTCGCCGGAAAACGGCCGTTTCAAGGCCGGGGGAGGTGACCGGTGGTTTTCTCTACCCCATACCATCACTCTATCCGATTGAATCGAGGTAAAAAGTCCCGAATCTCTCAAACCCCGAATTTATCAATTTTAGGGATTTTTGGAAAAGTTCCAAATTGATATAAATTGACTATTCTGAGCCTTAAATGGATGTTAGTGGGTTGTTAGAAGTAGTTGGAAGCTCATATGTTGATAAATTGTTGATGGGAGTTGGCAAATTGGGAAAACCTAGAGTAATGAACCTCGTATGGAAGTAAAATTGTGTATGGATTGAAGTGGGATTGATTGGTGTGTTGAATTGGTAATTTTAGATGGTAGTAATTGTTGTGATAGACAAGGGATCGAAGACCGAATAGTTACGTCTTAACCGGAAACCAATTTTGGTATATAAAAGAGGCAAATTTTAGTCAAATAAGAAATTGAAGCTAAGATATGAATTAGGAGTTTCGGTTAGACCGTGGTAGAGGCTCGGAATCAATTTGAATAGCTAAATGTCTTTATTTGGTAAAATTCAAATTTTTACGTATGTTAGACCACATGTGTTCATATGTGATGATGAGTTGTAAATGGAGTTGAGAAATTAGCAACCATAGACCATTGGAGGCTATGACTAACATAGGCCATCAATTGGATATGGGAATTTTGAAAAGTCACATACGAACACTTGTAGGTAAATGGACAAATTGGAGATTTCTAAACCGAAGAGTGCTACTAGGATATGGATTAGAAGTAAACTAAAGATCCTAAATACTAGTTGAAGGGGTTTTAAGTAAATTAACTAGTTTATGAGATTTATGGATTACATGGACATTGTGATGATGTGTACAAGTCATATATAAGTTCAAGCGTCTAAAACTACTCACTATGTGTGTGTAGGACCTAACGAACTAGTTGGAGCTTCGGGTACGCCGAGGGCCGATCAAGGAAAGCAAAGAGGTGAGGGGCTTTCCCATCCTTGCCCTCTTGTGGGTTGTATGAGGATGTGAAAAATATGGTTTGTATTACTTGCCTCTTTGTTAGGATGTGTATGTTAGATAACATGCTATTGTTATTCCTAAATGTGATTATCTGAGATTATGTGTTATATGTGGATGTGATATATCGGAAACATCACGATGGTTTGGGAAGCCTTATATGGAAAATGGGTTCTTGGAACCTAGAATGATATCGGGGGTAGGATTGAGTCTATTTTCGGTGTCTAAATTCCATGGTCCTAGAAACTCACAAGTTAAATGAATTTGGAAACATATTTGTTGTTCTTGGAAGTTTTGGAATAATTGAACTTAGGATGTTTTTCTTTGAAACTATTTTCGAACTTGGGTAAGGGTATAAATTTATAAGTTTTTCCAAGAAAGGTAAAACCGAACCAGTAGGAGTTCATAGGAGTCATGTGGAGTCTATGATAAAAGAGGTGTCCATTTTAAATAAACCGGGTAGATCGAGTATGTCATCATGAAGTCGGACACCCAAGAGTCCAAAGTCTATGAGTTTGCCACTTTGTGGTTAAAGCTTTGGTTAGGCCAAAGTCAAACAAGTCGCCGGCTATGTACCAAGTAAAGTCTTGGTGCCAGATATGTCTCAAGTAAAGTCTTGGGGCCAGGGGTTCCTAGAATGATCAACTAGGTTCCTAACCACTCACGTGAGCTATGCCTTCGGGCCAGTTTACCTCCTAACGGTTGCCACTCACGTGAGTTATGCCTTCGGGCCAGATTCTCTCCTAACGGAGATATGCCTTCGGGCCAGTTCTCTCCCCAAAGGGAGATATGCCTTCGGGCCAGTTTATGTTATTGCAAAATGATATATGATATTGAAAAGTATTGGTTGATATTGAACATGCTATATACATGCCTAAGTTTGACAATGTATGTGTTATATATGCTAAATGTATGATCACCTAAACATTAAAGGTTAAAAGAACTATTATATGTGCATGTGGATGTGACTGGCTCCCTTCCCCCAGTTGTAGTGGTACCCGCTACTACACCAAGGATGGGAGAGCCTCTCACTGAGTCCGTTTGACTCACCCCCCAATTTTACATGTTACAGATACAGGTGTAGCGGGCATCGGACACGCGTCTACTTCCTCTCAAGGAGGCGGACATTCCTAGAAACCTCACGCATTGTTCGCGTGAGAGGTTTATCTTTTGATGTATACATTCTTTTGTTATATTTCATTGATGTACACATTATTTTGAGTATAGCCTTTGATGTATAGGCAATTGCTATATGTATATATATATGTACAAATCTAGACTTGTCGGCTTCATACTGTTTAAAGATTAGGTCATGGATGGGAATATAGGATATATGAATATTATGATGAGTATGAATTGCTTCCGCATGTGAATAGGATAGGTCACCCCCTATGGGGTGTGATCAATATGTAAATTATATATATATATATGTGTGGTTGGTATGTGTTTGTTTGCAAATATATAAACCTGCATGTGAATAGGATAGATTACACGCATTGAGGCGTGTGATCAATATGTACATTTAAATGCGAGTGTGGATGCTTATATACAGGTGATCGAACAGGTTATATATATTGTGTGTGAATAGGATAGGTCATTCCCTTGTGGTTTGATCACTACGTATATACATATTTACGTGTGATTGCTTATGTGAATGGGTGTATATATATACTTGAATTGGGCTGAAGCGGCAATGAGCGCCGTGGATTGCAGGTTATTTAGGCCACCATGAATGACGTGGCCAATATTTATTATGTGAATATTGCATGTTGTCTGTATAGCAGGGTAATTATTTTAAATGGTAATAGGGAAGGCTTACGGGTTTAGGGGTGAAATCCTACTCCCGTGCCGGTCACGGACTCCTAGGAATGGGGTCGTGACACAAGAGTCATAAATTCTACTTGTCTAATATTTCCATTTATCAAAATAACCTTGAACACTTCACCTACACATGAATACACATACCCGAATACGCGTAAAATTAGAAAATTGTCTCTTTTTCCCCGAACGGGGTTCCGGGTGAGATGGGAATTACTCGGGTTTTAATCCCTCGTACATTCCAATAATTTTTTTAATAATTATATAATTATTATTCAACCTTTCATTGCACCCCAAGTCATTCCACAACACCCTTAAACCTTAACAACCACATTTTCCTACACTTTTTCCAACCCGGATAAATTCCATCAATTTGGTTCCAGTTCCTAAGCTTCCAACTCACTTCCTAGCATGCAAATACTTCAATTTAGGACCCAGAACACTCAGATTGAATCAATTGGGGTCTTTCCAAAAATCCCTAAAATTGATAAAATTGGGGTTTGAGAGATTTGGGGCTTTCTAACTTGATTTCAATCGGATAGAAAGCTTGGTGGTGATGAAAAATGAGGTCCGGTCACCTTCTCCGGCGAAAATCCGGTCCAAACCCGCCGTTTTTCCCCTTCCCCATGCGTGTGTGCGTCTTGTGTGTGTGGTTCTGTTCGTGCTTCTGCCTTCTCCTTTCTTCTTTTTTTTATTCAATGTGCCTTAACGAATTGGTAAAGGAGGGTCACGGTGGCCCCCCATATGTTTGCTTTCTACCTTTTTTTTTTATTATATATGTATAAATGAAATGGGGGGTCACGTGGCCTCCCATACAAAATCTATTATATATATATTATTATATATATTTATATTATATGTGTGTATATATATATATATTTTCCTTTTCTTTTATGTCCTAAAAAGAATACTTAGATTTCCTATTTTTCTCCCCTTAATTTTATTTTATCTTTAATTTAATTTATTTTTCTTTCTTAAAGAAAAATAAATTTAATAATAATGAAAATAATAAAATCTAAATATCTCGGATATTACAATCCTCCCCCCTTAAGAAATTCGGTCCCTGAATTTCAAACAAGTACTAACCTTAGTCTTGAAACAATTGAGGATACGTCCTGCGCATTTCACCCTCGACCTCCCATGTAGCTTCTTCGATCGAGTGGTTTCTCCACAGAACTCTAACCAATGGAATCTCTTTCGTTCTGAGTTTCTTCAACTGTCGATCTAAGATTTCCACTGGCTCTTCTTCATATGTCAGATTTTCGGTTAGTTGCACATCTTGCGATAGAATCACATGCGAGGGATCGGGAAGATATTTCCGAAGCATTGATACATGAAAGACAGGGTGTACCCCCTCCAATTCCGTAGGCAATTCCAACCGATATGCTACATTCCCAACTCGTTCTAGGATTTCAAACGGTCCGATGTACCGAGGACTTAGCTTCCCCTTCTTACCGAACCGCATTATACCTCTCATCGGTGATACCCTCAAAAACACCTGTTCACCAATGGCGAATTCGAGTTCTCTCCTCCAATTGTCTGCATAAGACTTTTGCCTACTCTGAGCCGTTAGCAATCTCTCCCTTATACATTTCACCTTCTGCAAGGCATCTTGTAACAATTCTGGGCCGATTACACTAGCTTCTCCGACCTCGAACCACCCAATCGGGGATCTGCATATACGGCCGTACAGGGCCTCGAAAGGTGCCATTTGAATACTCGCTTGATAACTGTTATTGTACGCAAACTCAGCCAAAGGTAAATACCTTTCCCAACTTCCGCCGAAATCCATAATACACGCCCGAAGCATGTCCTCAAGAATCTGAATGGTTCTTTCTGATTGCCCGTCGGTCTGTGGGTGGGACGCAGTACTCAGGTCAACTCTAGTTCCCAACACTTCCTGCAATGACTTCCAAAACCTGGAAGTGAACTGTGGACCCCTATCAGATATTATGGACACTGGCACACCGTGCAATCTAACGATTTCTGATAGGTAAATCTGTGCATATTGACTCACTCCGTAAGTGGTCTTAACTGGCAGAAAGTGTGCGAACTTAGTCATGCGATCCACTATTACCCAAACCGAATCAAATCCCCGTTGTGATCTTGGCAACCCTGTTACAAAGTCCATCGTTATCCTCTCCCATTTCCACTCAGGTATCTCTATCTGTTGTAATGTTCCGGCGGGCTTCTGGTGTTCAACCTTGACTTGCTGGCACACTAAACACCTGGCTACATAGTTTGCGACATCCTTTTTCATGCCATTCCACCAATACAACTGTTTCAGGTCATGATACATTTTATTAGCTCCCGAATGGATTGTATACGTTGTCCGGTGTGCTTCTTCAAGAATTCTTTCTTTCAAATTATCAATCATAGGGACACACAACCGTCCCTCCAACAGAAGTACTCCGAAATCATCAATAGAGAATCGGACATCGTCCCCTTTCTCTTTAGTTACGGTATCCCTGATTTGCTTGAGGTCGGTATCTTCATCTTGCCTAGCCTTCACCTCTTCTACCAAAGAGGACTTAGCTTGCAAATGGGCTAAAAGTGAGTTAGAACTTCCAATCTCAAACTGATTTCCCGTTTGCTCTAGCTCGTGCAGTTCTCTAATTAACGGTCTTCTTTCTTCGCTTATATGAGCAAGACTGCCCATTGATTTCCGACTCAGGGCATCGGCTACCACATTAGCCTTTCCAGGATGATACAAGATCGTGCAGTCGTAGTCTTTCAACAACTCTAACCATCGACGTTGTCTCAAGTTCAAGTCTTTCTGCTCGAAAATTTATTTGAGGCTTTTGTGGTCTGTATAAATTTCACAAATCTCACCATATAAGTAGTGTCTCCATATTTTTAAAGCGAATACTACAGCCGCCATTTCGAGGTCGTGAGTCGGGTAGTTCTTCTCATGCTTCCTCAGTTGTCACAATGCATACGCAATCACCTTGCCATGTTGCATCAAGACACACCCTAACCCGATTCTCGACGCATCACAGTATACTACATACCCTCCTGTGCCTTTAGGTAATGCCAGCACCGGAGCGGTGGTGAGACTGTCTTTCAGCTTCTGAAAACTCTGCTCACACTTGTCATCCCATACAAACTTCACTCCTTTCTGAGTCACTCTAGTCATAGGTGCAGCAACCTTAGAGAAGTCCTGCACAAATCTTCTATAATATCCCGCCAAACCCAAGAAACTACGAATCTCCGTAACAGAGGTAGGCTGGGACCAATTCTTCACTGCCTCTACCTTATTTGGATCAACGTGGATTCCCTCTGATGATACCACGTGACCCAAAAAGGTCACTCTGTCAAGCCAGAATTCGCACTTAGAGAACTTGGCATACAGTTTTTCCTCTCTCAACCTCTGCAATGCAAGTCTCAAGTGTTCAGCATGTTCCTCAGAATTCCTTGAATAAACCAATATGTCGTCAATGAAGACAATGACAAATCAGTCCAGAAATGGTTTAAAAACCCTGTTCATTAGGTCCATGAACGCTGCAGGAGCATTAGTTAATCCGAAAGACACCACCAAGAACTCGTAATGCCCATATCGGGTCCGGAATGCGGTCTTGGGTATATCCGATTCTCGAATCTTTAATTGGTGATACCCAGATCGCAAATCAATCTTAGAAAACTGCTTCGCACCCTGCAACTGATCAAATAGGTCATCTATCCTCGGTAGTGGATATTGATTGCGATTCGTCACCTTATTTAACTTTCGGTAATCGATACACAACTGCAAGGATCCGTCCTTCTTCTTCACAAAAAGGACCGGCGCACCCCAAGGGGAGAAACTGGGTCTTATAAAACCCTTTTCAAGCAATTCTTGCAATTGTGTATGTAGCTCCTTCAGCTCTTTCGGAGCCATACGGTAAGGTGGTATGGAGATAGGCTGAGTACCAAGTTGCAGCTCAATTCCAAATTCAATCTCACGATCGGGCGGCAACCCCGGTAATTCTTCTGGAAATACATCCAAGAACTCTCGCACTATCGGTACTTGAGTCGGTGAAAGTACTTCTTTCGTAGTATCTTGGACGAATACCAAATACCCTTTGCATCCCTTTGCAAGTAATTTGGATGCCTTCAAAGCCGAGATCAAGCTTGGATACGGTGCAGCTCCGTCACCCCGTATCACAAAGGGCTCCTCGTTTGGCATGTTGAATTTCAAGCATTTAGCCCTGCAGTCCACAACCGCATGGCAAGACGACAACCAATCCATTCCTAGGATCACATCAAGATCAACCATACACGACAACCGAAGGTCAGCCACAGTCTCATGACCATCGACCTCCACAATGCAAGACTTATGCACATATTCTACTTGTACCGATTCTCCCATTGGTGTAGAGACCAGTACTGTTTCTTCCATTCTAGATGGACTTTTGTTGAATTTAGAGGCAAATGCATGAGACACATAGGAATGAGTGGAGCCGGAATCAAATAATACTCGTGCTTCAAGAGAGCAGACAATAAGAGTACCTGTCACAACTGCATTTGATGCATGAGCATCCTGCTGAGAGAGTGCAAATACCCACGCTTGTCCTCCACCTACCGCCCTTGGCCCTCAGCCACTAGACCCTGCACCACGGCCTCTAGCTACACCTGTACTTGCTTCCTATGGTGGCACGATTCTCACTGGTGGAGCTGGAATAGGTGTACTCCTCAGCGTCGGATTGCTTCTCACACTTGTACCCTCTTTCTTCTTTGGACACTCTCTAGCCATATGGCCCATCTGGCCGTAATGGTAGCATCCACCTGTCAGTCTCCGACATATACCAGAATGAAATCTGCCGCAAGTCACACACTGGGGCTTTGTCTTACCGGCATTTCCACCCCCTTGTTCCCTCTGTCCCCCTTGAATATTACCTCTTGTACCTGTTTCATAGGTGGTAGTTGAGGGTAGTCCTCCTACGGACCCTGAGTATCCTGCACTTCCACCTGTTGTCTTCCTTTTCTTACTTCCACCTCCATGGTTGTCACTACCTATAATTAACTTGACTTTAGGATCAACAGACGTCCCATACCTCTTCCTGGTTTCAATCATTCTAGCACAGTCTGCTGCTTGGGCTAAAGTCTCAAACTGTCTCCTCTGAGGTAGCAAAGCAGTAAACAAAGGCTCCGTGAATCGGTGTATGAATCTCTTGATCCTCGCCTCTTCATCAGGAACTAACTCATGTGAGAATTGAGCCAGTTCAGTAAAAAGTAACTCATACTCCGTCACGGTCATGTTAGGCGTCATCCACAATTCCTCGAATTGCTGACGCTTTGCATCCTTGGTACCATCAGGTAGAAATCGACCCAGGAATTCCCTCTGAAAATCTTCCCAGGTCATCGGTACCACTCTGTGTGAATACCTCGTATGTACGGACTCTATCCATACTCTAGCCGCTCCCCTCAGCTGGAATGAAGCTAATTACACTAATTCATGGCCTGAGCACCTCAGCATGCGCCCAATTCTGACCACATCTCTGATAAAGTACTGCGGATCCTCTTTCTCACTAGTTCCGCAGAAAGTGGGTGGATGAAACTTCATAAATTTTGAAATTGGCAGCTCTCTGGGTGCTAGCCGTGACTCACAAGGCATTCCCTGTGGTTGTTGCCATTCCCTATCCTCTTCCTCAACAACCTCCATCTCTTGATTGCTAGGAACCCTCTCTTGTTCTTCCTCGCCGACTATTAATCGGCGTACCTCCCTCTGTATTTGCCTCGTCATTTCTTCTCTTAATTCTTGAAATCCTGCCGTGAGCATTTCCGCCACGGAAGGTGCACCTGTCTCTACTTGAGGTTGAGGTTCCGGTGACTGTCTCCTCTCTTCCCCTCTTACTTGTGCTCTACCTCGACCCCGAGCACGACCTCTACCTCGGCCTCGGTTACGGCCTCTACCTCAGCCTCGGGTGGGCATTACCTCTTCCCGAACTGACTCTTGATCAATTTCAGCAGGAGTTCTCCCTCCACCCCTAGTCCGTCTCGTAATAGGTGACATCCCTATACTGCACAAGGACCACACCTAATAAGCACATGTATATTAATGACATTTCATATAAAAGAGAGTAGAAAGAAAGACTAACACAATTTCCTGGGTACTTCCACAAGTGCCTTTTTACTCCCACGTTGTGCCCGGGTACACAAAGAGGGGTAAACCGACACCCGGTCATACCTATGGCTTCATACAATTAAAGATAACCTGCCTCTGATACCAAGTTTGTCACGACCCCTTATCGGACGTCTGTGGCCGGCACGGGAGGTAGGATTTCTCCTGTCCCGTAAGCCTCGAATTCCTGATTGAGATTCTTATATGTGCATAGCTACCCATTTCTATTACAAACAATATATAGTATATATGGTCATCCCTATCTGGTGACCTATGTAGCACGCAATCCACGGCTCGCTCAACGCCGCTTCAGTCTATACATGTACACATAATCAATCACACGTACATATAGTATACATATTGATCACGCGCTTAAGGGCGGGTGATCTATCCTATTCACATGTAGAATCCCTGTGTACAGTCAAGCATATATATTCAATCACACACCTGCATAGAATATACATATTGATCACACGCCTCAAAGCGTGTGACCTATCCTATTCACATGCGGAAGCTGTATTTTCACACAATCAAGTATTCAGTCACACATATATATAAATTTACGTATTGACCACACGCTCAGTGCGTGTGATCTATCCTATTCACACGCGGAAGTCACATCCATATATATATATATATATATATATACACACACACACACACACATGATATTCAGCATATCATAACCTATGTTCCCATCAACAAGACCAATCTTTAATATGTATGAAGCCGACAGTTCTAGAGTGTGACATATACATATATGCATATATCAACTGTACAAAACAATGCTATACCAAAAGAATCATATACATTTACATCCTGACAAAATACATATATCAATACTACCCACGCGAACAATGCGTGCGGTCTCTAAGTTTGTCCGCCTCCCTGAGATGAAGTGGAAGTGCTCCCGATGCCTATACCACCTGTGTCTGTAACATGTAACATTGGGGTGAGTCAAACAGACTCAGTGAGAGGCTTTCCCATCCCTGGTGTAGTAGCGGGTACCACTACAACTGGGGAAGAGGAGCTAAACACAAACACATACGCATATAACGGGTTTAAATTTTCATATATTAGGTCGTCAGGCAATTAACATATATCATATTCACAATAAAGAATTTAAAGCATGGATTTACATACATTTAAATTCACACATACATCATATCATGATTTAACATATAATTCCATGTGGTCATCCGTATTCAATTAACCGTAATCATAAACTGGCCCGAAGGCAATATCTCCGTTAGGAGAGAATCTGGCCCGAAGGAAATATCTCACGTGAGCAATATGGAAACCTAGTTGATCATTCTAGGAACCCCTGGTCCCAAGACTATACTTGGAACAATAATCTGACCCCAAGACTTCACTTGGAGCAGTAGCCGATGACTCATTTGACCTCGGTTTACCCAAGGTAATAGCCACAATGTGGTGAACTCATATACTCTGTATTCCTGTGGTTTGACTCAAGACAACAGACTCAATCTACCTGGACCACCCGTGATAGACTCGGTTCCCGCGTTGTACAATAAATGACCCCTATGGACCTCTACTTATTCATCTTACTTCTGATTAAGCAACCTAGACTTTCAAGTGGTTTCTAATTCGGACTCTTGATTCAAAACAAGTCACCTATGTTTATTTCCTTTAAGGATTTACATACAAACCACACTTTTTAGGTAATGATCGATGAGGTTTGTTTCTAGTATCACAAGACCCTCACAAATAAACTTGAATCGATCCTACCCCCGATATCATTCTAGGTCTCGAGGACCTTCTTTCCTTATAAGGCTCCTTGAGCCACCATTTGCTTTTACAGTTCACATATACACGTACAACACGTTATCACATATATTACAATTTAGGAACAACAATAGCATGTTATCTAACATGTAATTCCTACAAATAGGCAAGAAGGCAAACCATATATCCATATCCGTAGTCAACCCTATAGGGCAAGGATAGGAAAGCCCCTCACCTGGTTGGCCCCTCTGATCGGCTCTCGGTGCGCCCGAAAGTCCACTCACAGTATGTTGCCCTATACACATATGCTTGAGAGATTTAGAAACTTGAAATTCAGCCACTATCGTGTACATGTAACGCTAATGCTCATGTTCTCTCTAATTAATTCCATAGACTAGTTGTTGGCTTGGAATGCCCTCAACTAGTTTTCGGAACACCTAGCATGCTCCTATTCGTGTCCGACCCTTGCTTAACCACACTATTCGGAAACGTTGGATTTGGGAATGCAAGGTTACCCAATTTCACCTCTATGTGTCCATGTGAAGTTCCCACTACCCAAGTCTTGAATTTATGGCTCAAGAATCATAAATTCTACTTGTCCGATATTTCCATTTATCAAAATAACCTTGAACACTTCACCTACACATGAATACACATATCCGAATACGCGTAAAATTAGAGAATTGTCTCTTTTTCCCCGAACGGGGTTCCGGGTGAGACGGGAATTACTCGGGTTTTAATCCCTCATACATTCCAATAATTTTTTTAATAATTATATAATTATTATTCAACCTTTCAATGCACCCCAAGTCATTCCACAACACCCTTAAACCTTAACAACCACATTTTCCTACACTTTTTCCAACCCGGATAAATTCCATCAATTTGGTTCCGGTTCCTAAGCTTCCAACTCACTTCCTAGCATGCAAATACTTCAATTTAGGACCCAGAACACTCAGATTGAATCAATTGGGGTCTTTCCAAAAGTCCCTAAAATTGATAAAATTGGAGTTTGAGAGATTTTGTGCTTTCTTACTTGATTTCAATCGGATAGAAAGCTTGGTGGTGATGAAAAATGAGGTTCGGTCACCTTCTCCGGCGAAAATCCGGTCCAAACCCGCCGTTTTTCCCCTTCTTCTTCCCCTTCCTCGTGCGTGTGTGTGGTTCTGTTCGTGCTTCTGCCTTCTCCTTTCTTCTTTTTTTATTCAATGTGCCTTAATGAATTGGTAAAGGGGGGTCACGGTGGCCCCCCATATGTTTGCTTTCTACCTTTTTTTTATTATATATGTATAAATGAAATGGGGGGTCACGTGGCCTCCCATACAAAATCTATTATATATATATTTTATTATATATATTTATATTATATGTATATATATATATATATATATATATATATATATATATATATTTTTTTTTTCTTTTCTTTTAGGTCTTAAAAATAATACTTGAATTTTCTTTTTTTCTCCCCTTAATTTTATTTTATCTTTAATTTAATTTATTTTTTCTGAAAGAAAAATAAATTTAATAATAATGAAAATAATCAAATCTAAATATCTCGAATATTACAGAGAAGTTCTAATATCTTCTATTTATTACACATTCCTTTTCCTCATGGTTTTCTATTTAGTTGATATGGTTTTTACATTCAAGATACGAGAAAAACACCGTCAATATTATTGTATTGGAAGAGAAGAGAGAAATATCATCCTGAAAAAAAAAATCTTTTTAGTGTCATCTCAGCAATATTTACTCACATTCCAAACATTATGATCATCTTTTACTCATATTCCACAAGTAAATAAGAAATTATTAATACTAGAATAATCCAAATAAAAAATGAGTATTTTCAAATCTTATATTTTAATGGTCACTATTATTAATTGTTGAAAAAAGATATCTTTTTCAACAATTAAATTTTAGCTGTCGAAATAAGTACATTTTTTTCAACAATTAAACTTTGGCTGTCAAATTAAGTTGTTGAAAAAATTCAATGATAGAATTTTCGACGGTCAACAATTGTCGATATATGTCAATAATATTATTTTCGACAATATATTTGTTAACGGCGGCTGTAGAGAAAAGTGTTGTAAAAAAGCATTAGCGACAATTGTTGACCTACGAAAATACTAAAATAGTCTTTTTTTCAACAATTTAATTATTTTGATGGCCAAAATTTAATTGTTGGAATTGAAAAGGTTCTTTTTACAACAATTAAGTTGCTCTCAAAATATATGTTCTTGAGAATACTCATATTTTTTGTAGTGAATAAATAAAAAAATTAATTAAAATGAAGCAATTAGTTCGTTTGTATTTTTTCATACCTTGAAATCCAAATAAAGTTGTATTTCTATTTTTTCATGAGTAAATTTTATGTGAGTTTAAAGTTTCTTTAGTTAAGTTGTAAGCCTTTCATTAAAAGAGAAACAATTATTGTATCCAAACATGTATTTTATCATACAAATTACTTTGAATTTAGATATGAGTAAATTTTGGAGATAACTAGAATATAATAAATTGCCAACCAAACAAGTTATAAGCCTTCCTTAGCTTTAAGTGATTAAATTAATTATTGTATCCAAACAGGTTTTTTTGTTATCTGGATTTGAATTTAGGTTATGAGTAAATCTTATAAATAATTGTAGGATACGATATATGCTTAACCGAACAAGTTGTGACTTGTGAGCCTTCCTTTAGTTTAAGTGGACAAAGCAATTCTTGTATCCAAACATATTTTCTTGGGTTTTGTTAACAAGTGCCCTAAGGACACTGGTTAAGAATGCATTTAATGAGGTGAGATAGTGAAAATAATGCATAGAAATCACAACTTGTAATAAATATGTTTTTTATTTTTTTTAAAGAAACAAATGCCCTTCACCTATTTTCTCCATCTCTCTTTTTAATTTATTACAATTTTTTTTATTTTGTATTCATATTTATTATTTTAATTATTCTTTTTTTTTTTCAATTTATCAATAATCACGTTATTTTTTATTTTAAGTATATCATTATTGCAATTATCCCCACATTAATATTATTAAAAAAAAGAAACCACATTAATAATACCATTACATCATTATTGATAAATTGAAAAAAAAAAAATATAAATACAAAATTAAAAAAAATATTGTAATAAATTAAAAAGAGAGAGATGGAGAAAATAGGTGAAGGGCATTTATGTCTTTAAAAAAGTAAAAAACGCATTTATTACAAGTTGTGATTGCTATGCATTATTTTCCCTATCTCACCTCATTAAATGCATTCTTAACCAGTGCCCTTAGCCCTAAGGGCACTGGTTAGCAAAACCCTATTTTCTTTTATCTGAGTTAAATTTAAATCTCATGAATAAATTTTATAGATAACAGAGTAGAATATGATATATGCCAACCAAACAAGATGTTATCCTTTTGTTTACTAATAAAACCATTCCCGTACCCAGTTTTTTGTTATCTAGTATTGGATTACCAATAATGGTTTTCTTGTACTTGTTTTTATAATGTTTCATGTGATTCAAGCGTTACGAAACTGGGATGCTAATTTGACAGCTGTACCCAGTAAACCTTGATAGACATGATCAGCAAGAGACCCTCCGTGTGCTTCATCTATAAATAACTCCCCCTTCCATTCACTCTTTACAATCACATATACTTATCAAAACCCTCCGTCTACACCTTCCATAAATTCTTCTTATCACTTCAATCCCTAATTAAGTTTCATTTCCTCTTGAGAAGTTCTAATATCTTCTATTTATTAGACATACCTTTTCCTCATGATTTTTTATTTAGTTGATATGTTTTTTACATTCAAGAATACGAGAAAAATACCGTCAATATTATTGTATTGGAAGAGAATGGAGAAATATCATCCTAAAAAAATGATATTTTTTAGTATTAACTCATCAATATTTACTCACATTCCAAACGTTATGATCATCTTTTACTCATATTCTAAATAATACGTCCATCCCACACAATTCTTCCTTAACTGTACACGTCGCTCTTCATAGAGTTCCTAGGGTCTAAAGGTAATTTTTATTAACCTTTTATTTTAGATAAGAATACTAATTGATTTTGTTATTATTTTATTGTTTTGAAACTTTTTTGATTTACACAGGTAGAAAAGAGTGAGATATACTTGACTGGAATTCAAAGTATGAAGAAATACAATTACATAAGAACAAAGTCTCATTTTAATTAATTTCCTTTATTTACTAGTATTATTAATTTCTTATTTAATAAGTGGAATGAGAAAATGATGTTTGAGAAAACTTTTCACAGTATTAGGACCGATGCCTTGGAAGTGAGTAAAAAAATATGAGCATGTAAGATAGAGGTATGTGTAACTTGAATAATTATTGCATACATATTAATGTTATCATATATATTTTTGGATATGTTAAACCTCATATTATTATTATTATTTAATTTAATGCAGCATAAAGAAATATTTGAAAGAGAAAGAGAAAGAGGTGGGCACTCTAGGTTCATCCTTTGGGAGAATCCTCCATCCGATATTAGTTTATTTTTGTTTGTCATTTCTGTTGGGGTCTTATTTCATTACCCAAGAAAGAGATGGAGGCCAATGATTGAGGTGTAACTAATGAGAATAAGATAATGATACTCTGGAAAAAGATAGTGAAAATTGATCATATATATATACAAGTCAAGTTTCAGCTCCTTTCTTCTTGCCATATCTAGGCTACGTTTGGTAGAAATTTACAGATGGGACGGAAAGGAATTTAAAGTATTGTAAAGTAAAGGAAATTACTGTAGAGAAAAGTGAGGAGAAAGATAGAGAGAAAAATTAGGAGACATGAAATTAAAAGTATGACGAATAATGTGTTTGATATGTAAAAAATATTATGTAAAGTTTTTTTAGAACCGTAAAAATACATGAATTCGACTCTTTGGGTTTCTTACCAAACATAGCCTATGTTTCCCTTCATTAGTATGTACTTTTTTTTCCTATAATACATAATATGATGGTGGTGATTTAATCATCAGTATTCGAAAGTTTATTACGTTCAATATAATTTGACTCAAGCTAGCTGTGATTGTATATAATGAGGCAGAGTTCTTTAAGGAAGATTTTTTTTTTTCATATTTAAAACTCAAATCAAAGACATTGCTTAAGAGAAATACAATATTTACTATTCTATACTATAAACAAGGGTATTAGATGATTGTCTATGATGAATTCCAACAAAGCTACAGAAAAATAATTAATGACGATTGAAGATTCTTGTAATATTGTTAGTTGCAGTGATGAAATTATACTGAAGAAAACACACACACACACACACACACACACACACACACATATATAAATATATATTTCATAATATGATTTTGATGAATAAATACGGTTGTTTATATCATTTCACAAAAAAAGGGGTTGTTTATATCATGTAGATTTATTTACATCAGTTTAATTTACGCAAAGCCAGTTGCATGTTTTTGTTTGTGTAATTATCATTATAAGTATATAAATAATATTTAAATATGAAAAGATTTATTTTCTTAATTATCTAAAATGTCCATTCAGTTTTAAATTTTAATTTAGAAAATAAATAAATATTTGTTTATAATTGTGTCTGTTTAAAATAATTGTAGAAAATGTATTATCAAAAGAAACATTTGTAGAAAAATGCGTTTGTTTGAAGTGTCTATTCATATATGATGAAGAGGCACATGTGAATTGGTTCTGTTTAAATAAATATGAGCTTAGTGCTCCCTCTGATTTTGCAATTATATGAGGTACACGCTCATGTTCTGTTCTGATTGGTTCTATAGATGAGGTTTCCTTAATTGATTTTAATCTATAATTAAAGTATGCACATATATATATATATATATACACACACACACACACACACATATTATCAGTTTTCACACTATCTTTCCTGGAGCACGATCATCTCATTCTCATTAATCAACCCCCGATCTTTTTTTTAAAATGAGATGAATAATTGGCTTCCACCTCTTAATTCTTTTACAAATATTTCTTTATGCTACTGAAATTAAAGAAAAAACTATCATAAAAAAAACATTTCCAAAAAAGATAATAATAATTATAATATTGAATTTATTATTCAAATAACATTACACATGCTTTTATCTTGGAGACCCATATTTTTCAACTCACTTCCAAGCATCGTCTCCCACAGTGTGAAAAAATTTCTCAAACATCATTTTTTTTCATATGCCATTAATTAAATACAAAATTAATAATACTAAAATAAATAAAAAATATAATTAAAATAAAAGAATTAGTTCGTATGTATTTGTATTTGTTCATACCTTAAAATCCAAATCAAGTTGTATTTCCATTTGTTCATGAGCAAATTTATCTGAGTTTAAAATTTCTTTAGTCAAGTTTTAAGCTTTTCTTTAAGTGAAAAAAAAATTATTGTACCCAAATATATATTTTATTATCCGAATTTGAAATTAAATTTCATGAGTAAATTTTATAAATAACCATATAGAATATATGATATATGCCTAACCAAACAAACAAGCTAAGTTATAAGCCTTTCTTTAAGTGAAAAAAATAATTCTTGTATCCAAACAAGTTTTTTTTCGGATTTGAATTTAGGTAATGAGTAAATCTTATAGATAATTGTAGAATACGATATATGTCTAACCAAACAAGCTGTGACTTGTGAGTCTTCCTTTAATTAAGTGGAAAAAGCTATTCTTGTATCCAAACATATTTTTTATTGTCCAAATTTAAATTTATATCTCATGAATAAATTTTATAGATAACAACAGAATCTGATATATGCCAACCAAACAAGATGTTATCCTTCTGTTTATTATAAAATCATTCTCGTACCCTGTTTTTTTGTTATCTGGACTAGTTTTGCACGTAATGGTTGTTATACTTGTTTCTATGATGTTTCTATGATATATACCAACCAAACAAGATGTTATCCTTCCGTTTACTATAAAACCATTTTCGGGCCCAGTTTTTTGTTATTTGGACTTGTTTTGCAGGTAATGGTTTTGTTGTATTTGTTTCTATTATGTATAATGTGACTCAAGCGTTGCGAAACTGGGATCCTAATTTGACAGCTGTAACCTGTAAACCTCGTTGGGCATGCTTTGTATCAGCAAGATATAAATGCACATCTCCTTCTCTGCTTCATCTATAAATAACTCCCCCTTCCTTTCACTCTTCACAATCACATATACTTACCGAAACCTTTCATCTACAACTTCCATAAATTCTTCTTATCACTTCAATCCCTAATTAAGTTTCATTTCCTCTTGTGAAGTTCTAATATCTTCTATTTATTAGACATTTCTAGTCCTCATGGTTTTTATTTTTATTTGACATTCTTTTTACATTCAAGAATATGAGAAAAACACTATGTAGTATCATATTGGCCGGGAATGGAGAAATATCACCCTACCAAATAAAAAGATCTTATTTGGTGTCATGTCATCAATATTTACTCACATTTCAAACATTATTATCATATTTTAATGCCTCACAATTTGTTGTCTCAAGATATATCCAAAGCTTAAAACTTTTTCAATTCTCAGGGCTTCGTCTTTCCCCCACAAAACTGTAAACATCACTCTCCGTAGAGTTGTTATTGTCCAAAGGTAATTTTTATTAACTTTTTCTTTTCGATAAGATTATATATATATATATATATATATATATATATATGAACTAATTGATTTTTTTATTATATATTATTATTATTATAATTTTATTGATTGGGACTTTCTTGATTTACACAGGTAGGAAAAAGCGAGATAAACTTGAGTGAAATTCAAAGTATGAACAAATACAAATACATACAAACTAAGTTTCATTTTAATTAATTTCCTTTATTCTTATAAAAAAAATTAACTTCCTTTATTTACTAGTATTATTAAATTCTTATTTAATTAATGGAATGAGAAAATGATGTTTGTGAAATTTTTTCATAGTATTGGGGGACCCGATGCCTTGGAAGTGAGTAAAAAAACATGAGCCTATAAGATAGAGGTATGTGTAACTTTATTTGAATAATTATTATAGTATTAATGTTATTATCTTTTTGGATATGTTAAGCCTCATATTATTAATTTTACCTTTAATTTAATGCAGGATAAAGAAATATTTGAAAGAGAAAGAGAAAGAGGTGGGCACTCTAGATTCACACTCCGGGAGGATCTTCTGCGTGATATTAGTTTATTTTTGTTTGTCAATTCTGTTAAAATCTTGTTTATTCGACCCTAGTTAAAACTTGATCCGTTCCTTATCGGAGAAAGAGGTGAAGGCCAATGATTGAGGTGTGACTATGAGAATAAGATCCTCTAGAAAAAGAGAGTGAAAATTGACAATATATATATATATACAAGGTTTACCACCTCTGTTGCCATATCTATTATGTTTCCGTTGATTTTTTTTGCTTTTGCCAATAATACATAATATATATGATGGTGGTAATGAAGAAGCGATCTATACTTTTTTTTATAAAAATCATCAGTATCCGAGAGTTTATTTGACCCAAACTAACAGAGATTTCATATAACAAGATAGAGCTTTTATACTTAAAATTTTTCTATACATAAGATTCGAATCAAACATTGTTTAAGAGAAATGTAGTATCTACTATTCCAATTGACGACCTATTGATTGAAGATCTATAATATAAACAAGAGTATTAGAAGATTGACTAGGGATGACAATTTTACCCGGACCCAACGGGTACCCTGAAAATTTACCCATTGGGTCCGGGTCTGGGTATTGAAAAAATGGGTCTGGGGATTTTAATGGGTAAAAGTCCGGGTCCGGGTCCGGGGACGGGTAAGGGTGTATTCACCCCGGACCCGGTGATATAATATATATAAAAATTTTATATAAAAATATATTATATATCATATCAAATTGTGTGTTTTAAGTTTGTTTTTCTTAAACTTGAAAATAATTAAATTTATGAATGTGTGTTCAATACTTGTGATTAAAGTACTTGTGATGAAAGTAGCAAATTTTGTAGAAAAAATAGTAAATTTTCCGGGTCCGGGTCCGGGTGTAATACCCGGAAATTTTCCAATCAACGTTAAGGTCCTAATTTAATTTTTATTTTACTTTGGAAGGAAAAGGAGAAAATTTAAAATAAATGAAATTTTATTTGGACCAAAAAATTAGGACCTAACGGGAAATACTGGGTGCAAGTCTTTAACCCCAAAGTTGATTTTAACAATAAATAATATATCATATATATATATAAATATATATACATACAGTTTTTTTTTGTTTTTAAAAAGAAAATAATAAAAAATAAATAAATATATGTATGTGGCTGGAAGGGGGTCACACACGTGACCCCCCTTATAATTAAAATTGGTCCCCAAATTTTTGCCCAGTGAGAGAGAGCCCGAGAGTGTGAAGCGGAGAAAGAAAAAAAGAGAAAGAGAAGAGAGATTGAGGACCGGCGACGCGAGAAGCCAGCGGGGAAGAAAGGGAGGTTGACGCCGCCGTTTCGCCGGGACCGGAGCTGTCGACGGCGACGCTGGACGCCGGAGAAGGTGGTCCGGCGCGGGCTTCACGGAGGAGAAGGTAAAGTGACGGAAAAAGCGGTTTTTCGCCGGAATCTTCGCCGGAATCCGCCGTTTCGAAGCCGGGGAAGGTGACCGGGAGTTCTTTCTACCCCATTCCATCATCCTATCCGATTGAATCGAGGTAAAAAGTCCCGAATCCCTCAAACCCCAAATTTATCTATTTTAGGGATTTTTGGAAAATTCCTAATTGGTATGAATAAATTGCTTTGGGTCCTAATTTGGAGTTATTGGGTTGTTTGAGGTATTTGGAAGTGTGTGTGTTGGAAAATTGATTATGGAGGTTACCCAATTTGAAAACCATAGAAGTATGGAATTTAAAGTGAGATAAAGTGTAGTATAAATTGAATTAGGATTGATTGGTGTGTTGGATTGGTGTTATATAATAGTAGGAATTGTTGGAATATACGAGAGATTGAAGCCGAGTAATTCCGTCTCAACCGGAAACTAATTCGGTAATAAAAGAGACACCTCTCAATCCAATCTAGAATATGGAGCTAAGATATGAGTAGGAATTTAGATTAGACCGTGGTGGATGCTCGGGATTGATTTAAATAGTGAAATGCTTTTATTAGGTGAATTATCAATTTTAAAGGATATCCGGCCACATATGTTGTATGTGGATATGAGTTGAAAGGTTGGTTGTGAAAAGTCACATACGAACACTTGTAGGTGAAAATGAGTATTAAGAGAGAGGAAGAAGGTTAAGACCAAGGACTTGGTTCTTGGCAAAGTTTAACGTATCTATAAGGCATGAGCATAGCATATGCATATGGTTTGCATATAATTAAGACAATAATAATGTAAATATGTTTGTTAGGTAACCACGAATCGTCTGGAGCAGGAGTGACTCCAGGACCAGAAACAGGAAGCCGTCCAGGTGAGGGGTTTCCCATCCTTGCCCTACAGGGTTGAATGAGGATGTGAATACGTGGTTTGCTTACTTGCTTGTTTGTAAGAATTGTTAGGAAATAACATGCTATTGTTGTTCCTAAACTGTTATTTGTGAAAATATTTGTATATCTGTGATTGATTAAAGTTGAAGTGGTACTGGAGGGTATCCATGTAATGACATGGGATACGCCAAACAATACAAGTAAAAAGGGGTAGGATATTGATTTCGTTCAATTTTTGGTTTGTCCCAATAATTAGAAACCCACTAAGGAAATGAAACTGACTTATTTATACACGTCGACGTGATTTGTGGTAAATGAACATAGGAAATACCTTAGAGCTAGGTTATCATCTAATCAAGGGTTGGGTACTAAGCAAAGAATAGAAAATCTCATAATTGATTAGAAATTCTTAGTGGAGTTCACACTGCTGAGGTAAAGACACATTAGAGTAGAAATGGGTAGTCCGTGTTACAAACCCCACTGAAAGTAAGAGAGTGAAATATGACGTCAGACATTTGCCCGTTGTGGCTATTGCCCTAGCTTGGCACTAGGGTGGTGCATTTCATATACATGGTTGCCCGTTGTGGCTATTGCCCTAGCTTGGCACTAGGGTGGTGCATTACATATTCATGGTTGCCCGTTGTGGCTATTGCCCTAGCTTGGCACTAGGGTGGCGCATTACATATTCATGTTTGCCCGTTGTGGCTATTGCCCTAGCTTGGCACTAGGGTGGTGCATTACATATTCATGGTTGCCCGTTGTGGCTATTGCCCTAGCCTGGCACTAGGGTGGTGCATAGCATTTAAAAGATTTGCCGTTGAGGCTATTGCCCTAGCGTGGCACTAGGGTCGATTGTATGATTTATAGTTTTTAATATGAAATGTTTCATGTTATTGGTTTCTTATGAGTAGCATGTTTGAGGAGCATGATTCCTAGGTTTATCTGTGACGAAACGTTATATTAATGTTGCCTGATCATTATATAACTTATGACAAACTAGTATTTCGTGCGCATGTGGTTGTGAGTGGTTCCCTTTCCCCAGCTGTAGTGGTACCCGCCGCTACGCCGAGGATGGGAAGCTTCTCACTGAGTCTGTTGGACTCACACCCTCTGTTTAAATGTTACAGATACAGGAATCGGGCAGGCTTCGACGTCCGGACAGTGATACAGACATCTATCCACTTGCACCGCATTTGTTCGCGTGGGTGGACATCTTTTGATTATTTAGCCTTCATTATTTTGAGTTGTATATATTCTAAAGTTGTAAATGCGATGTAAATATTTGCAGCTTTTGAATTATGCTATATCTAGACATGTCGGCTTCACATGTGCTTACTGATAGGATTCTGGGTGTTGGGAAAGTCTTGATATACTTATATATATACATATCTGCGTATGTGAATAGGATAGATCACACATAATGGTGTGTGATCAATATGTATATGCTATATATATACGTGTGACTTGGTATATGTTGGATGAAAAATATAAATATCTGCATGTGAATAGGATAGATTACACGTATTGAGACGTGTAATCACTACGTATACTTAACTGTGCGTCTGAGTGTACATGTGTGATTATGACAGGTTATATATATATTGTGTGTGAATAGGACAGATCATTCCTTTGGGGTTTGATCACTATGTATATATATATTTATGTGTGGATGACCTGAGTGTATGGATGTATATATATATATACGTGAAATGGGCTGAAGCGGCATTGAGCGCCGTGGATTGCAGGTTATCTAGGCCACCAATGATGGTGTGGCCACTATATACACTATGTGAATATTGAATGACGATTGTATATAAGGGTAGATAATTTATGATTATAGATAAGGCTTACGGGTTTAGAGGCTAAATTCTATTCCCGTGCCGGTCACGGATTCCTGGAATCGGGGTCGTGACAAAGTTGGTATCAGAGGCAGGTTATTCTTTAAGTCATGTGAAGCCATTGGTATAACCGGGTGTCGGTTTACCCTTCTTTGTGTACCCGGGCACAAAGTGGGAGTAAAAAGTCACTTGTGGGAATACCCAGAACAGTTTGAGTAAGTTTTTCATTTATTCCTCCATAAATTGTCATAGATTGGGTAACTAACGATCAGATGACGTTCTTGTGCAGTATAGGGATGCCGCCAACTACTAGACGAGGTAGGAGGGGTGGTAGAGTCCCTGCAACAGCGGATGAGGAATCGGTTAGGGAGGAGAGAATACCTCCTAGAGGCCGAGCTAGAGGTCGTGCTCGCGGTCGTGGAAGAGCACCAGTAAGAGAGACACATAGAGAACAACCCTCAGAGCCACAGGTTGAGACGGGTGCTCCGTCGGTGGCTGAGATGTTGACTGCGGGATTCAGGAATTGAGAGCCGAAATGACCTGCCAAATTCAACAAGAAGTCCGTCGTTTAGTTGTCGGCGAAGAAGAAGAGCAAGTGATATCGGTTGAACAGGAAACTGAAACAAGGGAGGAAGAACCTAGAAGGGATTGGCAACTAAGGGACGTGCCCAGGAGACCGAGGGGAGTTCCGAGGGAATTGCCAATTACAAAATTCTTGAAGTTAAATCCGCCCACATTTTGCGGAACCGAAACCAAGGAGGACCCTCAACATTTCCTCCGTGATATAATCAGAATTGGGCAATTACTGAGGTGTCCAGGAGGAGAGATGGTGGAACTTGCCTCGTTTCAGTTAAGAGGCGCTGCACGGGTTTGGTTTGAATCAGTACAGAAGAGATATGTAAGGAGAGTTGCTCCTATGACCTGGGAAGATTTTCAGAGGGAATTCCTGGGTCGGTTTCTGTTTGAAGGAATGAAGTATGCCAAGCGCCAACAGTTTGAAGACTTGTGGATGACGCCGAATATGTCTGTGACCGAGTTTGAACTGCAGTACACAGAGCTAGCTCAATACGCTCCTGAATTAGTTCCTGATGAGAGGGAATTGATCAAGAGGTTCATTCACAGACTGGTAGAGCCGTTGTTCGTAGTGCTACTACCCCAGTGTAATCAATTTGAAACTTTAGCACAGGCTGCAGATTGTGCAAGAGTGATCGAAAATAGAAAGAAGTTTGGGACGTCGGCGAATCCCAAGAATAAATTATTGATGAGCAATGAGGGCCAAGGATGGAAGAAGAAGCAAAAACAGCTGGTAATTCTGGTATAGTTTCAAATTATGCAGGACAAGTTGGTGGGCAGTCTGCTATTACCACCACAAGTTCTGGGAAGAGTAACACCCAAGGTGGGTAGAGGTTCCAAGGCAGTAGTCAGGGCGGTAACCAGAAACCGCAGTGTGGAACATGTGGGAGATTTCATTTTGGAGAGTGCAAAGCCAAGAGAGGAAGTTGTTACAATTGTGGGCAATTCGGACATATGGCTAGGGAATGTCCACAGAAAAAGAGCAACACAAGTGTCAGAAGTAATCCTACTCCAGGTAGTACTCCGATTGCAGCCCCACCATTTAGAACTGTACCACCCCAGGTTAGCACTTCAGGTGCGGGCAGAGGTAGAGGAGCAGGAGCAGGTGGTAGAGGTCCAGGTGCGCCGGGAGGAGGACAGGCACGAGTATTTGCTTTGTCTCGGCAGGATGCACATGCCTCAAATACAGTTGTGACAGGTACACTTACAGTATGCTCTCTCAAGGCTCTTGTATTATTTGATTCTGGTTCAACACATTCCTACATCTCACATGCATTTGCACGGAAGGTTGAGAAACGCCCGACCAGGTTGAAGGAGACAGAAAAGGTCTCTACTCCGATGGGTGATTCGATTCAAGTTAAGTATGTCTATGAGTCATGTGTTGTTATAGTCGAGGGTCATGAGACGGTTGTAGACCTACGACTACTATACATGGTAGACCTAGACGTCATCTTGGGCATGGATTGATTGGCATCTTGTCATGCGGTGGTAGACTGCAGGGCAAAGTGTTTAAAGTTCAATATGCCTGATGAGGAACCATTTGTGTTATGGGGTGATGGTGGTGCCTCACATCCAAGCCTAATTTTGGCAATGGAAGCTTCCAAACTACTTGAGAAAGGGTGTAAGGGATATTTGGCAGTTGTGAGGGATAAGACGAAAGAGGTAATTCCCGCAGATCAGGTGCTAGTGGTTCGGGAGTTCCTTGATGTGTTTCCTGATGAACTGCCGGGATTGCCGCCTGATCGAGAAATTGAGTTCGAGATTGAACTGTTACCAGGAACACAGCCGATGTCCACACCGCCCTATTGAATGGCTCCGAAAGAGTTGACGGAGCTACACACTCAATTACAGGAGCTACTTGATAAGGGTTTTATCAGACCCAGTTTTTCACCATGGGGTGCTCCGGTGTTGTTCGTGAAGAAGAAGGATGGAACTTTAAGATTGTGTATCGATTACCGAAAGTTGAATAAGGTGACGGTCCGCAATCAGTATCCGCTTCCAAGGATCGATGACCTGTTTGATCAACTGCAGGGTGCTAAGAGGTTTTCAAAAATCGATTTGCGATCAGGGTATCATCAGTTGAAGATTAGAAATGAAGATGTACCCAAGACTGCTTTTCGAATCCGATACGGCTATTATGAATTTCTAATTATGTCATTCGGTCTAACTAATGCACCAGCAGCTTTTATGGACCTGATGAACCGGGTTTTCAAGCCATTTCTAGACCGGTTTGTCATTGTATTTATAGATGACATTCTAATCTATTCCAAAAATGCGGAGGAGCACGCAACCCACTTGAGACTGGCATTACAAAAGCTAAGAGAAGAGAAGTTGTATGCTAAGTTTTCAAAGTGTGAATTTTGGCTTGACAGAGTGGCATTCCTTGGTCACGTGGTATCTTCAGAGGGAATCCATGTGGACCCAAGCAAAGTAGAAGCAGTGAAGAATTGGTCCCAACCAACCTCAGTCACAGAGATTCGTAGTTTCTTAGGTTTGGCTGGGTATTACAGGAGGTTTGTGCAGGATTTTTCGAAGATTGCTGCACCTCTTACAAAGTTGACTCAAAAAGGGGTAAAGTTTGAGTGGAGTAACAAGTGTGAAGAAAGTTTCCAGAAACTGAAGGAAAGTCTCACTACAGCACCAGTGTTGGCACTTCCTGAAGGCACCGGAGGATATGTGGTTTACTGTGATGCTTCGCGAATTGGGTTAGGGTGCGTTCTTATGCAACATGGGAAAGTAATTGCTTATGCATCTAGACAACTCCGGAAGCATGAGAAGAATTACCCGACTCACGATCTTGAAATGGCAGCGGTGGTGTTTGACTTGAAGATTTGGAGACACTACCTTTATGGTGAATCGTGTGAGATATACACAGACCACAAAAGCCTCAAGTACATTTTTGAACAGAAAGACTTGAATCTGAGACAACGCAGGTGGATGGAGTTGATAAAAGATTATGACTGTACGATTCTTTACCATCTTGGTAAAGCGAATGTTGTAGCAGATGCTTTGAGCCGAAAGTCAATGGGTAGCTTAGCCCATATCAGTGAAGTACGAAGACCGTTGATTGGGGAAATACATGAGCTGGAACAGTCTGGAACTCAGTTTGAAATTGGAAATTCCAACTTGTTTCTAGCCCATATCCAAGCTAAGTCGGCTCTAATTGAAGAAGTTAAATCCAAGCAAGAGCAAGACGTCGACCTCAAACAGATAAAAGATACAGTGGTTAAAGGGGAGAAGGACGACGTCCGATTCTCTATAGACGAAAATGGCATACTCCGGTTGGAGGGACGATTGTGTGTACCTATAGTGGATGGTTTGAAAGAAAGAATTCTTGAAGAGGCACACAAGACAGCGTACACAATCCATCCGGGTAGTAATAAAATGTATCAAGATCTGAGAAAATTGTACTGGTGGAATGGTATGAAGAAAGACGTGGCAGACTACGTATCTAGATGTCTAGTGTGTCAGCAAGTTAAGGCTGAACACCAAAAGCCTGCCGGAACACTTCAACAGATAGAAATTCCTGAATGGAAGTGGGAAAGGATTACGATGGATTTTGTATTGGGATTGCCGCGATCGCAGAGGGGTTTCGACTCAGTTTGGGTAATAGTTGATCGGATGACCAAGTCCGCTCATTTCCTGCCAGTTAAGACCACTTATGGAGTGGGTCAGTATGCCCAGTTATACCTATCAGAGATAGTGAGGTTACACGGAGTGCCGGTGTCGATTATCTCTGACAGGGGGCCACAATTTACCTCTCGATTCTGGAGGGCATTGCAGGAGGCATGGGGGACGAGGGTTGATCTGAGTACAGCATTTCATCCCCAGACTGATGGGCAATCTGAGAGGACTATACAGGTTTTAGAGGACATGCTAAGGGCATGTGTTATGGATTTCGGCGGAAGTTGGGAAAAGTATCTACCATTAGCAGAGTTTGCCTACAATAACAGTTACCAGTCCAGTATACAGATGGCACCTTTTGAAGCTTTATATGGTCGAAGGTGTAGATCCCCGATTGGGTGGTTCGAGGTCGGAGAGGCCAAGTTAGTTGGTCCAGAACTTGTTCAAGAAGCGTTGGACAAGGTAAAGGTGATTAGAGAAAAGCTTGTGATGGCTCAGAGTAGACAGAAATCATATGCCGACAATCGGAGAAGAGAATTAGAATTCCCTGTGGGTGAGCAAGTCTTTTTGAAAGTTTCACCAATGAGAGGCGTAATGAGGTTTGGCAAGAAAGGCAAGCTAAGTCCAAGATATATCGGACCGTTTGAGATACTTGAACGTGTGGGAAATGTTGCCTACCGTCTTCAGTTGCCGGTGGAACTGGAAGGAGTTCATCTGGTGTTTCATGTGTCAATGCTTCGCAAGTACTTGCCAGATCCTTCTCATGTAATCCAACCCCAGGAAGTACAACTAACCGAAGATTTGACGTATGAGGAGATACCAGTGGAAATCTTAGATCGTCAATTGAAAAAGTTGAGATCGAAGGAAATACCATTGGTGAAAGTCCTGTGGCGAAACCATTCGGTCGAGGAAGCAACGTGGGAAGTTGAGGCTGATATGCGCAGGACATATCCTCATCTATTTGAAAACTAAGGTTAGTGTGTGGTTGAAATTCGGGGGCCGAATTTCTTAAGGGGGGAAGATTGTAATACCCGGAAATTTTCCAATCAACGTTAAGGTCCTAATTTAATTTTTATTTTAATTTGGAAGGAAAAGGAGAAAATTTAAATAAATGAAATTTTATTTGGACCAAAAAATTAGGACCTAACGGGAAATACTGGGTGCAAGTCTTTAACCCCAAAGTTGATTTTAACAATAAATAATATATCATATATATATATATAAATATATATACATACAGTTTTTTTTTGTTTTTTAAAAAGAAAATAATAAAAAAAATAAATATATGTATGTGGCTGGAAGGGGGTCACACACGTGACCCCCCTTATAATTAAAATTGGTCCCCAAATTTTTGCCCAGTGAGAGAGAGCCCGAGAGTGTGAAGCGGAGAAAGAAAAAAAGAGAAAGAGAAGAGAGATTGAGGATCGGCGACGCGAGAAGCCAGCGGGGAAGAAAGGGAGGTCGACGCCGCCGTTTCGCCGGGACCGGAGCTGTCGACGGCGACGCTGGACGCCGGAGAAGGTGGTCTGGCGCGGGCTTCACGGAGGAGAAGGGAAAGTGACGGAAAAAGCGGTTTTTCGCCGGAATCTTCGCCGGAATCCGCCGTTTCGAAGCCGGGGAAGTTGACCGGGAGTTCTTTCTACCCCATTCCATCATCCTATCCGATTGAATCGAGGTAAAAAGTCCCGAATCCCTCAAACCCCAAATTTATCTATTTTAGGGATTTTTGGAAAATTCCTAATTGGTATGAATAAATTGCTTTGGGTCCTAATTTGGAGTTATTGGGTTGTTTGAGGTATTTGGAAGTGTGTGTGTTGGAAAATTGATTATGGAGGTTAGCCAATTTGAAAACCATAGAAGTATGGAATTTAAAGTGAGATAAAGTGTAGTATAAATTGAATTAGGATTGATTGGTGTGTTGGATTGGTGTTATATAATAGTAGGAATTGTTGGAATATACGAGGGATTGAAGCTGAGTAATTCCGTCTCAACCGAAAACTAATTCGGTAATAAAAGAGACACCTCTCAATCCAATCTAGAATATGGAGCTTAGATATGAGTAGGAATTTAGATTAGACCGTGGTGGATGCTCGGGATTGATTTAAATAGTGAAATGCTTTTATTAGGTGAATTATCAATTTTAAAGGATATCCGGCCACATATGTTGTATGTGGATATGAGTTGAAAGGTTGGTTGTGAAAAGTCACATACGAACACTTGTAGGTGAAAATGAGTATTAAGAGAGAGGAAGAAGGTTAAGACCAAGGACTTGGTTCTTGGCAAAGTTTAACGTATCTATAAGGCATGAGCATAGCATATGCATATGGTTTGCATATAATTAAGACAATAATAATGTAAATATGTTTGTTAGGTAACCACGAATCGTCTGGAGCAGGAGTGACTCCAGGACCAGAAACAGGAAGCCGTCCAGGTGAGGGGTTTCCCATCCTTGCCCTACAGGGTTGAATGAGGATGTGAATACGTGGTTTGCTTACTTGCTTGTTTGTAAGAATTGTTAGGAAATAACATGCTATTGTTGTTCCTAAACTGTTATTTGTGAAAATATTTGTATATCTGTGATTGATTAAAGTTGAAGTGGTATTGGAGGGTATCCATGTAATGACATGGGATACGCCAAATAGTACAAGTAAAAAGGGGTAGGATATTGATTTCGTTCAATTTTTGGTTTGTCCCAATAATTAGAAACCCACTAAGGAAATGAAACTGACTTATTTATACACATCGACGTGATTTGTGGTAAATGAACTTAGGAAATACCTTAGAGCTAGGTTATCATCTAATCAAGAGTTGGGTACTAAGCAAAGAATAGAAAATCTCATAATTGATTAGAAATTCTTAGTGGAGTTCACACTGCTTAGGTAAAGACACTTTAGAGTAGAAATGGGTAGTCCGTGTTACAAACCCCACTGAAAGTAAGAGAGTGAAATATGACGTCAGACATTTGCCCGTTGTGGCTATTGCCATAGCCTGGCACTAGGGTGGTGCATTTCATATACATGGTTGCCCGTTGTGGCTATTGCCCTAGCTTGGCACTAGGGTGGTGCATTACATATTCATGGTTGCCCGTTGTGGCTATTGCCCTAGCCTGGCACTAGGGTGGTGCATAGCATTTAAAAGATTTGCCGTTGAGGCTATTGCCCTAGCGTGGCACTAGGGTCGATTGTATGATTTATAGTTTTTAATATGAAATGTTTCATGTTATTGGTTTCTTATGAGTAGCATGTTTGAGGAGCATGATTCCTAGGTTTATCTGTGACGAAACGTTATATTAATGTTGCCTGATCATTATATAACTTATGACAAACTGGTATTTCGTGCGCATGTGGTTGTGAGTGGTTCCCTTTCCCCAGCTGTAGTGGTACCCGCCGCTACGCCGAGGATCGGAAGCTTCTCACTGAGTCTGTTGGACTCACACCCTCTGTTTAAATGTTACAGATACAGGAATCGGGCAGGCTTCGACGTCCGGACAGTGATACAGACATCTATCCACTTGCACCGCATTTGTTCGCGTGGGTGGACATCTTTTGATTATTTAGCCTTCATTATTTTGAGTTGTATATATTCTAAAGTTGTAAATGCGATGTAAATATTTGCAGCTTTTGAATTATGCTATATCTAGACATGTCGGCTTCACATGTGCTTACTGATAGGATTCTGGGTGTTGGGAAAGTCTTGATATACTTATATATATACATATCTGCGTATGTGAATAGGATAGATCACACATAATGGTGTGTGATTAATATGTATATGCTATATATATACGTGTGACTTGGTATATGTTGGATGAAAAATATAAATATCTGCATGTGAATAGGATAGATTACACGTATTGAGACGTGTAATCACTACGTATACTTAACTGTGCGTGTGAGTGTACATGTGTGATTATGACAGGTTATATATATATTGTGTGTGAATAGGATAGATCATTCCTTTGGGGTTTGATCACTATGTATATATATATTTATGTGTGGATGACCTGAGTGTATGGATGTATATATATATATACGTGAAATGGGCTGAAGCGGCATTGAGCGCCGTGGATTGCAGGTTATCTAGGCCACCAATGATGGTGTGGCCACTATATACACTATGTGAATATTGAATGACGATTGTATATAAGGGTAGATAATTTATGATTATAGATAAGGCTTACGGGTTTAGAGGCTAAATTCTATTCCCGTGCCGGTCATGGATTCCTGGAATCGGGGTCGTGACACCGGGTCTGGGGATCTAAGTATTCGATGGGTCCAGGGACGGGTATCAAATTTCATACCCGGCGGGGACGGGTCTGGGGATGGGGAAAATATTAATTACCGGGGTCGGGGACAGGGATTGCAGTATCCTACCCAGACCCTACCCATTGCCATCCCTAGGATTGACTTTGAACTCTAACAAAGCTTTAGAAAATTAATTAATGCCGATTGAAGATACTTGTCTATATTATTAGTTGCAGTGGTCCCTTCGTCAGATGTCGTTAGAATCTTTAACGAAAGTAGTAATGTGGATGTCACGACCCCCGTTTAGAGAATTGTGACCGGCACAGACACAGGGAATATCCCCTTGCCTGTAAGCCTTATCACCTAATTGACAGAATATCTATTATTGAAAATACATCCACATGCAGTATAAAACCATGGCTACACCGAAATGGTGGCCTATCCTAGGCAAGCAAATCCACGGCCAGTGTCGCTTCAGGATATAGATATAGGAAACACACATAATATATATAACCTGTGTACTGGCTACACATCCGAAGATGCTGCCTATCCTATTCACATGCAACATATATATGTATATATATATATTTTGAAAACAAATTTTCCTTGTATCGCAGTAAAATAAATCCTGATCTTTAAGGTGTGTGAAGCTGACAGTTTTAGATTTAGTAATACAATCTAATTGGGTACGTCTACCCTTTACTTTATGATACAATAATAAAGTAAATTAAATTACAATTACACTTTATTCACCCACATGAACAAGTTGTGGGTCTTGGAAATACTCAGGCTTTATTCCCTTGTATATTTCCAGAAACTATAACACCTGTACTACTTCAATCCAAGCCTATTCATGCATCAAACCAGCAAAATTCGAATTTAGCATAATTTCTAGCTCAATTTTTCCTAATTTCCACAACCGGTCCATTCCTACGATTTAGCTTCGATTCTGAACCTGACTAAGCATTCAAAAACACATACTAAGCTCTAATTTATCCTCGGAATGTCCCAATTGGAAGTATTTGAAGAATTCCTAAAATCCCTAAAATTGGAGGAATTGTGATTTTGAGAGATTGGGGCTATTTACCTTATTCCAATCGGGTGGAAGGCTTGCTAAGGGTTGAAGAAGGCTTCCGGTCACTGTCTCCGGCGTCGGAATGGCCTCACCAGAGTAAAACTGGCAAGAACCCGCCGTCTCGTGCTTCTGCTCTTCTCGGTTTCGTGTGTGCGTGCGTCGTGGTCCGCCTCTGCTTGCTTTCTCTCTCTCTCTCTTTTTTTTTTCAGTTTGTGTGTAAATGAAAGGGGGGGGGTCACGGTTTGGCCCCCCATTATTCTAATATTTGGCCCTAAGAAAACAAATTAAATAAATAGTAGTAAAATCCTAATTTTTTCCCATCTTTATTAATCCCCTTTTCTTTTTGGTCCTAGAAAAATCATAAATATTCCCTATTACTTTCTTCTTTATTTTATTTTAACTCTTTAATTCTTTAATTTAATTTATTTTTCTTTTTGAAAGAAAAATAAATTAAATAATAATGATAATAATTAAATTAAATATCTCGGATATTACAATCCCTTTGATCCAGTGTGTCATCATCACTATTATTTATCTATAACAATGTTTAAAGGACTCTTTCCTACACGTGATTCTTCCTTTCCTTATTTCGACAAAACCATACACGTTGCGTGGCTATAGCAAACATTTTTGCTTCCTTGTCATTCCACTGTGTAAGTGCAACGTAAAGCCACTCCAAGAAATCAGTCCCTTCTTTACATTCATTTACAAATGCTTGATTCGTGCCCCGCCAAAATTCACTCAACGAACTGCATCCAATTAGTGCGTGGAAGCAATTCTCTTCCTCAGCTTTGCATGTCAGACAATTTCTATCTGCATCCAATCCTCGATTTGCCAATGCTTCACACGTAGAGAGTATCTCTCTCACAGCCCGCATTAGAAACACCTTAGTTGATGGTTGTGGACACATGAATTGGACCAGCCCCGAAAAAGGGCTTCCACGGGATAAGGGTCGCGACCTAAACCTACATAGGTCGCGACCCTCTTGAGCCACTAGGTTTTCGAAATTACGGCAGCTAAGGTTGCAACCCACCGCCGATTGGGTCGCGACCCTCCCTTGACCTCAATCAGATCTCCATTGATTTAGCTCTGATATGATTCCTCCGATCCTCGTGGATTTTCTTTTCTAATTCGTGTCTAGCCCTCGACTATAAACTGGGCAGGCTTAATAGAGGAAAGGGACCTAAAGGCAGAGGTGAAAAGAAATCCCTTAGACTCTCCTAAAGCACTTAGATTTGGTAGCTCCAAGAGGAAGGTATAGTAGTTCTCTAGACTATGGTTCTTTGAGTATGTTTTTTACTTTAAATTATCGAGTAAAATTCTGCATGTGTACTCTTCTTTGGCCGCTATGATCTTGTTGGTTTCAGGTGTTGGGTCGCGACCCATGCTTATCTTTCAGTCCTCTCGATTTCGGTCCCTTCAACTGAAGTGGAGCCTTCAATTTATATGGGCCAGAAAGGGTCTATTCCGGGAAAGAAATTCGGCCATTTATTACGGAGGGATTCGCGAAGTGTAGATTTCTACGTTGCGACGGGTACCCAATCTCAATCTGATTGGATCCGTTAGATCTGTTCATTTCTGGCTAGGGGTCGCGACGTACGGGCTTAGATGTCGTGACGGGTCCTTGATTTCAGATATGATTAGATCTAACATAAATGTCACAGGCATCGCGATGTATTGCATCCTACGTCACAACGGGATTACCCTGGGGGGTCGCGACTCCTGCAACTTGCCCATCGTGACCCCTAAGCTGAAATATTTCTTAGTTTTCTTTTATTTCTTTAGCTTCCTTTTCTTTCATTTTTCCTTTTACTTTTGCCTATTTTTCTATTTCCACTATTTATTTTTGGTGCAATTTGGAGTCGGAAAAAAGGCGGTGTCCACAATAATATATGAACGTCTTCCTATGAATCTTGCTAGTTCACCTTGGCTACACAATTTGATCAATGCTCCTGCTGAAATAGGTACAGGAGTTAAATTTCCAACTCCTTATGACATTTCTTATGTCTATTTGGAATATGAATTCCAATCAATGAATGAGTGGATAGAAAGGATGAAAATGATTTGGCAAGAAAAAGGTGTGACAATAATGTGCGATGGTTGGACTAACAATATAAATCATATGCACATTATGAGTATTCTTGTCTATTGTAGCAGGGGGACTATTTTTTTGAAATCTATTGATGCCTCTGATGTTTCTAGCATAAATACTGATTATAAGTTACTTGATAAAGTTGTTGAAGACGTTGGAGAAGAATATGTTGTCCAAGTGGTTACAGATAATGAGTTAGCCCTAAAAGCAGCCGGCAAGAAATTGATGGAGAAAAGGAAGCATATCTACTGGACACCTTGTGTTGCTCATTGCATAGATTTGTTCTTAGAGGACATTGGAAAAAAAATCCAATGTTAAAAATGTGTTAGAGAATGCAAGGTTAGTAACTTCATTTATCTATAACCACATTTGGACAGTTAATCTTATGAAAGAATTTACTGGAGGTAGGGAGATCATCTACCCTGCCATTACTCAATTTGCTCCACAATTCATACAATTGCGGTCGATTGTGAAGCAAAAACAAGCATTGAAAGAGATGTTTAACTCCGAGAAATTTAGAAAATCAAAATTTTGCAAATTGAAATCTGGCCCAGCCTATGATGCAAAAAAAATAGTGTTGAGCAATGATTTTTGGAATAAGGCGAATGACATAATAAAGTATTTGAACCCATTGCAAAAGTTTTGAAATTGGTGGATGGCGATGAAAAGCCAACAATGGGTTTTATTTATGAAGCGGTTGATAGATCCAAAGAGTCGTCTATCCAACAAAATTGTCATCATCATATACAATATAATGACATTGTAGATAAGAGGTGGAGATTTCTGCATAATGATTTGCATTCGGCTAGTAAGCATATTATTTTCTTTTCTTACAAAGTTTACATAAATGCATTTTAATTGATTAATATTTTTTTATTTTTAGGTTATATTTTTAATCCTCAATTTCAATATGGACTTGAACATGGACGTGATGTCTATAGAGAGACCATGGATGGAACTACAAAGGTCATAAACAAGCTAGAAAGAGACATGGACAATCAACTAAGAGCCATAAATCATGTTAGTATATATTATTTATATTTATTTGTTATAATTATTATTTAAAATAAAAAATTTTAATTATCATTATTGCTTTTTTTTACTATATTGGATAGTTAATACTTTTTCGAGAAAAACAAGAAAATTTTGGCACACCTCAAGCTCAGAGAGCATGGTTTGTAATGAATCCTGGTAAGTGTTTTCCTTTTTAATACAAGCATTATTTTTTTTAACTTTGCTCTTTTCATATTGTAAATGATTTATTTGTATTGTTTTTTAAATACCTGAATGGTGGCTTGTATATGGTTTTGATACTCTTGAGCTCCAACACACTGTTGTGTGTGTAAGTCAAAGTCCCACATTGGTGGGGTGTGTGGAGTGAGTGGGTGAGGAGCTTATATAAATAGGTGTGAGTTATATAGGTTCCAACACACATAAGAATACTAGCCTATAACCATTGGGTGTATTGGGTTTTGGGTATTTTTTATGTATTGAGGAGGGTTTGTAATTTTTCCGTTCAAAAATTACAAGTAGTAAAGTTTGTCCTAGTGGGGGTCGTGGTAGTAGGTCTTGAGGCACCGAACCACGTTAAAATTTTTGTGTGTTCTTCTTTCTCTTTTCCTTATATTTTTGTGCGGGGCCCAACAAGTGGTATCAGAGCTTTGGTTCCGGCCTAGGGAGGAAGAAGGGAGAAAGAACAAGAGGAAGGAGTCATTTGGAGAGAGGTTGGTTCTGGCTTATTTTTCTCATTTTTTTCAAGTCAGATTTTTTTGAATTTGGGTTGTTTGTGGTGCTGGTTGGTTGGCTGTGTGAGTGGGGAAGTATTTAGCCAAGAGTTGGGTTAAATACAATGAACACCCTAAAGTTTGAAGTTCTGTTGTTTGATGGGAGAACGGATTTTACACTGTGGCAATGCACAATTCAAGATTATTTGGTCCAGCAGGGTCTTGATTTAGCATTGCAGGATGAGAAACCGAGTGAAATGAAAGAGTTAGATTGGAGTACAATTCAGAAAAAGGCTTTTAGTACAATTCGGTTGGCACTAGCCCCACAGATAAAAGTGACTGTGCTGAAGGAGACATCACCGAAGAAGTTGTGGGACACGTTGGAGTGCAAGTTTACGTCGAAGACATTGACCAATCGATTGATGATGAAGATGGATTTGTACTCATTGAAGATGGAAGAGGGAGGTAATGTGATTGATCACATTAACAAATTTAATGAGATGGTATCTAGATTGTTGAATGCAGGGGAGACTATTAAGGATAAAGAGCAAGCGCTGCTTCTCTTGGCTTCACTACCAAAATCCTTCAAGCCTCTAGTCCAGTCAATGCTAGCAGGAAAGAGCACACTGAAACTAGATGAAGTGATGAGTACCTTGAAGGAGAGTCAGAGGATGATGGGTGGTGAAGAGTCTTTCAGGGATAGTCATATACTAGCAGTGGATAGTGACAGGAAGAAGAAGGGTGATCAACTTGGAAGAAATAATCAATCGAGAGACATGAGCACTGTTAAGTGCCATTACTGTGGACAGTTGGGTCACATGCAAATGAGATGTCCAGACTTCAGGGAGGACTTGTAGAAGCAAAAGAAGTCAGAAAATTAGTAGGAGAGTTTAATTTTTTTTTTAGAAAGAAATAATGTAGGACTTTGGATTAAGGGAGGATTTGTTGTGTGTGTAATTCAAAGTCCCACATTGGTGGGGTGTGTGGAGTGAGTGGGTGAGGAGCTTATATAAATAGGTGTGAGTTATATAGGTTCCAACACACATAAGAATACTAGCCTATAACCATTGGGTGTATTGGGTTTTGGGTATTTTTTATGTATTGAGGAGGGTTTGTAATTTTTCCGTTCAAAAATTACAAGTAGTAAAGTTTGTCCTAGTGGGGGTCGTGGTAGTAGGTCTTGAGGCACCGAACCACGTTAAAATTTTTGTGTGTTCTTCTTTCTCTTTTCCTTATATTTTTGTGCGGGACCCAACACACACTGCAATCAAAGTTCTGAGCCAAACTACTTTAGCTTCAAATTGTGAAAGAAATTGGAGTACTTTTAGCTATATACACACAAAAACAAGGAATAGATTGAAGTATAAAGAATTACAAAAACTTGTCTTCACATTTTACAATATGAAGCTAAAAATCAGAGAGTCTAAGAGAAGAAGCCAAGAAGAAATTGAAAGTAATTTTAATCCAATTAATGTGGATTATATATTTCAGTAAGAAGATCCTTTATCTCCATGGATTGAGGAGAGAGAAAATCCTCTGTTAGATGGAGTACAAAATGCAGAATGGCTTTCAAGAGTAGATACTGATGAGGAGGAGGAGGAAGGTGATAATGATGATGATTCTAACTCTAATGATGGTGACAATGGAGATGGTGGTTTAAGTCCACCAAACAATAGTGGTGGCAATAATGATAGTGGTGGTGATAACAATAGTGCTGGTGGTTACCAAGAAATTGATGAAGATACATACCAAGAAGTACCATATTCTATGTGTAATCCAAAATTTTTTATTGATATGACACATGCTAGAAGAGGTAGTTCTCAATCTAGGAGAGGCCATATGCAACAATTTAATATGATAGATGATTCTTCCTCTTCTAGTTATTCACATTCTGATAGTATCTATGGTATTGGTGAGTCTTCTCAAAGTAGTCAAGGCTATCTACCATTATATCACCAACCTCTACCATATCAACCTTCATTTCCAACAAATTATCAAGGCATGTATCATCATCGGTCATTGAATTTTCCTTATCCTCAACAAATGGAGCAAAGAGGTGGAGTATTTTTTCTATTATGTTTTTGAAGAAGGATATGGTGGTGACAAAAATCAAAGTGAAATTGGAGAAGGCTATGATCCCCCACATCATTCTACCATGTGGTGATAGTTTTTTTAAGGTATTTCTAAAGGCATTTTTATATTACTATTAGACTTTAGTTTATTAATATTTTATAAATAATATGTTTATGTAATATATACTTACGAATTGCAACAATTATGTATATTTTTTAACATTTTGTGCAACTTTTAAAAAAATCACGGTCGCAGCGATTGCAGCCCGCAATGTAACGTCCGTATCACCCACAACCGCAATAACCACAATGCAACCGCGACCGTAACCGCAATTGCAATTTAAAACCTTGCCCTAGCACATAAGAAAGGAGAAGTGAAGAGAAGAAGAAGATGAAGAGAAGAGGGGAAATGCGTAGTGCTCCTGGAAGTGAAACAAAAGTGTTTTATAAATTGGGTTGGAGATTTAAGGGTAATTTTACCATTTGGGAACTTTTGTGATATGATAAAATGAATTTTTAAAGCAATTTTCTTATCTAGATTTAATTGTGGGTAAAAATAGGAAAATTTAGAAATTGTTTGGGTAATTATAGGCCTATTAAAAATATCTGTCATTGAGCCTCTTGCAGATGAAAATTTCTTACCCAGTATAATTGTTATTTTCAAAAAAATCTCAAATTTAAACTATAAGCTTAAAATAATTCATATGACCACTTTTTAACTAAATTTTAATTTTTTTACCTAATTTTCACATTTATTTTAATTTCTTAAATTTTCAACTCTAAAAGTATTAAAATCTTAATACTAATCTAAAAAATTTATTTCACTTTGAAAAAAAAATTTTTTTTATCTTCTCGAAATGTTTATCCTCAATGTCACAATTCTATCAATTTCATATTATCACATCAGTTCTTATTTAATTTTATTTATCTATTTACATATACAAAATTATTATTTATTTCTTTTGTTTATTATTAATATTTGTTTTATTTTATTTTATTTTATTTTTACATTCCAACTCCAAATGATGACCATTCTAAGTCTTACTATAAAAAATTGATCTGATTCAAAAAATACCCCTCTGGTATTCATAACATGTGCCTTAACACATTGTGTTTGTCTTAAGAGAGACTGTTGTATTTTATAAAGTAACATACAACATGTGCATGTTTTAAGAGTGACTGTTCTGTTTTATAAAGTACAATATACACATTTAATTTCGAAAAATCAAATTATATTTATAAAAATAAATAATAAAAAGGCGGTATCTAGTTTAAGTCGATCAACCCAGACCTACAACCGCTAGGTCTATTTAATCCAATTATGAATCTTAAATCCGTCAACCGATTCTAGAACCATGATTAGAGGTTGATAAACTGTAAACTTCTAAAGAACTTCCCTAAAATTAGAGCTCATAGTTCAAGTAAATTATATAGACTACCATAGGGACTACTCATGTTATAAGAGAACACAAGACTAAGTCTAAGAGAAAGCTAGGATACAAAACTAAGTCTTTTCACCTTCTATTTATAGGTGTTACATGGAGAATCCTAATATGGGTACAAATAGGGAAGATAATATTATTCTACTCAAAATAATAATATTTTTCGTAAAATAATAATATTTCTTAATTTATTTGAATTACGAAATTTGAATTTTTCGATCCGAACCCCATTTGAATTCTCCAGGTGCTCCAATTCGCATTTTAAATTTGCAAACATTTCTTCAGCTACTTGTTGTCTGCTCGCCACGGCAAGCTTTGTTGTTGACTCAGCGTTGACTTTTTCGCTTCCTATTTTTTTTCTTTAGTTTAGTCCCTGCTTTGCTTTTCTATCTGTATCTCAATCCTTAGCTCGAATTCTAAGTGACTAAATGGTCATGGTTTGGCCTGAAATCAACTCAAGATGTTCGTAATAATACCTTATATTTAATAAATAATAACAATTATTTAAAATCACAGTTTTATCATAAAATATGTATTAAATACCTATTTTTATCACTTTCTACATATTGACACCTATGTACTTAGATTAGCGTCTTTTACTGTGATATTTCTAATTATTATTTACAATATCAAGCAAATTGACACATGTTAACATGTCTATTTTAGGTATCATCAGAAGTTTTCTATAATTTTCAAAAGTTCATAGAGTTTATGTGCACAATCCATATATAATTCACGGAGGTCATGTACATTTTAGCCTATATATTACTTATTTTTCTTATAATTAACAAATAAATGCGTTTTACTTTATGGTATATATAAATTGAAAATTTTTGGCGCTTCCATTTTATTTTACTTTATGGTCTGATGACACTCATTGACCACAATTTTGGGTTTTCAAACCTTCTTCTCTTGCCAATGGACAAAATCTATAACCATTGATGTTGAATGCACTAAATCTCCTAGTCCTTGCTTGTGGACCTTGTGCAAGTACTTTCACTTCATTTGAAATATTTGTATTGCCATCCTTCTCAATCTATGACAAAAAAGAAAGTACTTTTATGAGCATTTTGGTTTTTGAATGTGAACTAATAATTTAATCACAAGATCATTAAATCTCACATATTCTTTGAACCAACTAGCAAAATTTTTGGCAAAGTGTTTGTCATTTGTTACTGCAGATCTAGTTTGACGACGGAGCCTATATTTCACCTCATCTTTGTATTGTCTACAAATATTGCTAATGTTACCCATTGATAACATCATTTTCCACATAAGTTGTTTAATATCCCTATTTCTCACATAAAGCTTTTAGTTTCGCATCATGGTTATATTGTGTTGGATATGTTGAGTTCTTCGAGACTAAATATATGCCCATAGGGGAGTCCGATCGGGTCGTGTGATGACCTGTTGAAAAGTTCGCGGAGAGATGAACAAAACGACACTAAGATGACTCTCATCGGATGTCACACGAGCTCGCACTCGTGGCCCAAAGTGGGCTAGGTGATCATGATGTAAGCATGAAGTTTTGTTCATTATTTTTCAAGTTCCACATTGCTTAAATAAATGATGGGAGCTCTCTGATCCTCCTATAAAAAGGAGTCACTCCTCACCTTTACATTGGCCCATTCCATGGAGGTCCCGTTTGGGAAACCCCACATAGTATTATTTTTTTCTCTCTCTCTCTTCAAGTTATTCTTTCGCGCATCATTCATGGATACGTGGCTCTACCTCTTGTAGGTAAAGTCCTACGTTTGGTGCGGCCCTTTTCGGAGTTCGTCGTTTGGAGGTCAGCCCTAGTAGAGCAAAGATACTGGCAAGATCTATGTTTTTAGCAACGACGTCCAGGTTAGTAGCTTCCACAATATTTAATTTTTACCTAGATTTATTTTCTTTTTTTCTATTTGGTCCCTGGGTCGGGTCAGGTCATGTGGATCTGGGCATTTCCCTACATTCGTATCAGAGCTTGGTTATGCTAGAGCACTGTTCTCCAGGGATTAATGAACCGAAAATGGTTAGGAGCATGTTTAGGCCTTGTATGATTTTTATTTTTGTTTAAAACTTAGGAACATGCCTAAGTTCCAAATTTTATTTATGTTTTAATTTTGGATTAAAACATGTATTAGATCATACATTGTAGGGTAGGGTCCTATAGATTGGTTTTTGCATTTAAATTTAATATATGATATTTTTAAATTCAATATTGATTAGTAACCCAAACCCTAAACCTATAAACATGTTCAGGTTCCCCTTTCTTTATTAAAGACCCCAAATTACAAACATATATATTATTTTTTTAATGTACATGTACCCTACATATATATGTCCATGTATGTTATTGCTATGGGGAGGGGGAAGGTTGAGTGAGAAATAGAGACCATCGGCAAAGGTCCGGCGAACAACACCGTCACCAACCGCTAGTGACGGCGGTCGACTAGCGGTGGTCTGGAAACCGACGACCACCGTGGACCGCCGGTGACAGTTGTAAATCAATGTTGCTATGGCAACCGGCAGCCGCCGCGGACTGCCGGTAATGATGGTCGGCCGATAGAGGTTCGGCAGCCGGCACCACCGACCACGGTTGCCGACTGGCAGTGGTCCAGTGACCGGCGCCGCCGTTGACCATTGGCGACCATCGCAGTCACTGTTGACCAGAGATCAATGCTTGACCCTAGACTAGTCAACGCCGACTGTTGACCAGGGTCGCATAGTCTTCTGTCGCGCATAATTTCTCTGTTCTAGCTCCGATTTCAATAGTTTTTTGTCATTTTTCTTGTTTTCGCTAGACTAATCCAAATAAGGGGAGAAATTAGGGTGAATTGGAGTCTAAAGAGCGGTTATGGTCATCTCTTGACTCGTTCACATACACAAGAGAGAGTATTTAAATGGTATGCAATCGTTTAAATCACCTTAAGCGTTTTACTCGAGTGGGACCTAGGGGCAGCATGTGGCAAACCCATGACCCAATGTAAACGGTTATCACGTGACTATTTAAATTATCATAAGCATTGTAATCAAGTGGAAGTTCGAGGTCGTACCTGTGGCGACTCTATATCCTTCTTGAACGCTTACATAATGGGAATCCAAAAGAGATTTTAAATATTATGTGACTATTTAAATTTTTGAGTCAAGCAAAGAAAGGTGGACATATATAGGCTCTCTGTGTGATGAGCGTAGTTGACCCCAATTCTCGAATTCAGAGACTGATTATATCTACACGGGTCTTGCATTGATTACAATTTTCCATAGTTGTGTGTTGTGTAATAAGGAGCTGTGTAATTAGTGTTAGCATTTTAGATTGACTGATAGTGTAACTACAAAACCTGTAAATGTGGATCACATTAGAGATATCGGTTTGGTGACACTGTGGTTACTTAACTGAGGTACCTTACAATCAAGTTTGATTCCTCCAAGATTCACTCTGACAAGAGCATGAAGACGCATCTAAGGGAGAAATCAAACATGATTTGGGAGTGTGAGTAAGACTGTAAACTCCCCACTGGTAAACAGTGAGTTCAAACTGTTACCAGATCTCTTCCCTCCTCTTGGGAGTGAATGTAGGTCATTTTGACCTCCACTATTACCATAAAGCTTCTTGATGATATTAAACACCACCTAGTGCTCAAGGAATGGTGACATAAGGCTGCAAAATCCATCGAGCACGTAGCCTATGTGGTTAAAGTTTCTTTGAGCTCTAGGCTCCAAGAACAAGGACAATGGGTCCAAGAGACGTGGTTGTAGGAAGAGAAAGGTTGAGTGTAAGTAGCCTCAGTTCAAAGGAAAAGAGATTTTGGCCAAGGTCAAATGTTTCTTGTGCCAACTCATAGACAACTATGAGCAAAATTGTTTACAGCAATTCTTTCCCTCTCACCCATGAACATTGGTTGAAGAAGTTCCGCCCTCTGGCCAATGGGAGCAGAAGTATCCTCGTGGGAACAAAGCATTAATGAAGTTAAGAGGTTGGACAGCTACAAAACGAAGTTGCGTAGTTGCTACTCTTTATCTTTATACATGTTATGTGTTCTAGATATTGAACGAGACTTGTTATAAGTCGTTTTTATGAGAGAGAACTTAGGATATAATGTGATCTACATATTTACCATGACTCCTTAGCATTAGTTTTTGATTTTATGATAATGGTTGTGTTGTGAAACACTTTGAATGACATTCCTGTAAGTCAACTAGTTGCTTTACTGTGTCTTCCTCTGTGGTTGATACACCTGTTTGGCAAGTGCGTGTGGGACACAATTACGTATTAGCAAAGGATAATTTGTGAGGATAAATTCCCAATGCTAGTTTGTAAACATTGTCCTACAGACAAAGCAACCTGAAAACCATTCAGTCATTAAATTAGAAAACTCGATTTCATCAAATTAGTCCACTCAGACAATAGTGGTCCGATGAGCTTAGGGACAAGGCAAGCGGCCCAGTATTTTCTCACGATTGCTTGATGAAATTAAGATAGTTAAACAGCTAACTGTTCCACACACTCCATATGGAAATGAGTTGCTCCTAGAGTTGATTAAGTTGATAATGGCTTAGGTGAACATTCCTATTAGGGAGATGTCTTGCCAACAACCATTTTCGTGCTTAACCATATGCCCTCCAAATTATGTGAATAATTCCTTATGAGTTCTAGTTGGGTAAAGGACATGATTAGAGTATGCTGAGACCATGAGGGTGTACAACATACATTATCCTTCCTAAGAGTTGTTGGACCTCGCACAAAAATATAAATAAAAGAGAAAGAAAAACACACAAAAATGTTAACGTGGTTCGGTGCCTCAAGACCTACTACCACGACCCCCACTGGGACAAACTTTACTACTTGTAATTTTTGAACAGAAAAATTACAAACCCTCCTCAATACATAAAAATACCCAAAACCCAATAGTTATAGGCTAGTATTCTTATGTGTGTTGAAACCTATATAACTCACACCTATTTATATAAGCTCCTTACCCACTCCTCACACAAACTAAGCAATGTGGGACTTTGGAATAAACACATCAAATCCTCCCTTAATCCAAAGTCCTACATTATTTCTCTCTAAAAAAAATACTAAACTCTCCTTTTTTTTATTTAGTTTCTACAGCGATCTTCCCTTGCTGCAGAATTCTCTAACATCCTCAGATTAACTCATCTTCATAAGAAACCACATTAGCAGAAAAAGCTCCATTCGACCTGCCCCTTTTCTCTTTCATGCTTTGCAAGTCCTCCCTAAAGTCTGGACATCTCATTTGCATGTGACCCAGCTGTCCACAGTAATGGCACTCAACAGTGCTCATGTCTCTCGATCGAGAATTTCTTCCAAGTTGATCACCCTTCTTCTTCCTGTCACTATCCGCTACTAGTATATGACTGTCCCTAAAAGACTCTTCACCACCCATCATCCTCCGACTCTCCTTCAAGGTACTCATCACTTCATCTATTTTCAGTGTGCTCTTTCCTGCTAGCATTGACTGGACTAGAGGCTTGAAGGATTTTGATAGTGAAGCCAAGAGAAGCAGCGCTTGCTCTTCATCCTTAATAGTCTCCCCTGCATTCAACAGTCTAGATACCATCTCATTAAATTTGTTAATGTGATCAGTCACATTACCTCCCTCTTCCATCTTCAATGAGTACAAACCCATCTTCATCATCAATCGATTAGTCAATGTCTTCGACGCAAATTTGCTCTCCAACGTGTCCCACAACTTCTTCGGTGATGTCTCCTTTAGCACAGTCACTTTTATCTGTGGGGTTAGTGCCAATCGAATTGTACTAATAGCCTTTTTCTGAATTGTACTCCAATCTGACTCTTTCATTTTACTCGGTTTCTCATCCTGCAATGCTAAGTCAAGACCCTGCTGGACCAAATAATCTTGAATCGTGCATTGCCACAATGTAAAATCCGTTCTCCCATCAAACAACGGAATTTCAAACTTCATGGTGTTCATTGTAGTTAACCCAACTCTTGGCTAAATACTTCCAGTCACACAGCTAATCAACCAGCACCATAAACAGCCCAAATTCAAAAGAAAATCTGACTTGAAAAAAAATGAGAAAATAAGCCAGAACCAACCTCTCTCCAAATTGTTGACTGGATGATGACGACTCCTTCCTCTTGCTCTTTCTCCCTTCTTCCTCCCTAGGCCGGAACCAAAGCTTTGATACCACTTGTTGGGCCTCGCACAAAAATATAAATAAAAGAGAAAGAAAAACACACAAAAATATTAACGTGGTTCGGTGCCTCAAGACCTACTATCACGACCCCCACTGGGAGAAACTTTACTACTTGTAATTTTTGAACGGAAAAATTACAAACCCTCCTCAATACATAAAAATACCCAAAATCCAATAGTTATAGGCTAGTATTCTTATGTGTGTTGAAACCTATATAACGCACACCTATTTATATAAGCTCCTTACCCACTCCTCACACAAACTAAGCAATGTGGGACTTTGGAATAAACACATCATGAGTATGGGAAACTTGACTCTAGAGGCAAGTAGCGCGTCTTGGTAAGATAGCTTGGTGACTCAAAAGGATACGTCTTCATTAGCAAGAACGAAGACACCTCAGTCACATAATTTGAGTCTAAAGATGTAATGATCCTCAAGACTATCATCTCTAGCAAGGGAGACGGATTTTGGGATGTGCACCTTTATTGAAAGGAGCGTATAGACGCACTCCATTTTGGGATATGTTGGGTTCTTTGGGACTAAATATCCGCCCATGGAGGAGTCCGATCGGGTCATGTGATGATCCGTTAAAATTTCACGGAGAGACGAACAGAACGATACCAAGATGACACTCATCGGATGTCACACGAGCCTGTACTCGTGGCCCAAAGTGGGCTAGGTGATCATGATGTAAGCATGAAGTTTTGTTCATTATTTTTCAAGTCCCACATTGCTTAAATCAATGATGGGAGCTCTCTCAATCTCCTATAAATAGGAGTCACTCCCCACCTTTACATTGGTTCATTCCATGTGTTGGAAAGGGGGTCCCATTTGGGAAACCCCTCATAGTATTATTTTTTTGTCTCTCTCTCTTTGAGTCAATCTTCCGCGCATCAGTCGTGGATACGTGGCTCTACCTCTTGTAGGTAAAGTCCTACGTTTGGTGCGACCCTTTTCAGAGGTCGTCATTCGGAGGTCAATCTTGGTAGAGCAGAGGCACTGGCAAGATCCAAGTTTTTAGCAATGGCGTCCAGGTTAGTAGCTTCCGCAATATTTAATTTTTATCTGGATTTATTTTTTATTTTTCTTTTCGGTCCTTGGGTCGGGTCATATGTATCTAGGCTTTTACCTACTTATTGTTATACATTGCATTATGCATTCAGACCGAATTTTCTTATTTTAATGTTTTCCTTTAGTATAAATAGACGAATAGAGCAAAATATATACTATATAGGAAAAATCAAATAATTTATCATCATCTTACAATCATATAAGAGAGCTAGTAAAATAATAAAGTAAATAACTGACAACAAAATAAATCAGAATTTTATATTAACTCTATTTTGTTCATCAACGAGTATTAACTTGTACAAGAACATAATCCCATGAATGATTTAGGAAGTGTTTAGTATGGTGATATCATGTTATTTTGGATGACAATATTTGTTATAGTGTCATGTGATGATACATTATCTATGAAGATAATACAGTGTCACCACATAACACCAAAAAGAGTGTCATCTCATAACACTAAAAATATTGCGTCTTCTGATGAAGTAACACCCTTGAGCGCAATAATTTTCTTTTATCAATTTTATCCCTATTATATTTATATTTTTTAACACAAATTATTAATATACCATATTTTTCCCCCCTTATATAAATCATTTTGTTGCATAATTAGATAATTGTTAATTTTAGTTATATTAAACTATATGATTAGTTAAAATATTTTTGTTGTTGATGATTTTTTAATTAATTTAAAGTTATTATGAAATTTTAAAAATAATCATAGAATAAATATGATTGTTAATTTACTTAAATTTATAAAGGTAAATTTGGAAGATGCAAAAATAAATAACATGGTTAAGGCAATAATAATAATAATAATAATAATAATAATAATAATAATAATAATAATATAATAATAATAATAATATCTTAGATAACACTATATTATACTAAAATCTTTAATTTTATATCATTGTGATCTAAAACACCATGCCAAACAAGAATATTAAAGATAATATAGTATTTAAGATGACATCATTTTATACAAGCACAAATGGTTTTTTATGTTGATAATAAAACCAATCCACCTTGGAACACTGCAATACATGTGAAACCTCGAGATTTGTATGGAATGAGTGATGAAGCAGAAATAGGGGAAGAAGCTAGTGGTCATCCCTTGCAGCAACTAGTTCTGGAACAACAAATAGATTATATTTTTCCTAATGATATTGATAATTTACAAATATTAAGAGACGATGGAGAACAAACCCTTGATCAAGTAACTAACAATGTTGATGTTGATGCTGAGATTAGTGATGGAGAAGACATGGTTTGTTCATTTTTGCATTTTACTATTGATTTATATTTGTGTACTCAAGTGACATTTAATATGGTTTTTGTGAGTTTTTATTTATCTTTCTTAATTATTTCTAACTTTATTGTTCATCTATTATATGATGTCGCCTAAGCGTAAACGGCCAAACCGAGTGAATGCTGGCAAAGTCACTCGAAGTTTCTTTAAGCCAATAGATAGTACTTTCCAGCAACATGTCTCTAGTGGAAAACCTGTCGTCGATACACCACCACCAATCTCTGATGCAAAACCACCGAACTCTAGTGCACCACCAATCTCTCATGCAATACCACCAAACTATGGTGCACCACCAATCTCTCCCGAAGGTTCAATCCTAGCAAATACACAAGCAGATCGTGAACTGAACAAGGATGGGATAGTAGATGTTATTTGTAAGTGATTTTTTCATTAATCATCATTTTTCTCCATACTTCATATATATAACTTCTTCATTCTTCTATTTTTTGGTTGCTTCGTTTATAAAATCTTGTGTATATCTATATATATACTCACTTAGTGTATTTAATCTAGTAATGATCATGTACTGTTATTTCAAAAGAAAGATCTCTTATGGTGTGAATTGAACAAGGTTTGATCTTAGTATTATATAACTATATTTGTAATTCTCATACAATTTAAATTATGAATTTTCATGACAAATGATAACGGAACTACTAAGAAAGAGAAATTAAAAGCCAAGCAATTGTGGAATTTACCACCTAAAAAGAAAGTGTTATGTCCATGTAATCGTTGTGGACAAGAAATTAAAGCTGCAACAGGTATAATTGGAATTTGGCTGGGAGATGTAGCCACAGATACAGAATTGATTCCTCTAAATTTCTTTGATTGGAGGAATATTCTTGAAAGGTACATGAACAAAGCGATGAACCTTATACAGGTATAAGAATCTTCCATCCATATAATTATGTAGAATAATTATTTGTATTTGTATAATATTCCACTTTTTAACTTAAGGATCTTAAATATAGAAAAAGATTGCATTTGGAAATAATGAAGGACTGGCATGGACTTGGAAATTGTTGGGAGCTAGAAGGAGGGACTTCAGAAGTAGGCTATTTAAGTAATATTTCAAAGAACATTTTACCAGGGAAACTATCTTGGATTCTTGTCCGGGCAACATACCTCGTGATCAGTGGAATTCTTTTGTGAATTATCGACTTAGTGCTAAATTCCTGTAATATTTTATTTGTAAAGTTCCTGAAGCTCTTTTTTGTTTTCATTCTCTTTTATATAATATAAAATTTTTGTTTTCAATTTATAGGACATAAGTGAACAGAATAGAAAAATTAGAAAAAGCTTAAGATTCCTCATACTGGTGGGTCTAAAAGTAATGCTACAAGGATGCATGAGATGGTAAATTTTTGTTTTTATTTTACAATGATTTGTATTTTTCAAGTATATGTTAATATAATTTAATTTCTTTTGGTTTCTAGGAAGTAGAGAAAGGCAGACTTGTAAGTCGTAGAATTATTCATTGCTACCTGTAAAAAGAAAGATGGAAATTATGTGAACGAAGAGGCACAATGTGTTGCGGTAATATCTTTTATTTATTTTTTTATGGTAATGTATTGATTGATGGAAATTAGTTTTGATGTCATTATTGATGGTAATGTACTGATTAATGGAAATTAGTTTTGATGTTGTCATTATTGATGGTAATAATGTACTGATTTATGGTAATGTGCTCATGCTTTTGCTTTTGTTTTGATCTAAAGCGATCGAGAATTACTTCTAATCGTTGTTATGATTTCTTTTTTTCTATGCGGGAGAAAGTTTCTGAGAAACTTAGTGAACTAGAATCTATGCCATCATACACATGCACAATTTCATCAGATGATGCACTTGGTCAAGTGATGGGCAAAGAGCATTCTGGACGAGTTCGGGGATTAGGATTGGGTCCATGCCCTTCCAAAGTGTTTGAATTTGAATTTGGGTTCCACAAGTAGTGGAAATTCAACCGAAAGTTCTTTGCAATCACGGTTGAGCTTCATGCAGGAGAAATTAAAATAGAAATTATGCAAAAAAGTGAGAACTAGAGCAAGCTGAACGAGCTTGATCAGATAAATTAATGAAGATTTTATTTGATCGCATGGGTATTCAAATGCTTGAAGATATTACACGTGAAATACCACAATCTCCTTCACAAGTAATATATTGATTAATTAACAAAGTAATATATTTAATTTACTTTACTATTTTAATGATGAATCTCATCATCAATGCTTATTTTTTCAGCAGCTTGATCTGGGTAGTGCAGAGGCATCACCATTACGTAGACAATCATTTGAAGCAAGTCATGCCCCCTGATTATGCCGATTGTCTTGCCAAGTACGAAATTGAGAAGAATTGTGGCTTTACTCTTTTTGGAGACTTCTAACTTTTGCTGTTGCAGCATTTCTAGCTTATGTTGTTGGTGTAGTCAATTCTCATAGGACTAATGCTATCTTGCTGTCTGCATGGAGTTCTTTTAATTTGAATATTTTGGTGGTGAAGCTTTATTTTAAATATTGCTAAGTGGTATGTTGTTATTAACTGTTTGACTTTGTGTTAAAGGTTTTCTGGACGCTTTATGTGCATGTAGCCTTTGTTATATTTTATGTATGTTCCAAACTTTGTATTGCCCTCTTAGTTTCAATATATCTCCTATCTTCACACAAAGAAAACTTTTAGATTAAAGTTTATATATGCATATATATGCTTATTAGGTGTATGTAAAACAAAAAAGGGGGAAAAAATAAAATGAGGGAAAAATAAATATCTATACAGACCGTCGCTAAGGCCATGATGAACACAATAAAAACCGCGACAGTCATAACCATCGCTATTTGGCGATGGTTCAAACCGTCGCTACGTATAAGGATAATTTAGCGACGATCATAACTGTCGTTAGAAAATTTGATTTAGCAACGGTTTCAACCATCAACACAACTCCTTAAATACAGCACAACACTTTAGCAATGATTTTCAACCGGCGCTAGCACCTATCAATGGTTAACGACGGTTATTCCCGCGGTTACAGGGACCGTCGCTAGAATCAGCGTGATGCTACACTTAACGACAGACAAGTCTACCGTCGCTAGGACCTCTAACGACGGTCAGAGGCAATATTTGACCGTCGCTAAAGACTATTTTTTGTAGTTAGAGAAGAAGAAAAAGATATACTAGACTATTGTCACAAAATTTTGAAAAATTATACATATATACATACATATATATATATATATATAAACGACTGCCAAATGGACAGAGGTGTGTCACTAATTTATCCTTCAATATCTCTAGTGATGGTATATGCCTTAGCTGTAAATTTAAGTTATTAGGAAGATACTCACAGATCTATCACTAAACATTAAACAAAAGTATGGTGATGAATTTGGAAATTAGTGACCAACTGTTTCGTCACAAAAGTGTTTTTTCTTTTTTCTTTTTTAAGTTGTGTTTTGTGAAATTGTAATATGTTGGATCATTTGACAAACAAAGAAACGTGCTCCTCTTTCATCAAAGAGTGATCTCTCCTTTGGAAGCCTCTAACCATGCCAATAAAGATATTTGTAGTGCACGTTTTCCAGTTCTCAAATACTGGAGTCCCTTAATTAAGTCTAATTGCATATATAAAAAAATTATCAAATTGCACATATGAGGGTCTTTGTGGTCTTGGATATGGGTCTAGATGAAGAAGATAACCATCTTTGCGGTTGCAATTGATGATGTCTCCCTTACTGAAGCTTTGATTTAGCCATTAGATGCATGGGCTAATGTTATATGGCCTATGGGTTGTAGTAGTTCAGCTGAACCTCATGAATATATAATTATATAGAATTAGAGATACATTGGCTGTTAATTCTTTTATGGGTCATCGTATGGAGAGCTCAATTTCTTTGAGTTTGAGTCTCTATTGATTGGCTTTTAACTTTTTTCTTTAGAAATTGTAGTGCCATAGGAGGAAGAGAGGTGAGCTCCCTTCTTTAAATACTACAAAGAACCTTTTTTTTCATGAATAATGTGATTAATGACTAACAACTAATTACTCTTATCAAATGATCTCTCATCAGTCATTATATTGACATAAATTTGTTGAAGTATGAATTGTTAGAAAAATATTTAATTTTTCAGCTCACATTAATTATTTAATGTATTTATTTTGGTTTTATAAATATACGGATTGATAGGTGGTCCAATAAAAGGGAAGCCCAAAGTAGCAATCACTTGGGCTTTAGCACACATTATATTAAAAGTCTAGTAGGCGGCTAAGTGTAGGCTTCTTTAGGGTTTTGCCAAAGCCTGTAATGGGAGGCCCGGTAAGACACAATTGTTTATATTGGCTAGGTCCTCTCTCTAACCCTAACACAGTGAGCCTCCTCATTGTAACGGCTGCACGACCAGGATAATAGAGAGGAAGACCTAGTTCTTCTCTAGATCTGACTATGGCACGATCGGGTACACATTTTGCTTACCTATCTTGTATTATTTCAATGTTCTATTAATCATATATGCCTATTGGATTTAACAATTGATACCAAAGCCGCTATATATGATTATAGGACCTGATTTGTGCTAGAAATTTCGCAACTGAGTTGAAAATTTTTGGATATGATTCTCGCTAAAATAGAATTAGGATCTTTCTTCCTCTCTAAATTTATAACTGAGAATTTTGAAACAAACCATGCCCTTTGTTTGATATTTTGAGATTTTTAGCGCAATTAATCATTCCAAATGGCTTTTATATGCATATTCTATATAGGAAGAGATTAATTGTATCAAAGAAAATCAAAACATGAAATATATCATAAAGGATAAAACTGCACTCTTGTTGCAAACCGTGAGATATATGTCTAAATTCAATTGATTTTAGACTTGTTTTCTTGGAATTGAACACCTGGATGCTTTAGAAATCCTCTTTAGAATCAAACCCAGGTGATTTTTTAAATTGAAACGGCGCAAAACGTGACCTACGTATGAAATTGAATCTGTGGTTTTCCTTCAACCAAACACAAATTCTTGGGCTATTTTTTTTCTGAAATTAAAGCCATATAAACATTAAGCAAAGCAAGATGTACAAAGCCCACCCAAAAATCATGTAACATATTAATTAAGACGCGTGAAATCACGCTGGGTTGGGAATTGGGTCTCGTGATCCGTTTCTGAAAACGGATCAACTCGCCAGAGGAAGAAGACCAGCCATGTCTTCTAGAGCGAGGCCCACTCACGGCAACATTGGGGGTGGCGCGTGGGGCCCACCCCCACCTCCGATGGAGATAATTCCGTTGTTATTTTTCTCGTCTTATTTTTTTTGATTTTTTCATATTTTTATTTAATTTTTGAAGACCTTTAAATATTTATTTAAAAATTTTTGATATATACTAATCTAGAAATTCAAATAAAAATTTTTTAAGTTATTTTGGCATGGAAAAATCATAGAAAATGTTTTGGAGCCCTTTGAACATGTTGCACACCTTCAGTCTCCTTAGTTGAGTGTATATTTATTATACTCTCTAGCGCAACGTAAAGGATATAAAAAATGCCTAAAATTATTTAAATTTAGGTGAAATTTGTGTGCATATCTATTTTTGAGCTTGGTATCAATAGTATGTGACCCAACTAAGAATATAAAATTTTTTAACGCGGTCTCAACCTTGCATGGTATGGCTTGCTAAGGGCCTCAATTTAATATTTATCAATAATTGATGCAATAAATGTGTAAAAATTACATAAATTCTTTAAAGGGTGCATAAATTGTTGTTAAAATTTTAAATTGTATTAATGCATGACTAATTTTTATGGAGCTTCCTAGTATGAAAATTTTATTTTATTTTTGGATTGTTGAGAATATATATCACTAAAATGATTTATTCTTCAAAATCCTAAATATTATGGAATTTCCTTGTTGATGAGAAGTGGGAGTCAATTTTAATTAATTTTAGTTTGGGATAATTTTTGTGATTTTTTGCAATTATTACCACTAAAGTGGATAATTCAAAATTCATAGAGATGTAAAATCCCTTGTTGATAAAATTGTTTATTGAATTAATAAATATAATTTAGTGACCGCCAAATCGGTCACAAAACAGTGAAATCGGTCATTAAAGTGAGATTTAGTGACCAATTTGTGACTCACGGCAGACAAATTTAGGACTGATTGACGGTCACAATTCGGTGAGAAATTATCCAGCTCTTCTGTAGTCACAAATCGGTCACAAAATTTGTGACTGACACGCGGTCAGAATTTAGTTAGAAATTTTGGGGACCCTCTCAGTGACAAATCGGTCACAAGGCTTGTGACTAACACGCAGTCACAAAATATGAAACCCCCTCAATCACAATTCAGTCACAAGATGCCCTTAGAATCCTTTTGTTTTTAATTTTTTTTAGCTTCTTGTTTACTTTGTAACATTCATACTCAACCTATTCAAGAGTTTAGACACCAGTAAATAAACTCAAACAACAATGACAATAAATAAATCAAATCTAATAGAATTTGAGATAACTTCAACACTACTAATAAAGTTTCAACTGCATATAAACTCAAAATAAAGTCTTGACAACATAATTCTCAATCTCAAAACATAAAGGATACATAATAGCAATTAAAAAGTTTAGTACTTACATCAAAATACAACTAATTAAATAGGACTAACATCAAAATAGTACATCAGTTGAGTGTGGATGACTACATCAATATATAGGATCATGGATCATGACTAGCTCCAAATGATTGTCGACGTGATGCTTTTGCGCTACCTATATCATGTGGCTGTAATTAGAAAAAGAAAGACATTTAGACATTAATGTCTATTTTTACACTGTTGTAAAGAAAAAAAAACATTATTGTAAAGACGGGCTTAAATTTGAGATGTTGATTTAGCATAAATTTACTTTATATGCCTATTGTCTAGAGTATATGAAACTTGGATTGTGATTATGGAGTATGTATTGTATACTATATAGGATACGAAGCTGACATTGTCACTAGATGGAATCCTTACTTGGGTGATATGGTGTTTTGCTTAGAGACGCGTGTAGTGAGGTAGAGGCACAGATTGCATGTGGAAGTGATATGAACAGCCACACTTTGTGTTTGGTAGAGACAAGAAACAGCCAGAAATCAAGGCCATGTTTGGTTTGGAGAATTGGGAGGAGGGAATGGGAATCATGTGTTTGAATAGTCAATTTTGCCTTCCCTTTTAAATATTAACAATATTTAAATGAAGGGTAAATTTATTTTAAAATGGAGGGTAAAATTGACTTTTCAGACTCTAGCTAATCCCCATTCCCATTCCCATTCCCATTCTCATTCCCTCTTCCAATTCCACAAATCAAACATAGCCCAAAACTTAATTATACATCATAGTACAAAAGAGAAAAAGATGAATAAAAAGCACAAGAAAATATGCCGCATTCCTATATGGAAGATGTAACAAAATACTAAAGGAGATCAGTCTAACAAAATACTAAAGGTTATGGTATTAAATCTATTACTTAAAAATGTTGCTAGTGGCAGCCTCACGCTGATTGATAATCTGCAAAGCACAATACAAGTCATTAATTTCTTAGCAAAGTATAGCCCTATATCTCACATGGATCACAGATGTGACCAAACCAGCAATAAGGAGTTGAAAACAATAAGTATTTAAGGAAATTAAATGCCTTAAATGTTCTGCACTATTCAAGATTTCAATTTTCAACACTTTGACAATGTTTTGCACAGCAGATAATCATGTTCTTTGAGAAAGAAGGACCCATATTGATCAATATTGTATTAGTGGACTTTGAATTCTAATAATGTGCATAAGAGTCTAAAGAAAAATCAGGATCCACATGTTATAAACTAGAAAGAAAAATCAACTAATTAAGAAACCTTATAGTTTGCAAGTGATATGGTATGAAATGAAAGTAAACATCCTAAAGAGATGAACTCAAGCTGAAATAAATAATTACAATCATACAACACCATAAGGGTGAACCTCATATTATCTCAAAACAAATAACAAAAACACTCAATGACTCAATTATTGAGATTGAAACTAGAGAAAAAATGAATTATTTAGTAATGGAATTTTGTGAGATTTTGGTTTATGAAGAATTTTGGAAGCATGTGCGTTATAGTGGGCTCTGTTTCAGCTTCCAAGCAAAAAATACAAAGAAACTGTTGTTCCATTTATTGGGTAATTATGAATATTAAATAGAAAAGTCATTCTTAGAGGAAGTTGATCAAATGCACATTTTTTATTAATTGCAAAAGTAACTTCCCCTTCCCACTTCCCACTTCTAACTTGTGCCATTGCATACAAAACATTAAGGGGTTTGAATCTGATTTGGAAAACTTTTAATGGTTGTAATATCATTAAAGGTGAATATGATTTTCATTATTATTATTTTTTCAATATTTGAAGCCTTATCACCTAATTGACAAAATATCTATTATTGAAAATACATTAGCATGCAGTATAATACCATGGCTACACTGAAATGGTGGCCTATCCTAGGCAAGCAAATCCACGGCCAGTGTCGCTTCAGGATATAGATATAAGAAAATACACATAATATATATAACCTGTGTACTGACTACACATCCGAAGATGCTGCCTATCCTATTCACATGCAACAGATATATGTATATATATTGAAAACAAAATTTTCCTGTATCACAAGAAAACTAATCTTGATCTTTAAGGTGTGTGAAGCTGACAATTCTAGATTTAGTAATACAATCTAATTGGGTACGTCTACCCTTTACTTTATGCTACAACGATAAAGTAAATTAAATTACAATTACAATTTATTCACCCACATGAACAAGTTGTGGGTCTTGGAAAGTTTTGCTTGTCCCTCGTTCCACCAAGACTTCTTCCACCTGTACTTCACCTGTCTCTGTGTAGTAAAAATGAGGTGTGATTCTTAACCGCGCGACTCAGTGAGGACTCTCCCATCCCCGGCGCAAGGCGGGTGCCATAGCTCTGGGATTGGGAGTCATACACAACCATATGCAAAAACAAATGGTTACTGTTAATTAGCATACATTCTTGGTGATCACACAACAACGGATAATTCACCCAACCACTCACATGCATTTAACAAAAATAAGCATGCAACAGTTATCCCACGTCATCAATCAACAAGTAAACATGTAACATATAATGCCGGCTTTTACTTACTGGTCTTCTCACGTTCAGCGTGTTTGAATCAAACAAGACGTTGTGGTGACGTAATCTTGTACGTCATCACTACGCTGCACAATCAACAATTATATGCAAACATAGACAATTTGTACATACACACAGATACTTTAGCATACATCTACTTAATTTCTCCCACTTTGGGGTATCTACTACCCACTACGTGGCTTTTCTACTTCGGACCCGTGCACTCGGGTTACTGGCCACCACGTGGCAAAACATACTTAACCCATTCACTTGGGTACTGCTCACCTCGTGACAATTCTGTTAATCAAACAATACTTAACCCATTCACTTGGGTACTACTCACCTCGTGACAATTCTGTTAATCAAACAATACTTAACCCATTCTCTTAGGTATTGGTCACATCGTGACAATTCTGTTAATCAAACACAATCAACCTCTATCTATCAAGCAACTAATCCATAGCCACCAAGTGGCACGTTCTGACCCCTCACTTCGGGGCAATAGCTTGAGCCCACTCGTCCATTACCCAACCAGGCCACAATGGCGGGCACGACACGACGTCTTGAAGCATGGCTGCTGACACACCCTAGACCAACTCCACAGGATGATTTCTCTTTTCTAGGTTAGGCTCACGGTTCACCCGTAGGTTCCTCCTGTGTCTCCTTACCTTAGTCTCACATATTAATAGGTTTCTTTGTATCTTTCCTGAAGGATCAACAATTCCTCTCCTTGTTAATATGGACAAGTATCCTCAACAGGATATAACTCATATACCCGTCCAGATGCATTCTCTGAACCTCAAGCTATCGTCATAGCAATATAAATCCTTTCTGATCCTATTGCCAAGATAGGGCAATGACCATCGTCATGGTGATTATAAAATTTAGGTCTCAAGTGTCATATGACGTTGTTCTAGTCGATGTATCACATCGCTAGCATAATCAAATCCGAAACCCACCAATAACTCCTTTTGCATGATTATAATCTAAGTCACCGTCATGACGAGTTTTCAAATTAAAACCTTAGTCCTTCTGTACAAGGACTCTTGCCACCGTCGTGGGAAAAATTTAATAAGATACTCATCATGCCTCCGGAGTGTAGGACTCTTGATTAACGACTAATTTTGAAGAAGTTTCCAGTACCAGAACCAAGCTTTCATCATCTTCATCGCCTAAATTTTTTAACACCTTCGAATTTATTTCTATCATGTCTTCGGGGTTTGATTTGTTTGGATTGTTTGAGAAGAAGAGGAAGAGTGGGTCAATGTTCAGTTCACGCCCAAGTGTTTGGTGGCGGCGATTATATCAAAGATTGAGAGTGTGGCGCCGAAGGGGTTAAGCTTATCGGCAATTATATCTTACTTTTACAATTTGTGAAAATTATAAAATTAACCCAAAATAATCTATTAATGTTTAAAAATTATGAAGTTATCGTAAATTATCCAACTCGGCAAACTCAGTTAGTAATTTTAACGGTAAGGACTAAATTGATAACGGACTAAATGGGAGAAAATTATATTTATTATGTTTGTTCTTGTTATGATATGTATATATTAGGTGTAAATAGAGTTGACTAAGATGATTTTATAGAGTAATCTTAGGGATTCAGATTTGATTAGGTTTTATTGTAGCTTCCTAATTTAGGTTTCTGTGTTTGTATATATACATGTATCTTGTATAATGCAAGACACACAGAAATATTTTCTCATTCCTGTTTACATGGTACCAGAGCCGTGTAAAACCATCCATTCTTCTGTGCGTGCCTCTGTTTTCTGGTTTGTTTGAGAGTGCAGTGTTTCTGCACGTTTGGCACCGGAGCTCTATCTTGGAGGGACGAGTTCCGAGTGGCAGTGAGTGACACCACCAGCAAGGTAAGAAGCAAAGAGTTCCGACCGTCCTATTCCCGGTCTTTCGGCGGTCATCAGAGACACGCGTGAGGCTCACGCGCCTCCACAACCCGCTGCACCTCTTGGCACGTGTGAGCCACGCGCCACCTTCCCGGCGTCGGAATCTCGCCGGGTTTGCTGCGTTCTGATCGTCGGCGTTATTCCAGGAGGTTTGAGGCATTGTTTGGCAGATTTGGAACCAGTTCAGTGGTGATCTAAGCTGTAGTTGCTCTTTTTAGGGCTGTTTTGCTGCTATTTTGGTGTTGGTTTTCTGGTTTGAGTTCACCGGATTGTGTCTAAGAGGTTGGTGGTGTTTTCTGGACGATTTGACATCAGGTCAGAGGAGATCTTGTACATCAGACCACTTTTTTGGTTAGTTTTGCTTCTGCTCATTTGGTAATTCATTGTTGTTTGTGGTTTGTTGTATTCTTGGACATCCAAATAATGGCAACAGGTCATTTGGAGCACCAAATAATGGAAGTCGCAACGAGGAGTCAGGAGGGGTTGTGTGCTTTTATTGTTACGAACCAGGACATATCAAGCATAATTGCAAGAAGCTTCAGAAAAAATAGCAACGATCCCAGTCAGTAAATGTTGCCTCCACTCAGTCTTCATCTGACAACATTGTTGTTGTCTCAGCTGATGATTATGCTCAATTTACTCGATATCAGGAATTCCTGAAATCTTCTGCTCCATCTACTAAGTCACATGTTACAGCCATTGCCGAGTCAGGTAAATCCACTACATGTTTACTTTCCTCCTCTTCCAAATGGGTCATTGATTCTGGAGCCACAGACCACATGACAGGTAATCCTCAAGTTTTCTCTACTTTCAAACCTTATACCGCTGTCTCTAATGTTACCTTAGCTGATGGTTCTCAGTCTCGTGTCCTTGGTTCTGGGACTGCCAATCCTTTTCCATCTCTTTCCCAATCCTCTGTGTTGAGTCTGCCCAATTTTTCCTATAACTTGCTTCCTGTCAGTAAGCTTACTCGTTCTTTGAATTGTGTTATCTCATTTTTCCCTGACCATTGCTTGTTTCAAGATCTTACGACGAAGCGGATTATTAGTAAAGGGCATGAGTCTGGAGGTTTGTATGTTCTGGAATCACAAGTGCCAATACCTGTGGCGTGTTCAAGTATTCTATCACCGTTTGAAGTCCACTGTCATTTGGGTCACCCTTCATTGTCTGCTCTTAAGAAACTTTATCCTCAATTTAATCATTTGTCTGTTTTGGATTGTGAGTCATGTCAGTTTGCTAAACACCATCGCCTTCCTTTAGTGTCTCGAGTCAATAAGCGGGCTGCGTCCCCTTTCGAGTTAGTGCATTCTGATGTTGGGGCCCTTGTCCTATTTTGTCAAAATCAGGTTTTAAATACTTTGTGACATTTGTTGATGATTATTCTCGTGTTACATGGTTATATTTAATGAAAAATCGTTCTGGGTTGTTTTCTCATTTTTGTGCCTTTTGTGCTGAAGTTAAAACTCAATTCAATGTTTCTGTGCACACCTTACGTAGTGACAATGCCAAGGAATACTTTTCTACTTCATTTCAATCTTATATGATACACATGGCATGCTTCATCAATCTTCTTGTGTTGATACACCATCTCAAAACGGTGTCGCTGAACGGAAAAATAGACATTTACTTGAGGTTGCTAGGGCCTTACTTTTTCAAAAGAAAGTTCCTAAACCGTTTTGGGTTGATGTTGTTTCCACAGCCTATTTTCTGATTAATCGTATGCCTTCTTCAGTTCTTAATGGTGGGATTCCTTATAGTGTGCTCTTTCCTTCAAAATCAGTGTTTCCTATTGAGCCTAGGATATTTGGTAGCACTTGTTTTGTTCGCAATGTTCGACCCCACCATACTAAGCTTGATCCCAAGTCTGTCAAGTGTGTCTTCCTTGGCTATTCTAGAGTTCAAAAAGCATATAGGTTTTTTTCTCCTGATCTAAACAAATATGTTGTATCTACAAATGGTACATTCCATGAGAATATACCCTTCTTTCCTTATTCTTTAGAGGATCCCGAACAAGGGGAGAATGATGATTTATTGGTTTATACTGTGACTTCATCACCTCAACCTTCAGTGAACACGCGCCCTCCAATTACACAGGTATACTCCAGGCGGCCACAACAGACCATTGATACAACTCCAGACCCATGCCATCCACCTTCCCCTTCGTCGTCGGATCCAGTTGTGTCGGAACCTGACCCTACACTTGATCTTCCCATTGCTCTTCGTAAAGGTAAACGTCAATGTACCTATCCTATTTCTTCTTTTGTTTCTTATGACCATTTGCCTCCTCCTTCTCGTTCTTTTATTGCTTCCCTAGACATAGTTTCTCTTCCTCGTACTATTCACGATGCTCTATCTCATTCTGGATGGCATGCAGCAATGATTGAGGAGATGATGGCCCTTGATCACAATGGTACATGGTCATTAGTGGATTTACCATCGGGGAAGAAAGTAATTGGATGTAAGTGGGTCTTTGCAGTCAAGGTTAATCCTGATGGCTCCGTTGCTCGTCTTAAAGCACCATTGGTTGCCAAAGGGTATGCACAAACCTATGGTATTGATTATTCTGACACTTTTTCTCCTGTGGCCAAGCTTACTTCTGTCAGGCTCTTTATCTCTATGGCTGCTACCTATGACTGGTCCTTGCATCAACTAGACATCAAGAATGCTTTTCTTCATGGTGACCTTCTGGAGGAAGTTTATATGGAGCAACCACCTGGGTTTGTTGCTCAGGGGGAGTGTGGGAAGGTGTGTCATCTTTGTAAGTCCCTGTATGGATTGAAGCAAAGCCCTCGGGCTTGGTTTGGAAGGTTCAGTGAAGCAGTAATGCAGTACGGGTTGCTTAAGTGCAAATGTGATCATTCTGTGTTTTATAAGAAGACTGATTCGGGCATCATCCTTCTTGTTGTATACGTGGATGATATTATAATCACAGAAAATGATGAGTCTGCTATTTCTTCGCTCAAGTCCTTCCTTCAATCCCAGTTTCAGACGAAGGACTTAGGGCAGTTAAAATATTTTTTGGGAGTTGAAATTACGAGAAGTAAGAAAGGTATTTTCTTGTCTCAAAGAAAGTACGTTCTTGACTTACTAGCAGAAACAGGGAAATTGGGTGCTAAGCCTTGCAATGCACCAATGACTCCAGGCCTGCAACTCCTGAAAGATGACAGTGAACCTTTTAATGATCCTGAAAGATATAGGAGATTGGTTGGGAAATTGAATTATCTCACAGTGACTCGTCCTGATATTGCCTACCCTGTGAGTATCGTCAGCCAGTTTATGGCATTCCCAACAATCAAGCATTGGGAAGCCCTGGAACAAATCTTATGTTATTTGAAGGGTGCCCCGGGACGAGGACTATTGTATGGAAATAACGGGCACACTGGTATTGAGTGCTTTTCTGATGCAGATTGGGCAGGACCCAAGGCAGATCGAAGATCGACAACAGGATATTGTGTATTTGTGGGGGGAAACTTAATATCGTGGAAGAGTAAGAAGCAAAATGTTGTTTCCTGTTCGAGTGCAGAATCTGAATACAGGGCTATGGCTCAAACAACTAGTGAGATTGTGTGGATACTACAATTTTTGGGAGAAATTGGGTTGAAGGTTTCTTTGCCTGCTAAGCTATGGTGTAATAGTAAGGCTACACTTCATATTGCCTCTAATCCAGTCTTTCATGAACGAACCAAACACATTGAGATTGATTGCCATTTCGTCCGTGAGAAGATTGAGGAGAAGTTGATTTCCATAGCATATGTGAAGACTGGAGAACAATTAGGAGACATCTTCACTAAAGCTTTGAATGGAGTAAGGGTTGATTATATTTGTAACAAGTTGGGCATGATTAATATCTATGCTCCAACTTGAGGGGGAGTGTTGATATGTATATATTAGGTGTAAATAGAGTTGACTAAGATGATTTTATAGAGTAATCTTAGCTAGGGATTCAGATTTGATTAGTTTTTATTGTAGCTTCCTAATTTAGGTTTCTCTATTTGTATATATACATGTATCTTGTATAATGCAAGACACACAGAAATAATTTCTCATTCCTGTTTACAGTTCTAAATATTTTAGAAGAATAAAAATTAATAGTATTGTGATAAGGGAGAAAATATTTTATTATTGGAAAATAAGTTTTAATTATATAAATTTATATACTAAAGATGATAGATTTATTAACATTTATAACAAAAAAATGGGGTCAAATTCTAATTTCACCATTTAAATTCAACTTTGTAATTTTTTTAAACTAAGTGCAGTGACCTATTTGAATGTATCAACTAACAATGGTAATTTATTAAAAGAATTAATTTTTAAGATTAATTAATAATTTTTGAAAATTATATTCATTATTTTTTATGGAAGAAAATTATATTTATTATGTTTGTTCTAAATATTTTAAAAGAATAAAAATTAATAGTATTGTGATAAGAGAGAAAATATTTAATTATTCGAAAATAATTTTTTAATTATATAAATTTATATATTAAAGATGATAGGTTTATTAACATTTATAACAAAAAAAAAGTGGGGTCAAATTCTAATTTCAACATTTAAATTCAACTTTGTAATTTTTTTCAAACTTAAGTGCAGTGACCGGTTTGAATGACCAATCACTACACAAAAAGGACGAATATTGGCAGAATTTGGGTATGGCTTCAGTCTTCTGAATTTGGGAAAGGATACACTCGCATCACTCAAATGCGAATAATGTGACTCGCGATTCTCCAATGCAAGTCAAAGTCTGGATTACTTCAGACTTTGACTCACTTTTATTATATGCGAGTCATTTTGGCTCGTAGATAGAGACAACAAGTATTTTGTATTAATTCACAGACTTTAAATGCGAGTCTTTGTATTAAAAATTATTTTAAAATGTACAGGAACTTGCCACAACGGCGGGAAATAGAAGACTTAATGTCTTAATTGTCAGATTTGAGGGGTCTGACGTCACTCTCTGGTCAATTTCCCCAAAACATTGTACTTCAAGCCTTTGTACCATGTTAGCATATGTACTTTTTATATGGAAAGGTGGTGAGTTTTTATTCACTACTTGTCAGTCGTCAGATCTCTATGATTTTGAATCAACTTTTCAGCAAGTCATTTCATGTCTCTTTAATTTGTTTAGAAATGTCGTAATTTGTATCCATGAGATATTTGGCTTTCATTGCTTTTTATGTTTTAAAAAATACACACTTTTTATCAACTGTACTAACTAAATAATTAAATTGTTTGAGAATTGTAACTGTCGTTTTTGGTTCAGACAATTGTAATTTGCAATAAGGACCGCAAGGGATCTTAACCTTGGGGGACTTGTCCTTAGGTGAGGAACCTAGGTGCCCACGTACCCTTGGGAAGGGATCAAAGTCCACGTACACTACAAGGAAACAGGCATCTAGCCACGGTTAGAACATGCCTCTAACGGCGGTTGTGACCGTGGCTAGAACTCTAGCGGCGGTTGCGCAACCGTCGCCGAACGATGCGTCGGGACTACTTCTAGCGGCGGTTAAGACAACCGTTGGAATAACCGCCGTTAGGCATATTTTTGACCTAACGGCGGTTACAACCATAGGTAGAGGGCCAATTTCAGCTCCCAAAATTTTTTACCTAACGGCGGTTGTAACCGCGTTAGAGTAAAACATTTAATGGCGGTTGCAACCGTGTTAGAGTAAGTATACTCTAACGACGGTTTCAACCGCCGTTAGATTTTTACTCTAACGACGGTTGCAACCGTCGCCATATTTATGGTGTTATGTTTCCTTTGGCGACGGTTACAACCGCCGTTAGAATAGTTTTTTTTACAAAATTTTTTTTTGGTCTTTATTTTTTTGTATCGTTTATACGCAACCTATTCAAGAGTTTACACATCAATAAATTAACTCCAGCAACAATAACAATAAATAAATCAAACCTAATAGAATTTAAGATAAATTCAACACTACTAATACAATTTCATCTGCATATAAATTCAAAATGAAGTCTTGACAACATAATAGAATTTGAGATGACTTCAACAACTACTAATAAAGTGTCAACTGTATATAAACTCAAAATGAAGTCTTCACAACATAATTATCAATCTCAAAATATAAAGGATACATTAATAGCAATAAAAAAGTTTATTACTAGCAACAAAATAAAACTAATTAAATATAACTAACATCAAAATAGAACTACATAAATATATAAGATCATGAATCATGACTAGCTCCAGATGATCGTCGACGTGATGCTTCTGCGCTGCCAACATCAGGTGCCTGTAATTAGAAAAAGAAAGACTTCTAGATATTAATAGCAATAAAAAAGTTTTGTACTAGCAACAAAATAAAACTACGATTCAGTGCCTCAGTTAGAAAAGTTCAATGTTGTCATGAACTTCTAGATATTTTCTAACAGTAATATTTTTTGACTGGGTAAAATTACCTCTACTGACACTACGCCCTAGATTGTTGTTGCTTCTTAGAGGATCCAGGATGTTCAAGTGCTTAACAGGAAATTCCTGAGCCACAGTTTTAGACACCCTTGCAGGAGCAGAGAATGTATCCCTGCAATTTTGCAGAAGTTCATCCCAATCACAATTTCATCAACCTGAGTTAATTTTTTTTTTTTTGAAAAAAAAGAGAGGAAGCGTTAGCCTAGTCTTATATGATATTGAACCACCCACCTCACCCCCCCCCCCTCCCCCAAACAAAAAGAAAGAAAAAGGAAGATAAAATATGGTTTCCATAGAGAGAACTAAAAGCTTTACTCATTTATTAAGTCAAAGCATTGGGCAAGCAAGGAAATGGGATCATAAAACAAAGAACTAAACATTGAGATCACCTCAAACTTTAAAACAACCCATGAAAATGAAAGAATTTATTGGATATTGGATAATGTTCTCTGTAGGACTCAACAGATGTCCTGATAGCAATATAAACTATAGAAAAGGAAGGAAAGCAAAACAAATATAACAAGAAAATGAATACCAAATGTTACAAAAGGAAAGCTGAAAAAGAAGCAGAAGCTACATAAGTTTCAGATAAACGTAAATTCTGATATTGGCATCGACTTTCTTGTTCACTTCTAAGACTATGGAAAAGGTCCCTTGCATCTTCAAGTTCCAGCACATAGACTTTACAGGTTTATAATACCACAAAATAAGTGACATTCAGGCATATAGACCCTAAGAAATTCTAGGTATTAGGTACATACAACTACAACTCACATACAAGTATCGGTTGTGAATTTTCATTACTACTGATATGTTTATACCTGCTCTAGGAAACACAGAGTACAACAAAATCAAACTCTTTAGGATTGTAGTGAATGATCTCTGGCGCTGGGAATCCACCAGCCTGCACAACATGACATGATTTAATTATATAGAATTTTCTATTGTAATTGTGCTAACATGAACTGTTTGTTTACCTTGGCACATGCTCTTGCTAAGCCATCGAATGTGACATATTTGGATCCTGAGATATTGAATACTTCCCTGCTGGCCTTGTCATTACCCAGAACCGCAATAAAAGCTTTTTCCAAATCCTATCATAATTGAACCATCATATAAATAGAATATTAATTTCATATAAAGTTGAAACATGGATATCACATATATACCTTAACATGACCGAGTTGTGTAATCTGCACCCCAGAATTGGTAATAGGAATAGGGCGACCGGCTTTCAATCGGTGGAAGAACCACTCTTCAACAGGGTTGTAGTTCAAGGGTCCGTAGATGTATACTGGCCTTATAGAAGTCCAATTCACACCCTTTGCTTCCAGCAAGCTCTCTGTCTCAAGCTTTCCCTTGTGCCTGCTCTTTGGATCTACTGCATCTTCCTATCGTAGAGATTACTGTTCCAAATTTGGCAAACCTGTTATTATGGGCTCTACTTCGACTGCCTCTCGTCCTGAAACGTATGGCAATCAATCAAATATTTGAAACTCAAGTGTATTAAACAAGGTAAGGTAAATGATAGTAATTAGTAAGTGCAGGGAATAGGAATAGGATTGCGTACCATTTATGTCATAAACAACATCGAACCCTTCTAGGAAACAAAACAATATATATTATTAATTAATTGATATGTTTATCCCTTGACTTGGGCCTTTTCCTTCATCCTTCTCAGTAATTGGGTCTACTTCTTTTGCTTGCATCTGATCTGTGATCACTGCTTTAATGTGGGACTTCTCAATATTTGGCAAGATCATATTATCCATCAACCACAAATTAAATTATGGAGTGTGATAAAGTTGAGAGTTATCATTTGACGGAAGAACATAAACTACTACTTTCTCATTGAGAAAGAAAAGAGAACAGGAAGAATTTTTATATATATAAGAATAGAAGCAATAATGTCAAGGGATATACTCCTTTTCACATAAACAACAACAAATACACAAACAAACAATGCCTTCTCACATGGATGAATATCAAAAATAAAATACAGAACATTAGCCATGGCATGCAAAGGTGATTGCCTAATTGGTTACTCAAAGAGAAACTACAAAGGATTTTAGTATCCAACAGACCAAAGTCTTTTTTTTAATCTTGTATTTTTTTCTTCCTGCATAGAAGGGGGAAGGAGAGGATTAATTAAAATAATTAAATATGTATTTGACCAATATATTTTTTAAAATTTAAAATAAAATAACCTTAACATTTTTAACTCAAAATAAATAATAATGAAATAATAAATTTAAAATATATATTTTTAATAAATTTGAGAATGCCATATATTTTAATCAAAATGGGTGAAATTATAGGTTTTTCTAATCTTTCATGGGAGGAAAGTGGAGGTTTTCAAGACAAAAAAGAAGGGTAGGTGATGTTCTAAAGAAATTCATGCAATAATTATGATGCTTGAGTTAGACATTTGACTTTAAATTTCAATTATCAAACCTGAGCACGTATATATTGTATGTCTTTCACTTCGTATTCAGAGTTCACTCCATTTCCAAGTATATTGCATACTAACTGGGCCAAATCCTCCTCTTCATTCTCTAGACAGAGAGTAGTCAAGTCAATATCCCCATCAGGAACATAGGTTTTTAGCGGGACTGAGCCAAATAGAAAGACCTGTATAAGCATGATAAGATATATCAGAATCTAACTGCATCCAAAAGGAAAGAAAGATAGAAAGGAACAAAAATGGCAAGAAATTTCATTCATAATCTTAGACGGAAATCAAGGAACATTCATTGTATGCGTCAAAATGGATTCAGTACATCAAGCAGCAACCACTAGGAAAACAGCCAACAGATTATGACGACAAGACAGAGATTCCGAATAGAAAAATCCAGTCCAATGGAATATTAAGAAATAGCAAAATGAAAACAAAATGCAAGGCAAGTTGGAAATATGGCCTAATGGGAATCTATACATTTAGGGAATCTCACTAACTTATGCTAATTAATTAATCTGTACTCTAAGAGCTTATTAATATTTTTTTTATTGATTGAAAAAATTTGTACACATTAACAACTATGTTAAGGGCAGCAAAATGCCAAAAGGCAGGCATGTATATAATATGTAAGAAAGAGGCATGATGGTTGTGGAAACAACTCTCATCCTCCTTTCTTCTTTCTCAACGAGCAAATATAGAAACCCCATACCCCATACATACAACGAGCAAATTTTTGTGTATGAGATAGCTAGTAGCTAGAGTGGGGCTTGATGTGAAGAAATTGAGGTGAAGCATATATATATATATATATATATATAAGACAGGAAAAATTAAAGAAGGGTGGACCCTAGAAACAGAAAATTTGTGAAGAGTAAAAAATTAATAATAATTGTAGGTGGCTAGCTAAGCTAGCAGTGGACATATATTGGACATAGTCCATTTATTTTATTGATTATAACTTGTGCTTGTGAATAATCTAAGTAGCCATAGGGTTCAATTCTGTTATACAAGAACATAATTAAATAAGGAAATAATTATATATATAATGGCGGGGGTGATTAGTCTCACCCACTACTACTGAATTACTTTTTCTCTTTTCTTTTCTTTTAATTCCCTAATTAAAATAGTAGTACTGGGCATTAACCTAATTAACTTGATCAACTCAGATATATAATTCCACACGCATATTCCTAAAACACTTTTTCAGGTGCTTTAGGACTTTCCAGCGTGCAAAGCAGGAGTATAAAACTTTGAAGACCAAGCTTGAAGCATATTTTCAGGTATCTATCTATATTTAATAACTACACTGCCTTCCCTACCCTTTAATTTCTGTCTTGCTATATATATATATATGTGTGTGCAGTTTAAAACAAATTAAATCAATTGGAAGTCTCGTCCTATCCCCTCTCTGTTTTTGTGCACCAAAACAAATCACACTTAAATCCAGTTGCCTCTTTGTCCAGTCACATTTAACACTAGAAAACGTGAAATGTTCATAAAGTATTTATTAAATTATAAAATGTTTCCAGTTGCCTCTTTGTCCAGTCACTTTTGAAGGAATGATGATGACCAATATAAAAAAATGTCAGATTTTAGCACTTGCAAGGAAAATCACAACTTCAAGCAAAAGAGAGGGGAGCAAGTGTGAGACAGAAACTCTAACATTAAATTGCCTAAGCCAAGTGAGGACAAGTTAAAAAGTTATGTCCGGTAATCAATCACTTGTCTAGAATAGTAAGCACAAAAAGGCACTCACAGCAACAATATATAAACACACACACCATCGATCAAATTCGTTAGAAACTTACGTCAAACACTTGGTGTGCAGATCAATGGAGGCCAACCGAAAGCGAAGCCGAGGATTATTGAAGGAAAGCTAATGCCCTTCTATCGCGCACCAAAGCCTCCGATTAGCAAGCAATACAGTAGCAGCAAGACGAAGGCGGTTCAATCATCGGCAGCGTTGCGGACAGCAGAAGAAGCTCAGAGCCAAACAGAGTTGAAGTCAGCGAGAAATTGCAAGCATGAAAGAAGAACAAGCGATTCGGTGCCGCTCGCTCGATTCGGTGCAGAAGAAATTGATGGTTTGTGCATTTAGGTCAGAGAAAGAGTTTGGTTTGTGGGTTTAGGTCAGAATGAAAATTGATTTTGGTGGAGATGGGTTAGGGTGTAAACTGGCGCGATTGTAAAATGAAAAACGCGCCTATTGAAAAAAAAACGAAGTGGCAACTCTTTTTTTTTAATTTTTAACCACGGTTGTGAGTGTAGGTAAACAATCGTGGTTAAAAAAATTTCAGCTCTATATCTAACCACGGTTATCCATAACCGTGGGTAGGTAACCGCAGTTAAAAGTCTTGTTTTTTGTAGTGGTAGTTCGTCATGGTGATGTCTATAAGAGCCGATAGGCAAGGTGGTTACCTGTATTGGGCCGTGTGCGGCTAAGACGTGCTTAAGGTACTCCGGGCGGGCGACCCGCTCTTAGGAGGTTGCCTTAGAGTGTGAGAGAGCTGTTGGGAGCTCGGTTGGTGGGATGCTCCGAGACGGAGGTGTGTCTGCCGGTGACCGGACCTGGCGGTGTGAGAGGCAGAGCTCGGGATGTGTGATGAATATGGGGCAAGAGAGAGCCTGAGAGTGCTCAGAATGTTTGTCAAGATGGTTACAGATAACGTTCTCCAGAGGTATTTCTGATGTCTTGGATCTTGTCCTTAAGTCTCCCGGGTGGGGGTCTATTTATACTAAGTGTGGGGAGGACGTGCTCGACCCATGTTCTCGTGGGACGTGGGTCGTCCCACGATGCCCAGGGAGTCTCCACGTCTCGTTGAGTGGGAGTCCTTGTGAAAAGATGCGAGTAATGGCCACGTAAGTGGTAGGTGAGTGGTGCCACGTGTCGCTAGCGTGCGCTACCGCTAGGCTTCTAGAAGCTTAGTGCCACGTGTCCCTAGGCAGAATATTCCGTAATTACAAGAATTATTTTGTTAAAGAATGAAATTGGAATATTTTATCATTTAAAAATATTTATAACAGCATATATTTTTTCAAATTATTATTTTGTTCTCATTTTAATTCAAAACTATTTAATGGTTTTTATTTTACACACAATTGCACATTTGAAAAAAAAAATTAATGTTTTTTTTTTTACTTACAATCATCCATTTGTTTGAAAAGCTAAAAAATCAATGACAAAATAACGGAAGATTAATTTGTATATATAATTTTAAAATATTCTAATTTAGAATATTTTAAAAGGATAATGATAAATCTTTTTTTGAGGGGATAGATTTAAGGGATAGATCACTTGTCCATAACTGAATATACCTAGGTGCCTACGTATTCTTTGGGGGATTAAAATCCACTTAGTTCAACTGTGGAACGTTCTCGGTAGCCGTTAGACGAAGAGATCAACTGCTTGAAGTTAGGTTCTGTACGTCTTAAACATTTTAAGGGTGAGCGAGTCACCAGAGGTGCTGTAGACGAAGGAAAGCACTCACGGCGATAAGGACTACATTCCCCTGAAGCCTCGAGGTTAGGTCATGTAGGGTGACGTGAATAGAGGAGGAGTGATCATATGTTGGATGTGATGGAGAGAATCTCAGAGGAGTTGAGAGTGGGAGAGTTGACTTTCAGACATTATGCAAAATTATGATGTCCTCTTAAAGTTTCATGTGAGAGCACTTATTTATATGGCTGAGACAAACATGAATTAAGAGATCAATAAACATTTAAACTGACATCACACAGGAAGTAGCACGTTGAATAAAGTGATCCTGTCAATCTCAATATTATCCGAGAATATAAATATGGAGGAAATATAAAGGTGTGGTTAACTCTCACATTTCCATTTTTTAATTTTTGTTTAAATTTCTCCTTGCTTTTTTTAATGTCAAACATATTGTTGGGCTGGGTCACTCCTATTTGGAGCTCATTTTGTTGTCCAAGCCCATGACCCATGACCCATAATTTAGCTCTATATATTTATGAGTGTAGACTATTTTTCAGCAGAAGTGAAGCATTTTTAGAGAGAGAAAACGCAGCCTAGAGTGAGAGAAAAACATATATGAATATTTAGTGTAGACAAGCGTTCTTTTCGGAAAAATCGGACGGTGGATTTTGCTCCGATTGATCTGAAATTTTGCGGGCGTGTCCTGACATCCTCCTCTTCATATCCAACAGTCAGTTTTTGGATTGAAGCTCATTTCGTCAGTCATTTGCCCTTCTGAAGTTCTGCTATGTTTTTGTGTGTAAATATCTTTTCTTCACTTGTTTGTGTTTGTATTGAGTGGATGTTTTAGAGGAAGTTTGTTGGAGAATTATTGGTAGTTTAGGTGCTGTTTAATGGTGATTTTAGTGCCCTGAACCCTTTAAATAATTCTTGTTGGTGATGTTTCCTTGTACCCTTTTAGACTAAAGTGTGTACTTGATCTCTTGTAAATTGTAGAAAGATTTTATTTGATGTATTTTGTACCCATTCAAGTTTGTGCAATTTTAGTTGGACGCTGTTTTTGTATCCATTGGAAAATTTAGGTGAAAATGTTACAATTAAGAGTTGCACTTGTGATCTACTTTTGTCATTATCAAGTGACCATTCCAAATCCAATTTGTGCGTCATCTTCCTTCTCGCCCAACACATATCCACACTTATCATTACCTAGACGTACACCTCATGTTAGCCTTTAACTTTATTACTTTCAAGTTTCAACTAGTTAATTTTCATGATATTATGTTGACAAATCTGTATAAAAGCCTATCTTTTAGTTTCAAAGTAGTTTAAATGAAACACGATATTATTTAAAAGTTAATAAAAGAAACTGGTACAAATCTGTATAAAAGCCTATCTTTCCAACGATCCAATCAACCTAAAATCTACTATTCATGATATTCCAGAATTAACTGATAGAGAACATTGAAACATTCCAGAAGTATATGACTTAACCTATATAACTTCTCAAATTTCTATCTCCCTCAATTTTTCTCAGTTGAAAGCAGCGCTAGCTCTTCACAACATTCTCACTCAATATTTGCAACACTACACTATTTGCGGGGCCAATACACCTCGGTGTCTTGTACTGACTAACAGCACCTCCTAATCCCAAGAAATGCTGTAGAATCTTCTGGAATGTTCCCTTCCGAAGGACACGGAGTTCAAGGGGGCCGATGCACTTGACCTTCCGAGCACTCTTGTAGCCTGCATCAACAAAGGACTCGTCCAAACGATCGCAGCATTTAGATAGTAGTTCGTCACTTGCTTCATTATCATCCACACCATTTATCTCCCAAAAGATAACATAGTGTCCAGGTTCTGTGGACAAGTCAACGTGGCTTGTGAAGTCTACAACTTCAAGTTTGTCTTCAGCTAATAATTCGGTCGCTGCTTCCACGGCTAACTGCAAGTCCTTCTCGGTGTTCTTGTCGATGTTTACCGATAGAAGAAGACTGGCCCGACGAACAAACTTGAGTTCCGGCGTCGAGTTATGGAATCCCATAACCTTCACTACATCGCCGAGCCTGTATCGGTATAGGCCTGCAAATGAACGCACAAGATAATTATATCTATGTTTATATTGATTATTAGATGTTGCAATTATTAATGTTATGAAATATATATTTAATAATTAAAAATATAACAAATAAAGAATGAAATGATAAAAACTAAAAAATAAAAAATGTTCATTATTTAATTTATTTTTTAATATTATATTTTAAAAATTAAATAATAAATAACATGGCTGACTGGTATATAATATTGTGTTGTCTAAAATATGTCTAAAGACTCTACTCCAAATTAAAAATGAAGAGGGGGGAGACTTTCTGCTATAGTCAACGGGTGACATTGTGTTAATAGATTTCAATCAATTACGTTAAATCTTTTCTTGGAGATTGTGAGCTCATTCTACAAAGAATGAGAGATAGAACGAATTCAACTTATCTAATTAACTAGATTGCTACTCGTACGGGATGTTTTTATTCAAATTATTTTAAAGGTCTAAAAATTTATTAATTAATAATTATATTCAATTTTTATTTATATAAATATAAAATATCATGCTAATATACAATTAAATTTTTAAAAATTATTTACAAATATTTAATTGAAGATTCACATAAAACACAAATTATCTTAAATATAAGGGATATTTTTTAAGGGAGGCAATTGAACATTTCTTTGAGAAGAACTCATAGAAAACTTTGGAGATGAAGAAGAAAAAAATTTGGGTCAAGTTCTTTATATCCTTGCTATCAAGTTCTCAAATATAAATTTGACACGTGGCAAAAAGTGTTTGAATGACCAGTCACAGTGGAGAGAGAATATAAAAGACCACCTTTTATATGATTAATCATAGAAGAAAAAGAGTGTAAATGCAATATATGATTGGTAGAACTTGATAGCAAGAAAAAAAGGATTTTGACCTAAGTTTTTTACGATGAAGAATCTCCTTGTTTTTCTCTTCCTTCGCACCACAAAAAGTACACACTAAAATTAAATAAATTAATAACGTCCATAGGGCGCGCACCATTAATTTTATTTATGTAATGTTGCATAAATTCAACACGCACCATTATTTCTATTTATATAATGTTACATAAATCATTTAATATTTGTCATAGTATTATTTTAAAATACAATGCATTGATTTATAAATTAATTACAAATAATAAATTTAAAAAAATAAAATTGATTGACAATTTGATAATAAAGATAAATAAAAATAATTTGTCATACTTAAAAAATTATATATAAGTTAAAATAACAATTAAATAAGTTAAAATTACACTTGAATACTCTCTATTCATTTATTGTAAAGAATAAAATTTAAAAATTTATCTCATAATTTTTTATGTTCCCAATGTAGAATTGCTTCAAAGTCTATCACTTTTTTAAAAGTAGTAAAGCGTGTTTTTTTTTACTTTTGTATTTCTTTATTTTTTCTACAAAGGGGCCATAACTTTTTATCTAAGGGGGTCAATAAAATTTTTTTATCATGTACTACGCATAAATTAGTATCATCTTCTGGGGGCTAGTAAAAAAAGTACAGGTTTACTGGTGTGTTTGATAGGTGGAATGAGTGAGGGAATGTGATTGGGAAGGGAATGAGAATGAGAACGTTGGAGGAAATGAAAATATCATGTCAATATGATGTGCTGTGATGTGAATGGAATAAAAATGGGTAAAAAAATAATGACAAAAATATAATTTTATCACATTACAAAAAATAAGATAAGTTTGATAAATGTCACGAAGTATTTGTTAAGGTTTTTTTCTTATTTATTAAGAGAGAATGTATTTTCTTGAATTTGGTAAAAAGTCAAAAAAAAATTTTTAAGCTATCACATTGATTAAAATGAAATCTTAAATAATGACCTGAGGAGACTTGTTAACAAAATTTATATAAAAATAAATAATGGTGCAGATTTTGAAAAAAAAAGTTATTATTAATATGTCAGTTTTAATAAATAATAATAATATAATATATGGATGGAAGAAAGATAGAAGTTTATTTATAAAAAAAGAAAAATTTAGAATGCGACACGTGGCATGGCCGGGCCGATTCTTGTTTTATATAATATAATAGATAATAGATAATAGATAATAGATTCTCAATGTTTTCTTAATAGACAAAAATTCCATTAATGCATGTTATATCATCAAATAAGGACTACCCACTTTTTTCCCTCCCCACGAAAATAAATAAAATTAATAAATTAAACAATTTCTTATATACTTGTTAGCTAGTGTAAGCAAAATAATGAAGCTAAACTTTTATCTGGAAAGGAAATATCTGCAAATATTTGCCGTCACGCTAAATATATAGTTTTTTAAGATCCCTCTAAATTCAACCTATAACTATTAAAGAAAAGGACTAAACTTAGGTAAATTTACCTTAAAGAATATAGAGACTAAATTTTGTGTGACTAATCATTGAAGAGAGAGAATATAAATAAATAATATGATTGAATGAATTTTATAGTAAGTACCTATGTAACTTTACCTCAATTTTTTCTTAAAGAAAATCCTACAACTTCTTTTTTCTATAAGCTTTTAAGATTTATGGTAGTGCAAAATAGAAAATAAATAAACAAATTAAACTAAAAAAAAGGCAATAAGTCAAAACATTACTAAAATCATAAAATTCACATGATTTGGAATATAATATATTTTTTATTTATTATTAAATATTTAAATATGTACTTGACTAATATAAAAAAAATTTATTTAATTAAAAGAAATAAAGTTTATCAATTTTAACCCAATCAATAATTTTGAGACAATAAATTTTTAAAACATTTTTTTAACAAATCAACTAATGCAATAAAAGATATTCGGTACTGAATGTACGTAGTATTGAATTTCAGTATATTATTTTAATTAGTTGGTCTCTAATTCATTTAAGGTTGATCCTTTTTAATATATTTTTTTATTAATATTAACAAATAACACTATATGATTAGAGGAATATACGAAATTCAGTAGTACTGAACCTTTATCCATTAAAAAAAAGTGTAATTTTGATAAAGTGACTGTAAAAATTTAGAGTTTTATGAGAGGCATATGCATGCATGCATCATCATAATTAGTTAGTACCTGCTGGATTGGTGATGACAATTTCATACTCTTCCCCAACCTTCACTTCCATGAGTCCCACAGTCTGTGGATCCCCTCCGTCTCTGTTTCCGTCACCGTCATCGTCAATCTTCTTCTCCATAGGTATGAACTCAAAGTAACCAATTTGAGGAAGCACGGCATAAGTAGCCGATTCTGGAGCCACTCTCGGGTTCACATTCGCTCCTATCCATCCTTCAGAAGAACCATAGTCTGCCGTCACCAATGGCACCTCACCAGCATAGTGCCTCAGCTTCTTCAAATAAGGCTCCATAGACCCAGTCATGATCCCATACACAAACTTGGTATTGGGAAAAAGCTGCGGTATTAGCCCGTACCAATCGCTCAAACCCGCACACTTGTCATGTATGGAACTGGCCGATTCCTGGTTCGGTTCGACGAGCAAGTTAGCCATGGCAGCTCGGATCGAGGGATCGGTGATTCGGCTTGTGAGGACCCCTTCTCGAATATCAGTACAAAGCTCCTCCCACACTTGCTCGAAGAATCTGAAGGCGTGCACTAAGCTGTGTGCAAACGTGGAGCTTACAACTTGAACATGCTCTCTTGAGATGAGTCCACATAAGAGATGGCAGTACAGAGATTGCTGGAAATCGGAGCTAAATAATATTACTTCATCTGGGCTGCAATGCTGGGATTGAATCGCCTTCATCGATGTTTTGTATCGCGGATCGCGGAACAAATTTGTGGTGGCAGTTCCAGCAATTAAGCCCCCTTTGGTTTTGAACTGCCTGCTGGCGTAGATGAAGCTCAAAACCTTACCATTGTTTATAGGAAAATGTCTGCAGAATGGTGGTGATTTATCAGTTAGAATTGAAGTTAGAATATTTCAACATTAGGCCTCCTATCAGCAGCAGAGAATCTTACTTAAGAAAAATAGTACCTACCATTGTAACCATGATTCAATATTCTTCTTTTGAAACTATTATTTTAGATATTTCAATACTTGAATTATGGCATAATTATAAATATTTTAGAGTAAGTAAAATAATGATTTAGTTATTGAAATATTACCCTTCTTTTAATTTCATATTTTTAAGAGAAAATCTTTTATTTTAGTTTTTCAAAAATGTGTTTCTAGTTAATCAAAATGGTCCCTTGGTAAATTTCTCTCAATTAGTAAACAAAAACTTGCATGGCTATTGACTCATAAGTCAAAACTAGGACTCATCCATGTAGCATTTTCCCCTTAAAATAAACGTGTCATTAAAGCGAAATTTTGTCTTTAAGTCACTTAACAATTGGCCTTGTAAAAGTTCCCAAATGATGTTGTGTGGAGGGAAAATGTCATCGAAACAAGTTTAGGTTATATAAGTTAATGGCCAGGCCAAAAAAAAAAGTTAATGGCCGTTTGGAATTCCATTTATCAATTGAAAAAAAAATGTCTTAATAAAGGTGCAATATTTTGATTTGGAGAGTAAATTTTGGGGAAAAAATTGAAAGAGTAAAAAAAAAATTCATTAATTTAAGAATCAAATTAATACAGAAGCTAGAATCAAGAGGATGATTGTGATCCAAATTGGCAAATTTTTCTATCCAAAAAATTCATGCACACTCAATAATTTTCAAAACCAAAAGAGTCTAATGATTCAAATATCAAATCATTAATTTATACTAAGTCATGAATATACCTCTTCCTGAAAGCAAAAGAAGTCTGGTATATCTGCATTGTAGTGTCAAACAATTCATCATTCCAAGGTACAAATTTTGGCTTCCCCTGAGTAGTGCCAGAACTGAAAAAAAAAAAAAGTATACATATAAAATTCAAAAGCTAAACCAGAAATTGAAAAAAGGATCACAATTAAAGAAACAAAAATGACCTCAATGAAATGGTTGTAATGGGTTTTCCTGTGAGAATACAAGCAGCATCATCACCATCAATGATTCTCTGAATGTAAGGCTCTAATTCTTTGTGTGTAACTACAGGAACACAAGCTTTGAAAATCACTGGGTCAGTTCGTCCATTGAGACCCAAACTTTGAAGGTATTCTGCTGATGCATTAGCTTCTAAAATCCTTCTCAGTGTCTCCTTCTGAACCGCCTCAGCATTCTTGGTCACATACTCAAATTCCTCTATCACTTCCTCAGCGTTAAACTCTTCTTCCTTCTTCGGCATCCTCACAAGTATTCAGTAGCAGCTGGCTGCATGTTGGTAAAAAATAAATAAATAAATTATGATCATCGGTTCAAATTGTTAAAGGCATTAATATATATGATGCAATAGTCAAATTGGACAAATGAATAATGTAGAAAAAGACAAACAGTATTGCATTGTGAAAAAAGAGAAGGGTGTATAAAACCAAACAGCTGCATTCAGTTGTGATCTTTAGCCATCATTTTTCTCGCTGGTGGACCAAGAAGAATTAAATTCAGAAAAAAACAAGAAAAATGAACGTTTAGTTCTGCGTGTACTTTTGAAGGATAAAAGAATAGTAATAAACAAAGGGGGACATTGCAACCCGACCGAGAAAATTAAAAGGGATAGAAAGTGAAGGAAAATAACCAAATTGACTTTGCTATGAGTTTTGATAATTAATCCCAGAGGAAGAAGCGCTTCAAATCTCGAAAGTGATCGAGAAAAAACTATAAGTTTCAGGTTTTTCTTTTTTTTCCTTTTAAAAAAAGAAGATTTTACCGGGTACAAACATGAACCTGTTCAAGATAAATTCAAATTCACGTGAAACATAACTAGAAGGACAAATCTCAGAAAAGGGGAAAATGGTCAAACGAAAGACCAAAGTGGTACATTAGAGAAAAGAGAAATGGATAAAAGAAGGCAGAAAGTAATCTTTAAAATTTAAAGAAAGAAAGATAGATAAAGAAAACAAGAAAACTCATAATTGGGATACAACTAGTAAACTACACAGCAAAACATCCAGAAGATTTGGAATGAATAAAAAAAAGAAAAAAGAAATAAAAGAAAGAAAGAACAACAACAGCAGCAAGACCGCATGACCAAAGCAAAAGGAAAGAGAATCAAACCCACAAAAGAGAAAAATGATATTTTGTTTCACTCAAGAGTGACGAAAACTTTTTGAATTCCAGATGCATGACATTACCTGCAACAACCTTATCTTCCTTTGTCTTAGTAAGACAGAAATAGAGAAAGAGATAGAGAGAGAAACACACACACAGAGAGAGAGAGAGAGAGAGAAGAATTTGTAATATAGGAAGAAACTTTGAGGGATACCCAATAGGCCAATATTATGATTCTATGACAGAAGGAAGGAAAGAAGATAAAGACAAGGCAAAGAGAGAAAAACGGAGGCCTCAATCCCAACGTGATTAAGAAGTAGCTTTACCTATTTCAATGTAACCCCCACTTCTCACCCAACAACGTTGTTTATAACTCTCAGCTTCATTTGATCAAAAAACAAATTACTCTCAGCTTCGCATGGAAAAGCAGAGGAAGAAAGACACAGTGTAAACCTGCATGGTCTGTTCTATATATATATATATGATGGGTCCGGTATATACTATACCAAACACCTTCCTTTTTTTTACCCTTAAGTTCTATTTGGACGGTTTTGCCCATGGGTTTAGCTTGGAATTACTGAGAATCATGGTTGATTTGAGTGTTGAGAGCTGAGGTGAGTTTGGTAAGGAGAAAAAAAGAAGGGAATAAGAATGAGGATGAGAATGAAAAAGAAAGAGGAAATGAAAATGTTATGTCAATGTGATGTGATATGAATGGAATAAAATGATAATTTTGTCCTTACTTTAAAAGTGAGAATGGAATGAAAGTGGGTAAAAAAGTAAGGGCAAAAACATAATTTCATCACATTGCAAAAAGTGAGGTTTGTTTGGTAGGAGGAAAAGAGGAGGGAGAATATGATTATAACAAGTCTTGAATCATTTAGAATAATCTGATTGTCAAAAAAAATTCACAATAAAAAATAAATATACAAAATAAAATAAAATAAACTCTACTTATAAATCTAAATTGATTTAATAATGGAAACAACATTCTTAAGGAGGATTAAAAAATTAAAAAGAAATTAAAAAAACTATTACCAAAATTAAATAATTATATCTATTTTATTTATGAAACATTGATAAAAAAAATTGGAGAAAAGTATCATGCATTATGTAGTCAGCCTACGGAAGAGGAAAATGAGAGAAAAAGAGTCACGTCATGTAGGGTCCACCAGAGGAGAAAGTGCAAGAATCCAGTGATGCTGACATATTATTTTCCAGCTTTTATCCATAATTTATGACTATCTAAATAGATAGTAATTTACTGTGAATAAAATCTAAATCAGATTTTGAATCCAATTTTAAATTGTGAGACTTTTTCTTTTAGACAAAATGGTAATAAAGAAGGCACTTTGTATTATTGGGTTATGGGTATGATATAAGTGGAATATTGAGGAAACAAACAAAAATTCAACTAAAAAAAGTATTATTAATTACACGTCTAAATTACAAATAAATTTATTCCATCGTAATTATTCAACTAAATTATGAAATTATATACTAATGGAGGTTGTGTCTAATGGAAAGGATTATTTGTTCACAATATAATAATCTTGGATTCAAATTTTTGTTGAGAGATATTTATATTTAATACTCGGCAATACCTCAAACAAAATTATTTTCACTTAAAAAATATTCTAAAAATTTGTGAAACTGTAATGTATGTGTATATATAGAGTTATAAACATATGAAAGTAATTAAAGCACCTTACCATCTTAACACATTTTTTATTATGGTAATTAATTATTATTATTATTATTATTATTTTAATTTCAAGAAATAATACCTACCGGCTACCATGCTCATAAAACTTTAATGATAAGTTACCTTTTTATTTGTAATATTTGCATTACATTTATCTACACATTAATAAAACTTAATGTTTTCTATATTTTTAGGCCAATCATAACTTATTTTATTATGAAAAGCTAAATTTTTTGTCTATTTTTCAAAAAATAAATGATACCAAGTTTGAATCTCGCGAATTGCCCTTATTGAAATTTTAAGGTGATAATTGAAATATGTCTTAAATTTAATATAACTTGAGAATATTAAACTAATTTTCAAAAAAAAATTAAACTATTTGACTACTGCTAAATTATGAGAATATATGTTATATATATTAATGAGATTGAATTTATTGAAAGCGACTAGTTTTTTATAATGTAATGAGTTTTTATTTGAAAATCCTCCTTCGGGGAGGTACTCACATTTGTCTTAAAAATAATTGACTCTAATAAAAAGATACCTGTTAAAAAAAATTGTGAAACTACATAGTATGTGTATATAGTATTGTTGACATAAGAAATTAATTAAAGTACCTTACCATCTTAACACATTTATTTTATTTTTATTATTATTATTATTATAGCAAGAAACAGTACCTACCATTCTCATAAATTTTAATGGTAAATTACTTTTTTTTGTAATATTTGCATTACATTTATCTACAAATTAATAAAAAGTAATGATTTTCTATAATTAAAGACCAATCATAACATATTTTATTATGAAAAGTTAAACTATTTGTCTATTTTCCATAAAATAAAATGATACCAACTTTGAATATGGTGAGTTGTCCGTATTGGAATTTTAAAGTAACGTTCTCTCAATTTGATCGAGATATGTCCTAAATTTATTGTAACTTGAGAATATTGCATTGAATTTTCAAAAAAAAAAAAATTGAACTATTTGACTGTTAACTTATGAGACTATATATATATATATACCAACAACAGTTAAATTTAGTGGAAAGGGACTAGTCTCCCACAATATAATGAACTCGAGTTCGAATCTTCGTTTGAAGAGGTGCTCATTTTTAGTTTTTGATACCGTCTTAAACATAATTATCTCCAATAAAAAGATACTTTAAAAAAACAATAGTGTTATAGACATAAGAAAGTAATTAAAGCACCTTACCATCTTAACACATTTTTTATTATGGTAATTATTATTATTTCAAGAAATAATACCTACCATTCTCATAAAACTTTAATGTATGTTACTTTTTTTGTAATATTGGCATTACATTTATCTACAAATTAATATTTGCATTATCTAGGCGAATCACATAACAAATTATATATATATATATATATAGAGAGGTAAATTACACTTTAGTGTCCTGTGGTTTGGCCCAATTTCAATTAAGTGTCATGTGGTTTCATTTTTGTTAATCAGGTGCCCTGTGGTTTATACCATTAGCAACTTAGTACCCTGTGATTTAATCGATTAATTTTCTAATTACAGTGGCCCATGTGCTGCGCACATGACCTTTAAAAAACCTCCAAATCTTTGTTTCACTTCTATTTTTTAGATCTAAAGTCATCATTTAAAGTTTATTATTCAAAACATAACCTATTTTGACCTGAAAATCCGGAAACTCAGTTGCAAGAGTACAATTACTAGACTCACAAACAAGATACAGTTCAAGGTGGACTTATCTACTCTTTACCTAAACCTCCTTTGGAATGATATTTCGGGAAGGCAGAAAACAAAATAAACAACACCATACCAATTAGTACAAGTCTGCAGCATCATACGAATAATTACAACATCTATATACTACGGCCTCTTACTCCAGTATTTGTAAAATGACAAAATTAAAGGGAAACATTTTTTTAAAAAAATTACAATCTTTTTGTTGTTTAGTATTATGGTATATGGATCTGTAAAACTAATTAGTACAAGTCTGCAACATCATATGAAAAAAAAAAATGTTATGTGGTTGTGCCAATTTGATGGTCATAGCAAATATTCAGCAAAAGTAATTTTTGGTATAAAAGGTTCAGAAAATGACAATAAGTTCTTGAAACTTAATATGCGTGTTCCCACGAAGTGTTGTGCGGCGCTACTATTATCTTCTTATCATAGGTGTTGAGTTTGATTCTACGTGAACTTAAATTTCATTTTCTATTATCTATTTTCACGTTAAAATTAAATTAGGTTAAATTTTGAATGATAAATTTAAAATGATGGCTTTAGATCTAAAAATTAAAGAGGAAGAAGGATTTGGAGGTTTTTAAGCATCATGTGCGCGGCATATGGGGCACTTTCTTTAAAAAATTAATAGACTAAACCACAGGGCACAAAGTTGCTAACAATGCAAACCTCAGGACACCCGATTGACAAAAATAAAATCACAGGACACCTAATTGAAATTGAGCCAAACCACAAGCCACTAAAGTATAATTTACCCTATATATATTAAAGCAGAACAAATGAAGGAGGAGCTGATACATAGGATCTAAAATGCAAGGAGAGTTCGACAAATAGGATCATAGAAATTGACATTTGGATCTTCCAAGATGACATTTGGAATTTGTAATTCTATAATATGCCCTCTTATGGACACGTGACACTAGCCTTCCAGAAGGTTAGTGGGGACGTAGATCAGTGACACGTGACATCACTCTCCGGTCTTGTACGTGGCTCGCACCCACGTTCCCCCACACTTAGTATAAATACCCTCACCTGAGGGACTTGACAAAAAATGGATAAGCAAGGATATTCCATAAGCAAGACAAAATACACGCAGAACATCTCACAACACCATAAGCCTGATCAATCACCTTATAAGGTTAAGCTATCAGTGCTCGTTTGTCCTCGCTGGATACATCTATCCTCAAGCTCTGAGCAGCTCATAGAGAATCAAGCTCTCTCATTCCTCTAAGGAAACCTCCAACAGGTGGCTTGCCCGCCCGGAGAACACATTCACGTCCTAGCCGCCTACGACGATACAGGTAACACTCTTGCCTAACGACCACCATGGACGCACCCCCTTTGAACTACGTGGACTCTGATCCTATAATACCCCGGAAAATTTTGAGGTTTAAAAAATGATTTATTTCGGGGCTAGGAATTAAAACTTAAAAAAAAGAATATAGAAAAAAAAGTATGAAAGTTAAAAAGAAACCGGAAAGGGAAATTTTTTTTTCAAAGATTGTAATACCCAAGAAAATTTTTCGAAGTTTAAAATAAAATAAAAGGGAAGGAAAAAGAAGTAGAAAATTTTTTTTTGGATTTAATCCAGGACCTAAGAAATTGGAAACCTGAATTAAATAGGGAAAGGGATTAAATTAAAAATACAAATATGTTATTATTTACTTAATTATTAATTAATTAATTTTTTTAATTGTATTTATTTATTTATTATTTAATTATTATTTTTAATTTTATTTATTTATTTATTATAATTATTATATATATATATATATATATATATATATATATTATTTAATGGGGGGTTGCCGTGATTTTTTTGTTAAAAGAGAATAAGAAAGGAAAAGAGAGAAAAAGAAAGAGAGAAAGACGTGAGACAGAGAGGAGACGAGAGATAGAGAGAGAGAGAGGGAGGGGTGGGAGGAGAAGGAAGAAGAAGGGGGAAGGAGGAGGAATTTCGCCGGAGGAGAGCGGTCCGACGCCGGCCACGACCACCGGAGCTCGACTCCAACCTCTTCCACACCTCCCACCAATCAAATCAAGGTTGGTAATCCCAATTTCATTCTAAACCCTCAATTTCTCCATTTTTAGGGATTTCTTTGATTGACCTTCGATTGAGTTGTTTCGAGGGTTGATTGAGACCTAGAAAGTGTTATTGAACACTTGGTTGGGGTAGGAATCAAGATTATATCCTCGGATTTGCCCAAATTCGAATTTGGAAGGATTTGGGGTTGAAATTATAATTATTTCTAAATTGGGAAAAAATTGTTGATAATTAGAATTGAGCGTGGATTTGAGTAAATAGGCTTGGATTGATATTATTGAAATTATAATTATTTCCAAATTGGGGAAATTGTTGATAGCTTAGGAATTGACTTTGAATTTGAGTAAATAGGCTTGGATTGGTCCTATTGAAATTATATTGTGAAAATATTAGCTGAACAAGACTCGTCAGGAGTTGGCCCGAGGTCACTAAAGTTGAACCTCGACGTTAACGTACGGGCCCCTACTCAAGTTGCCCAAATACACTTTAAGGGTGATGTTGGGAGTTTTAAACTTCATCTTTTCAATCTTAAACACCCTAGAATAATTCTAATTATGCTATCAAGCCTAAAGAATTAATTTAGATACCTTGTTTCCCAAGAGTGGAAGCTTGCGGAACAATGAAATCCAATTTCTAAAATTTCAATCTTTTTCCCTCATAAATATTTAGGAAACCTTAAATAGGATAAATTGGAGGTATATTGAGGTTTAGAAATTAGATTTCTTAGAAACCGATTAAAAATACAAGTTGAAACAAAATGCTTAGATCTTCCTAAAATTAGGATTCCTTCCAATCAAGTTAGATAAGCTTCCTTAAATGTGAATACAAGTTAGATAGAGGTCTAATACTCAAATCCAAGTATGTGAAACACTCAAGTAGAGTGTTATATTCGAGTAAGTCAAGTGTCCGAGGAAGGATACGCATAAGTCGGGATAGAGAAGTCCAATAAGACCAAGAGCTTGACTCTGTGGCAACCATGGACTACACGTGAGAGTAATGGAGAGATAAATAATAAGTTAAGCTAAGTAATAACTTTAATGAAGTAAATGTTGTTCTTATAGGGACAACGACGCGCAATAGTGTGCAACAGGAACTCCGAGGAGACCAAAGTTACAGGAGAGGATTGCATGGAAGGTTGGCCAAGGTGAGGGTTCTTCCATCTCTGCTCCTAGGGTTGTATGCTTATGTGGATTACATGAGTATGTATATTCTCTGCTTGTCTGGTATGTGTTAGCTAGAGATATAGAATGCTAAAAGAATGAAAGAACTAGAAGATAGGTTGTGGAAAGTAGCTTGGATAGGAAGACATAGGAGTATAGTATAATTGTTTGCTATGATTGGTGTGTTACAAATCCAACTCATACACTCCGGAGGCATGATGAGTATTTTATTAAATCTTTTCCACGACGGTGGCAAGAGTCCTTGTACGAAAGGGCTAAACTTTATTTTGAAAACTCGTCACGACGGTGACTTAAATTAAAAATCATACAAAGGGAGTTATTGGTGGGTTTCAGATTTGGTTATGCTAGCGATGTGAGACATCGACTAGAATAACGTCAGATGACACTTGAGACCTCAGTTTTATAATCACCACGACGATGGTTATTGCCCTATCTTGGTAATAGGGTCAGAGAGGATTTATATTGCTATGACGGTAGCTTGAGGCTCTGAGAGTGCATCTGGACGAGTATATGAGTTATATCCTGTTGAGGATACTTGTACATATTAATAAGGAGAAGAATTGTTGATCCTTCGGGAAAGATGCAAAGAATCCTATTAATATGTGAGATTAAGGTAAGGAGACACGGGAGGAACCTACGGGTGAACCGTGAGCCTAGCCTAGTAAAAGAGAAATCATCCTGTGGAGTTGGTCCAGGGTGTGTCAGTGGCCATGCTTCGAGACGTCGTGTCATGCCCGCCATGTCGCCTGGTTGGGTAATGGACGAGTGGGCTCAAGCTATTGCCCCGCAGTTAGGGGTCAGGACGTGCCACTTGGTGGCTATGCGTCAGTTGTTTGATAGATAGAGATTGATTGTGTTTGAATAACAGAATTGTCACGAGGTGACTAGTACCCAAGTGAATGGGTTAAGTATGTTTTGCCACATGGTGGCCAGCAACCTGAGTGCATGAGTTCGAAGTGGGAAAGCCACGTAGTGGCTCGTAGATACCCCAGAGTTGGGGAGATTAAGTAGATGTATGTTTAGCATCTGTGTGTATGTACAAATTGCCTGTGTTTGCGTATAATTGCTGATTGTGCAGCGGAGTGGCGACGTACAGGATTACGTCATCACAACGTCTTGTTTGATTCAGATATGCTGAACGTGAGAAGACTGGTAAGTAAAAGCCAACACTATATGTTACGTGTTTAATTGCTGATTGATGACGTGAAATAAACTGCTGCATGTTTACAGTTATTAAATGCATGTGAGTGTTTGGGTGAAATTTCGATTGTTGTGTGATCACCAAGAATGTATGCTAACAACAGTAACTAGTTGTTTTTGCATGTGGTTGTGTATGACTCCCAAACCCAGCACTATGGTACCCACCTTGCGCCGGGGATGGGAGAGTCCTCACTGAGTCGCGTGGTTAAGACTCACACCTCATTTTACTACACAGAGACAGGTTAAGTACAGGTGGAAGAAGTCTCGGTGGAGCGAGGAACGAACAAACTTTCCAAGACCCACAACTTGTTCATGTGAGTGAATAAATTGTAATTTTAATTTAATTTACTTTATCATGTATCATAAAGTAAAGGGTAGACGTACCCAACTATATTGTATCACTAAATCTAGAACTGTCAGCTTCACACACCTTAAAGATTAGGATCCGTTAGATTACGATGCAGGGAAAACTTGTTTCCAAAATATATATATATACATATATCTATTGCATGCGAATAGGATAGGCAGCATCTTCGGATGTGTAGCTAGTACACAGGTTATATATTATGTGTGTTTTCCTATATCTATATCCTGAAGCGGCACTGGCCGTGTATTTGCTTGCCTAGGATAGGCCACCATTTCGATGTAGCCATGGTATTATACTGCATGTGAATGTATTTTCAAAAATAGATATTCTGTCAATTAGGTGATAAGGCTTACAAGCATAGGGATATTCCTTGTGTCTGTGCCGGTCACGGTCCTCTAAACGGGAGTCGTGACAGATCCCTACACAAGGGTACTTAGGCACCTAGGTCTTCAACTAAGGACAAGTCCCCCAAGGCAACGACCCCTTGCGGTCCTTATTTGACACTATGAATTGTCTGAACCAAAAATGGTAGTTACCTTGGCGCCCACCGTGGGGCTTCTTAGACCATAATGCCTTGTGCATCTCGCCACTAAACAACATTATTTTTTAGGGAGTAGGAGTATACACCTAACTCAGAAACCCATTTTCCCTCTTTCTCATTATAGTCTCATTACAGGTAGTACTCGTATGGCCAACACCAGCAGACCCCCCAAGCTGTCACGACACAGACATAATGTTGTTAACAGCGAGCAAAGCAAACGACAATGAAAGATATAACTCGCAGCCTTTGGAGAAGTAAATAGCACAACGAAAATTGACGAACCAATAACCATCACAGCCAGAATCGCAGGCTACAATGTCAAGAGAGTATTAATAGACCTTGAATCAGCTGCTGACGTGCTATTCGCAAAAACATTGGAAAAAATGCATAAGTACGAGGGTCAGCTGGTGCCAGATGCTGGAACCCTTATTGATTTCTCAGGTTGAGCCATTGAGACCTGCGAAACCTTCACAACTTGGGCTCACCTTAGGATTCCCCCCAAGGGTCGCTCGCACGGAGGTTAGATTCACTATGTCAGCAGCTTCGTCAGCATACAACACAATATTGGGTCGCCCGACCCTCAACAAACTCAAGGTCGTCATGTCCACTGCCCACCTGACAATAAAATTCCCCACGAACGGAGGAATAGGAGAAATACGAGCAAACAAGAATGAAGCTTGCGCATGCTACCTGACAGATCTCCTTGAAAAAGAAAAACCTAAAACTCGTGGTTATGACGAAAGGAGCGTCAGAGGTGGTGGACTTGCAAGATGAAATACCAGGAGCTCGCCCACGGCCCACCGAAGATCTCGTCAATATTTGCATAGACAGAGCAAATAACAAGGAAATTCAGGTAGGAGCCCTCTTGGACCAAGTAACCAAATAAAAATTCAGAACCTGCTCACGGAGTACAGGGATGTGTTCGCCTAGAACGCCACGGACATGCCAGGGATAGATCCAGCACTCATCTGTCACTCCCTCAATACAAGGGGTGGCCCCGGCGTCATTCAAAAAAAGTGGCACTTTGGCGAGGAGAGGCAGCAGGCGATCGACGAAGAAGTACAGAAGCTGCTAGACGCCGGTTTCATACGAGAATTACAATATCCCGAGTGCCTCTCGAACGTAGTCATGGTCAAAAAGGCTAACGGGAAATGGCGAATGTGCGTAGACTTCACCAACCTGAACAAAGCCTGCCCCAAGGATGCATATCCACTTCCCAACATTGACAAATTGGTAGACGGAACGGCAGGACACCGTTTGTTGAGTTTCCTGGATGCCTTCTCAGGTCACAACTAGATTTAGATGAACCTGCAAGAGCAAGAAAAGACCTCCTTCATCACAGACATGGGGTATTTTGCTACAAGGTCATGCCTTCTGGACTCAAGAATGCGGGTGCCACCTACCAAAGGATGATGGACGTAGTCTTCAAAGAGAAAATTGGCCGAAACCTTGAAGTCTACGTCAATGACATGGTGGTGAAATCTCTAGAAGTCGAGCAACACCTCCAGCAGAGGAAATCTTCCTAGTCCTAAGGAAACATCAAATGAAGCTGAATCCGAAAAAGTGCGCCTTTGGAGTATCAGCAAGGAAATTCCTGGGCTTCATAATCACACAGAGGGGAATTGAGGCCAATCCAGAGAAGTGCACGACCATCCTGAACATGGAACCTCCCCGGTCGATCAGAGACGTACATAAGCTCAACGGAAGGCTAGCGGCCCTCAACCGATTCTTATCTAGGATGGCTGACCAATGCCTCCCTTTCTACAAGATCTAAAAACTGCACCAACTTTCCAGTGGACAAAGCAATGTGAAAAGTCTTTCCAAGACCTAAAAGCGTACTTGGCTAGGCCCCCAATATTGGCAAAAATCAAGAAAGGGGAAACCCCGGTACTATACTTAGCTACGACAGATCACACCATAAGCTCCGCTTTAATAAGGGAAGAAGGAGTAGATCAATACCCGGTGTATTATATGAGCCACACCCTGCAAGTTGCTCAATTATGGTACCAGCGAGTGGAGAAACTAGTGCTGGCCCTCCTTCATTTAGCACGAAGACTCCGACCGTACTTTCAACAACACACAATCATGGTCCGAACCGACCAATCCCTGCGGCAAATACTACAGAAGCCAGACTTAGCAGGGAGAATGAAAAAAATGGGCTGCAGAACTCTCCGAGTTCGACATTAAATACGAGCCAAGGCAGGCAATCAAAGCCCAAGCCCTAGCAGACTTCATCGACTTCATCGTCGAGATGGCCCCGTCAGAATGCCAGAAGAGGGAGGCCCCGACAGAAGAAACCAAGACTGACACGACACGCGAGCCACAACAAAAAAAATCCCCATGGCTAGTCTACGTAGATGGCTTCTCGACTAGGAAATCCGCGTGTGCCAAAGTCATAGCCAAGAGCCCTGGCGGAATTAAGGTGGAACAAGCCCTTCACTTCATGTTCCCAGCCTCAAACAACCAAGCTGAATATGAAGCACTCATAGTCGGACTAACGCTAGCTCACGACCTAGGCGCCTCAAAGGTCAAGCTATTTAGCGACTCACAACTGGTGGTTGGACAACTTAACGGAGAATTCGAGGCAAAAGATGCTACCATTTCCAAATACGTGGAGCGAGCCAAACAGGAAATTAGCAGGTCCGAATCTGTCTTGATCAAACGGATACCGCAAAGTCAAAACACCCAAGCTGATGCCCTCTTCAAACTATCAACCACGCCAAGTCAATCGAGCCTCAAAACGGTCCTTCGAACGACCCTACAAGCACCTAACATAGTTCCAAATATGCTACCAATAGCAATCAATGCCTCCTGGATGGCTCCCATAAAAGCGTATATAAAAGAGGGCACGCTACCTGAAGAAAAGGGATTAGCTAGAAAAATAAGGAGACAGGTAGCTCAATATTTTATTTGGGGAAAAGACTTGTACAAAAAGGGATTCTCATCCTCGCACCTCAGGTGTCGTCCACCTGAGGAGGCTAACTATGTCATCCAGGAAATCCACGAAGGCGTATGCGGAATCCATCAATCTGCGGTTGCCCTCTATAAACGAGCACTTCGCTTGGGTTTCTACTAGCCCAGCATGAGGAAAAACTCCGAAAAATTAGTTACAAACTGTGACAAGTGCCAATGGCACGCCAACTTCATACATCAACCTCCCGGGGAACTAAAACCCATCGAGTCCCCGTGGCCATTCGACACTTGGGGAATGGATATACTTGGACGTCTCCCACATAGCACATCATAGAGGAATTTCCTCATAGTGGCAGCCGACTATTTCACGAAATGGATCGAAGCTGAACCACTTGCCACTATCGGGTCCCAAAATGTCCAAAATTTTCTCTAGCAAAATATCATATCTAGATTCGGCCCTCCCCATATACTGATCACCGACAACGGTCGCCAATTCATCAACGAAAAGTTCAAAGACTTGTGCATAGAATGGTACATTGACCATCTGACTACCTCGGTTGAGTACCCGACGACCAACGGACAAATCGAGCGGGCCGATAGACTTATACTCGAGGGACTAAGAAAACACCTGACAGAGGCAAAGGATGAATGGGTAGACAAGCTCCCCTTAGTCCTATGGTCCTATCGAACAACAATTCACTCAGCCACAAGAGAAATGGCATTCGCCCTAACCTAAGGGCAGGAAGCTATGATTCCTGCGGATATCAAAGTCCCCTCAGATCGAGTGCTAAAATACTCAGACTCAAATCCGAAAATTTTGCTCATTAGTCTGGATGAAGCCGAGGAACGCCGAAAAGCTGCGGCACTCAAAACGGCCGCTTAAAAGCAACTTCTCGCGGGAAAATATAACCAAGGGGTCCGCCTCTGAGAATTCAAAAAAGGCGACCTGGTTATGCGAATAGCAATCAACAACAGTCGCGACCACCTTCATGGAAAGCACGCACCAAATTGGGAAGGCCCATATAGGGTTATTGGGATCTCCTCTCACGGTGCATACAAACTAGCCCATTTGTCGGGCGAGCATGTACCGAATACTTGGATTGCTAGTAGTCTAAAAACAATACTTCACTATGTCTTAGTCCGTAGTTAAGTTTGTTATCCTAAGTCATGTACTCATTATGATTAACAAAAACATAAAATACAATGCAACTGATCAACTCTCGTACTTGACGAGGAATAACGCCTCAAGATACAAAAAAATCTAATCTAAGAGGCATCCCTGTCCGAGGCAGCATCTTGAGGGCTCAATTGCCCGCCTGACAGCGGGGAGGTTGCCGTCACCACTTAAGCATCCTGCAAGGAATCAAACCAATAGTATACTCCTCTATCCTCAATGGAGAATCAGTGCGAAGACGAGCACAGAATTCACCCCCAATTTTTTCCCAAGAAGGATGAAGTTTTGCCCTTATCTCGGGAGTAACTGAGATGCCCATCAAGTCCTTCAACTGCGCGATGCCATTCTGCATCCCGTAATTGGCAAAATGAAGGAAGTCTAAGCGATGATCCCTTGCGATCTTTGCATTCTTCTTGGCAAGCTCAGCCTCTAACTCCTTCACTTTGTCGCTCAACCAAGTATTCTCGTTGAGCAATTTCTCCACACTCGCTGCAAGTTTTTTCAGATGTTAAGCCACTTAAACAAAAGCTAGGCGAAACAAAACGAAAAAAATGCCTACCCCCTCCATTTCTCATTGGTAAGGGAAGCCCGCCAGGGGGCTAAGCAACAACATGGCCTCGTTAGTCATATGCTCTAAAGCATAATAATCACCATTATCCAAGGGATAATGCTGGTGAGCCAATATGAATCACTCCGCATCAAAAGGGATAAGTTTCCCTTTAAAGGAGACATCTTCACCCAAAAGCCTGACGGGCATCTCCTCGGGGGTGTATGGGGGTATAGGGAATCTTTTGGCGACCACGACGATTTAAGTTGTCATAATCACCAACCTGGTTCTCAGCACCTGCGCCAACATCCACGCCAGAACTTTGAGGCCTAGCCCACCCTCATTTTCGGCTTCATCTCTAGGAGCCCAATGGAGCGTCCAATCTCCCTTGGGTGCCGCCCAAGGTTAATCCTATAACGAAAAAGGGAAAAAGACACTCAAAAGATGCGAAGACATAACAAGGAGCAGCTTGTCACCAAATTAAGAAGGACTTACCATAAGTCGTGCCAGCAACCTTCAACCCCCTCAGGGACCTAAAGGCGTTTTCTTCATACTCTTCCCGGTCGTATCGCACTCGAAGAGACAAATTCGACCACTTGAGGGGAAAGCGAGGATGCCAATCCTCGGGGCGTATCCAAGGAGGGCACATACCTTTCTTGGGGACAACCTTAAAGAAGTACGACCACCATGCATGATTGTTGTTCGGCAAGTCAGAAATGGTAAACTCCTTCGGGTACGATTGAAAGCTCACCCAACTGCTCGCCTCACGCACGGAGTAAAGAGAAAGGAAGACGTTGGGCAAAGCCTCCAACTTGCTAGCCCGAAACGCCCTCTCAAAAATGCTAAGCTGAAATCATACTTAAGCCGTTAATTAGTTGGGCCGGGCAAACATTCACGAGGTTAAGCATAGCCTCCATGAAACTTGAGAAAGGCGGAATCATGGAAGCATTTTAAGGGACACAAAGAGGGAGAATGAAGCTTATGTCGTCACTCCAAGTGATAGTCTCCCCCTTCTCAATTTCTCTAATCTCGTAATTCTCAGGAAGAGAAGGAGCAAACCTTTCTCTCCATATTCTATCAATGGCAGGACCTGGCAACACCAACGATTCCTCTTCTGCCTCAACAACAAGAATATTATCAGTAGATCCTGGCTCGAATTCGGCCATATAACATTCCTCCGAAACTGAAGAAGGGATCACAACCGGACCTTCGCCTTCCTTGGCTAAAACCCCTTGAAGATCCACTGAATCTCGCAGAAGAATGAGAGCCTCGACTCTTTCCTTAACCCCATCCATGGCAACAGTGAGAAGAGCGTGTTCAAACTTCAGTTCCGCCATTTGGGGTCGAGGGCCAGTGGCGCTAGAAGAAACCGTAAGAACAACCAAAGAAAACGCAAGGAGGCATTTACGCTAAAGGGGAAGGTCGGGAGAGTAAAATTACAGAAGTTGGAAAAATGGGGATGGCGCTCTGAATAAAAGGCACATTGAAGCCAAGCCAAAAGGCGCGAAGAGGGAAAGGTTCAAGAGCGCGGAAGGAAAGAGTCCAGAAAGCCCCTAACCTTTCAAATCCCATCGAAGCCCCACAAGGGCATCTCCAGAAAGTCACCTTCCCTGCAATGATGACGTCTCCTCAGAAAGACGCAAACGTTTCTCCGGACGCGTGGCATCCTTAGCTACCCACTCCTGACAAACTCCAGAGCAGTGCAAGTGTACGCTTGATCGCCCCATCTCCTATGATTATTGGTCAATCTGGGTCTACAAACAATTCATGGCGGGTGACCTCGCTCCTAATGTTATGCAAAAGGCAACTTAAGTCCACGGGCGTCCAGCACCCTTAGACTTAGGGTACTTATTTAATTCCATAATATGCCCTCCTATGGACACGTGGCATTGGCCTTCTAGAAGGTTAGTGGAGACGCAGATTAGTGACACGTGGCATCACTCTCCGGTCTCGTACGTGGCTCGCACCCACGTTCCTCCACACACGCTCTTGTATTAGAGACATGGGAGATACTCAAGCATCATGGGTCCACCCACTACGAGCAAGGACGTGGGTCGACCACGTTTCCCTCTACACTTAGTATAATACCCTCACCCGAGGGACTTGACAAGAAAAGGATAAGCAAGGACATTCCATAAGCAAGACAAAATACATGCAGAACATCTCACAACACCTTAAGCATGATCAATCACCTTACAAGGTTAAGCTATCTGTGCTCGTCTGCCCTCATTGGATACATCTATCCTCAAGCTCTGAGCAATTCATAGAGACTCAAGCTCTCTCATTCCTCTAAGGAAACCTCCAACAGGTGGCCTTTTTTTTGAATATATATATATATATATATATATATATATTAAAAATGTTTTATTTGTTTGAATGATACTATATTAGTAACAAATTTTACAAATTGATTAAAAAATTAGTTATTAGAAAATTACTTACTATAAAATTATCTTATAAATCAATATATTATGAATGAACTTTACAAGTTGGTGTATAAAAATGTTATGTATAAATCATACACATGTTAATTTTACAAAATATTATAAATTAAAAAGTACTGTACCTAAATGTTTTCCAAAGAGATAATACTGTCCACGATGAACGTGGCCTTGTCGCGAGGGCGGGACCAATCAAATTAATACTAGAAACTGCAGCTAGTGGCACAACCTAGGTCGATTCTCTCTCGCGGAGCCTATGGATTCTAAGGAAAAATATGCACAATTAACACAAAAAGGGATGTCTTTGAGGCAATTTAATAAACACTTAGTGTGCAAAGAAACTAAATGGAATTAAATGCAACTAAATGAAACTAGAACTAACACTTTTTGGGATTTTCAATATTTTAAAAGCTAAAGTAAATTGAGGTGAATGAAACGAGATGGATATGCTTTGTTGGAGAATGCTTTGGGCTATCCTTGCTATCAAAAAGTGTGGAGTTAATCAATGAAAAGCCATTTCCTAAGGTAGTTTAGTGACCACTAAACCTAGGTAAATTAATTTGAGGATGCAATTAACCAATCGGACAATTAACAAGCCTAATCAAATACCATCAATGAAGCAAATGGGGAATTTAATATAGATATGCATTCAACTCAACAAATACCATTGTCATTAGAGTAGCTTCCACAATGAATCAAAACTACAATAAGATTTAACCAAATCCAATGTAATCAAAACCCACAATGGGAGAATGAAAATACAAATCACAAATCTATATCAATCCCTAATATCCAACTACAACCAAGTTAAGTTCCACAACCATGGAACCATAATCAATACAAACCCATCAATATCAACAAGATAAAAATTAATCTATAAAGAGAAGTAGAAGGAAAACAAGAAAAACTCCCTATTGGATGCCATAGCTCAAGCCCTAATCATCCTCCTCCAAAGCACAAGAGATTTAACCACTCATGGATGGGAGAAATGCTTCACCAAGCTCCTCCAACCCTTGATTTTCCATGGATGATGATGGAAGTTGCTGGAAATTGGTGTGAATGGGTGTAGAGAGTGAAGAAGATGAAGAGGAAATGGTGAATGTGGCTGAGAATGTGAGAGAGACTTGAGAGAATTAGAAGCTTGAGTTGTGAATCTGTGTTGAAATGAGTGGGTTTTTCTCCAAATTAGGTTAAGGGCCTCCAAAACATCATAATATTCCTTCTAATATGACCTAAGATGCTCCCCTTGTGGTAAAATACTAAGAAAGTGGGCCCACAATCCGTTTCAGCTCTTAAAATCACGAGAAAATTGTGCAGATCTGGTGTACCCGCTGACAGCGGGTGGATTACTCAAAACGCGCGCGTTTTCCTTTTAAACTGAAGTTCACCTGCTGGCAGCTTGCAAGGCTACCCGCTTCCAGCGGGTGGAACAGTGTTATGAGCCCAAATTTGCCTCTAAGCTCCAATTCTTGCACCGGCTCGCTTTCTAGCTTCTTTCTCGACCTCTAGCACTTGAATCCTTGCTATTCCTCAAGCTGGTTGACCTACAAATCAACCAAAAACAATTGTGAGGATCCCAAGTTAATAAAACTAGAGAATTATTGCAGTTTATTCAATAAAAAACATGGAATTAGCAAGATTGTGATTTAAGTCCTTAAGTGCCCTTGAATAACATTAGAACATGCATAATGACTCTTTAAACTCAACAAAAGCTTGTCAAATGCCAAAAGATACAAGGGTAAATATCGGTATTATCAGTCCATGAAAAATATGTAATAGATTTTGTAATTGTCCTTTTTGTCATGGATAATTTCGTAATTAAATATAGGGACCACAAGGGGTCTTTGGTCTAAGGGACTTGTCCTTTGGTGAAAACCAAGGTGCCTACGTACCCTTATTAAGGGATCAAAGTCCACGTAGTTTGATAAGGAAACGTCCATAAGAGCTGTTAGGCTAAGGATTTACCTATGGTTGCCGTGTGCAACTAGGACGTGTGATTGCTTCGAACGGGCCGAGTCGCCTGTTGGAGGTATCATGAGTAAAGGTTGAGAGTGAAGGTCTCTCGAAGAGATATGACTTCTCTGATTGTAGTATGGTATTCTGAATGTGTTGAACTTGTTCTTCCGGAGTCCCCCGGGTAGGGGTTATTTATACTTACAGGGGAGAAGAACGCGGTCGCCCCACATTCTTCTGATCGGTGCACGTTTCATGTTTCAAGACTCGCCCCACATCTCTTATGTTATTTGCCCAGGTTCTATTGAGTTTCTACAAGTTCGAGGCCATCATGTGGTGCCACGTGTCATTTACCCAGGTTCTATTGAGTTTCTAGAAGCTCGAGGCCACATGTATAGCGAGGGAATATTATGGAATTACATAAGTCCCCCAAGTCTACATGTGTTTGATTGCTCATGGACTTACAATTAGCCGGGCATGCGACAGTGTTTACTTATCAGTGGCTTGAGTCACTCGCTGGGACGCGTCTTTGAGGCGCGCTACATCCTCCTGGACTTTTGAACTTGAAATGACAATTTCGAAACAACGACGGAAGTTGAGGGTGTCGCGTGTCCAAATCTTGTTGATTGTAAGTTGTCTTCCCCCGTAAGTTTTCGAGGTGACATCTAAGTTATGTCGAATCAAATTTGTTTTCCAATAAGGTAACTCCCAAAATATACTCTGCTTGGTCCAATTGTGTGTAGCATGATACCCAACTATTTCGTGTAAATACCCATGCTCAGCAACCTTGGGAAGATTAGACACTTTGTCCGAAACCTGGGTTCCATCTAATCTCAGAGGGCGTGGTGATTGCTCAACTCTATTTTTTATAAATGAAGAGGTATTCCTCCTATATTGGTGATCCTCTAGCAGAAATTGATGATGACAATCAAAGAAAGATGTCTTTCTACCTTGCTTAAGAGTAAATGCCTTTGATTGCTCCATACAAATAGGGCATGAAAATTTACCTGCAGCCATCCAACCTGATAACATGCCGTATGCTGGAAAGTCATTAATAGTCCACATAAGTACTGCCCACATTTGAAAGTTTTGTTTTAATGAACTATCATATATTTGGACGCCCTCCTCCCATAGCAATTTTAGTTCATCGATCAAAGGCTGCAAGTAAACATTTATTTTACCTTTTGGATTGCTAGGGCCAGGGATAATCAATGAAAAAAACATACTCTTGTTTCATGCACATCGCAGGCAGAAGCTTATATGGAGTGACAATGACAGGCCAACAAGAGTACTTTCTTCCTAATTGTCCATAGGGTGTAAAGCCGTTAGCACATAGACCAAGCCTTATATTTCGTGGATTTGAAGCAAATTCAGGGTAAGTTTGATCAAACTTCTTCCACGCCTCTCCATCAGATGGGTGAGATAGCACACCTGGATCTCGACGATTATTATGATGCCACCTCATTTGTGAGGCTGTCTGAGGTGAAGTAAATAATCTTTGACGTCTAGGCGTTAATGGTAAGTACCACATATGCTGATTTGCCACATTCTTACATCGTCCACGACTAGTCCTTTTTAACTTGTAACGAGCACACCCACAAAACTTGCATTGGGTTTCATTCAAGTCATCTTTGTAATATAACATTCACCCATTAGGACAACAATCAATTTTTCATAACCTAACCCTAATTTTGACACCATTTTCTTTGTCCTATAAAAATCTTTGGGCATTCAGTTATCTTTTGGCATTATCCCTTTTGCCCACTCCAAGATCTCATTATAGCATTTCTCTAGCAAGTTGTAGTCAGCCTTGATGCTTAGCAATCTAACTGCTGCCGATAGTTCAGAGTGACTAGAACACCCTTCCCACAAAGGAGCCTGTGCGGGAGAAAGCATATCATAGAAAGCTTGAGCATCAGGATTTGGTGGCTCCTCTACATTAGGTTGAAAGTTTGGCCCTGCTGCATCTAACACCATCGTCTCGTATCGATTAGATTGTTCCCCATGATCTCTATGACCATCAAATTGGTCATTTAATGGTGGACCAGTCAATTGAAGGGCTTCTAGCAACTCTTCCCCAAGAGAGGTCCAATGGAGATAGTTGTCCTTAAATACATTCCTATACAAGTGCTCTTTACCTATATCAACAATAAGAATTTTCTTATTTTTACACTTCATACAAGGACATCTATCTTTTCATTGTTTATATAAATTTCCAATTGACAAGCATTGGCAAGAAACTCATCCACGCCATTCATAAACTCTACAATATTAAACGTGTAACTGTTGTTTTGGGTTCAGACAATTCGAAGTTGAAAATAAGGACCGCAAGGGGTCGTAACCTTGGGGGACTTATCCTTAGGTGGAAACCTAGGTGCCTACGTACCCTTGTGAAGGGATCAAAGTCCACATAGTTCGCCGTGTTCACGTCCGTAGGAGCCGTTAGGCAAGGTGATTACCTGTATGGGGCCGTGTGCGGCTAGGACGCGTGTAAGGTACTCCGGGCGGGCGAGCCACCCATTGGAGGTTGCCTTGGACTGGGGGAGAGCAAGGGTCTCTTAGAGCTGTTGGGACCTTTGTTGAAGGAGATCTCCGGGGAGGAGATATGTCGGTTGACGACAGAACTTGGTGATGCAATGGACCAAGCTCTAAGGTTAACGAGGAGGTGTGTGGTATTTGGAAGGCTAAGTCTAGCTTATGTGTATCTAGAGTTGGTGTTGCTTGTCTGTCCATGAGTCCAACGGGTGAGGGCCTTTTCATACCAAGTCCAAGGGAGGACGTGGTTGACCTACGTTCCTGCCCGTCGTGGGTCATCCCACGATACTTGGAGGTTTCCCACATCTCTTGGACGGGAGCCTAAGAGGAGAAACGTGGGTATCCGCCACGTAGGGGGTCAATGAGTGGTGCTACGTGTCACTCGCGTTAGCTACTGCGGGGCTTCTGGAAGCCTAGTCCCACGTGTCCCTAGGAGGAATAGTCCGTAGTTACAATAATTAATTTTAAAATAAATACATAAATAGTCTATATATTGAGTTGAAAATTTTCAAATTACGTTTTATATAATTAATTTTAAAATAAATAAGATAAATAAATATATATTATTTAGTACTTGGAGTCTTCATAAATAATGTATTTGACAAAAGTAAGAGATGGCAAGTTTGTGATCACTTTATTTTGATTTTGAGCAATTTTTCATTTAAAAGCATTAAACAATACATACTAAATTCAACATTAATTGCATTAATTCATGGCGTTGATTATAATAAATATGCTTCCGGATAAAATATAATTCTTTATTTCTTTAATATATGATCTTTCAATTTTTATATGTCGACCATAGTAACTAATTTCTTCACTGAGTTATAGGCGCACTTAGATGGATGGAACAGTTTGTCCAAAAATTTAAAATTTCTTCTCATACCCAATAATATTTAATTATATATGGATGAGTGTTTTCCACTCAATCACACTCTTCGAGTTATGATCATTTAGCTTTTTCTGTTGCCCACCCAGTGTTCAAGGCACTGCCTCGACTTATCCGAACTCAACTCACGTCGCGCACTTGACTATGGTGGAAGAGTTTCCCAACGAGAATAGCTGCATTCACAAGGTCTGAGACTCGGGACCTTACATAAGCGATATCAAGTTGGAGGTTTCCCACATCTCTTGGACGTGAGCCTAAGAGGAGAATCGTGGGTACCATCCACGTAAGGGATGAATGACTGGTGCCACGTGTCACTGGCATGAGCTACTGCGGGGCTTCTGGAAGCCCAGTGCCACGTGTCCCTAGGGGGGAATATTCCGTAGTTACATAAGTCCCCCAAGTCTACGGGTGTCGGGCGCCCGTGGACTTAAGTTTTCTTTTAGCAAGCTACTTAGGAAAATTTCCCACTTGTTGTCTTTTGTCAAACGAGCCCGTTCGCAAGTTGGTCTAGCCACCTTGGTCGGTCGTTTGATTGAAGAGGTTTCGCGTATCTCTTCCTGATTTCCTCTGAGAGAGTAGGGATGTCGAAGATGCCACGCGTCTTGATCTGGGCGGTTGACTGCTTGACTTCCTCAGCAAGTTTTTAAGCCGTCTTTGGAGAAAGTGCGCATCTTTTCGAGAAGTCATCATTATGCGGAGCGGAATTTCCGAAGGTGTCCTCTAGGAGTGCAGAGGAAACTCAAAGGTTAGGGGCATTTTGGTCATTCCCTCTAGTTTCAGAGTCTTTCCATTTTCGCGCCTCTTGGTTAGGCTCTTAAGTGTCTTTTGGGCACCTCTTTACTGAGAACGGAGAGCATCATTCTCTCACTCTGCAGTTTTCTTCCTTCTAACCTCTACGCGACCATTTTTCTCTTCTGGTTTTTGTTTTTCACAATGGCTTCTTCAAGTGCTACCGCTTTCGTGTCTTCCTCCGTGGATCTTGAATTTGAGCAGTCTTTGCTACTGGTTGCCATGGAGGGAGTAAGGGAGAGAGTGGAGAATCTTGTTCTGTTGCGAGAATCAGTGGACCTTCGGGGAGATTTATCCAAGGAGGGTGAAGACCCAACATTGCCTCCTCCAACGGATTCTGCAGGATTGTATTCTGCTGAACCTGAACCTGGGTCTACAACCAACATTGCGGCTGTGGATGTCTAGGTGGAATCGCGAGTGGAGCCGGATTTCGGCATTGAAAAAATATGGAGGGAACGCTTTGCTCCTTCTCTCTCCGAGGATTACGAAATAAGGCCAATGGGGGAGGGAGACACCATCGTTTGGAGTGACAACATCAGTTTTGTTCTCCCCCTCTGGGTCCCCTACAATGCTGCCTTTATTCCCCCTTTTTCCGGCTTTGTGGAAGCCATGCTTAACTTGCAGAATGTTTGCCCCGTGGAGTTAATGGCAAAAGCGTGGTCTATACTCAACGTGGAGCTTCTGGAAGCCTAATGCCACATGTCCCTAAGGCCTAAGCAGAATATTCCGTAGTTACACATATTAATATGCGAAAAATGGAAGAGGAAGAAGTTGCTACTTTAATTTGGGTTCCCATAAAGTGTCAGTAACGGACTTGAAATGAGCATAATTCATTGGGAAAACTACACCGACTACACCGTTTTGATTCATTTAAATGTTCTATTTTGGTCATTTAAATGAATCAAAACGGCGTTGTTTTACTGAGTTGGAGTGAGAGAGGGTGCCATGTCATTTAAATATGACACGTAGGAGAGAGGGTGTGCCACATAAGCCTTCCACGTCAGCATTTAATGGAAAAACCAAACGGATGTTACGCTAAAGGACCAATTTTGACAAAAAAAATATTGAGGACCTAAAATAACATTTTGAAACGTTGAGGACCAATATTAAACTTCGTGCAAACGTTGAGGACCAAAAGAGTAATTTGGCCAACATTTAATTAGTTCCTTAGAACTTGACTAATTGAAATGATTAAAAAATTTGTGTATTGAACTAAAATAAAAATGGAACTTTTGTACGGTACTACCATGAAGAGATGGTCAAGCATTTCATGCGTAGTTCAATTCAATCTTAAAAAAAATTTAAGATTACATACAGTAATATATATATATATATATATATATATATATATATATATATATATATATATATATATATATATATATATAAGCGTTAGTTTCACAATCAACATTAGAAATAATGTCGAAAGCATTTTTATTTTAAATGGGTGGTAGAATCCTTATGGATAATAGCATCTAAAAAGTCTATTTAAAGTGTAGTGCGTATACGCATTATGCCAAAATCAATCGTAAGTTTGAAATAAGCCTGGTCTAATAATTGCTAACTCGACGTGCATGCATGTTTGTAGGTCGTAGCCTCCTATAGACCTTTATAGTTTATACTATAATTTTTCCTATGTTTTCTTGTGATATATGATCTTTTAGCCTTAATTAAGTATATATGTTAAACACAATTACCTACAATTTGTAATTTTGTTATTAAGAACAAATTTATATCCTATTTGAGATGCTTACACCAAAAAAAAAATCGTAGCATCAAATAATTTAAACAACTATTATTAACGTCAATTATGACTAACACTAAAGAGAAATAGCTAGTGTCAGTTCCAAAATTATACAAAAGATTGTGCATGTAAAGAACATCTTAACGTCAGTTATTAAAAGAATGTTATTAACAAATTATATTAATTGGCTACAAAGTCGGTTTTTTATTAGTTCCTAATATATATATATATATATATATTGAGAACATAATGGCAAATCAAATCATCAAACGTGTTCTCTGTTTCATAAGTCATGCTAATAAAAAACTAAACTACTTAACAACACATAGAACTTAATCATAAATGAAAAGAGATAACTAATGGCAAAGAGAAATGATCAATAAGTTGCAACTGGTCGAACAGATCATCGATTCTTGGAAGTGGGTATTGATTGCGGCCCGTTACCTTATTCGAATTTCGGTAATCGATACACAATCTTAAAGTTCCATCCTACTTGTTCACGAATAGAACTGGTGTGCCCCAAGGTGAAAAACTAGGTCTGACCCTTATCAAGCAATTCCTGTAATTGCGTGTGTAGCTCCTTCGACTCACTTAGATCCTGTATTCCTACTTGGAATATTTGATCTGTTAACTCCAGCATGAACCTTTCCGGACATGCTCTACTCCCCTTGACCAAATGGGATCCGCTCTCACGGTTTGACTCTTTCCTTTCTTACGGTATGGCATATGTTCACAAACATATACCGCCTCTTGCAAGTGTGTTACCCGTTGAGTTCCAATTGTTCCAACGGTAACATACCTGTTCTATCATTTGGCTTGCATCCCCCGATGCTTGCCCGACTCCGTTCCCGTATTCACTCTCTTCTCTTCATTCCGTACCTACGTGGTACTCTTTCTCCGAGTATTACTCCATACTCGTTGCTCACTAAATTCTCCTTCTCGATTAACCGTCCTTACGGTTAATTTTTTCCTTTATGGCACCCACATGGCCACTTATACGTTTGGTTTGTCCACTCAGTCTCCACCCATACACGGGCTTCAGACTAACGGATTTATGGTTCACCAACCTGTGGAACTAGCTTACCTAGCGATGTCCACTACAATCTGTGTACTATACATGCACTTATGGTAGTAGTTGCTTCTCCACCTCCTACTTGACTCTTATCCTATGGGGTCCTTTAGGCTCTTTCCCCACTTAGGGAACTACTTATCCCTGTCTACTTTCTCTCCCCTCGGGCCTCTACGAGTCCCTTTGGGGTTTATCTCTCACGTTATCTCGTTCGAGGGCTATCTGTCGCAATAGCACTCATTTTCTTATCTCTCGACGGTACCCGAAGGTCTACGCCCATTTCCACTTCTAGACCTACTCCGGTCTAATACTTTCGGGTCCATTATCACACTATGGCCCCTTAATTGTAACCCTTAGGTTTACCTGTGTACTCCCGTGGCACTTTAGCACTCTCTAGTGCTTTTCGATGTCTACTTAACTTTAATCACTCTAAGCAAGTGATTTCTCAACTATATCGACCATCCTTATACATCGTACCTGTAAAAGGACTATTGTTTGGTAGGGTATTGGTCACATGAGTTAGTTTTCTTAGGCATCCTGCGGGTTTTACAAAATTTATTCAAGTTTATTTCTTAGAAATCGACGCCTAAGGTTTTCGTAATTGGTTAGGGTTTAACCAATTGGAATGACACAAATTGAGAAAAAGTTTTCATGAAAATTTGCCTTCCAATGGTTATCCCTAGTATTTTCAAGAAAAGTTTGAGGGACTTTCAGAATCTCTCATCTGGAAAGACCAAAAAGATTTTTACAAAAATTTCTCATGTGATCAATATCATATTCTTTATGCTCTTCCTTAAGCAACCCAGGAGAGTTTGATTGGGCTTAATCCCTTCTTTTCCCCCTTGTTTGCTTAAGGAACTAGTAGTTCATGGATCGAGCGCAGGGTTGGATTTGGTTCCTTCCATGTGCCTTCCCATTTACCATGTTAATTGCTCGGCATATGGTCACGCTTTACACGTTTATATATGCCTCTACTTCTTAAAATCCATCTCTACGGCATATGGTTCGGCCACTTTGCCCTTTTGTATACCGTATCCTGATTTTCCAGTCTGTAGATTTCTACTTCTATACTGTGGCATACACCACCTCTTTTATGTTTACTTTCTAGGAAGGACAACTCACTTCCTTCAGCCATAGCATTCCGCACAGTCGTGACCCATTCACGTGATCATCTTCCTGTCGGTCTCATGCCTCACGACCCTGTTTATTCTTGTCTGTAAACTTTCCATTTTAATCGCCCCATGGCTTACTTTCTTTTCTACACGCCAAGCGTGTCTTTTCTTTCACTTTAAAAACCATTCCTAGCCTAACTAGGATTCACTACATATTTCTATTCTACATGAATTCCACACTGTAATCAAATAACTTGTGCTTATACCAAGCACACAATGCGCCGCTTACTGAGCAGACGCATCGTCTCATTTAACATCTGCAAAACAATCACATATTGTAGCGCATTCCTGCCTACAATTCAACCAAATGTGTCTGTGTCTAGGTAGCATCCTCCATGGATGTCTCCTTTCCCTATTATGGCGGCCTTAGGTTCCCAGGGTCACTGCCACCCCACCTTACGCCTTAGTTCTCATTGGCACTTGTGTACTGTACAGATTATATGCTTTGCATAGAATTTCACATACAAATTCTATGCTTAAAGCGATGACTCGAAAGAATTCATTATCTATCACAGATTAAGAAGGAATGAAAGAAAAGCTGACTCAATTTATCCGGTGTACTCCCACAAGTGCCTGTTTAATGCAACGTTTTGCCTGGGTTTCACAACGAAGCTTAAACCGACACCCGTTTATACCGAGGGCTTCACATGACATAAAGAAAAACCTGCGTTTGATACCAAGTTTGTCACGACCCTAAATCGGGAGTACATGACCGGCACGGGAATAGATTTTGACCTCTAAACCCGTAAGCCTTATCTTGTAAACATGACTATACTACCATGCTATACAATCAATATATATATCAAACTAGTGGCCACACCTCACTGGTGGCCTAATTAACCTGCAATCCGCGGTTCGCTCAATACCGCTTCAACTCAATCTAGTATATAGATATATTTATCAGCACTCATAATGTAAATGTTAATATCATATTGACCGTACGTCTCAATATGTACGATCTATCCTATTCACATGTAACAACCACACATAATATATATCCATATCATATTGACCGTACGCCTCAATGCGTACGATCTATCCTATTCACATGCAGAAGTTTATATATATATACATACATATATCCTAGTTTATCCCCAAACTGGACCCTGTCTTTAAATACATGTCAAGCCGACAATTCTAGAGTAGGTGCATATCAAAAGCTGTAAATATATATACACAACTCTTACAACTTTAAAATATGTACAACAAGAGAAATCAAAATAATAAAAAAGGTGCCCACCCACGTGAAACAAGTGCGTAAGGATGGTCTAATGTCCGTATCACTGTCCAAACGTTGATGCCTGCCCGATCCTTGTATCTGAAACATTGAAGCAGAGGGAGTGAGTCAAACAGACTTAGTGAGAAGCTTCCCATTCTCGGCCTAGCGGCGGGTACTACTACAGCTGCGGAAAGGGAAACACCCACAATCACATGCGCATGAAAGTCCAATTTATCAAATGTTATATTAGGATAAGGCAATATTAATATAACATAAAATCGTGGATAAACCTACGGATCATGCTCCTCTATCATGCTTCTCGTAAACAAGCAATCACATTTTAACATATAATTTGAAAACTGTAAATCACTTCACTGACCCTAGTACCATGCTAGGGCAATGGCCTCAACGGGCAATTTCTTTTAAATCTTTAACTGAGCCTAGTGCCAGGCTAGGGCAATGGCCTCAACGGGCAAATCTTTTATATCTTTTACTGACCCTAGTACCAGGCTAGGGCGATGCCCTCAACGGGCAAATCTTTTATATCTTTTACTGACCCTAGTACCAGGCTAAGGCAATGGCCTTAACGGGAAAATGCTTTACTCTTTAACTAACCCTAGTGCCAGGCTTGGGAAATGGCCTCAACAAGTAATCCTTTCTGACTTGTTTCTCTTCCCGAGCCTTCAGTTAGGATTTTGACTCTATCTACCCATTATTATCCTAGACTGACTTTACCTAGGTATTGTGAACCTCACTATGACTCACTAATCAATTTATGAGATCGTTTTAATCCTTATGTAATACCCAAACCCTTGGTTAGATCATATCTTAGCTCTAAGGCCATTCCTAAGTTCAATTACCGTAAAACGTCGACGTTCAATAACAACTTCTATACGATTTCTTTAATGAGTTTCTAATTAATAGGGTAAACCGAACCTTGGACTCAATCGACAACTTACCCCTTTGCTTGTACTGTTCGACGTAACTCATGTCATCACATGGATACCCTCCAGTACCTCTTTACTTGTAGTCAAACACACATATACAAATACTTTCATATATAACAGTTTAGGAACAACAATAGCATGTTAACCACTAAACAATTCTTACAAGTAGGCAAGTAGGCAAACCACATATCCACATCTTCAATCAACCCTGTAGGGCAAGGATGGGAAACCCGTCATCTGGACGGCTCCCTTGCGTTTGTCCTGGAGTAACTCTTGCTCTGGACGAATCGTGGTTTCCTAAAGAATGCATTCACGTTGTTAACAATCTTAACTATATGCAACTCATATGCGTATGGTATGCTCGTAAATAAAAGGCACCTAAACGTCGCCAAGAATCAAGTTCTTGGTCTTATCCGTCTTCCCTCTCTTCCATGAGAGTGTCAAGTGCTACACACTTGGTTTCGTATAACTATCACTCACCTTGAATTGATTTTGGAGCCTTGGATTTGAGTTACTAAACCTAGATATGCTTCTAAATTATCCTACTTAAGGTTTCCTAATGATTACGAAGGAATTAAATTGCCATTTTAAATTTTGGACTTTATTGTTCCGCAAGTTTCCATCCTTGAGAAACAAGAAAGTACCTAAAATAATTCTTGATGCTTGATAGCTTATTTAGAATTATTCTAGGGTGTTTAAGATTGAAAAGAAGAGGTTTGGAGCCCTCAATATCACCCTTAAAGTGTAATTGGGCAATCCGAGCAGGGACCCGGCACGTTAACGTCAAGGTTCAACCTTAGTAACTTCAGGCCAGCTCTTCACAGATCTTGTTCAGCTAATATCTTAAAAATATAATTTCAATAATACCAATCCAAGACTATTTACTCAAACTCAAGCTCAATTCCTAAGCTAACAATAATTTCTCAAATTTAGAAATAATTATAATTGCAACCCAAATCCTTCCAAATTCGAATTGTATAGTCTTGATTCTTATCCCATCTAAGTGTTCAAGAACACTTCCTAGGTCTCAATCTACTCTCAAAACAACCCAATCGAAGGTGGATCGAAGAAATCCCTAAAAATGAAGAAATTGAGGTTACCAACCTTTGATTCGATTGGTGGAAGGTGTAGGAGACGTCGTACCCGAGCTCCGGTGACTTCTCTGACGTCGGCTAGCTCTCCCCGGTCACTTTTCCGGCGAACCCCAACCCTTCCTCTTCTTCTTCCTCAAGCCTCTTCTTCCTCTCTCTCTTGTTTCTTTCATTCTTTCTGTCGTGCTCTCTCTCTGTCATCTCTTTCTCTCTTTCTTTTAATTCTTTTCCTTACCTTCTCTTTTTTTTTTCATTTTCTTATACCCACACACCCGACTCCCCTTTTTAAAATATTTAATTAAAAAAAAAATATATATATATATATATATATATATATATACAATAATAAAATAAATAAATAATTAGATAATACATTAACTAAATAATAATAATTATTATTATATTAAAGAAGAGTTTGAAAAAATATCCCCAATTTAATCCCTCCTCTTTCCAATTTAATTTTTTTTCTTTTATGTCCCAAATTAAATAATAAATAATATGTATTTTTAATTTAATCTCTTTCCCTATTTAATTCAGGTTTCCAATTTCTTAGGTCCTAAATTAAATCCTCAAAATTATTTTGTACTTCTTTTCTTTCCCTTTTATTTATTTTAAAAAAATTTCCCGGTTATTACAAAAAGGGGTTGGGAGTTAAATGAAAAATCTGAGGTTGATGAAGGGGTCAAATTATAGTTTTTGAAAAGTTTTAGCATGTCACATTGTCATTTACTAGAAAAAATTGACGGTATTAGACAAAAGAACTTATTTTGAACAAATTGCAATGATAGAGGACTGATTTGGAACTTTTAAAAGATAAATGACCAATATATGGAAATGGAACTAGTAAGAATGATAAGGGATTAAAATGAGTATTTGACTGGATGTAAAAAAAAAACCTTACAGGCTATGATGTACACTTGTTTTATCTTCTGCATTGTCTAGAGAAAACCAAAGAGAAAAAGATAGAAATGCATAATTATAGCATAAAATTGTAACGTGCAAGCAAATAATTCTAGCAAATGTCTTTTTTTTGTTCATATAAAATGTCTTTGACATAAGTAAGAGTTGGTGAGTTTGTGATCGCTTTCTTGATTGTGAACAATTTCACGTTTAAGATTATTAAATTGCACAAACTAAATTCATCATTAATTACATTAATTCATGCCATTAATTATAATAATTGTGCTTCCTTTTTAATATAATTATTTATTTCTATTATATGTGATCTTTGAACGTTTTTTTATCGACCATAATGATTAATTTTCTATGAATTGTAGGCATCTTGAACGAAGAAGGAATTGGTCTAAATATTCAAAATTTCTTCTTACTAAAAGTTAGGGATTAAAATCATGACATTTAGTTATGGGTGAATGCGTACTTTCTACTTAATCACACTTTGTGAGTTATGACCTTTCAGCTTTAAACTATACTTGTTAATGACTTCATCAATATATAGTAATGTTGTCGCTAAGTACATATATATATATATATATATAAAATTTTGTTTAAGGTTAGATGCTAATCAAAATTGGAATATTTTCGCTATATATATAATCAACGAGACAAATAGATTGTGTATGAAAATAATACATAATTGGTTGTCATCTCCTAAACAGTTAACTTTTTCTATTTCGCCAAAGTGGGTTGGCACAAATGGTTAAGGATCTGGAAGAAAGTTCTCGCCTCACCCATGGGCGAGGGTTCGAATTCCCCTGAAGCCATCCAAAACCCTGCTTTAGTGGGCATCCCTCCTCAGGGAGATCCCCTGGCACCCAAGGGCTAGTTGAGTAGCTGTGATTGGATAAAATTGCTTGCAGTTTAGGTCTGTGCAATAATCCTTTGGGTTGGGCCTCTGTTGGTCTCCCCAACATGCCACTGGCGCCCTGCCTGGTAGTATTTAGGAGTGCCTTCCCTTACTACCATATTCCTAACCAAAAAAATTTTGTCTCCTATTTCATGAAAATTAATTATAACTCTTCATAAGAAAATAATTAAATGAAAGGATAAGCTTTCCTAATGTCCAAAACTCAACATGTACATAATTTTCTTCCTCGCCCCTTGTTTTCTATCCCAAAACCATCGACACCCCTCTATAAAAAGGCCTCATTCTATATGTATTAACACACTCAAACTTAAAGTTTAGCATCTTCAAGTATTTGCCCTAGTTTTTTGAACATGGGAGATGAAAATGCTGGCGACGATGCCACACTACAAAAAACGTGTAATTTACGGGCGGTTATTTACTGGCGGGTCAATTAAATTGCTAAAAAATTACATATTTTCTGACGGTTGGGGACCCGCTAGTAAATAAAATTGATTTCTGATGGTTATTGTAAATTTCTTGCGGTTAAACTGCCAGAAAATAAAATTTATTTAATTTGTTGTTTTTTTTATCCAAGCCGTAACGGGTTGAAACTTTATTGCGCCATAAGGCCGTTCCCTCAGTTTTCCTCTTTCTTCCATTGACCATTTTTGCTCCCTCTCCATTTTCGCTCCCTCTTCTTCTCCATTGGCGGCTTTCTCGAGCCACCACTGCACCACCGAAGCTTCATTAACAGAGGTTAGAGATGTATTTTATGAGATTTTGTATTTTACAGTGCCTTAGCTTCCTTCCATTTTGAATTTCACTGATGCGATTGGTTGTTCTAAAAATCGTTCTGATTTCTCACTCAGTTTTGAGCCTACTTGTGGAGTTGCTTTGAGGAAGGTCTTAGTGGAGCACGGTGGTTTAGGGCATTGAAGCAAGACAATACGCACTAAGCATTGCAATTTAGGTTTTCATTCTCTACTACCTGTATTCAGCAGGTGATTTTTCGTTTTCGCTTTCATTCTCTTTTTTTCTTTTTCGTCTTGCTCGTCATTTCATCATTTTGAGTTTTCTGTCGTTGGTTGGAAATTTCGAGGATTGGAAAAAGTAACTGAGGTAATAGATAGACATTGAGGATTGGAAAATCTGAGTTTCCGTGCATGAAATGGGTTGGGGGAATTTCGCCATCGATTTTATATGTTTGTATATTTTTTGGATTGGGAAAAATAGTACACACATAATAAGAATAGTTAAAATGTTTTTTATGACTATTGAGAAGAACAGAGATGTGTTGGTAGGCATTAGAATAGATAGCCATAGCAGACAGCTTCTAAACTGGTCTCTTGTTAAAGTTGCTGAACCTGAAGATTGTGTTATTGCAGTTCATGTAGTTAAAACTTCAAAACAATTTTGAATTGCATCACTCACATTGCCAAACAATCTGTACTGTTGGGGATATGTGATTTATATATATGCAGATTCGAATAAGAGTAGAATTCAGAGTGTTCTGGGATTGAAAAGGTGATTTGAAAGATACAAGAGAGAGAGAGAAAAAACACAAAATGACTTTTGCTTCTGAATCAAACCAAACTATTGAAGAACAACTTCTCTCTTGAGTCTTTTGGTGTGGTTTAAGAGAGGAACTAGCTAGCTAGGCATGGCTAAGCTTGTGTGTGTTTTGCTTCTAGCACTAATTAAGATTTGGGTTTTAGTTTTAGTTTAGAATAAGAATGAATAACAATGGATGGAGAGATTGTAGTGAACATGATTAAAGCCATTTTCTTGCTTTTATTTTGTGTTTCTGAATGTTGTACACTAAAGAATGTTGGAGCTGTGGAAAAGAGAGGGAAGAAGAGGGAGGTTATATAGTAGGAAAGGGAATGGTGGCTTTGAATAATTAGGTGATTGAAAATTAGACATTGCAGACTTGGAATGTGTTGAGCAACTAATCCCATTTTACTTTTAGAGACCACACTTGAACTAGAGTAATGTTGAAGCCAATATTATATTCCTTGGGAATTTAATCTCTTACTTAAGTATCCAAACAGAGCTGCAGGCAAGGGGCAATTTGGGGATTTGGATGTGATTAAAAAAAACATGGAAATATAGACTTAGGAAAGGGATGGGCTTGGTTGCGAGGTAAACTTCAAGCTCCTACTATTCATTCTTATTATTGTGTTTATCATTATTATATATATATACATATATGTTTAAATAGAGCAAAATACTAATAAGTTAGAGATACATATCTACTTCTTTATGTACTCTGCCTCGTCAGCCCATTACACTAGTGCTTCTCTCTTTTTAAGTTCAGATTCTTACTTCTGGTTTTCTTTTCATTATTTGAGTAGTGTAGATTATTATTATTCTTAGGCCAGTACAATGCAGTGTGAGTACTTTAATTTAAGGATTAAGCTAGAGAAGCATAATTCTTATTCCTGACACCAAGTTTAATGCTGAAGCTGAAAAGACCAAAGCTGAGGTTACTGTCTAAGTTTTCTCAGTATCTGAAGCTTCTGTCACTAACTGCTGTAGTTGAGAATTTTATGCCCACTAAAGTGTAAGCTTTATCCTGCACTAGTTATGTTTTATATGACAATACAAATTAGTTGGGATCAAGAACTCAAGGAGTTGAGTTTAGCGTAGAGCACGTTTGACACTAGGCAATTGTCATATTCCCTGAGAAAGAAATGAACGAGGAAGGTAATGTACAATTAATACCTTCGTTCACACAAGTAACTCCAATTTATCAATGGATTGCCATCTCTGCTTCTTATCTTATTATTGCTACTTTCGGTTTAAAAAAGTTGCAAACTTGATGTTGGAATGTTGGATACTCTAAACATATTTCGTCATTGGTATTTTTTCTCAACCAGCTGACCTTCCTAATGCAAATAGGAAAAGAAAGAAAAAGTGAAAGAACACAGGTTCTGGAAGTTTAGGATTTAAAAAAAAGGTTGAAGTAATGAATCCAAGTGCTATCTTGAAACATAAGAAGATGTATCTTAAGAAGATGTAAAAAAAAAAACACACATAAGGGATAGTTTAGCTTTAGAGAAACTGTAGGCGATTGAAGCTTTACTTTATTATTCACAATACTTGAATCTGGACCCAAAAACAGGAAGCAATAGCATATATATATGAATATGAGATGTCATTGAGCTACATTTCCCAACAAGCTGTTTGATGAAGGTGAGCTGTATCCACTTAACCAAGGATCATGCACCGACACAGGGGAGTTATCCTTCTCCTCTGCTAGGAAATTAGTAACAGTGGATTTTAATTTATAGATAGATAGAAGGACTAAGGAGAATTGTCAATTCAGAGTGCTGCTTGTGTGCTTGTGTTGCAATCAGAATTGGAATCTTCAAATGCGCGATTGGAAGCTTCAAATGCACAGTTAAAATTAGAGATGCGAGGTGTCTTCAACATTCTCAAAAATATTATGGGAAATGTACCGTCTGAGTTTGCACATATGATAAATCCTGAGGTATAAATCTTTTTCTTTATATTTTTAAAATTTTTTTCTCTACAATATAATCAAATATATATAAATTTATTATTCTCTTAGGTACCTGAAGCAAGTAATGGACAATCATCATCAGCAGGACATTCATTCTCAGCTAGTGAAGATCATCCCAATACATAGATGAGATTGACTTACTTTGCAATATTTAGTAAGTATATAAAATTTAAATATGTATATTGTTTATTACTTAATTATTAGTGATATTTATTGTACATTACTATACTAATACTCATAAATTTTATTTTTTGAATATTGCAGGAGCCTAGGTAGAGCTTTTGGAGGTTGTTTTTGAAGTTTTTCTCCTTTTGTAATGAACTAATTTTTTGGTTTTACAAACAAATATTTTTTTTGAGAACTACAAACAAATACTTTAGTTTTATCTATTTTGAGTATTATAAGTACTTCTATGAGTATTTCTATCTTTTTTTAGCATTAATATAATCAATTATATATGTGAGATTTAAAAAAAAAGTCAAACAGACAATTTGTGACGGTTTAAAGCCGCCAGAAATTTATAGGTCATTTTGTGGCGGGCATTAAGTGTCGCAAATTTACCTAACATTTTTTGGCAATTAATGACCGCCACAAATTTACCTTTAATTTTGTGACGGTTATAGACCGTCAGAAAATTACATGGAATTTTATGACAGTTATAAATTGTCACGATTTTACTTTTCATTTTTTGGCAGACACCAACCGTCAAAAAAGTACATTTTGTGGCGTTTATTCTAGCAGTTGGCTAGAACTGTCAGAAAATTACTTTGCGACATGTCCATTTGTGACAATTTAAGATCCGCCACAAAATGTCATTTTGTGCCAGTTGAACCGCCACAAAACAACAAAAATAACCGTCACTAAAAATCACATTTCTTGTAGTGCCATTACAAGGGTTGGTTATATATTCTTAACCTATCAAATCAACGAAATACCAAAGGTATTCATCTATATATTTTCTTACTCGTTGTGTAAAAGGATTTATATATATCTTTCTAAATCATCCTTATTTTTAGTTATTAAATATTTTTTAAATTAATGATAAAGGATTAAATTAAAAATAAATTCATATGTCCAACTTTGCCCATACTTTACACACTTAGTCTGCACAAGACAACCTTAATAAAAAATAATATATTCTTATTCTTATGTTTTAACTTTGCACAGTGACTATATTAATAACTTTATCATTATTTGTTTAGGTGACACTTGAATCTACTTTCACAGGCACAAAGAGCACCACCATGGTTTGATGAAATAAAATATATATGTAAGATCAAGTTTGATTGATAAAATAAAATAGATAATATAGTAATTAATAATGTTACCATGGTTTAATTTGAAAATGCAGTTTCAATACACGAGGAATGTGAAATAATGGCAAAAGAGAAAGAGAGTTGTTGCATTAGGAATACCATTTACTGATGGAAACACTGCAGACTTATCATTGAGGCTTTGATGATAACGGGAGAGACCATTTGCACAAGCTCTTTGCTCCCTATCTTTATATGATATATATTTGCAATTGATGATTGTTATCAAGTGTTAGTGTATGTGTTACTGAGAAAGTATCTTATGTATTGTACAAAAAACTAGAACATAGAGATAGACTTACTCTACGGTGATGTGCAACATTGGATCCATTCTCTTGTGCTACCGGTCTCCAAGACTTGGAGATTTATGTTATTATTTTATTTTTAGTATGTTATTTTACTTATTTGGTTCTCTTATGGACTTGTAGTTTGTGTTTGCATTTTTTGGATTTGCTTCAAAACTAAAACTAAGACCTCTTGTATGGTTTAAATAAACATTAAAGAACATTTCAAATTATTTGAAAAGTGTTATATGAATTAGTATCGAGTTACTTGAAAGGAGAATTAATTAAGAAAATACTTTTGCTTGTATATATGATTTGAGCATAACTTCAAAAGACACAAATCTTAAAAGACTCAGATGTCACGGCCCAAACCCTTAGGCGGCCATAATCGACAAATAGACCAAGCCAACACTAGGCTACGTATAACAAACCCAAAGTGATGAAACAATACATACAAATCACTAGAAGACACCAACCACACGCACATACATACATACATATATATATATATATAAAGTCCTAAGAATTTTTAAATAACACAAAATATATGGAGCATTTAAAAATTTTACAATAGATCACATCTAATATCAAGGACGAAATTAGTTAAAGAAAACAAATGGTCAATATAGGCATTCAAAAGTATTAAATAGACTACTCAGAAAAATTGAAAACATATTGACCACCTAAGTCGAGGCATATATCATCATAGAGTCTAAGAATGCTTATGAACGAGACATCCAAAGTCTAATCAATGAAGGAATAAATTTGATGTCAGTTGCCCTATGTCTAGTTTGAAGTGTCATAAGCAACTCAAATATCAATTTACTTAGCGCCTTATCTCTAATTAATAAATGAATGATAAATTTGACGTTTCGCTATGAATGGACTAGGCTCCACCTGTATTTTTTTTTCTCTATACAGTTTATCACTTCACCAATTTTGCATTATGGAAAATCCAAATATACCCTAGGACCACAAACATTCTCAAAGCGATATCGGGTAAATAAAATATAATAAAAATGAAATTATAAATATAAATTTTATTGTCAACTGATGGCGTCTTATATATATATAAGAAAAAGTTATTCTAAATTAAATAAAATAATATATAACTTAAAAATTATGGGATAGCAACAACCTAGTTATTAACTAGTTGATATTAAAAACCAAAGAAATTATCTTAACATTTCATTTAAAATAAACTTTTATGAAGCAACGATACTTGGTTTCTATAAAATATTTGTTCTTATTGGTACAAACCAAGAAATGAACGATTAATTTTACCATAGTACATAAATCAATCTATATGTTGAATTGAAATTTTTGAAATTACATATTACAATATTCTTATAATAATGAATTAGTATGACTCTCGTGCAATCTATCACAATAAATAATACTAGAGGTTTCGCATGCACGTACGTGGAGTTAAATTTTTTTAATTTACAAAATATAATATATGTAATACCCGAGAAAGTTTTCGAAGTTCAAAATAAAAATAAAAAGAGGAAGAAAAGAGAGTATGAAATATTTTTGGGTGTCTAATTTGGGATATAAGAGAAAATAAAAATTTAATTGGAAAGAGGAGGATTTAATTGGGGATATTTTCCCACCTCTTCTTTATTATAATAATAATAATTATTATTTAGTTATTAATTATTTATTTTATTATTATTATTTTTTTGTGTGTTGGGTACCGTGGGAGTGGCTTACTAGAAGAAAAGGATAGGAATATAAGGGAAAAGAAAGAGGAGGGGGGCTACGGGGTTAGAAACAAAAGAAAGAAGAGAAAGAGATAGAAAGAAGAGAGAGAGAGGGTGAGGCGTGAAGGAGAAGAAGAAGAAGAAGGGTTGGGGTTTCGCTGGAAAAGTGACCGGGGAGAGCTAGCCGACGCCGGAAAAGTCACCGGAGCTCGGGTACGACGTCTCCTACACCTTCCACCAATCGAATCAAAGGTTGGAAACCCCAATTTCATTCGAAACCCTCAATTTCTTCATTTTTAGGGATTTCTTCGATCCACCTTCGATTGGATTGTTTCGAGGGTAGATTGGGACCTAGGGAGTGTTCTTGAACACTTAGTTGGGGTAAGAATCGAGGCTATACCCTCGGGTTTGGCCGAATTCGAATTTGAAAGGGTTTGCGGTTAAAGATTCTAAATATTCGCAATTTGGATTCATTGATAAATTTGGAATCGGGGTTGGATTTGACTAGTTAGGATTGGATTTATGTTGTTGGAATGTAGGTGAACAAAACCCGTGAGGTGCGGAGTCGAAGCCGGGGTTGGAAGGGGGCCGAAATAGGCCCGAACCAGCTCACAGCAGAGCAAAAGAATTGTTGTGCTGCGAGCTGGCGCTGCAGCGCCTAAACAATGCCCAAACTGACGCTACAGTGCCAGCTCTCAGGTAGCTGAGAGCTTTTTGGCAGCAGCTTGGCGACACAACGCCAGAATGGGCGCTACAGCGCCAGGCCTCTGCCCAGCATGCCCAAAATCCATTTTTAAGCCAATCTGGGGTGTCCGAACCTCCTATTTTCAATCCTAAACATCTTAGGACACCCCCAACCATGTTTTAAGGATCAAAATCATTTCAAATGTCTTCTTGATCCTCAAGAATAGAAACTTAAGGAATAAGCTAAGTCCAACTTCTTGAAATTCTAAATTTCTTATACACCGTCATTAGCTAACCTTAAGTAGGATAGCTTAGAAGCACGTTGAGGTTTAGTAACTCAAATCCAAGGCCCCAGAAACAACTCAAGGAGGACGATAGTTGTATGAAACCAAGTGCGATGCACTTGAGACTCTCATAGAAGAGAGGGAAGACGGATAAGACCAAGGACTCGGTTCTTGGCAACATCTAGATGCATTTTAGGCATAAGCATGTCGTATGCATATGAATTGCATATAGTTTGAGATGTTAACCACTTGAATGCATTTTTTAGGAAACCACGACTCGTCCGGAGCGGGAGTTACTCCAGGACAAGCACAAGGGAGCCGTCCAGGTGAGGGGTTTCCCATCCTTGCCCTATAGGGTTGATTGAGGATGTGGATATGTGGCTTGCCTACTTGCCTATTTGTAAGAATTATTTAGTGGTTAACATGTTATTGTTGTTCCTAAACTGTTATATATGAAAGTATTTGTATATGTGTGTTTGGCTACAGGTAAAGAGGTACTGGAGGGTTTCCATGTGATGACATGAGATACGCCGAACAGTACAAGCAAGGGGGTAAGTTGTTGATTGAGTCCAAGGTTTGGTTTACCCTATTAATTAGAAACTCATTAAAGGAATCGTATAGAAGTTGTTAGTAAACATCAACGTTTTATGGTAATTGAACTTAGGAACGGCCTTAGAGCTAGGTTATGATCTAATCAAGGGTTTGGGTATTAAATAAGGATTAAAAAGATCTCATAAAAGGATTAGTGAGTCATAGGGAGGTTCACACCACCTAGGTAAAGTCAGTTTAGGATAGAAATGGGTAGATAGAGTCAAAATCCCAGCTGAGAGCTCGAGGAGAGAAACGAGTCAAAAAAGATTTGCCCGTTGAGGCCATTGCCCTAGCCTGGCACTAGGGTCAGTTAAATATTAAAACATTTGCTCGTTGAGGCCATTGCCCTAGCCTGGCACTAGGGTCAGTTCAAAGATTAAAATATTTGCCCGTTGAGGCCATTGCCCTAGCCTGGCACTAGGGTCAGTTAAAAGATTAAAAGATTTGCCCGTTGAGGCCATTGTCCTAGCATGGCACTAGGGTCAGTTAAAGATTAAATGAATTTGCCCGTTGAGGTCATTGCTCTAGCTTGGCACTAGGGTCAGTTAAACATTAAAAGAATTTGCCCGTTGAGGCCATTGCCCTAGCCTGGTGCTAGGGTCAGTTGAGTGATTTACAGTTTTCAAATGATATGTTAAAAGTGTTTACTTGTTTATGAAAAGCATGATAGAGGAGCATGATCCGTAGGTTTATCCATGATTTTATGTTATATTAATATTGCCTGATCGTAATTTAACATTTGATAAACTGGATTTTCATGCGCATTTGATTGTGGGTGTTTCCCTTTCCCCAGCTGTAGTGGTACCCGCCGCTACATCGAGGATGGGAAGCTTCTCACTGAGTCTGTTTGACTCACTCCCTCTGCTTCAATGTTTCAGATACAGGTATCGGGCAGGCATCGACGTCCGGATAGTGATACAGACATCACACCATCCTTTACGCACTAGTTCACGTGGGTGGACACTTTTTGCTATTTTGACTCTTTTGGTTGTACATATTCTAAGTTGTAAGAGTTGTGTATATATATTTACAGCTTTTGATATGTACCGATTCTAGAATTGTCGGCTGCACATGTATTTAAAGATAGGGTCCAGTTTGGGGAAAGCTAGGAAATATGTATGAGTATATAAACTTCTGCATGTGAATAGGATAGATCGTACGCATTGAGGCGTGCGGTCAATATGATATGGATATATATATTATGTGTGCTTGGTGCATGTGAATAGGATAGATCGTACGTACTGAGACGTACGGTCAATATGATATGAATATTTACCTTATGAGTGCTGATATATATATATCTATAAACTGAGTTGAGCTGAAGCGGTATTGAGCGAACCGCGGATTGCAGGTTAATTAGGCCACCAATGAGGTGTGGCCACTATTATGATATATATTGATTATATAGCAGGTTAGTTATAGTTATGATTACAGGGTAAGGCTTACGAGTTTAGAGGTAAAAGTCTATTCCCGTGCCAGTCACGTACTCCCGATATGGGGTCGTGACAATATAAATTGATATTATTATTAATTTTAAAACAATAAATTAAAAATTAGGAAATTAATTTCTTTGATAACTATCACTGTCATTATTTTTTAAAAAAAACTATCATTATCACTATTCCTATTTTCTCTCCCATGATCTTCTCACATCATATTTTTATTTTCTTTTTTAATTAATTAAATGGCTATTTTGGGAGACCATTGACAAAAAGGGTCCAAAACCATATAAACATAGATACTGATGAACACTTTCTTGGTTGGGAACAATTTTTTTTTTTGGGTTTTTCTGATATATCCTATTAGAGGTAATTCTGTTCGAGGTATTACCGAGCATTAAATATGGCCACCTCTCCTAAAGAGAATTCAAACACAAGTTCATCATGTTGTGAGGGACTAATCCTTTCCAATAAACCGAACCACGTTTTACACAATTTCACATTTTAAAGTATTAAAATAGACATATTAATTCGTCATTAATTGCATAATGGCATTAACTATAATAAATATGCTTCCTGTTGTAATAAAATTATTTATTTATATTATATGTGATCTTTCAACTTGTTTTGTCGACCATGGTGACTAATTCCTTTTATCACTGACTTAATTATAGGCACCTCAAAGGATGGAACAACTGTCCCGAAAATTTAATATTTTTCGTACTCAAAACTAGGGATTGAACCCGTAAAATTTGGTTATGGGTAGATGATTACTAGTTCACTCAAACACACTCTCCATGTTGTGATCTTTTAGCTTTAAACTATAAATGTTAACTTTATCGGCATATCGTAATGTTGTCATTAAGAACATATTTATATAGATGCTATTATTTTGGGATGCTAACTCCGGGAATTGGTGTAAATTTCTACAAACAATATATTTTTGTTTTATTTAATTCCTGTAACTGTCGTTTTTGGCTCAGACAATTGTAATTTGAAATTACCACCGCAAGGGGTCTTAACCTTGGGGGACTTGTCCTTAGGTGATGCACCTAGGTGCCTACGTACCCTTCGGGAGGGATCAAAGTCCACGTAGTTCGTCATGATGACGTCTTAGGAGGTTGCCTTAGTGGGAGAGAGCTAAGGTCTCTAGGGGTTACTGGAAGCCACGTAAATGGTGCACTCCGAGAGGGAGGTGAGCCTGCCGGAGATTGGCCGGAATGGGGGCCTGCGACGGAGCTCGCGATGTGTGTGAAGATTGTGTAAAGTGTCTGAGGGTACTCAGATCACCGAGAGAATGTGTGAATATCACAGAAGGGGTGTAGTAATCCTTCAGGTTGCGTCTCGTTCTATTGAGTTCGATCCTTTTTTAGTCCCACGAGTGAGGGTATATTTATACTCGAGTGTGGGGAGATCGTGCTCAACCCACGACCTTGTGGGACGTGGGTCGCCCCACAAGGCTTGTGGAGTTCCCACGTCTAGTTGAGGGGATGCTCCGTGAGATGACGTGGGCAGGGGCCACGTAACTGCTAGATGAATGGTGCCACGTGTCTCTAGTGGGTGCTGAGGCCGTGCTTCTAAAACGTTAGTGCCACGTGTCCCAAGGTGGAATATTCCGTAGTTACATAAGTCCCCCAAGTCTACGGGTGTCGGGCGCCCGTGGATTTAAGTTTCCTCGTCTGTAAGATACTTAGGAATTTTTCGCTGCCTCTATACGTGGGATAGCTCGTCCGACTCGCGAAGTAGGCTCTCTCATATCGTTTCGTGGAAAAAGAGACGTCTTGGAGAGGACACGTGTCCCGTTTCAGATGGCTGGGCGCCTGGCTTCCCCAGTAATTTTTTGAGCCGTCTCTGTAGGAAGTACGCGACTTACCGAGGTGGAGTCATCATTGCTTAGAGGGGCATTTCCCAAAATGCCCTTCGAGGGCTAGTGGGAGAAATCCAAAGGTCAGGGGCCGTTTGGTCATTTTGAAAGGCTCTCCTCTAGCTATATTCGTCCGTGGTCAGTGGCTGAGGGTTATTTGTTGAAGGAGTAGGCTTTGTTGCAGGTGCCACGCGTCAGAGCTTGAACGGGTGCCACTGTCGCTTGAGTGCTTTGCCGCTGTTTCTCCTTCATTTAATGCAAGTTCGTTTCCGAGAGTAGCCATCATTAGCCTGGGCAGAGAGTTTCGCGAAAAGGCCCTCAAGTGTCTCGAGGTGACTTTTGGGTTCTCGGGGGCTTTTCAGTCTTTGTGTCTCCATTGCCCTGGCTGTGCATCTTGCCCGTTCTTTCTTTCCACATGTGCAGTTCAAGTGAGCAGTTGTAGCTGGGCTTGATTGTAGAGGATAATAGGTTTTATCCATTGCGGGATACGAGGGGTCGATGTTTTTGAATCGTCGCGCCTTTGGGTACCCTATAAATGTCCAGCGTTTGAAAGTTTGTGACTTTACATTTGCTTGCATTCACCTTTCTCCGTCGCCTCTGTTTTCCCTGCCTTTGCTTTGCTCTTTTCTAATTCTTGCTTCTGTCGAGTTTTTGTAATGGCTGGTGGAGGTGATGACTATAGCTTTTACCCCTTTGATTTCACTAACTTGGAGGATCTTCCTTCATCTTCCCCTCCTCCTCCTCCTCCTCTGAGCCATACTCGCGACGCCGGTCGGAGTAGGGGGAGGAAGAATGGTCAACAGGGCCTGCCTCCAGGAGTAGCCGCCGATGTCCCTACCGTGGTACCTGCTGGTGATGAGAGGGAAGGACGGCTTTCCATGACTTCGTCTTCCAAGAGGGAGTGCTGTCAGGAGGTTCTTTCGAGGGAGAAGAGGAAGAAGGACGGGAAGGCAGGCGGGAGTGGACCCCGGGAGGGGGAAAGGAGAAGAGCCTCTGGGGCGGAGTTTCCAAAGAGCAGGGATGGAGGGTTCAAGAAGCATCCTTCTGGTGTGGAGTTGCGGTTACCTTCGCAAGTCGCACGGCGGAGTTCTGACCGGGGGGATGTACAGGTGGAGACTTCGGCGGGGGATGCTATTCCTGTTTCTGTTCCTGCCCCTGTTCCTACCTCTGTTACCACTTCTGCTCCTGTTCGTCAATCACCCATGAGGGTGATACTTTCCACCTGTCCTTCCGTCCTCGGCCCCGTTGAGGGGGTTGATCAGCCTGTTGCCAAGAGCGCCAGGGTGGTCGTTGAGGAGTCTGTTGGAGACTCTCTCGTGCCTCAGACTGCGGCGGGCTAACCTACGGCTAAGGAAGTCGCGGAGTCTGGTGGTGCGGCCGTGGAGGCCAGAGCCCCCTCGGATAGAGGGAATATAGTAGCAAGTCAAGCGGCTGCCACGAGAGATCTTGTTCCTGGGTCGAGCGTCAGCCGTTCTGAACCCCTTGCACCACCAGAGGGGGGATTGTGTTTTGAGTTGGTGGCGTTGGGCAGGCGCTTCCCCGTGGAGATGCAGGAAAGGGAAGCCAGGGCGCTAGATACTTATCCCCTGAATCTCGCCATCCGAGGCTTCGGTCGGGTGGCTGAGGCGTTGGCTGACTTCCACCAAGCCGGTTTTGAGTGGGAGAAGCGTGCGGTAAGCTCCCTTGTCCTGGTGCTCTCTTTGTTTTTCTTTGCCTCATGTTTCTGACTTCGCCGGTGTTGCGTCCTCCAAGAGCCAGGCTCTAGAGGTCTCCCAGAAGAGGTTGGCGCACGTGCGGGAGCAACTGTCCGCCAAGAAGCTGGAGTGTGAGGGTCAAGGGCGCGAGGTTAAGTCCTTGACTGAAGAGGTTGCCCGTCTTAGGGCTGAAGCTGGTCACCCTACCGAGGTTGCGTTCCTTCGCTCGGAGTTGGAAAGGACTCGCAAGGAGCTGGCCGTCTGTCGGGGTGACGCTGAAAGGCGTCAGCAGGAGCTGCATTCACTTCTTGAAGCCTTGCGGGATGCGGAGGTTCATGCTGCTGAGAACCTTTCTGGTCGGCTAGTGGCTGAGGGCAAAGTTGCCGACGTTGTCGATCTCCAGGGGGAGTTGCTTGCTCAGAGGATGTACGACATGCTCCTGGCAGTCGAGCAGCTCGAGCGTCTCTGGAGGAGAGATTTCCAGCGGAGTGGGTGGCTTCCTTGCATCCTTCCTTGGAGTTTTTTGAGGGTGAGCTTCGCGGTCGGATGGAAACAGACCCTCCATTGAATCTCGCTTATCTTCGTCAACTGACGGATCACTTGGTGGATCACCAAGCGTTGTTTCGGATTGGCGGGCGAGCTCCAGGGATTGGACCTACTTCTCAGCAGCTAGCTGAAGCGACTAGGTGGGGGTTGTCGGAGGATGTTGGCCATGCGCATCCTGCTAGGGCTGAGGCCTTTGTAGATCTTGGGGATGCCCAAGATTAGGTTTATGTAATTTTTAGGGTGTTTACCCTTTGTAATGGGCGAACGCCCTCTCATTTTTGGCAGTTAATGAGAATGATTTTTTGTAAAGAGTTTTTTTTGCTTCCCTTTTTAATTCTCGGCAAAAAGTTGTGTATGGTGACATTTTCTCTTTTCGTGGTCATCTCTTTACGCTTGGGTAAAAAGACTTTTGCATGAGTACCGTGTGATCAGGACGGTTTGTATGCGATTTGCTAGCAAGGTTTGTCAAACGTTTGTTTTGTGTTTTCGCACCCAAGGGGGTTTTTTACCGTGCTACTGGGGGAAATGTTAGCTTGGCCTTGGGGGCGCTTAGCGTTTCTTGGGGCGGTCGAGCCCACTATCCTGTGGTAGGACTTGCGTGAGTACTTTGCAAATCTGAAGTCTAGTCACTAGTTGGAAAGGAGTACTTTAATAATAGACAAAATGGTCACATTCGTGCAGCCTCAGTCGGGCTAGCATTAGTTAGGCTGAAGGTAAGCAAAATGTTTACATTTGGATTGCTTAGATCATGCGAGCCTTAGACAGGCTAAAAATCCTAAATTCGAAGTAGAGACGTATGTGACTTGACCTAAAGATGGTGTGATAGTGCAAAGTGCGTTCGGAGTCTAAGCGGAGGTTAGGTCCGGGCGGGCGGACTCTGGTTTCTTTTCTCCTGACTCTTTACCCTCAAGGGGTTCCTCACGTGTTTCTTTGGGACCAAGGCGGGTGACCTTGACGGTCTTGGTTAGGCTCGCTGCGTAGCATGCTCGTGCCAGTTTCTGGTCCGCCATGATTTCTCCAATCCCGTGGGGTGTTGGGAACTTCATTGTGAGCTGTGCAGTGGACACTACAGCTCTAAGTTTGTTTAGGGACGGTCGCCCTAGTATCGCATTGTATGCTGACGGTGCTGAGACAATAATGAAGTCCACTTCAAGGCTCGCGACTATTGGTAGGGTGCCCAAAGTTGTTCGGGCGGTGATGATTCCTTCTACTGGAACCTAAGCTCCTGAGAACCCTATGAGCGTGCCGGGGAATTGCCTTAGGCTAGCTTCATTCAACCCGAGCTTCCTGAAGGTGTCAAATTAGAGAACGTCTGCTGAAGATCCTTGGTCGATCAAGACTCTCTTGACTTCGTAGTTGGCGATTATGGCGATCACCACCATGGGGTCGTCGTGGACCGGTCCCTCTAGGTTGGTGAGATCGAAGGTGATGGGGTCTTCTTTGGGTTCGCTCCTCTTTTTGTACTTTGGAGCGTAATCGAGGGCGAGTATGGAGTGTTCCATCCTCTTCTTGTTTTGCGGTAGTGAGGAGGTCCCTCTCTGTAGTCCGCCTGCTATAACGTTAATAACCCCACGAGTAGACGCTTGGTCGTTGGCCTCTCAGGGGTGTTCGGTATTAGCCCTGCTTTCTTCCTTGATGAATCTGTCGAGCTATCCTTTCCGGATTAGGTCCTCGATTTGATCCTTTAGGTGGATGCAGTCGTTGGTCTCGTGCCCGTAGTCCTTGTGGAATTGGCAGTATTTGGACTTGTCTACCGCCCTTCCCGTTTTCTGACTTTTGACCTGCAGGGGGAAGCTGAGCATGTCCGAGTGTTAAATTTCTTCCAACACCCCAACATGGGATTTGTTGAGGGGAGTGTAACTCGTGAACCGTCCCCTGGGAGGCGTTCGCGGTCGAGGAGGTGATCTCTTCCTATTGCTCTTCTCCTTGGGGGCTTGGTTCTCTGTCGCCGTCTTCTCCTTTTTCTTCTCTGCTCGTTCCATGTCAGCCCGGCTTATTAGGAATTTTCTCATCTTGTCCTTGGCGATCCTAGCATTTTCCTCTTGAATGAACCATTCTGCACGGTCCATAAGCTCCTGTAAGGTGGAGACGGGGCATCTATTCAATTCCCCGTAGAATTGTGAGCATCGAAGGCCTTGCTTTATGACAAAGATGGCGACGGCGTCCTCGAGGCCTCGAACTTGGAGCGAGAGTTTGGTGAAGCGGGCCAGGAAGGCTTGCACGGTTTCTCCTTCCTCTGGTGGAAACCGATGAAGGAGTCTTCATTTTTCTGATAGTCTTTGCTGCTGGCAAACTGTGTGAGGAAGTTTTGCGCCAGTTGTTCGAAGCTATGGATCGAATTGGTAGGCAGCAAAGAGAACCATCTTAGGGCGGCCTCCTTTAGAGTTGACGAGAAGACTCGGCACTGTTGGCCGTCCGTCATGCCCAATATTGACATGGCCGAGTTGAAGGTGTTCAAGTGATCCCGTGGATCGGTTTCTCCACCATAAGGTTCTATCTGGAAGGGCATTTTGAAGCCCATGGGCACGTGCTCATTAATGATTTGCTGGGTGAAGGGGTGTCTCCCCTTTCCCTGGAAGTCGAACGTGGGCCACTGGCAAGCATTTGCGTCGCAGGCGGGATACGAGTAGTAGGCCACTACCCATGGCATATGGAGGTAGGATCCCGGAGGATAGTTTGGGACTGGTGGTCGTGGATAGTTTGTGATGGGTTGTGCTGCTTGTCCGGCGACCATGGTTGGTCCAGGTAGGATCACTGCTGGAGGTGCTGGCGCCGTCAGCGATAATCGCGTGAACTCCATTGGTAAGGTCCCAAACTGAATTGCGGGCAGGCTAGTAGGGTCGCTGGATGTCCCTGCCGTTGCGCCGTGCGGCACTAGCGGTAATTGGGCGCTCGCGTTTGTTGGGGCGAGGTTCCTGTCCTCTTCCCATCGCCGTTGGCCTAGAGCTGGTACTTCTGCTTCGATTTCATAAATGCTCACGATAGGATTTCAGGAATTAAGAGAAGAGATGACGAGACAAATACAGAGAGAAGTACGCCGGTTAGTAGTCGGCGAGGAAGAACAAGAGAGAGTTCCTAGCAATCAAGAGATGGAGGTTGTTGAGGAAGAGGACAGAGAATGGCAACAACCACAGGATGTGCCCCGTCAGCCGCGGGTAGCACCCAGAGAGCTGCCAATTTAAAAATTTCTGAAGCTCCATCCACCCAATTTCTGCGGAACTAGTGAGAAAGAGGATTTGCAGTACTTTGTCAGAGACGTAGTTAGAATTGGGCACATGCTGAGGTGCTCAGGGCATGGGTTGGTGGAATTAGCTTCATTTCAGCCGAGAGGAGCTGCCAGAGTATGGATAGAGTCTGGACCAGGTACTCAAGAAGGGTGGCACCGATGACTTGGGAAGATTTTCAGAGGGAGTTCCTGGGTCGGTTTCTATCTGAAGACACTAAAGATGCAAAGCGTCAGCAATTCGAGGAGTTGTGGATGACGCCTAACATGACCGTGACGGAGTATGAGTTACTTTTTACAGAACTGGCTCAATTCTCACCTGAGTTGGTTCCTAATGAAGAGGCGAGGATCAAGAGGTTCATACACTGTCTCACGGAGCCATTATTTATTGCTTTGTTACCTCAGACGAGAAAGTTTGAGACTTTAGCTCAAGCAGCAGACTGTGCCAGAATTATTGAAACTAGGAAGAGGTACGGGACGGCGGTTGATCCCAAAGTCAAGTTGATTACGGGCAGTGACAACCAAGGAGGTGGAAGTAAGAAGAGGAAGACAACAGGTGGAGGTGCAAGATATTCAGGGTCCGCAGGAGGACAATCCTTAACTACCACCCATGAAACAGGTACAAGAGGTAATTTTCAAGGGGGACAGAGAGTGCAAGGGGGTGGAAATGCCGATAAGACAAGGCCCCAGTGTGCGACTTGCGGCAGGTATCATTTTGGAGTGTGTCAGAGACTGACAGGTAGGTGTTACAACTGCGGCCAGGTGGGCCATATGGCTAGAGAGTGTCCAAAGAGAAAAGAGGGTACAAGTGTGAGAAGTAATCCGACGCCGAGGGGTACACCTATTTCAGCCCCACCAGTAAGAACCGTATCATCACAGACAGCAAGTACAGGTGCAGCTAGAGGTCGTGGTGCAGGATCTAGTGGTAGAGGGTCAAGGGCAGTAGCTGGAGGACAAGTGCGGGTATTTGCACTTTCTCAGCAGGACGCTCATGCATCAAATGCAATTGTGACAGGTACCCTTATTGTTTGCTTTCTTGAAGCACGAGTTCTGTTTGATTCCGGCTCCACTCATTCCTATGTGCCGCATGCATTTGCCTCTAAATTCAACAAAAGTCCGTCTAGAATGATAGAAACAGTACTGGTCTCTACTCTAATGGGAAAATCAGTACAAGTAGTGTATGTGCACAAGTCTTGCATTGTGGAGGTCGATGGTCATGAGACTGTGGTAGACCTTTGGTTGTTGTGTATGGTTGATCTTGATGTAATCCTCGGAATGGATTGGTTGTCGTCTTGCCATGCGGTGGTGGACTGCAGGGCTAAGTGTTTGAAATTTAATATGCCAAACGAGGAGCCTTTTGTAATACGGGGTGACGGAGCTGCACCGTATCCAAGCTTGATCTCGGCTTTAAAGGCATTCAAGTTACTTGCAAAGGGATGTAAGGGGTATTTGGCTTTGGTCAAGGATACCACGAATGCAGTACTTTTACTGACTCAAGTACCCGTGGTGCGAGAGCTCTTGGATGTATTTCCAGAAGAATTGCCGGGGTTGCCGCCCGACCGTGAGATTGAATTTGAAATTGAGCTGCAACCTGGCACCCAGCCTATCTTCACACCACCTTACAGGATGGCTCCGAAAGAGTTGAAGGAGTTACATACACAATTGCAAGAATTGCTTGACAAGGGTTTTATAAAACCCAGCTTCTCTCCTTAGGGTGCACCGGTCCTTTTTGTGAAGAAGAAGGACGGATCTTTGCGATTGTGTATCGATTACCAAAAGTTAAACAAGGGAAAGATCCGCAATCAATACTCACTACCGAAGATAGATGACCTATTTGATCAGTTGCAGGGTGCAAAGCGGTTTTCCAAGATTGATTTTCGATCTGGGTATCATCAACTAAAGATTCAGGAATCAGACATACCTAAGACCGCATTCGGAACCCGATATGGACATTACGAGTTCTTGGTGATGTCTTTCGGATTAACTAATGCTCCTGCAGCGTTCATGGACATGATGAACAGGGTTTCCAAACCATTTCTGGACCGATTTGTCATTGTCTTCATTGATGACATCTTGGTTTATTCTAAGAATTCTGAAGAACATGTAGAACACTTGAGATTTGCCTTACAGAAGTTGAGAGAAGAGAAATTGTATGCCAAGTTCTCCAAGTGTGAATTCTGGCTGGACAGAGTTGCCTTTTTGGGTCACGTGGTATCATCAGAGGGAATCCACGTTGTTCCAAGTAAGGTAGAAGCGGTGAAGAAATGGTCCCAGCCTACCTCTGTTACTGAAATTCGCAATTTCTTGGGCTTGGCTGGATACTATAGAAGATTTGTGCAGGGATGAAGTTCATATGGGATGATAAGTGTGAGCAGAGTTTTCAGAAGCTAAAAGACAGCCTCACTACCGCTCCGGTGTTGGCATTTCCTAAAGGCACAGGAAGGTATGTGGTATACTGTGATGCGTCGAGGGTCGGGTTAGGGTGTGTCTTGATGCAACATGGCAAGGTGATTGCGTCTCCATCGCGACAACTGAGTAAACATGAGAAGAATTACCTGACTCACGACCTCGAGATGGCTGCTGTAGTGTTTTCTCTGAAAATATGGAGACATTACCTGTATGGTGAGACTTGTGAAATTTATACAGACCACAAAAGCCTCAAATACATTTTCGAGCAGAAAGATTTGAACTTGAGACAACGTCGATGGTTAGAGTTGCTGAAGGACTACGACTGCACGATCTTGTATCATCCAGGAAAGGCTAATGTGGTAGCCGATGCTCTGAGTTGGAAATCCATGGGCAGTCTTGCTCATATAAGTGAAGAAAGAAGACCGTTGATCAGAGAGTTGCACGAGCTAGAACAAATGGGGAATCAGTTTGAGATTGAGAATTCTAACTCACTCTTAGCTCATTTGCAAGCTAAGTCCTCTCTGGTAGAGGAGGTGAAGGCCAGACAGGATGAAGATACCGACCTTAAGCAAATCAGGGATGTTGTAACTCAAGAGAAGAGGGACGACGTCCGATTCTCTATTGATAATTCCGGAGTACTTCGGTTAGAGGGACGGTTGTGTGTCCCTATGGTTGATAACTTGAAGGAAAGAATTCTTGAAGAAGCACACCAAACAAATTATACTATCCATCCGGGAGCTAATAAAATGTATCATGACCTGAAACAACTGTATTGGTGGAATGGCATGAAGAAAGATGTTGGAAACTATGTAGCCAGGTGTTTAGTGTGTCAGCAAGTTAAGGCTGAACACCAGAAGCCCGTCGGAACATTACAGCAGATAGAAATACCTGAGTGGAAATGGGAGAGGATAACTATGGATTTTGTAATAGGGTTTCCAAGATCACAACGTGGATTTGATTCAGTTTGGGTGATAGTGGATCGGATGACTAAGTCCGCGCACTTTCTGCCAGTTAAGACCACTTACGGAGTGAGTCAATATGCACAGATTTATCTATCAGAAATCGTTAGATTGCACGGTGTGCCAGTGTCCATAATATCTGATAGAGGGCCACAGTTCACTTCCAGGTTTTGGAAGTCATTGCAGGAAGTGTTGGGAACTAGAATTGATTTGATTATTGCGTTCCACCCACATATCGACGGGCAATCAGAAAGAACCATTCAGATTCTTGAAGACATGCTTCGGGCGTGTATTATGGATTTCGGCGGAAGTTGGGAAAGGTATTTACCCTTGGCTAAGTTTGCATACAATAACAGTTATCAAGCAAGTATCCAAATGGCACCTTTCGAGGCTCTGTATGGTCGTAGGTGCAGATCCCCGATTGGGTGGTTCGAGGTCGGAGAGGCTAGTCTAATCGGCCCAGAATTGTTACAAGATGCCTTGCAAAAGGTGAAGTGAATAAGAGAGAGATTGCTAACGGCTCAGAGTAGGCAGAAGTCCTATGCAGATAATCGAAGAAGAGAACTCGAATTTGCCATTGGTGAACAGGTGTTCTTGAGGGTATCACCGATGAGAGGCGTAATGCGGTTCGGTAAAAAGGGGAAACTAAGCCCTCGGTATATCGGACCGTTTGAAATCCTAGAACGAGTTGGGAATGTGGCATATCGGTTGGAGTTGCCTACGGAATTGGAGGGAGTACATCCTATGTTTCACGTATCGATGCTTCGAAAATATCTTCCCGATCCCTCGCACGTAATCCAATTGCAAGACGTGCAACTAATCGAAAATCTGACATATGAAGAGGAGCCAGTGGAAATCTTAGATTGGCAGTTGAAGAAACTTAGAACGAAGGAGATTCCATTGGTTAAAGTCCTGCGGAGAAATCACTCGACTGAAGAAGCTACATGGGAGGTCGAGGGTGAAATGTGCAGGACGTATCCTCATCTGTTTCAAGACTAAGGTTAGAAGTAGTTTATTTGAAATTCAGGGACCGAATTTCTTAAGGGGGAAAGATTGTAATACCTAAATTATTTAAATTTATTATTATTATCATCATTATTTAATTTATTTTTCCTTTTAGAAGAAAAATAAATTAAATTAAAGGGGTTAGAATTAAAAATAAAATGAAGAAGGGAAAGAAATGGGATTTTAAAAATTTAGTTTTGGACTTAAATGAAAAGGAAAACTAAAATAGGGAAAAAAGGGGATTTAACCATTTTTTTTTTATTTTAGTAATTTGGGGGCTTATACCCGTGGACCCCCCTCTCCACTAATACACAACACAAAAAAATGGAGAAGCTGTAGCCAACACACACACACCAAAACGCAAGACACAAACAAAAAATATATATATATATAATAATAAAAAATTATATATGGGGGCCAACCGTGACCCCCTTATCCTTTCACTAATACACATATATAAAAAAAATAGAAAGAAGAAGCAAGAGGCAAAAGCAAAAAAAAACGCATAAAGAAAAAAAAGAAGCAGAGAGAGACGCATGCGTGAAGCTCACGGGAGGAAAAAGAAAGCTACGGGAAGCACAGTTTTGGCCGGAAATACGTCGGAGGGGTGACGCCGGTGACCGGAAAAGTTGACTGGACCTTATCCTCTACACCACCAAGCCTTCTACCCGATTGGAATCAAGTAAGAAAGCCCCAAACTCTCAAAACCCCAATTTCTCCAATTTTGGGTATTTTAGGAATTCATCAAATACTTCAAATCGGGGCATTCCGGGGTTAAATTTGAGCTTAGTGGGTGTTATTGAAAGCTTGGTGAGGTTCAGAATCGAAGCTAAACCGTAGGAATTGACCGGGTATGGAAATTAGGAAAAATTAGCTAGAAAATTGCTATAAATTCGAAATTGATAGTTTGATGCATGTTTAGGCTTTGATTGGAGTAGTATAGGTGTTATAAATGCTGGAAATAGTCAAGGGAATAAAGCCCAAGTATTTACCGTCTCAACCGGAACCCAATCCGGTGAAAAAGAGGCGAAATACTAAGCCACATTACCGTAAAGAGCTGTGCAGTGGGTTGAACACCTCGGTCTAGTTCGTGGTGGACACCTAAGACCCACTAAATTGGTTCCAAGGCTCTAATTATACCCAATTTTATTTTTATATATAATTAAAGAGGTAGTAATTAAGCTTTTACTCGGCGAATAAGGGAGACGGTGGGATGAGTAAGCTAGAGCCTCTTTTGAACCGTGAATTTAATTCTTTTATTAGTCAAATACCCATATGAACACATGAAGGGAAATTTAGACAAGTGGAAATCTCTAACCTAAGAAATTGGTGGTTCTAAATGGCTCGAAAGTGTGAAAGTCGAATATGGGGCATTCTGGACTTTCAGAAAGAGCAAATAAGACGACGTAACGAACTAAATAATTAGTTCTTGGAAAATAGCTAGAGGGTGCATAAGCATTAGCATGACACATGCATGGTTAATGCTTAGTTACGTGTTCTAAATTTCTTATATATATGTGTATAGGGCACCACAGGGTAATTGGAGTGTCAGGCACTCCGAGGACGGATCAGGAGGGCCAACGAGGTGAGGGGCTCTCCCATCCGTGCCCCACAGGGTTGGATGACTATGTAGAAAATGTGGTTTGCTCTATTTTGTGCAAATTGATATATGGAATATATTTATATGAATGTATTTATGTTACGCGCATATGATTAGTGAGTAAACAGTGGACGTGCAAACTGTTTATATGTGTATATGTTCATTCTCAAGTGAATATGCGATATTGTGGCTCACCGAGCCTTATATGATACCGTGGGTAGGATTGAGTCGGAATTTCATATGTGAGGGTTTATTAATATTAGAAACCCATTTAAATTGATCATCGTGCAAAGGTTTTTTACCGTATGGTACATTGAGGAAAATGAACCTAGGTTGTTAAATGTGAGTGAGAGTGTTGCATAATTGAAACAGGGGAAATCTAGGCCTAACTAAAGAACATATATGATATTCAGTTAGTTACAAATATGGTGTATTTCAAGGTTAAATATGTTAGTTTAGTTTGTTTAGTTTGTCCGGGTAGATCGAGTCGGTCATCCTGATCGGACAGACAAGTTGCCGGCTATTACTCTAAGCATGCCTTGGAGTCAGAAAGTTCTTGGTGTGATCAACCAGGTTCGTACATGAAATTGCCTTCGGGCCAGTATTTCTCTTAGCATGTGTGACTTATGAAAACAGATGATATATATACATTGTGTGATTTATGTATGTGCGGAGAAAAAAATATGTTAGGAGCATGAACTAGGATTTTAATTGTGAATATGATATATTGATTGCCTAATCATTTTTAAGGTCATAATATAAATCCGTTTCATGCGCATGTGGTTGTGGTTGCTCCCTTTCCCCAGCTGTAGTGGTACCCGCTGCTACACCAGGGATGGGGGAGCTCCTCACTGAGTCTGTTCGACTCACCCCCTATTTATATGTTTCAAATACAGGTGGTTTAGGAGTTGGGAACGCGTCCACTTCTTCTCAAGGAGGCGGACAACTCTGAAGACTGCACGCATAGTCCACGTGGGTAGTGTATTTTGGTATATGTAATTAAATCAGGATGTATATGTATATATATTATTCCTTTTTGGATGTAGCTCTTGTACATATACAACTGTCGTATATATGTATCGAACTCTAGTATTGTCGGCTTCATACAGATTAAAGTTAGGTCTTGCTAATGGGAATATAGTCTATGATATAGTATATCTCATGTGTATATACTTCCGCATCTGAATAGGATAGATCACACGCACTGAAGCGTGTGATCAATATGTAAATTATATGTATGTGTGACTGAATACCTGATTGTATGAAAATATGGCTTCCGCATGTGAATAGGATAGATCACACGCATTAAGGCATGTGATCAATATGTAAACTATATGCAAGCGTGTGATTGAATATATGTATGACTGTATACAGGACATCTGCATGTGAATAGGATAGATCACCCGCCCTGAAGCGCGTGATCAATATGTATACTATATGTACGTATGAATGAATATGTGTATATATTTAGACTGAAGCGGCGCTGAGCGAGCCGTGGATTGTAAACTGCTTAGGTCACCGGAAATGGATGACCATATGTATTATATATTGTTTGTACTAGAAATGGGTAGTTACGAACATATAAAAATGTCAATCAGGGGTTAGAGGTTTAGGGGATAGGAGAAATCCTACCTCCCGTGTCGGTCACGGACATCCGATAGGGGGTCATAACAATATATATATATATATATTGTAACTGTCATTTTTTGTTCAAACAATTCTAAGTTGAAAATAAGTACCGCAAGGGGTCGTAACCTTGGGGGACTTGTCCTTAGGTGAGAACCTAGGTGCCTACGTACCCTTGTAAAGGGATCAAAGTCCACGTAGTTCGCCGTGTTAAAGTCCGTGGGAGCCGTTAGGCAAGGTGATTACCTATATGGGGCCATGTGCAGCTAGGACGTGTGTAAGGTACTCCGGGCGGGCGAGCCACTCGCTGGAGGTTGCCTTAGGTTGTGAGAGAGCAAGGGTCTTTCTGAGCTGTTGAGAACTTCGCTCATGGAGATCTCTAGGGCGGAGATATGTCACTTGATGGCGGAGCTTGGTGATGCAGTGGACCAAGCTCCAAGAGTAACTAGAAGATGTATCGTATTCGGAAGGCTAAGTCGTGCGTCTGTGTATTTGGAGTCTGTCTGACTTGATGTCTTTTGAGTCCCTTGGGTCAAGGCCTTTTATACAAAGTGTGGGGGAGGACGTGGTCGACCCACGTTCCTGCTCGACGTGGTCGACCCACGATCCATAGAGGATTCCCACATCTCTTGGACGGGAGCTCAAGAGGAAGAACGTGGGTACCGGCCACATAGGAGGTGAATGCATGGTGCGACGCGTCCCTAACACGTGTCCCTAGGAAGAATATTCTATAGTTAAATATATATATATATATAGTTCAGGTAGAAAAATTTAAAAGACGCACAAATTCTAATTTAGACTCTTGTCTGCAACTGTCATAATCCAAACACTTAGACTGTAATTGGCACATAGACCAAGCCACCAATAGGCTAAGTCTAGCAAGTCTAAAGTAGTGATGAAACAATAAAAATCACTACATATATATATAAGACAATATGTATGGAGCATTTTACAAATTTACAAGTAGATCACTTCTAGTATGAAGGACAAAATTAGTTAAGAGGAAATAGATGGTCAACACAGGCATTAAAAAGAATTACATAGAGTACTTTGACAAATCTAAAACATATAGATCACTTATTAAGTAGAGGCATCATAAAGTCTAAGAATGTTTATGAAAAGTCCAAATAGTGTTGTCCTATAGCACTCCAATATTAATAAGGGTTAGTCAAAGTAATAAGTAGCTTAGTATTATTTAAATAAAGTTCCTAATTTGAAATCTTGTGAATGTAGTTTTTTTCATTTGAAGACTCTCCCGCTATAGTCTGGTACGCAATACAAGTTGAGTTTGAATTAGAAGAGGCAAAACCATGAAGACCAAAAGGGACAACTAAAAAAATATAGCACTCCTTTCAATAATTAAGTTTTTGCTCCGTAGAAATATAGAAATAAAAGGGTAAATCACAACGAGTTAGTAAGTAAAACTAGATATCTATAAATTAATAATTGTAGTATATAATGTGGAAGGGACAAGGAGGAAATTAATAGTCAACCCCAACACATAAATATAAATAGCACATAATAACCTCATTACAAATTACAGTTTTGAATAAATGTTGCTCATCATTAACATTCACAGGATAAAAGATTAGTAAATAGTGACTACATTAATCAAATTAAACAATCACACCATGCCTCCTCTAAATATAAACAAGTCACACCATCCTTCAGCACCTAGATGCACTTAGCTCATCACTTCAGCTTGGTTTGAACAGTTTATCCAATCAAATCGATCAAATTGAATAATAGGAAAACTTATCGTCCAAACCATTCAGTTTTATGAACTTAAACCGAATTACTTCAAAACAACTTGGATCAGTTTAGATTGATTCTATTGGTCGGTTTAGTATATGACGTCGAACAAAAACTTCAAAAAGGCATATTTATAATATTTACATTTTATACTTAATTCTATGATTCAATAACAAGGTGTGAAGCTGTCAAACATAAATTCATAAATACTACATAAAAAATAGAAAATATATATTGAAATGAATAATTATTATACTTCAAATTTAAAAATACAATAGATATTTTTATTAAAATAATCACATTAATTGGTTAGATTTGGATGACATCTGTAACTACAGAATATTCCGCCTAGGGACACGTGGTACTAAGCTTCCAAAAGCCTAACGGCAGCACACACTGGCAACACGTGGCACCACTCACCTACCTCTCACGTGGCCATTACATGCGTCCTTCTACGGGGACTCCCACTCAATGAGACATGGAGACTCCTTGGACATCGTGGGAAGACCCACATCCCACGAGAACGTGGGTCGAGCACGTCCTCCCCACACTTAGTATAAATAGACCCTCACCTAGGGGACTAAGAGGACAAGATCCAAGATATCCAAAGTATCTCTGGAGAACGTTACTCATAACCATTGAAGTAGGTATTCTGAGCATTCTCAAACATCCTCTTGCCCATCATCCATCACACATCCCGAGCTCTGCCTGACGCACCGCCAGGTCCGGTCATCGGCAGACACATCTCTGTCCCGGAGCACCTCACCAATAGAGCTCCCAGCAGCTCTCAAGGACTCAAGGTCTCCCATACTCTAAGGCAACCTCCCAAAAGCGGCTCGCCCGCTCGGAGTACCTTAAGCATGTCTTAGCTGCACACGGCCCCATATAGGTAACCACCTTGCCTAACGGCTCGTATAGACGTCACCATGATGAACTACGTGGACTTTGATCCCTTCCCAAGGGTACGTAGGCACCTAGGTTCATTACCTAAGGACAAGTCCCCCAAGGTTAAGACCCCTTGCAAATAACAATTGTCTGAACCAAAAAGGACAGTTACAGTGGCACCCACCATGGTCTTCCTCAGACCACAATGCCTTGCGCACTGTGCCGCTGAACGGCATTTCTTTTTCGGGGAGTAGGAGTACTCTTCTAACACTCAGAAACTCGTATTTTTACTTTTTCCATACAGGATATACTAAAGGATGATCGACTCAAACGCCCCCATAGCCAAGACCGACGCAAGCGCTCCAAGGCGCAGCACAAGGAACAAGCAAGGAACGATCGAAGCAGTCACAACCGAGGAAGGTGGTTCAAATGCAACTCAACCCCAGAACACCTCAACAACGCAGGTAGTTGTTGCAGAGACTGTGGTCCAGAACCCAGCGCCTACGGAGGAAGCATGCCCCCAACATCCTTATGGCATGCCGCACAATCCTTGTCCTACAGCTGGCAATCAAGAAGTGACGGAGCCGACAATGACCCGCGGGAGGTAGAGCTCGCTCGTCTTGAGGCAAAAATAACAGCCATACGCCAACAGCAATGGGAAGAAAACAGGAACCTCGCTCAAGCAAGCGTCCAACTGCCACTGGCACCGCACAGCTCGTCAGCAGGGCCCCCCCGGTGATCCTACCAACCTACCTGCGATACACTTCGGGACCCTACCAATGGAGTTCGTACGACTGTCACTGATGGCACCAGCTCCCTCGCCAGTAATCCCGCTCGGACCAACAATGCTCGCGGGGCAAGTAGTGCGTCCGCTCACGGATTACCTTTGACCGCCGGTCCCGAACTACCCGCCAGGATCCTATCTCCACATGCCCTAGGCAGGAGCCTACAACCCGTACGGCCCCTACGGCATGACTACTCACCAGTGGCCCGGCTTCGACTTCTAAGGAAAGGGGAGACACCCTTTTACCCAACAAGTCATGAACGAGCACGTGCCCATGGGCTTCAAGATGCCTTTCCACATAGAACCCTATGGTGGGAAAACTGATCCATGAGATCACATTAACACCTTTAACTCGGCTATGTCGATATTAGGCATGACGGACGGTCAGCAATGCCGAGTCTTCTCTTCGACCATGAAGGAGGCGGTTCTGAGGTGGTTCTCATTACTACCCACCAATTCAATCCATAACTTCGAACAACTGGCGCAAAAGTTTCTTACGCAATTCACCAGCAGCAAGGAATATCAAAAGAACGAGGGCTCCTTCATTGGTTTTCACCAAGAAGAAGGAGAAACCCTACAAGCCTTCCTGGCCCGCTTCACCAAACTCTCGCTCCAGGTCCGAGGCCTCGAAGATGCCGTCGTGATCTTTGTCATCAAATAGGGTCTCCGATGTTCGCAGTTATACGAAGAAATCAACAGGTGCTCCGTCTCCACCTTACAGAAGTTGATGGACCGCGCGGAGTGGTTCATCCAAGAAGAAAATGCGCAAATCGCCAAGATAAGATGAGGAAGTTCCTGATAAGTAGGTCCAACAAGGAAAGAGCGGAAAAGAAAAAGGAGAAAGCGGTAGCAGAAAACTAGAACTCCAAGGAGAAAAACAACAGGAAACGGTCGCCCCCTCGACCACAAACACCTCCCAGAGGGTGATTCACAAGCTACAATCCCCTCAACAAATCCCATGTCGGGGTCCTCGAAGAGATCTATCACTCAGACATGCTCAGTTTCCCTCCGCAGATTAAGAGGCGAAAGACGGGAAAGCCGGTAGACAAGTCCAAGTACTGCCAATTCCATAAGGATTACGGACATGAAACTAACGACTGCATCCACCTAAAGGATCAGATCGAAGACCTAATCCGTAAAGGTAGCTTGGCAGGTACACCAAAGAGGAGAACAGAGTTAACATGAAAGACTCACGAGAGGCCAACGATCAGACACCTACTCGCGGAGTCATCAATGTAATCGCAGGCGATCTGCAGAGAGGAACTTCCTCGTTACCACAGAACAAAAAAAGGGTGGAACGCTCCATACTCGCCCTTGACTATGCCCCGAGGCACAAAAATAAAAGCTAGCCCAGAGGAGAGCCCATCACGTTCGACCTTACCAACTTAGAGGGACCAGTCCACGACGACCCCAAGGTAGTAACCGCAGTAATCGCTAAGTACGAGGTCAAAAGAGTCCTGATCGACCAAGGATCCTCAGCGGACGTCCTCTACTTTGACACCTTCAAAAAACTCGGGTTGAACGAGGCTAGCATAAGGCCATTCCCCAGCACACTCATAGGGTTCTCAGGGGCCCAGGTTCCCGCAGAAGGAATAGTCACAGCCCGAACAACCATGCGCACCTTACCAAAAGTCACAAGCCTTGATGTAGACTTCATCATCGTCTCAGCAACTTCGGCATACAACGCCATCCTAGGGCGACCGTCCCTAAACAAGCTCAGGGCTGTAGTGTCCACCGCACAGCTAACAATGAAGTTCCCACTACCCCACGAGGTTGGAGAAATCATGGCGGACCAAAAACTAGCGCAAGCATCCTACGCAGCAAGCTTAACCATGACCGTCAAGGTCGCTCGCCTTGGTCCCAGAGAATCATGCGATGAACCCCCCGTGGGTAAAGAGTCAGGAGGAAAGAAGCTGGAGTCCGCCCGCCCGGACCAAACCTCCGACTAAGCTCTGAACACACTTTGCACTCTCAGACCACCTTTCGGTCAAGTCACGCAGGTTTCTTTATTTCAAATTTAGGATTCACTTCAGCCTCACTGTGGCTCTCCTGACCTAGGCAACTCGAATATAATCATTTTGTTTACCTTTAGCCTGACTAAGGCTAGCCCGACTGAGTCTGCTCGAATGCAACCATTTTGTCTATTATTAATCGAAGTATTCCTTTCCAGAAAGAGGCATGGCTTAAACTCGGAAAGTACTCGCACATGTCCCAAGGAAGGACAACGGGCCGACCAGCAAAAAAAAACTCTAAAGCGCCTCTAAGGCCAAGCTAACATTCCCCCATTAGCACGGTAAAAACCCCTTGGGTGCGAAAACACAAAATGAACGTTCACACAAAGACATGCTAGCAACTGCATACAAACCGTCCTGATCACACGGTACTCATGCAAAAAATCTTTTTACCCAGACGTAAAGGGATAACAACAAAAAACTGTACTCGCACAAACATTTTGTCCAGAAGTTAAAAGAGAGGCAGTAAAACTCATGTTCTCATTAAATATCAAAAATGGGAAAGGCGTCAGCCTATTACAAAGGGTGAACACCAAAAAACCTATATAAACCTATTCTTGGACATCCCCAAGATCTACAATGGCCTTATCCGCCACAGGCTCAACGTTGCCAGCTCCCTCCAACGACTTCTAATGAATCGACTCAGCCAGCTACTGAGAAATAGCTCCAACCCCGGGAGCACACCCACCGATATGAGAGAGCAGCCGATGATCCACCGGACGGTCGGCCAGCTGACGAAGATAGGGGAGATTCAATGGAGAGTCAGTCTCCATCCGACCTTGGAGCTCACCATCAAAAAACTCCAAAGAAGGGTGCAGAGAGGCCACCCACTCAATCGAAAACCTCTACCCGCAGAAACATTCAAGTTGCTCAACTGCCAGAAGCATGCCATACATCATTTGTGCCAGCAACTCTCCTTGGAGATTGGCAACATCAAGGACTTTGTCTTCACCCACCAACCAACCAGCAAAGTTCTCATTAGCGTTAGCCTCTGCACCCCTCAAAGCCTCGCGAAGAAAGTACAACTCCTGCCGGCGCTTCTCAGCATCCTCCCGACGGAAGGCCAACTCCTTGCGGGTCTTTTCCAACTCTGGATGCAGAAGATGGACCTCCGACAGATGCTCGCCCTCGACCCTAAGACGGGGCACCTCGTGAGTCAAGGACTTCATCTCACGTCCCTGCTCCTCACACTCCAATTCCTTCGCGGACAGCCGCCCACGCACATTCGCCAACATTTTCTTAGAGGTCTCTAGAGCATGGCCCCTAGTAGTTAAAACATCGAAAAGTTGGCCCCTGTCGAGACGGGCTTCCTCCTGCAGGAAAATAAGAGTTAGGACACAGGAAACAAAAGAGGAAAACTCGAAACAGCAGAGCATCAGAGTGGAGAAGCTTATCACGCGTTTCTCCCACACAATGCTAGCTTGGTGGAACTCAGCTAACGCTTCGGCAACTCTGCCAAATCCTCGAACAGCAAGATCCACGGGGGTAGTATCAAACCCCCTAGCATTCCTCTCTCCCATCTCCACAGGAAAGCGCCTGCCCAAGACCACCAACTCGAAGGAAGGCTCCACCTCCAGCGGCTGGACAGGTTCAGAAGGGTCGACGCCCGACCCTGGGACAACATCCCTTGTGGCAGTCATTTGACTCATCACTACATTCCCTGTGACAGAGAGGGCCCCGACCTCCAAAGCCACATCATCTACCTTGGCACCTTCGGCTGGCACCTCAGCCATGGACTCATCTGCGAGAACCCGAGCCACGGTAAGAGAATCACCAGCAGGCTCCTCGATCGATGGTTTGGCCTTCTTGGCAGCAGGCTCGTCAGCCCCACCAGCAGAACTTGGAGCCGTGGAGCGGGTAGACAGAATCACCTTCATAGGTGATTGACGAACAAGTACAGAAGAAAGGAGAGTACCCTCCACCAAAGTCACAGCCCGCCTATCCGCCGGGTCAGATCTACGTTGCATAGCCTGGGACGGCAAGCGCAATCCCACGCCGGAAGGCTGTTTCTTGAACCCTCCTTCTTTACTTTTGGGCTTCGCCGCCATAGAAGCCTCTTTTCTCTCCCTCTCTCAGGGACCACCGCCGTCACCCTTCCCATCTTTCCTCCTTTTTTCCCTTGGAGATCATCTTGCCAGGGAAGTCTATCAAAAGATGACGGGGCAGGCAATCGCACATCCCCCCCACCTCCACCAGGACCCACGGTGGAAGGTACAACAACTGCCCCTGGAGAAAGATCCTGCCCAGAATTCTTCCCCTTAATCTGACCACCGTCACGAGTACGGCTAAGAGGAGGAGGAGGAGGAGAGGAAGAAGGGAGATCCTCTAAATCAGTGAAATCGAAAGGATAAAAGCTATCATCGTCACCAGCCATGGTGAAATCTCAGTAAAAGCAGAGGGCAAAAAAGGAGAGAGGAGTAAGAATCAGAGAAAATAAGGCAAGAAGGCAAGAGAACGAAAGGCAGCAAGAAGGTAAAACCACAAACTTTCAAACGTTGGATATTTATAGGGATCTCAAAGGCGCGACGTTTCGAAAATCACCGCCCCCCTCTTGGCCTAAGCTGCAACCGCCCACCTCAGCCAAACACGTGGAGAGAAAGAGCGGCCCAAAACAATAGTCCAGAAATCGGAAGCACAAAGACCGAAAAGCCCCTGGAAAGCCAAAAGTCGCTCGAAGACACCATATGGCCTTTTTGAAAATTCTCAACCGAGGCTAATGATGGTAGCTGTCAGAAATGAACCCGCATTAAATGAAGACGAGACGGTGGATTAAATCTAATCGTGACACGTGGCGTCTGGTGCGGCTCGCTCCTTTAACCAAATAGCTCTCCGCAAAACTCCTTGTTAGTCACTTACTGCGGACGAGCCTAATCAGACAAAAGTGCCTCGGATCACCAATTGGCCCCTGACTTTTGAATTTCCTCCGCACACGCCCAAGGGGAATTCCAAGAAATTCTCCTCTGAGCAATGATGACCCCTCCTTGGTAAGTCACGTATTTTCTACAGAGACAGCTCAAAAACTTGCTGAGGAAGTCAAGCAGTTAGCCATTCGAATCAAGAGACGTGGCACCCTACAAACGTCTTCACTACCGCGGAGTAGAACAAAGAGACACAACTTCGTAAGTCGGACGACCAGGTCGTAATAACCAAACCCAGTTGCGGACGGACTCTTCTTTACAAAGGCAATAGAAATTCCTAAGTAGCTTACTGATAGGGAACTTCAGACCACAGGCGCCCGACACCCGTAGACTTGGGGGACTTATATAACTACGGAATATTCCACCTAGGGACACGTGGTACTAAGCTTCCAGAAGCCTAACGGTAGCACACACTAGCAACACGTGGCACAACTCACCTACCTCTCACGTGGCCATTACCCGCGTCCTTCTACGGGGATTCCCACTCAACGAGATGTGGAGACTCCCTGGGCATCGTGGGACGACCCACGTCCCACGAGAACGTGGGCCGAGCACGTCCTCCCCATACTTAGTATAAATAGACCCTCACCCGGGGGACTAAGAGGACAAGATCCAAGATATCCAAAGTATCTCTGGACAATGTTACCCATAACCATTGAAGCAGGCATTCTGAGCATTCTCAAACATCCTCTTGCCCATCATCCATGACACATCCCGAGCTCTGCCCGACGCACTGCCAGGTCCGGTCACTGGCACACACATCTCCGTCCCGGAGCATCTCACCAACAGAGCTCCCAGCAGCTCTCAGAGACTCAAGCTCTCTCATACTCTAAGGCAACCTCCCAAGAGCGGCTCGCCCGCCTGGAGTACCTTAAGCGCGTCTTAGCCGCTCACGGCCCCGTACAAGTAACCACCTTGGCTAACGGCTCCTATAGACGTCACCATGACAAACTACGTGGACTTTGATCCCTTCCCAAGGGTACATAGGCACCTAGGTTCATCATCTAAGGACAAGTCCCCCGAGGTTAGGACCCCTTGCGGTCTTTAATTGCAAATAACAATTGTCTGAACCAAAAACGACAGTTACAACATCCATACTTATCTATATAACCGAACGAGCGAGATTGATTATTTTCATCACTTTTCATTGAATTAATCCAAAGTTTATGAGTAGCACAATGAAGTTGCAACTATACCAAACAAAAGACAACATTATGGTGACCTTCATTCTTGGACATGGTAGATGATATTGTAGTGTTGCTAAATAAACATTTAGTTCCTCATAGCTTTGGTTATATAAGACGTCTTTACTAATTAAATGATTAAAAAAGTTGCATGCAGAGATGGTCAAACATTCTTGAATAGTTCAATTCATTCTAGAAAAAATTAAGATTACATACAATAATATACACACACACACACACACACACAATAAAAATATTATTTTAGCATTAGTTTAAAACTATATGACTAATATTAATTATAAAGGGATTAGTGTTAGTTTCACAATCAATGTTAGAGATAGTATTAAGTGCATTTTTATATTTTGAATAGGTGATAGTCTCCTTATGAATAAGATTAATAGCCTTTAAAGTATCTATTTCGAGTGCATTTCATACCATAAAATGCCAAATCAATCATAAATTTGAAATAAGTTTGGTCTAATAATTGCTAACTAGAATTCGTCAAGCATTTTTGTAGGTTGTAGCCTCCCAAGACCTTTATATTAAAACTTTTCGTAAGTATATTTTCATGTGATATGTGATCTTTTAGCCTTAAAATTTAAATATATATGTTAAATAATGCCATTATATACAATTTGTAACTTTGTTATTAATTAGAACATATTTATATCCTATTTGAGATATATACTCTAATATATATGTATTTATATGTACATATATATACATATATAATAGAGTATATATGTTATTAATTAGAACGTATTTATATCCTATTTGAGATGTATACTCTAATATATATATATACACACACACACACATATATATTTATATATACATATATATGTATATGTAATCATTTGATGCTAAAGGGATTAATGTCAGTTCCAGAACTGACGGTAGAGATTATGTCAAGAGTATAACATTAGTTATAACAAAAATAACATAATTTGTTAATTGAATATATATAACATTTGTTTTTGAAAAATGTCATTGTTAATAACTGACACTACGCTAAAATTGATTTTTTTTGTGTTACTTTTAAAAATCAACATAATTCTTTCCAAATATATTTGTTGCATTTTATTTTCCTCAAGTGGATATTCTAGTTACGATAAGTTATTGCAAATTTAGTTGCAATATAAATTTAAATTGTTTAACAAATAATTACATCAACATAATATGTCATTTATTAAACATATTGTCCTTTAAAGTGTTTACTTTATTAAAAATTTTTATGAAATATTCCAAGCATCTTTCTTCATAAAGCTTTTATAGATAAGTAGTTTTCTAATGTTGAAAACAATGTTATCACAAAACTAGGCCGGTTTTGAGTTTTCATTTAAGTCCATTTTTTTATCTGAAACCCACTCCCTCTCTCTTCTATAAATACTTTATTAACCTAGATAGTATTGAAGACACAAACTTGTAGCTAGCTAGTTCCATCGTCGGCAAAATTTGCTTGCCCTAACTAGTGTGATGAGAATGGTTATGGAGGATGAAAATGATGACAATGATTGCACGCCATTACAAGGGCTCACTATATATTATTAAACCATCAATCAATGATTCACCATAGGTATTCACTTCTAGCTAAGGAAAAAAATTCATTGCTATGTATATATAGAAGTAAGGAAAGAGTAAGGAATTAGAAAATATATTTTCTACATATTTTTACATCAGAAATTGAATATTATATGAATGCTTATTCATTTGGATGTTTTGGACAGTATAGGTGGCAACTTGGAGTTCAGAGAAATGTCTATGGAAAGGAGACTCAACCATTAGGAGCTTCAATATTGTAAAGGTTTATTTCTTCTTGTTTTTCATCTTTTGTAACCCTTTTGTGACATTATTGATCGATGCATAAATGATGCAACGCAAGAAATATAATTAAGAATTTCTCTCACCTAAGTCATCATCAAGAACATCAACTTAATTTACATTATTTGTTTAGGTGGTTTGACATTCCAAGGAGTAATATCTACATTTGTGAAGAACATTTTGAATATTAAAGAACATACTAATAATTAATACTGACAATTGAATCTACTTTCAAGTGCACAAAAGAGTAGATGAAATAAAATATATATGCATGTTTGAGTTTGACTGATGAAATAATATATATTTGAAAATGCAGTTTGAATACACGAGGAATGTGCGGAAAATTGAATAGGAGGATGAGCTTGCTACTTTAATTGGGGTTCCGCTGACGTGTTGGAAACACTATGGACTTATCTTTAGATGAGATATATTTACCATCTTGGCGTAACTATAAAATGTCAATGTATGGACTTGCAACGAGCATAAGTCATTGGAAAAACTATACCCCAAAAGTTAGATCTTGAAATTGGAGAGCTTAACATCTTATAAGGTCCTTCCTTAAAGATAGCCTAACCGATGTGGGACTTGTAACATTTATGTTGTCCTTTTATTTTTAGTATGTTATTATACTTATTTGATTCTGTTAAAGACTTGTAATTTGTGTTTTCTGGATTTGCTTCAAAATTAAAACTAAGACATCTTGTGTATATGCATTACAACATTTTTGGGTTCTGGCAACACTTTTCTTGGCAACGGCTATAAAAGTGTTCCCTAAACATGGAATAGGCAACATTCTTTGACGTGTAGCCAATAATGTATCCTTTAGGCAACATTTAGTGAGCCACAATAAAAAACCGTTCCCATTGATTAAACAAGGAACAAATTTAAACCGTTGTCTATGATTTTTCTTTTAGACCACATTTTTATGTGTGGCCTATGAAAAATTTCTTTTGGATACAAAATAAAACCGTTCTCAATAAAATAAAAAATCCAAAATTTAGAAATTGTTCCCAATGCTATGATGTTTTTGCGCCAAAATATAATTTTCTCTCTCAATTTTATTAATTTTTTTCAATATTTTATCTCCCATCAAAACTTATTCTACTAAATAAATAAAAAAAATCAAAAGTTCCCTCCTAATGTTTTATTCTTCCCTCCTTCTCTTATCTTCCATCAAAATCAACCCTTAAACAAATAAGAAAAAAAAACCAATTTACTAATTGTATCTCATATCTCATATGCACGCTTTAGTATACCCAGCTTCTCTTTGACTCTTCAGTCCACCACTTCGGTTCGAGAGAGAGAAGCAGTAACGCACTGGAGAACTCGACGCCGTGAGAGAGAGAGAAGCAGTAACGCACTGGAGACTGGAGAGAACTCGACGCACTGGAGACTGGAGAGAACTCGATGCCGTGAAGGGGAGAACGCACTAGAGAGAAGATAGCGCCATGAGAGAAATCTGGTACGATTTCTGCCCTAATCGATTTATTCTTTCTCATTATGGATTCTTCCCTAATTGATTTTTCACTTTCCCGTTTGGTTCGTGTTGTGGTTTTTCTTCGATTTTTCTTTGATTTTTTTGTTTCGGTTCCTTTTTGGTTTTTCCGTTCTTGTTTCGATTGGTTCTTGTTTCAGTTGTTATTTGATTTTTGCTGTGATTGTGTGTGTTCTACTTATAGCTATATAGTAAAGTAGGTTTTAGATAAAATTATTGAAAAAAATTATAATACAACAAAACATCAGAGACTTCAACAGTTGAAAAAACCCATTATCTAAAACGGAGACATACGACAGAACAGAAAAAACCCATTATTTTTCAATTATTTTATCAGATAATGGGTTTTTTCAATATTTTTCAATAATGGGTTGGGCCAATACATACAGCATCTTCTTCAAGACTTCAACAGTTCAGCAATGTAAACAGAGACATACGACAGAACAGAACAGAGACTCAATCACTCAAGCACTTTTGGTATTTTGTTTGTTTGGGTATTACTTTGATATATGACACTATTTCCTTAATGATTTTCATGATTATAGTGTCTTATGACTTGATGATTGTTGAATTAGAACTTAGAATTGTTAATTTATATATCAAATGTTGATACAAACTCTCATCTTTTTATGTTTGGTCATATAGCATATTCTAGAAAATTGTTTCTTATTATAGTTCCTTAGTTCACTCGGGCGTGCGCCTTTCTATTGCCTCTCGCCTAAGGCGTTTTAGGGGCTTAGCGCCTTAAGGGCGCCTTTCGCCTTTGACTACCTTGGTAATACCTTAATTTTCTTGAGTATTGGATGTATTAGAAAATTCGGATACATATAATAAAAAATGAAATGGTACTGTCAATTCGGATACATATAATAAAAAATGAAATGGTACTGGTGCAATGAGAAAGAAGGAAGCTCATCAGATGGAAAATTTCCATTTTCAGATCTGGCTGAGCCTGCAAGCAAAATACAATCAAAGAAAAGGGTTATCTGTCAGTGACTGAGCAACAGCTATTGGGAGGGGGTGAAAATGTAGACTAATCTTAAGAAATTAATTAAAGCAATTTTAATTAAGTTTAACATACACCTTACCTGCATAATAAAAAAAAATAATGTTAAGGGGAATCAACAAACTTACTAGCATTTGCTGCAAAAATACAAGATCCAAAAGGGCCACATTATTCAGCACCTTCAGTACTCCAGCTGCCACCTCTTCAAAATTAGATGGAAGGATAAACGAGGCCTATAGACAAATATAACCATTCAACTTAACCTTTTAGATAGAACTTGATAAAAATATCAAATTTTCTATATTGCCAAGATAGGCGTGCAAAACACTAAAAAGGAAAAAAAATGATATAATGAACGCAGACTTACCTGCTCAGAGGATGATCTATTGTTCGCCTGCAGTAGTACAGCAGTCAAAAGAGAAGGGAGACTGACAAGTCCTGTTTCAGAAACAGCAGAAAGAAGAAATACCACTGCTTGGTCTGAGATTGATATTTTTTTCATTTTTCTGTGTTGCACCTATTTAATTTTCTTGAGTAGCTCATATCCTGTCATCCCAAGTTTTTGGACCCTATTTAATTTTAATAGAGGGAAATTCAGAAAACCCAAAATTTGGAGAAGCTGCTCTCCTCATGTTGGAAAAGTAGATGAATGTTGATGATGGAGAAGTTTTAGGATTGTTTGAAGTTGTGTGAAACCTTATTCCTTTTGTTTACCTATTTATCTTGCTTTTTACAATTTTACTTTACTTGAAGGAACCAGAAGTAAAAGTAGTTTTTACTTTTTAATTATCAACACGTGTTAGTAATGGGGTAGGTTAATTGGTTATTATTTCCTAATTCCTTGTATATATCTCTATTCTCCACCCTGCTCAATCATCCTGGGCTTGTTTCAGAGACTCTTATCACTAATCCTCTCTTTCTACAACAACTCTATCTTTCTTTTTCCTTGTTGTGGTAATAGAGCTCTGAATTTTCAAGTTATATTTCTTCAAATTAAATTTTGAGTTCCACTTTATTAGTCTTTAGTTATCCTATTCAAAACTAAGACCAAAAAAAATATACCTTTTTAAATAGTTGACTAAACTTTTCACATGCTATATAGTATATTCATATATATATATATATGATATATAGACGCGCATTTGGCTTGTAAGGTCATACAATTCATATATATATACACTAGTGCCCTTCAAGTTTTTGTTCTGTTCATCACTTGCCAACCCCAGAAACTCTAATGCCCTTGGCCCATTTTCTGCAGTTGTCACTACACCCAAATAATTAATACCCATCAGTCAAAAACTTAATACCCAAAAGGGGTATTTCTGAAATTGAGAGACACAAGAAAAAATCAATGCTTTTCTGTGTGTGTGTGTATATATATATGTGTATAGATACCTTTGCAAGAAGAATTTTTTAGGAGCTTCTCAATAATAAAAGCAGTTGAAATAAAGGAGGGAGGGGCTGCAATAGAAGAGAGTATTAATTGCAGAAAGAGGGAAAAAGAAAAGAAAAAACAACAAAAAGCTATATAATTTTGTTTTATGTTTAATATTTTATGTTCTGACAGGACCTATAAGGAACATAAAAGCTAAAAACAAAGTTGAAAGAGAAGTCACAAGAGATGTATGAAGAGAACGAGGTGGTATATATAGAGAGAGAAAATGCATATGAAATGGAAGGTGTTTGGTGGGAGAGGAATTTGAGACAAAGAGAGAGAGAGAGAGGAAGAGATAATATGAATATCAAGTCTCAGATATTTGGTGATGAAATTATATTTTTGTCTTTATTTTTTATTCACTTTTATTCTTTTTTCATTTTTAATACAAAAATAAAATAATCATTTTACTCAATTTTATTTCATAACAATAAATTCTCGTTTCTTCGAACATTTTTATTTTTATTTTCATTTCTATTTTCATTTTCTATAACATTCTATTAAACAAATTAAATATCTCATTCCAGCCTAGTTAACTTACTTAGGCGTCTCTAAGAGATTTTGTTTATATAAATGTTATACAATGACCAAAATTTTAGTTACTTAACATCTCTTATAGTATTAATTTATGTATTAAATAATAAATTTTTATTTTATTTTTATGAAATAAGTTTATATTGTCGGAAGTGATTTAACATTATTTAAAAATTTTCAATAACTAAATATTATATTATAAAATCATTAAGAATATATTTTTTTAAAAAAAATGTTTTTGTTTCACATTATTACATATATTATCATTAACAAACAGATCAGATTAAAGATTAAAGATTGAAGAAGAGATTAAATTTGTGGGAGTAGTGATTGATTGTTGATGGATGGATGGATGGGTTTGCTGATTGTTGCTTGCCTTTATAACCCAAACAACAAATAAGAACTACAAGCCCGATTTAAAGATAGTATAAATTTGAGCTAGTATTTAAGTGTTAGAATTTCGATTTCTAGCTTTAATTTTAGTTATAAAATATTTTTAAATATTTGGATCAATTATCATACTTATCAATGTGTCTACAAATTAGAAAAATATTAGTCATCATATTTTAGTAATTTTTATTTTTAGCTCACTTTGTTGGTAACAATTCACATTTTCTTATCTTTAAGTAATGAATTATTTAGTTGTTTGACTTTGGAGCCCAATGGCTCACATAAAGGCCATGGTTCACTCTCTTCTTTCGTCTTCTTGCTCTCTCTTGTGATGGTATGTGAATGTGAAAAGAGAAGAGCAATTTCCAATTGTTTGTGTGTGTGCATATGCATATGTATATATTGGGTTGTTATCTGGGCTTATGCATACTTGTACTTTACAGGAAGCTGAAGCAATTCTAGAGGATCTTAGCCCTTCTCCTTTGCAAATTTTTGGTTTTGGTGTGGTAAGTGTCAATTCTAGACTATGATTTACTATTTTGTACTTTTTGAATTGATATTTGATGGCTTCATTATCTATATTCTTTTATGTCTCTCTTACATCTCTTTCTTTTATGTCATTCTTTAATTTATCATCTCTCAATAATATTATTTATGCTTTTTTCTTAAAATGATTGTGTTATGTGATTATGTTCGAGTTCACTCTTTGCTAATAAATGTAACTACATTTGTTGATTCAAGCTCTTCTTACGGTGCCTTATGCATTATTAGGCTCTTTTTTAATTATTGTTATTGACTGCTACAGGTTCAGGAAGATTGAGATCTACTTCAACAATATCTCTTAATTTTCCAGCTTACACAAAGCAAGTGTTCCATCAACAATAAGAAGCTGAAAGAAAGGTTTCTTGTTTGTCGCATTTTATTCATATATTGTGTTGTCTTCCAATATTGTTTGTATTTAAGAATATCTAGGTAGAACAATAATCATACTGTGTTGTTTATTTTATAATATTAGTTACCTTTTGAATTTCTTATTAAAAATCTTAAAGTCTTTTTTCCATCAATGTTAAATATTTATCTCTATTGTAATAAACTCTATTACTCAAAATATCTTTAGGAATTTTTCAATCTACAATAAAGCTAAAATATGGACAAGGGTTGGATTAATTTGCCAAGGTATAGCATTGATTACATCAATGGCGTAGAATTATTTTTAGACTTTGCAAGAATATTCATGCTAGATCAATTGAAGAGCGAGAAGAAGTAATCTTAAATGATGATGGACAACCAATAGGACCTCGTGAGAAAACAGTGAAGGACTTGAGTCTTTTCTTGGGTACAATGGCTAGAAATTCAACATTTTGTCCCTTGACTTACACTAACTGGAAGGCTTTGCCAAGTGACCTTAAAGACCATATGTGGAAATATATCAATGTAAGTATTGGTTAATTAAATTTTCCTAAGTTATGTTCCTTTGTAAATTTACAATCATGCAACTTCTTTTATTGATTTTCATTCCATGCCTTTTATGTTATAGGCAAAATTTAATGTGCCAGATGAAGGGAAAAAGTGGGTAGAGTCTACCATTCAAGATGCTTGGAGACGATATAAATGCAAAATTAAGAGATTACACTTTGAAAAGTTTGCTAACATGACTGAAAGACTCAAGCATCGTCCTGCAACTATATCAGAATCACACTTTAAGAAGCTGTGTTTATATTGGAGTAATGAAAATGTGAAAGTAAGACAAATATATATTTATATGTTAATTAAATTCATCACAAATATATATATTATTGTATGTAGAAAATTAGTATATCAAACAAGAAAAATAGGGCTACACAAAAGTGGAGGCATCGAATGGGGCCTACAAGTTTTGCTCTAGTTCGTCAAAGAATGGTAACATATTTCAAAAACTAGTACTTTCATATAGTTTTAATTTCTTATTTGATGTTTCATAAAGAATCAAAATTATTTACTTTCTATGTTTTCAGTCATCATGTATTTAATTATATGAAGTTATTTACTTCAAGTTTAAAATTATTATTTATTGTAGATTGAAAAGAATGGTGAGGAGCCTACCCAAATAGAAGTGTTTATTGAAACACGTCAAAGTGTTAAAGCCAAGCAAGTGGATCTTGAGACACAAGATGTGATAGTAAGTTGTTATTTGAAAGACTTGTTTGCTTCATATGGATGCTGGGTTTAATGATTTATAGACTTGTTTAATTAATTTCTACTTTATGATGATATATATAGTGTATATGAAATTTGGTAAGAGCTTTTTTTTCTTCTAAAATTTGGTTTATGATACTTAGAATATAACTTACTTATGCAATATATGTAGTTTACTTGTGTTTAAAACGACATAACAATTTGTTTTGCATTCACAACTTAAAGATCATTTGACCCAAAACCCTGAGCAAAATCATACCGAAGCCTTCAAAGAAGTGTTTGGAAAGGAAAAAGCGGGTAGAGTTTGTTGCTATGGTAGAAATGTCACACCAACTGCTTTAAAGCAAAAGGAAAAGCAAAATCAAATTATGGATTCTATGAAGCAAGAGCATGCTAAGGAGGTGAATTCTTTGAAAAGTGAGCTGCAAGATGTGAAACAACAAATGCTTGGAATGCAATCTTTTATAAAAGTTTGGATGCAACAAAACAATTCAGGGATGAATATGGAGAATTTAGATGTTTTTTTCAGGTCTTTTCCAAGTGAAGCTAACAATGCACAAAATGATGAGGGACAATGTAATGAGCATTCTACAACACATGCTTCAAATCCTGATAAGGTATATTTTACTTTCTTATGCTTTTACTTCACATTTATATTGTCCAAGGAAAATGTGAGTTTCTTTAATTATATGTAATATTTTTTTAAAAAATAAGATGTTTCATTCTTATTACATTTTAATTTTCTAATAATGTGTTATCTTTTTTATGTAGGGACAACATGGTGAAAAAGATGCAAGTTTTATGAAGCTCATTGATGAATTGAAGATCTTTACTATATATTTTGGATACTTGTTAATCTTGTGAACTTTTATTAAACTTTTCTATGATATTACTTTTTGTTGGATATGTATCATGCATACTTGAATCTTGGGAGCATTTTGATGAATTGTATTGTTATATTACTTTTCTCACTATAACATTTTGAGGCTTCAACAACATTCCGGAAGGCAACATTAAAAATCTGTTGCATTTGATATGATAGGCAATGCTTATTTAATGTTGCAATCCTTAAATTTTTTTGGTGACATATTAGGCAACACTTTTATGCAACATAGACAAAGATGTTGCATTTGATCTTATTTGCAACAGATTTTGCAACAGTGTTGTAATGGTTTTAAAAATAATTCATTTCACTCATATAGGCAACACTATTTTGCAATGAGGATAAAATGTTGCCTAAAATTTTAGCAAGATATCATTGTATTATTGAACATAAAAAATTAAGAAATTCTAGTTAATTTAATTTCTATGCTAATATTTTATAAAAATTAAAATTTAACTACATGTGTTAGTTTTTTTTCCCTAATTTAACCATAGTGCAATGGAAATTCGTACTTTCACAGGAAATTTAATGATTAATACGTTTATTCTAATTTTGTAATATAAAACTTATTAAAATTAATATTATATAAAATAAACAAGAGATTAGAAAAAAAAGAAAGAAGATTATTTGGGCTGGTCTGATTTTTTAGTTTTATTTTAAATTTTTATTTTATCCCAATTCTTTTTTTTTTTGTAAGTATTTTACCCAATTCATTCAATGTTCACTCTTCACTCTCATTTTTCCCATTTATCAATTCAAACCCTAGCAGCGCATAAGCCTCCATTCAACTTCATTTGCCCTTGTAGCCGCCTAGCTACCACCATCTCTGGTTCTTCTCGTCGTCGAGTTTCCATCATCGCCTTCTCCGTCTCCTCTTAGATCTTCTTCAAATTCAACATTTATTTCTCTCTCAATTCCTCTGTTTCAGGTTAGTGTCCTTCTCTATCTCTATCTGTCTCTTGCTTCTTCTTACTCTATATTATTATATGCAATGGATGGGCTTTAATGGTTTAGAGCTATGTTGGTGTGTGTGTGCGCATTTTCCTTTGAGGTTCTTAATCTAGTTGTCTAGAGCTATGTTTGTCACTTTCATTTTTCTCTCCCACGCTAGCAATTTTAGCATCTCACTGAAATTATTTTTGCATTTTAGTTTTTTAACAAATACTTGGCTTAGATCTGTCGACTATCTATGGCAGTTTCTGTTTTTTGTGTTCTGTGTTTCACGGTGTATATCATTGTTAGGGATTTTGTAACTCATGTTTACTGATTAGATGTGATATTCCATAAAATCTTCGAAATTACTTTGTTTGGGTTCTTACCATTCATTGATGTATTGCCTATATTAAAGAATCTTGTTTAATTGAGGATTTGAAGTACAATACATATGGTCCAACAGGTGAATTATTCACATGGTGGTGTTGTGCAGGAATTTCTTTTGGTCACTATTTCTTTTTCTCATTTGGTTTGTTATTTGGACATTCTTATATTATGCAGGTGGATGGCACTCTTGATATGTTTTATGAACTACAATTTCAACATCAACCTATATATTGCTACAAAGACTAAAACTCTACAAGATGTGTGTGATATAGACTGGTATTTTTAATACTTCTCTTCTTGCTTTAGACTTTATTTTCATTAGTGTAGAGAGTTTGGTTGTCTAGAAAGATCATATTGTGAACTGTGGTTGTCAACAATAATCTATGGGACTGTATATCATCTCTAGGTAAGAGTGAGAAGAAGGCTAAGTTTCCTAGTTTGGAAGGTGAAGGTGCAAGCAACAAAGCACTATCATTCACATGTATGGCTTTAATACTTTTCCTAAACTTTCTACACTCACTTTTCCTTCCTTATGTTATCAGACTTATCCTCGTCATCGTTATGGTCACAACCTTGACTTCTACTATGATGTTTGGTTTCACAGCCAAAGCTCTTAACCTTTCAAGCTCTTAACCTTTCTTCTACTGGTAAATATGAACAGGACTAGTACTACTAGCATTATTGGATCTTATAGAAGAGGTTATTTATGTGTTATAATTTTACTGAAAATATTCTTATTAGCAAATGCTTAAGAACTGTACTTAAATTAGAGAAAATTTATGAATATATAATGTATCATGTGGTTGTATAATGACTAAATAATCATAGATGAGGGGATCTATTGACAATTTGACACACACACCTACTTTAATGAATTTTTAAGTATTTCTTTTTATATTTTCTCTTATATATAGATTATGTTAGACAGTAAACTTTTGATCAAAACTAATATCTTATTGGCATCATGGTTTCTTGAAATCTAGATGTTGGAGATGGAAAAAAAGTCAATCTTAAAAAGTGCCCAATAAGTGAATTATATTACATAAGTTGTGCATAAAGTACCTTGGATCTGTAAGTTTTTTCACCTCATGACAATAACATAGCCATATATAATTAATTGCACCAACAAGTTTTATTATAAATATTTTTATTTTTTCCCTCGATGAAAGTAAAGCCATGTGCAATTCAATGCTTTGACTTTGTCAAAAGTAATAAAATATTATTCTTAAATGAAATGAGTTTTTCATGATTTTCATAAGTTTATTTCAACTATTGCATATATTACCAAAAACTTTTGTTCACATAACGAAGTTAAAGTTTTTTTCTTGCTTGCAATTGCAGAAAGAGAGGGAAGCCTATGAAGTGCATGTAAAATGTGCAAGGCTAACTTATAGACAAAGCCAAGAGCTTGTACATACTAAAGAGGAATCTAAGTGGATTTTTGTTCTTAGTACAACAAGAACTTTGAACATTAGGGAGAAGAAGAAAGGCCTTTTTCAGCACTCGAGTTTAACTCTAGCTTGTGGTGCCACCATTGCATCTTGAAGATTGGTTGCCATAAATGGAGTTCTTACTTAATGTATGAATCATACTCCGTAGGCCATGCATGCACACCATTGATAATTTTTTAAACACCATGAAAAAAATAGCTACTTTTTCAAATAGCACTTTGTAATTTAGAATGCATATCTTTTCATTTCCTTTATATCCATCATATTGATATTCATTTATATTTTCTTCAGGGTATATTTTACCAATGTACAGAGTGCTCTGTTTTTCTTTAGATTCTTTATTAATAAGATGACACTTGTATCATATTTTTCCCCATTGTTTATTCTGCCTAACCTTTATTATAACTTAACACTTGTATCATTTTTTTTTTGCTATGGGTTGGACAGCTTATCATTGAATACTGTGGAGAAGTAATTTCTTGGAAAGAAGCCAAGCGCAAATCCCATACTTATGAAACTCAAGGTCAAATTTTATTTTACATCACCTAATGCTTCTGATGAGGTAAAATTGATATTGTCTTCTTTCTATTCCTATCTTATAATTGTAATATTAATTTCATACTAAACTTTTCTCAAAAGACTCATTTGTAATACTATGTAGGAAAATGTATTGACCGGAGACAATAGTGATAATGATGTTTGTGATCAAGATGAGGAAGAGGAAGAAGATGATGGATGCAATGATGAAGATGAAATATCAATTTCAATTTAGTTTGCTTTGAATTGTTTAATGATTTTGTTTTGTAACATTCTACTTGATTGGGATGAATTATTCAACTAGGAGATGATATATATTTCATTAAAAAATTTCACAGTTCCTTTTACAACTTTTTCTGGAGAAATCGTTGAGGTGTGTATGATGCCCAATATAAGCATTGCCTATAAGAGAAATGGAAAGTGTTGCATTTTCTAGATTGCAACATTTTAAAAATGTTGACTAATACTTATTATGCAACAGTTTAAAAGCGTTGCATAAACATAAAAAGCATTGCCTATAAGAATGTAAAGTGTTGCAGTTTCTAGATTGCAACAGATCAAAAATGTTGCCTAAAACTTACTTTGCAACAACCTAAAAGTGTTGCATAAACCATAAAAAGTGTTGCCTACAGAAGTGTTGCATTTGCCTATGAAAGTGTTGCCTAAAAAACCTAGCAACGGCAACAAATGCAATGCTCATAAAAGCATTGCAAAAACTGAGTTTAATATATATTTTATTGAATGTAAAATGAGTTTAATGTCAACCGTTGCAGATCACCCAAAATGTTGTAGTGTCTATGATGACATCTTGATCTAAATATATATTTTATTGAATGTAAAATGAGTTTAATGTTGCTGTATGATATTAGGAAATTATTATATAATTCATTTGTATATATTTGTTTAAAAATTATTTCTAAAAATAATAGAAAAAAAGAAATTGTTCCTTATTCTTTTAGAGAACGGTTTTTAAATGTTGTTTCAAATAACATTTGCAGAATCTAGAAAACCGTTGCCTAATGTTGAAACATTAGGCAACGGTTTTATGCTGTGGCCATATTTAATAAGCAATGGCTAATCTTTGTTGCTTAAAGAAGCAACGGTTAACAAATGTTGCCAATTCTAAACATGAAAACCGTTCCCTATTGATAAACTATAGGGAACGGTTTTTTACATTTGTTGCCATAGGAACAAAAAATCGTTGCCATATACATTATGTAACGGTCGAATATAGTACGGCCAAAAATCGTTGCCTATTCTAATAGGCAACGGTTTTGGTATTATAGATAATGGTTTTTGTGCGTTGTAAAGAGGCAAAAATGTTGTAGTGATGGTTTGAATATTAAATGTTACATGTACAGCTAGCAATACATTCTTTACAATACTAAATAATATTTTGAATTATTTGAAAACACTTATATGAAATGGTAGTCTCAAGTTACTTCAAGGGAGAATTAAGAAGTTGCTTTTGCTTATATATATATATATATATATTCCTAAGAATTTTCAAATAAGACAATATATGTCTAGAGCATTTAACAAATTTATAATAGATCATGTCCAATATCAAGGATGAAATTAGTTAACTGAAAATAAATGGTCAATACAGGCATTCAAAAGAATTAAATAGATTATTCAAACAAGTATTTTATATTGAACACTTATTAAGTTGAGAATATCATGGAGTCTGAGAATTTATGAATGAGACTCCCAAAGTCTAATCAATAAGGCAACAAAATATTTGATGTCACTTTCCCATTTATTTTGAAGTTCATAAACAATCAGAACCTCAATTTATTTAACACTTTATGTCTAATTAATTAATAAATAAACAAAAAATTTTAAGTCTCGCCTAAATGGATCATTATCCACTTGTATTTTTTTTCTTTTTTTTCTCTCTACACTTTATTACTTTACCAATTTTTGCACTCTAAAAAAATACAAATATACCATGGGACCACTTACATTCTCTAAGCGATCTAAGGGAAATAAAATTTGATAAATAGAAAACTATACAGTAGATTTAATATATATATATATATATATATATATATATATATATATATAAAAGACAAAGTGATTCTAAAATAGATAAAATAATAAACAACTTAAAACTATGGAACTCATGACCAACCTAGTTGTGGCGTAACAAAGTTGATATTAAAAACATGAGGAATTATCTTATCATTTCATCTAATATAAACTTAATTTTATGAAGCAATAATTATTTTTTAAGAAATATTTATTCCTTATGGGTAGAAAAAAGAAATGAATAATTAGCCTTCATTAATTAATTATTTGTCATTTGTCAATATTATAAAAATTTCGTCCCTAATTTATTCAAGATGGTTCCTAATGAGTGTGGGTTTTTATTAATTAATATTGACAAGTGGTGTTAAATGAATGGGATGTAATGAAAATTTGGATCTCCTATAGTACTAAATTTTTATATGTTGATGTCTTTGATTGCCAGACCCCACTCAATTAATTAGATGTGATCATGTGACCAGTGCAAGGTCCAAGATGGTGAGTAGTGCAATCAAGCTGCTACTAGTACTAAACAAAAGACAACACTATGGTGACCTTCATTCATTGACATGGTGAACATTATTGTATTGTTGGTAAATAAACATTTAGTTTCCTCGTAGCTTTACTAATTGAAATGATTAAAAAATTGTGCATTAACTAAAATAAAAATGAAACTTTTGTATGGTACTAACATGAAGAGATGGTCAAGAATTCATGAGTTAAATTCATTCTTTAAAAAAAATTTAAGATAACATACAACATTATATACACACTACAAAAAATATAATTTTATTATTAATTATAAAATATTTTTAACATCAATTATCACTAATACTAAGTGTAACTACAGAATATTTCACCTCGGGACACGTGGCACTAGCCTTCTAGAATGTTGGAACGTACGCAAGCCACTAACATGTGGCGCCATTCTCCGGCCTCATAAGTGGCTTGTACCCACGTCTCTAAGCCCGAGGTTTCCATTTCCATATTGCAAGCTTTAACTGCCCAATAGGCTTTGTGTTCAAGCTCCACTGGAATGTGGCAAGATTTGCCATAGATGATGTGATAAGGTGACATTCCTATGGGGGGTTTTGAATGCAGTCCTATAGGCCCATAAAGCTTCCTCCAACCTTTAATGATGTACTGCCAACTCCATGCTTGCGCGTGAAAGGCTTTGGCAAAAAATGGGAATGAAAAAGTGGGCTGATATTTTGGGCTTCTATTTTTTTATTTATTGAATTCGTTTCTTCTTCTTCTTTTTTTCTTCAGTCTTTTTTTTATAACCTATAAAACAAAAATAAGCCCATATAAAAAAATCATCTCAAAATATTTTAATTAAGGAGAAATCGCAAAAACAAAACAATTTAACCATTTTTAAGATTATTTTCATGTAATTGCTCTTTAACTAAATTTATCATAATTAATACAATTAAGCCCAATAAAATATAATAAGACCCCTAAAATAGGATAGAAAATATTATATAAAATAGAGACTTATCACAATACCGTATCCTTTTTCGGTAGCACATACATTGACACTTGATAATATAAAACCATGGTAAATGTATATCATCTAAAGATGGGGAGTAAAGAACTCGTGCAAGTGGTCTCTTGCATTATATTATCATCAAAGCCTTCAAATTCCATTGATGAGTCCATAGTGTCTCTAGCACTTCATGGGAACCCCAATGTAACAACTCTCTTCCTCCTCTTTCATTTTCTTCACATTCTTCCTGTATTATATTCAAACTGTATTTTCAAATTAAACCATATCAAAATTATTTATTATGTATTTTATTTCATCAATGAAACTCAATCATTCAAATATACATTTTAGTCTTTTGCACATTGCGCTGCAATTGCAATCAAATACATAGGAGTTAACCATTTTTTTAAATCCCATAAGTGAAACCCTGGAAATTTCAAAAAACAAAGTAAATTAACTTTCTGAAAGAAAAATGTTTGTTGTATGGCATTGATACCAATAGCAACCATATGGTGGAAAAAAATTCATAGGAAGTTTTCAAAGTATAGGTGAATTGATGATTGATTCGAAAAATATATAAATCATATATCACATAACAAATAAGAAAATATGTTCATGAATACCTTTGGTACTTCATTGATTTGATAGATGAATTCATAATATATAACCAACCCTTGTAATAAATCACCATCACCATCATCTTCATCATCCATGACCAATTTCTTCATAAAATCTAGGGCAAATACATGAGGTTGGAACTTGGAACTACAAGTTTGTGTGTCAACATACATAAGGTTAATGCCCTTTTATAGATGGGTGAAAGTGGTTTTGGGATAGGAAAATAAGGGGTTTGATGAAAACTGTGTGCCTATGGCTAGTTTTAGACCTTTGAAACTTTATCTGTCACGACCCCCTATCGGGCGTCCGTGACCGGCACGGGAAGTAGGGTTTCTCCTATCCCATAAGCCTCTAATCCCTAATTGAGATTTCCACCTGTTTATAACTACCCTTTTCTAATACAAACAATATATAACGTATATGGTCATCCCTTTTCGGTGACCTAAGCAGTTTGCAATCCACGGCTCGCTCAACGCCGCTTCAGTCTATACATATACACATATTCATTTACAAGTACATATAATATACATATTGATCATGCGCTTCAGGGCGGGTGATCTATCCTATTCACATGCAGAAGTCCTGTATACAGTCATACAAATATTCAATCACATGCTTACATATAGTTTACATATTGATCATACGCCTCAATGCGTGTAATCTATCCTATTCACATGCGGAAGCCATATTTTCACACAAACAGGTATTCAATCACACATACATATAATTTACGTATTGATCACACGCCTCAATGGGTGTGACCTATCCTAGTCCCATGCAGAAGTCATATACGTATATACATGATATAGATTATATCATAGCCTATATTCCCATCACCAAGACCTAACTTTAATATGTATGAAGCCGACAAAGCTAGAATTCAAGTGTGACATATATATATACACAGCAGATGTAAACGTACATACGCCACACCCAAAAAGGATTCATATATATATATATATATACATCACAACATATATACTTAATCAAAATAACTACCGACGCGGACAAAGCGTGCGGTCTTCAGATCTGTCCGCCTCCTTGAGAAGAAGTGGACGCGTTTCCTACTCCTGAACCACCTGTATCTGAAACATGTAAACAGGGGGTGAGTCGAACAGACTCAGTGAGAAGCTCCCCCATCCCTGGCGTAGCAGCGGGTACCACCACAGCTGGGGAAAGGGAGCAACCACAACCACATGCGCATGGAACGGATTTATATTGTGAGCTTTAATATGATCAGGCAATCAATATATCATATTCACAATTAAAAATCCTAATTCATGCTCCTAACATGTTTATTAATCCACATGTAAACCAATCATAAACATATATCATATCTTTTCATAAGTCATACATAGTTATGCTCGTAGGCATTCACTTTCTGTCACCTGCATTACGCTAAGAGAAATACTGGCCCGAAGGCATTCACTTTCTGTCTCCCGCGTTACGCTAAGAGAAATACTGGCCCAAAGGCAATGTCTTATTCGAACCTAGTTGATCAAACTAGGAACTTTCTGACTCCAAGGCACGCTTAGAGTAATAGCCGGCAACTTGTCTGACCCCGGTTAAACCAAGGTAATGGCCACTATGTGGCATACTTTCTGTTAACTGAATCTTGTCTGTCCGACCAGGATAACCGACTCGATCTACCCGAACTAACCTAAACAAGTTCAAATAACATGTTCGACCTTGAAAGACGCCCTATTAATAACCAACTGAATATTACACGTGTGAATTAGCTAGGCCTAATTTCCCCCTTTTCAATTATGCAACCCTCTCACTCACATTCAGCAACCTAGGTTCAATTTTCCTCAACAAACCATACAAACAAGGTCTTAACGGTGACGATCGATGTGATTGGTCTCTAATATTACTGAACTCCTCACATATGAAATTATGACTCAATCCTACCCACGATAACATATAAGGCTCAGTGAGCCACAATAGCACATATACACCTTGAGATCAGTCATATAAGCACAAATACTATTGCACGTTGACTACTTACTTGCAAATCATACATGCGTAACACAAATTTATTCATATAAATATATTCCATATATCAATTTGCACAAAATAGAGCAAACCATATTTTCCACGTAGTCATCCAACCCTGTGGGGCAGGGATGGGAGAGCCCCTCACCTCGTTGGCCCTCCTGATCAGTACTTGGAGTGCCTGAACTTCCAATCACTCTTTGGTGCCCTATACACATTATATTTAAGAAATTTAGAACGCGTAACTAAGCATCTACCATGCACGTGTCATGCTAATGCTCATGCACCCTCTAGCTATTTTCCAAGAACTAATTATTTATCGTTACGTCGTTTTACTTGCTCTTTCCGAAAGTCTAGAATGCCCCATATTCGACTTTCACACTTCTGAGCTATTTAGAACCTCTAATTGCTTAGGTTAGGGATTTCCACTTGTCTAAATTTCCCTTCATGTGTTCATATGGGTATTTAACTAATAAAAGAATTAAATTCACGGTTCAAAAGAGGCTCTAGCTTACTCATCCCACCGTCTCCCTTATTTGCCGAGTAAAAGCTTAATTACTACCTCTTTAATTATATATAAAAATATAATTGGGTATAATTAAAGCCTTGGAACCAATTTAGCGGGTCTTAGGTGTCCACCACGGACTAGACCGAGGTGTCCAACCCATCGCACAACTCTTTACGGTACTGTGGCTTAGTATTTCGCCTCTTTTTCACCGGATTGGGTTCCGGTTGAGACGGTAAATACTCGGGCTTTATTCCCTTGACTATTTCCAGCATTTATAACTCTTATATTACTCCAATCCAAGCCTAAACATGCATCAAATTATCAATTTCGAATTTATAGCAATTTCCTAACCCAATTTTTCCTAATTTCCATACCCGGTCAAATTCCTATGGTTTAACTTCGATTCTGAACCTCAATAAGCTTTCAATTATATCCACTAAGCTCAAATTTAACCCCGGAATGCCCTGATTTGAGGAGATTGAAGAATTCCTAAAATACCCAAAATTGGAGAAATTGGGGTTTGAGAGATTTGGGGCTTTCTTACTTGATTTCAATCAGATGGGGAGCTTAGTGGGTGGTGAAAATGAAGTCCGGTGGGCTTCACCGGCGGCAGAATCCTCCCTCCGGCGTGATTCCGGTCGAAAACCGTCGAGAGCCTTGCCTTCTCTCCTTCGCTCGTGCGTGTTCCTTTGGCTGCTCGTGCGTTTGTTGCTTCTGCTTGTTTTTTTTTGTTTTGCTTCACGTTTGGCCCTTAACTTAACATATTATATTATATATATCATTTATTTGTTGTGTGAGTGCTGGCTGCTTGCTTTATTTTATTTGTGTGTGTGTGTAAATGAGAGAATGGGTGTGTGTCTTTTAATGAGTGGGGGGTCATGTTGCCCCCCCCCATATATTTTAATATATATATACATTTTATTATATATATATATATATATATATTATATACTTTTTTTTTGAAAATTTTTTTATTTGTTATATCCTCTTTTTCTTTTAGGTCCTAAAAAGAATACTTAGATTTCCTATTTTTCTCCCTTTAATTTTATTTTATCTTTAATTTAATTTATTTTTCTTTCTGAAAGAAAAATAAATTTAATAATAATGAAAATAATCCAATCTAAATATCTCGGATATTACAATCTTTCCCCCTTAAGAAATTCGTTCCCTGAATTTCAAATAAAATACTAACCTTAGTCTTAAAACAGATGAGGATACGTCCTGCGCATTTCACCCTCGACCTCCCATGTAGCTTCATCGGTCGAGTGATTTCTCCACAGAACTTTAACCAATGGAATCTCTTTCGTTCTGAGTTTCTTCAACTGCTGATCTAAGATTTCCACTGGCTCCTCTTCATATGTCAGATTTTCGGTTAGTCGCACGTCTTGCGATTGAATCACGTGTGAGGGATCGGGAAGATATTTTCCGAAGCATTGATACATGAAAGACAGGATGTACTCCCTCCAATTCCGTAGGTAATTTCAACCTATACGCTACATTCCCAACTCATTCTAGGATTTCAAACGGTCCGATATACCGAGGACTCAACTTCCCCTTCCTACCGAACCGCATTACACCTCTCATCGGTGATACCCTCAAAAACACCTGTTCACCAATGGCGAATTCGAGTTCTCTCCTTCGATTGTCTGCATATGACTTTTGTCTACTTTGAGCTGTCAGCAATCTCTCCCTTATGCACTTCACCTTCTGCAAGGCATCTTGTAACAATTCTGGGCCGATTAGACTAGCCTCTTCGACCTCGAACCACCCAATCGGGGATCTGCACCTACGAACGTACAGAGCCTCGAAAGGTGCCATTTGAATACTTGCTTGATAACTGTTATTGTATGCAAACTCAGCCAAAGGTAAATACCTTTCCCAACTTCTGCCGAAATCCATAATACACGCCCGAAGCATGTCCTCAAGAATCTGAATGGTTCTTTCTGATTGCCCGTCGGTCTATGGGTGGAACGTAGTACTCAAATCAACTCTAGTTCCCAACACTTCCTGCAATGACTTCCAAAACCTGGAAGTGAACTGTGGCCCTCTATCAGATATTATGGACACTAGCACACCGTGCAATCTAACGATTTCTGATAGATAAATCTGTACATATTGACTCACTTCGTAAGTGGTCTTAACTGGCAGAAAGTGCGCGGACTTAGTCATGCGATCCACTATCACCCAAACCGAATCAAATCCCCGTTGTGATCTTGGCAACCCTGTTACAAAATCCATCGTTATCCTCTCCCATTTCCACTCAGGTATTTCTATCTGTTGTAATGTTCCGACGGGCTTCTGGTGTTCATCCTTGACTTGCTGACACACTAAACACCTAGCTACATAGTTTGCAACATCCCTCTTCATGCCATTCCACCAATACAACTGTTTCAGGTCATGATACATTTTATTAGCTCCCGGATGGATTGTATAAGCTGTCCGGTGTGGTTCTTCAAGGATTCTTTCTTTCAAGCTATCAACCATAGGGACACACAACCGTCCCTCCAACCGAAGTATCCCGAACTCATCAATAGAGAATCGGACGTCGTCTCCTTTCTCTTTAGTTACAGTATCCCTAATTTGTTTGAGGTCAGTATCTTCATCCTGTCTAGCCTTCACTTCTTCTACCAGAGAAGATTTAGCTTGCAAATGAGCTAAAAGTGAGTTAGAACTTCCAATCTCAAACTGATTCCCCGTTTGTTCTAGCTCGTGCAGCTCTCTAATCAACGGTCTTCTTTCTTCACTTATATGAGCAAGACTGCACATGGATTTTCGACTCAGAGCATCGGCTACCACATTAGCCTTTCCTGGATGATACAAGATCGTGTAGTCGTAGTCTTTCAACAACTTTAACCATCGACGTTGTCTCAAGTTCAAATCTATCTGCTCGAAAATGTATTTGAGGCTTTTGTGGTCTGTATAAATTTCACACTTCTCACCGTACAGGTAATGTCTCCATATTTTCAAAGCGAACACTATGGCAGCCATCTCAAGGTCGTGAGTCGGGTAATTCTTCTCATGTTCCCTCAGTTGCCGCGATGCATACGCAATCACCTTGCCGTGCTGCATCAAGACGCACCCTAACCCGATCCTCGACGCGTCACAATATACCACATACCCTCCTGTGCCTTCAGGTAATGCCAGCACCGGAGCGGTAGTGAGACTGTCTTTCAGCTTCTGGAAACTCTTCTCACACTTGTCATCCCATATGAACTTTACTCCCTTCTGAGTCAACTTAGTCATAGGTGCAGCAACCTTAGAGAAGTCCTGCACAAATCTTCTATAATATCCAGCCAAGCCCAAGAAACTGCAAATTTCAGTAACAGAGGTAGGCTGGGACCAATTCTTCACCGCCTCTACCTTACTTGGATCAACGTGGATTCCCTCAGATGATACCACGTGACCCAAAAAAGCAACTTGGTCAAGCCAGAATTCGCACTTAGAGAACTTGGCATACAATTTTTCCTCTCTCAGCTTCTGCAATGCTAATCTCAAGTGTTCTACATGTTCTTCTGAATTCTTAGAATAGACCAAGATGTCATCAATGAAGACAATGACAAATCGGTCCAGAAATGGTTTGAAGACCCTGTTCATCATGTCCATGAACGTTGCAGGAGCATTAGTTAATTCGAAAGACATCACCAAGAACTCGTAATGTCCGTATCGGGTCCGGAATGCGGTATTAGGTATATCTGATTCTCGAATTTTTAATTGATGATACCCAGATCGCAAATCAATCTTGGAAAACCGCTTTGTGCCCTGCAACTGATCAAATAGGTCATCTATCCTCGGTAGTGGGTATTAATTGCGGATCGTCACCTTATTTAATTTTTGGTAATCGATACACAATTGCAAAGATCCGTCCTTCTTCTTCACAAAAAGGACCGGTGCACCCCAAGGAGAGAAACTGGGTCTTATAAAACCCTTGTCAAGCAAATCTTGCAATTGTGTATGTAGCTCCTTTAATTCTTTCGGAGCCATCCGATAAGGTGGTGTGGAGATAGGCTGGGTGCCAAGTTGCAGCTCAATTTCAAATTCAATCTCACGATCGGGCGGCAACCCCGGCAATTCTTCTGGAAATACATCCAAGAACTCTCGCACTACCGGTACTTGAGTCGGTGAAAGTACTGCTTTCGTGGTATCTTGGACAAAGGCCAAATACCCTTTACATTCCTTTGCAAGTAACTTGGATGCCTTCAAAGCCGAGATCAAGCTTGGATACGATGCAGCTCCGTCACCCCGTACCACAAAAGGCTCCTCGTTTGGCATATTAAATTTCAAGCATTTAGCCCTGCAGTCCACAACCGCATGGCAAAATGACAACCAATCCATTTCGAGGATCACATCAAGATCAACCATACACAACAACCGAAGGTCTACCACAGTCTCATGACCATCGACCTCCACATTGCAAGACTTGTGCACATACTTTACTTGTACCGATTCTCCCATTGGAGTATAGACCAGTACTGTTTCTTCCATTCTAGATGGACTTTTGTTGAATTTAGAGGCAAATGCATGCGACACATAGGAATGAGTGGAGCCGGAATCAAATAAGACTCGTGCTTCAAGAGAGCAAACAATAAGGGTACCTGTCACAACTGCATTTGATGCATGAGCGTCTTGCTGAGAAAGTGCAAATACCCGCGCTTGTCCTCCACCTACTGCCCCTGGACCTCTACCACTAGATCCTGCACCACGGCCTCTAGCTGTACCTATACTTGCTGTCTGTGGTGGTACGGTTCTCACTAATGGGGCTGGAATAGGTGTACCCCTCGGCGTCGGATTGCTTCTCACACTTGTACCCTCTTTTCTCTTTGGACACTCTCTAGCCATATGGCTTACCTGGCCGCAGTTGTAACACCCACCTGTTAGTCTCCGACATATTCCAAAATGAAATCTGTTGCAAGTCGCACACTAGGGCCTTGTCTTACCGGCATTTCCACCCCCTTGCACTCTCTGTCCCCCTTGAAACTTCTTGTACCTGTTTCATGGGTTGTAGTTCAGGACTGTCCTCCTGCGAACCCTGAATATCCTGCACTTCCACCTGTTGTCTTCCTTTTCTTACTTCCACCTTCTTGGTTGTCACTGCCTGTAATTAACTTGAATTTGGGATCAACAGAAGTCCCGTACCTCTTCCTGGTTTCAATCATTCTGGCACAGTCTGCTGCTTGAGCTAAAGTCTCAAATTGCCTCCTCTGAGGTAATAAAGCAATAAATAACGGCTCCGTGAGACGGTGTATGAACCTCTTGATCCTTGCCTCTTCATCAGGAACCAACTCAGGTGAGAATTGAGCTAGTTCTATAAAAAGTAATTCATACTCCGTCACGGTCATATTTGGCGTCACCCACAACTCCTCGAATTGCTGACGCTTTGCATCTCTGGTGCCTTCAGATAGAAACCGACCCAGGAATTCCCTCTGAAAATCTTCCCAGGTCATCGGTGCCACCCTCCTTGAATACCTTGTCTGTACGGACTCTATCCATACTCTAGCGGCTCCCCTCAACTGGAATGAAGCTAATTCCACTAACTCATGTCTTGAGCACCTCAGCATGTGCACAATTCTGACTATGTCTCTCACAAAGTACTGCGGATCCTCTTTCTCACTAGTTCCGCAGAAAGTGGGTGGATGAAGCTTCAGAAATTTTGAAATTGGCAGCTCTCTGGGTGCTACCCGTGGCTCACGAGGCATTTCCTGTGGTTGTTGCCATTCCCTATCCTCTTCCTCAACAACCTCCATCTCAGGATTGCTGGGAACTCTCTCTTGTTCTTCCTCGCCGACTACTAACCGGCGTACTTCCCTCTGTATTTGTCTCGTCATCTCTTCTCTTAGCTTCTGAAATCCTGCCGTGAGCATTTCCGCCACGGAAGGTGCACCTGTCTCTACTTGAGGTTGAGGTTCAGGTGATTGTCTCCTCTCTTCCCCTCTCACTTGTGCTCTCCCTCGACCTCGAGCATGACCTCTACCCCAGCCTCGGGTACGGCCTCTACCTCGACCTCGGGTGGGCATTCCCTATTCCCGAACTGATTCTCAATCAATTTCAGCAGGAGTTCTCCCTCCACCCCCTAGTCTGTCTCGTGATAGGTGGCATCCCTATACTGCACAAGGACCACACCTAATAAGTACACGTATATTAATGATATTTCATATCAAAGAGAGTAGAAAGAAAGGCTGACACAATTTCCTGGGTACTTCCACAAGTGCCTTTTTACTCCCACGTTGTGCCCGGGTTCACAACGAGGCATAAACCGACACCTGGTCATACCTATGGCTTACATACAGTTTAAAGATAACCTGCCTCTGATACCAAGTTTGTCACGACCCCCTATCAGATGTCCGTGACCGGCATGGGAAGTAGGATTTCTCCTATCCCGTAAGCCTCTAATCCCTGATTGAGATTTCCACCTGTTTATAACTACCCTTTTCTAATACAAACAATATATAACGTATATGGTCATCCCTTTCCGGTGACCTAAGCAGTTTGCAATCCACGGCTCGCTCAACGCCGCTTTAGTCTATACATACACACATATTCATTCACAAGTACATATAATATACATATTGATCACGCGCTTCAGGGTGGGTGATCTATCCTATTCACATGGAGAAGTCCTGTATACAGCCATACATATATTCAATCACACGCTTACATATAGTTTACATATTGATCACACGCCTCAATGCGTGTAATCTATCCTATTCACATGCGGAAGCCATATTTTCACACAAACAGGTATTCAATCACACATACATATAATTTACGTATTGATCACACGCCTCAATGCGTGTGACCTATCCTAGTCGCATGCAGAAGTCATATACGTATATATATGATATACATTATATCATAGCCTATATTCCCATCACCAAGACCTAATTTAATCTATATGAAGCCGACAATGCTAGAATTCAAGTGTGACATATATATATACACAGCAGATGTAAACGTACATACGCCACGCCCAAAAAGGATTCATATATATATATATACATCACAACATATATACTTAATCAAAATAACTACCAACGCGGACAAAGCGTGCGGTCTTCAGATCTATCCGCCTCCCTGAGAAGAAGTGGACGCGTTTCCTACTCTTGAACCACCTGTATCTGAAACATGTAAACAGGGGGTGAGTCGAACAGACTCAGTGAGAAGCTCCCCCATCCCTGGCATAGCAGCGGGTACCACTACAGCTGGGAAAAGGGAGCAACCACAACCACATGCGCATGAAACAGATTTATATTGTGACATTTAATATGATCAGGCAATCAATATATCATATTCACAATTAAAAATCCTAATTCATGCTCCTAACATGTTTATTAATCCGCATGTAAGCCAATCATAAACATATATCATATCTTTTCATAAGGCATACATAGTTATGCTCGTAGGCATTCACTTTCTATTTCCTGCATTACGCTAAGAGAAATACTGGCCCGAAGGCATTCACTTTCTGTCTCCCGCGTTACGCTAAGAGAAATACTGGCCCGAAGGCAATGTCTTATTCGAACCTAGTTGATCAAACTAGGAACTTTCTGACTCCAAGGCACGGTTAGAGTAATAGCTGGCAACTTGTCTGACCCCAGTTAAACCAAGGTAATGGCAACTATGTGGCATACTTTCTGTTAACTGAATCTTGTCTGTCCGACCAAGATAACCGACTCGATCTACCCGAACTAACCTAAACAAGTTCAAATAACCTGTTCGGCCTTGAAAGACGCCCTATTAATAACCAACTGAATATTACACGTGTGAATTAGCTAGGCCTAATTTCCCCCTTTTCAATTATGCAACCCTCTCACTCACATTCAGCAACCTAGGTTCAGCTTTCCTCAACAAACCATACAAACAAGGTCTTAACGGTGACGATCGATGTGATTGGTCTCTAACATTACTGAACTCCTCACATATGAAATTATGACTCAATCCTACCCACGATAACATATAAGGCTCAGTGAACCACAATAGCACATATACACCTTGAGATCAGTCATATAAGCACAAATACTATTGCACGTTGACTACTTACTTGCAAATCATACACGCGTAACACAAATTTATTCATATAAATATATTCCATATATCAATTTGCACAAAATAGAGCAAACCATATTTTCCACGTAGTCATCCAACCCTGTGGGGCAGGGATGGGAGAGCCCCTCACCTCATTGGCCCTCCTGATCAATACTCGGAGTGCCTGAAGCTCCAGTCACTCTGTGGTGCCCTATACACATTATATTTAAGAAATTTAGAACGCGTAACTAAGCATCTACCATGCACGTGTCATGCTAATGCTCATGCACCCTCTAGCTATTTTCCAAGAACTAATTATTTAGTTCGTTACGTCGTTTTACTTGCTCTTTCCGAAAGTCCAGAATGCCCCATATTCGACTTTCACACTTCTGAGCTATTTAGAACCTCTAATTGCTTAGGTTAGGGATTTCCACTTGTCTAAATTTCCCTTCATGTGTTCATATGGGTATTTAACTAATAAAAGAATTAAATTCACTGTTCAAAAGAGGCTCTAGCTTACTCATCCCACCGTCTCCCTTATTCGCCGAGTAAAAGCTTAATTACTACTTCTTTAATTATATATAAAAATATAATCACTACAAAAAAACAGGTTTTTTCCGGCGCTTTTTTGGAGGCGCTTGGATTAAAGCGTCACAAATGGAGGCACTTGCCGACGCGTTATTAAGTGTCACAAAACCAATCAGTTTTTTTACGCTCGTTTCCATTCTCTGACGCTTGAAGCGTCACTAGTTTAAAAATGAAATATTTGTTTTTATTATTATTATTTAAAGGCGCTTTAAGAATGCCACAAACGTGAAATCAATATTGAGTTCACTTTTCTTTTCAATTAATGACACTTTCAGAGTGTCGGAAATGGCAAAATTAAATTAGGGACGCTTGTCAAATGTCGCGAATATAGGACTACAATTCTTCATTTTTGTTCTGAATTTTAGGGCGCTTGAGAAGCGTCGGAAGTGTAATTAAAATTTTATTCTCGACACTTTAGGAGTGTCGTAATTGTAAAATTGTTAATTTTTAAATTAAGGACGCTTTTTAAATGTTGCGAATATAAAACTAATTTTTTTTAATTACACTTCCATTTTTGGGCGCCTCTAAAGTGTTGAAAATGTAATTTTCATTCTCAACACTTTAGCAGTGTCAGAATTGTAAAATTATTAAATTTTATTTACTTTTTCGACGCTTTGAAAGTGCCTCAATAATAAAAAATAATCCACACTAAAATTTTCCCTCTGGGGCCCAAAATGTTTACACTCGCATTATTTTGGCGCCTCAATCTTATATTTGCCCAAAATAATTTTTTAATTCCAAAATTTGCTGCACAATCACTTCTCCAAAATAATTTCCTAATTCCAAAACCCTAGTCTATCGATTGCCACAGGGAAGCTTAAGCTATCGGTGCTCCATTTTCTCACAAACCGCTATCGTGTCTTGCTATCGTCGTGCAAAGGAAGCCACCGTTCAGAGATTGTGCCCTGCTGCTGAGGATAGAAGATGGTTCTGATTTGAGAGCAAAGGAAGCCATCGTTCATCTCGTCGAGCAAACAGGTTCACTGCACAAACAGGTTCGCTGCGCAACCACGTTCGCTGCACAAACACGTTCGCTGCGCAAACAGGTTTGCGATTTGCGATTTCTTTTTTTTTTTGGCGGAGGGGGGACGTAGGGAGCATGTGAGTGAAGGGGAGCCGGACGGGGTGGGTCTGGATGAGCCATAATTGGGGCGCGTCGTATCAGGCGTTTGCGAGTCTGGGAGGGCAGGGGTTGTCGTTTAGGGTGGTGTCGTTTACCACGGGGCAGAGTTGGAGCGTGGGGGTTACTAATTCTTTTAACGTTAACTTCCGCTAGCTGAAGAAGAAGCTGATGATTCTCTATATATATATATGTGTCATGTATGTATGTATGATCAATGTTTTTGGATCTTTTTGGTAGTTTGATGAAGGCAAGTGAGTTATTATATATATACATACATATATATATATATATGTAGGAGCCCTTCGTTTTCTCTCAAGTAATTGAGGATTTGCTTTATGCCGAGCTTTGCGAGTGGTGATGAAAAAACATTTTGGTTTAGTGATTTTTCTCAGGAATTACTTGCATACCCATTTCTTTGATTGTGAACTCTACTCTCTCCTTCTTCTCTAACTTTGACATTAAATCAGGATGTTTAAAATTTTTTTCCATTAATCTTATTGCACTTCAACTCAGAGGAAGCTTAAAATTGACATGACCTGAAAGAAGAGAATCCCAGAGTTTCCATTTTACATAAGAAAATTAATTAAAAGGGAAAAGATTTTAATTGATTTTGAATAATCAAGACGGAGTTTTTCCAGACTCAGCTTTATTCTAGGTTTCCACAGGAAATTTTTGGCTTCCCACATCAGATTCCCCTGTTTGTTTTCTATGTTATAGTTTGATGCGGTCAACTACATTTAGAAGAAGGATTTCTGTTTTTGAAAACTAAATTCACCTGTGAACTATAAAAAATGCCGAAAACCAACTTTCAAAATATTCCAAGAGATTACTTTTTGATCATGACCTTTGGCCAAGAAGGGTACACCAACCTATCATTCCCAAGGTTACTGATATGCCCTTTTTTCCTACTTCCTATACCTCCTTTTTCTTTTAAGAAATGATTTGATTCAGCAATGCCATGGCCATCTCTTTCACCACCATCTTGACTTATTTAGAATTAAATACTAGTCTATACATTTCAGACTTGGTTGTGAATACCATATAAAATTAATCCACTACTTTGAGTGTAACTCACTTTTAAACTTTATGGGTATATTAGGTACAGGACAAAAATGTAAATGTCATTGTTGGGCAGGGTTACATTCAGTAGGTCTAATACTGACCTTGATGGAATATAGCACCTTTAAAAATCTCCTTAGAAACTATGATTATTTCAGTCTTTGGCATTTAATCAGCAAGGGAAAAAAATTGTAGACAAAAGAAATTATAACTGATATTATCTATCAAAAAGTGGTGTGAAGATAATACCTCAATTAAGAAGAATTAAACGTCACCTTGATGCTTGCTTCAATTCCTCCAAATGGATGGCTTGAACCATATTGAAATCCAACTTAGCAAATTGAAGTAAAGAAGGAATCATATTATTAGGAGTTGTTTCATATGCATTAATGAACCAAAGAGCCTCCCATCTTTGCATCCTCCAATGTAATGGAAGCTCCAATGCATGATTTATTAACATTAACATTTCATCATTCCCTTTCTTCTCCCTCACATATTCTTCCAGAATTTCTGTGCTGAATTCTCTTGCTTTTTCCAAAATACTCTCATCTTCCATTGAAAGGAATGATGCTTCATACAGTGAAAGCACTCCCTTAATATCATCTGACAATATTTGTTTGAAATTACTCATTTCATCTAGAAACCTGTCAAACACCTCTGCATGCATCAATCAACAGTTAAAAAAATTAATTAATTAGACATATTATCCATTAATATACAACTAATTATAACATTATTTCTTATAACTCGAAAATACATTAATTAATTATATATTCTTACCTCTAAAGCTGTCCACCATATATATATATAGCACTTTTTTTTATTGATTTAAACAAGATAATGGTTTTATTTATGAATTATTTTGTTAAACAACGCACTTGAAATTTTTTACCAATTTTTATTTGTGAGGCTAAAAAAATTTAAGTAAGGTTTTTATAGCTTAGCTTTGTATTTTTTTTCCTGGTCTTTGGTCTTTTGTTTTTTTCCAAGATTGGCATTCAACTTTGGAATATCTCATTAATATTGCCACTTCTTTTCACACACACAAATTAAAGTAGGTCTCTTTATCCTTTTCATCATAGAATAGTTTATGTTAATATTCTTCTGTAGCTCAATTGTTGAAGCTACACTTTGAATCTATTTATACTAGTATATGATTAGTATTGGGATGTTGCTCTTAAATTACAGATTTGTCCAAAACGTCAAACTTTGCACTGGAGTGGCACTTGGCCAAAGGAGGTTAAACAATTGGGAAGGAGATTACTTCATATACCCAAACAAAGTAAGATTTCTTGAAGTTGGGACATGTTTTTACTTGATTTCATTAATTACTCTGCACGTTAAAAGTGATTTGCTTTGATTATTATAGTCTTGTTTGGAAGATGCAAATTTGCAATATCTAATCATATCTTATATGCTGAATTGAATACATATTAATTTTAAAATTAATTGCTGGTTACCTACATGATTGTCGACATGTTAAAGTCACCATTTTAGTTTTGTAAATATTTAAACATGAAATTGTTTGCTTGCTATGACATTAATTAGAACTGGTATGTTGAATAAGAGTATGACTATATTATTTGTATAGAAAATAGAAGCTGATTGATATGAATAGCTTTGAGGTTTTATAGTACATAAGACATAGATATAATTAGTAGCTCACTTTTTGGAGTATTGTGAAACATTTGATTGATTAATTTTGTTTACAATTTTTAGATACATACGCTCTAGACATGGATAAGTCATGGATTACAAAGTCACGACTTAGTCCTGAATATGACAAAGGCTTGAATGAGTTTTTAGATTTTGCATTTGCAAACACTGTTGCCGAGGGTTATGAAGGTGTGATAAGATGTCCATGTAGTCGTTGTGGGTTTAAAAGATGGCACAGTAGAGAAGTGGTATATGACCACTTAATTTGTACCCCGTTCCCGCAAGGGTATACTTCTTGGGTTTGGCATGGAGAGTCAATGATAGGAGATGTAATTGACACTTCAAATGAACCACGAGATACAATTCTTCTTGAGGGTGGTTTGTCTAGTCAAGATCTAATGCAAGATATGGTCCATGATGCATTTGGAGTTAGTAGGCATGTTGGGGCGGAAGCACATGGATCTATAAATGAAGTTGAGAGTAGGGTGCATGGGTTGCATCAACTACACAATGAGAACGACACAACCTTCAATGATTTGCTTAGAGATTGTAATGATGAGCTATATCCAGGGTGTACAAAATATTGAAGCCTGTCTTTTATACTCAAATTGTATCATATTAAGTGTTATTGTCGAATGACTAATAAAGCAATGTCCATGATTCTTGAATTGTTGCATGATGCTTTTGAGTATGCAAAGATCCCTAGCTCATTCTATGATGCCAAAAAGATAATCAACAAACTTGGCCTTGATTATCTTAAGATTGATGCATGTCCTAATGATTGTATGCTGTATTGGGGACACGGTTCCTCGTCGATTACCATTCAGTATGAAGTGGTGTTTCGTGGGTCATCGTCGGTTTCTAGAACCAGGACACAGATTTAGATTGAATCGGATTAATTTGATGGTAATGTCGAGATGAGGGGTCCACCACCTTTACTATTAGGCTCAGAAATATTCAAGCAGGTGAAGAATATTGATGTGACATTTGGAAAAAAACCAGATTTAGATGCCAAGGGGAAAAGAAAGGGGAAAAGAAAGGGGAAAAGAACTCGTAAAAGTAAGGAAGGAAGTAAAACTCAATGGAGAAAGAAGAATATATTTTTTCATCTTCCATATTGGGAGTCAAATTTGATAAGACACAATTTAGATGTGATGCACATTGAGAAAAATGTGTGTGATAATGTCATATACACATTACTCAATGAACATGGTAAGACAAAAGATCATCTTCTTGCCCGAAAAGACTTATGCGCCATGGGTATTCGTCGAGATCTCTGGCCATATAACAACGACAAGTTTTCTCAGGCTTTATACACTATGACCAATGCAGATAAGGATAAATTTTTATGTATTTTAAAGAATGTGAAAGTTCCAGATGGTTATTCAAGCAATATATCTAGATGTGTTGATTTGAAGAGTCGTAAACTATCTGGACTGAAGAGTCATGATTCTCATATTCTTCTGGAGCAATTGTTGCCGATAGCTATAAGGAATGTGTTACCTAATCAAGTGTGTGCAGTTATAATGGAGTTGTGTTCATTTTTTTGACACATTTGCAGTAAAGTACTAAGTATTCAAGAATTAGATAATCTTCAGAAGCGAGTTGTTGAATGCTTGTGTCACCTAGAAATGTTATTTCCTCCATCGTTCTTCATGGTTATGATGCATTTGATAGTTCATCTAGTTGATGAAGCAAAGCGGGGAGGTCCTGTTCATAGTACATGGATGTATTTTGTAGAAAGGTAAAATTCAATACTTTATCTTTTACTGAGTTCAAACTCTTTTTTTTGTAATATGCATAAGATGATTCACTTTAATGCATTTACATTTTGTAGATATTTAGGAGTTTTAAAGTCCTATGTGCATAATAGGGCACAACCTGAAGGATCTATAGCTGAAGGCTATATTGCTGAAGAATGCTTGGCATTTTCATCAATGTATTTCAAAGGAATTGAGACAAGATTGAATCGCCCTGCACGAGTTGATGATGAAGTTAATGAAGGAGAATCATCTTGCATTGAATCAATGTTCCCTCGAATAGGCAAGCCGGTTGGAAGTTCTTCACGTTTTAGGCTTACAGAAATGGAAAAACATCAAGCACATCGACATGTGTTGATGAATTGCAAACATGTGGATCGGTTTCTTCAGTAAGTGATCCATCAAAGTTGATGAATATTTTTATCTGACATTGTGTTAATTTATTATTTTTATGAATTAATAAAGGGAATTTAAGGAGATAACACGGAGAAGCTTGAGGAACCGCACACGCTCGCCTGCTGTAATACAAAGGACAGTTCATAGGGAGTTTGCTTCATGGTTTAGTAATAGAGTGAGTAAAATTGCATCATGTTTGACACAACATAAATACAACCTATTAAAGTGTGCCTAATATAATGAATTTCTCAATTGTAGATTATGAATGATGTAAATGAAGCTCATTCAGATGATATGACTTGTCTTGCAAAAGGTCCACTTTTACAAGCTAAAAGGTTTAGTGCATATAATATCCATGGCCATAAATTTCGTACATTGGAGCGAGAGCAAGGACTAAAAACTCAAAATAGTGGAGTATTTGGTTCTTTTGGCACAAATAGTTATGCAAGCAGTAGTGATAATCAACCGAGATTTGGGGGTGTTCCTTATTATGGCAAGTTGATTGATATTGTTGAGTTAAATTATCATGGTCGTTTTGCGGTAACAATGTTCAAGTGTCAATGGGCTAATACAACCACGACGATTGGAATGAAAAAGGATGCCCTAGGATTTGATTTACTAAATTTCTCTAAATTGATTCACACTGGTGAACATGAAGATGATGAACCATATATTCAGGCATCAGAAGCTCAAATGGTGTATTATATAAAGGATCCAACTGATAAAGAGTGGTGCATCCTTGTTCATATCAAGCCTAGAGACTTATATGATATGGGGGGAGATGAAGAAACTGTTCATGAGAATGAGGCATATCCACAACAACAATTAGATATGTTTTTCACTGATGATGTTGAGACTATTCCACTGGCAATAGATGTTGAAGATCAAGGCCCTCGTATAGATGTTGATGCTATGTAGTTAATGATGATGATCATCATCATCATATGATGTAGTTATTGTGTAGCGTACTTTATTTTGTATTGCTATTATGTAGTTATTGAATGATGCTTTTAATTTCTATGTTGTTTACTTTATTTTGTATATTTTGGAGATAGACTTATTGAATGATGCTTTTAATTTCTATGTTTACTCTATGTAGTTATTGTGTAGCGTACTTTATTTTCTATGCTTTTAATTTCTATGCTTTTAATTGCTATTATCTATGTTGTTATATTCATTTATATATTTTGGAGAAATTAATACTATTATGTAGTTACCTTTATGATTTATTTCTTTATCTTTTAAAAAAAGTGTGCTAAAGTTACGATAATTTCTTAATTTTGTTGAAAGTTGCAGGCATGGCTAGACCAAAGAGGTTGCGAATTTCCCACGATGCATCACAATGTTCTTTTACCAACGCAGAAGCCCTAAACTCAACATCAATTTCACCTTCAGCTCAAGGTTTTGGTTCAAACTTAGGCTCCGGTTCAGGTTCAGGATTAGGTTCGGCTCCAACACCAACTACAGGTTCAACCCCTATCCCAACCCCGGTGCAAATTACAGAGGGACCGCAAAATCCAGCTCCAACTCCAACTCCTATCCCAACCCCAGCTTCAACTCCAATCCCAGATTCAGTAGTTGAAAAGAGTAATAAATATTGGAAAGTTGACATCATAGGCATGTGAAATTATAAAACATATCTTTTTAACATATTGAGACTTTCATGATATAATTCTCCAATTGCAGATGATCAAGGAGTGACAAGGAAAGGACGCTTGAAGGTACATGAAGTTTGGTCTCTCCCGGCAGGGCAACGTGTAGTTGTTGATTTTAATGCTCAAGGACAACCAATTGGGGATGCTGGTGGCCTCATAGGTGGATTTCTTGGACTTGTTGCGACGAATGTTACTAATTTTCCAATAACCTATCGTAATTGGAAGCGGGTTCCCGAAAGCTACAAAGAGGCTTCTTTTAACACTATTAAGGTTATATGATTTTATTTACTTTGAAATAGTTGCATTTCTATTGGTATATGCTTCAATTGAACTAATTTGTGTTACTTTGGTTTGAAGGCAAAATTTTGCTTGGATCATATCAATCATAAGCACCATGTGTTGAAGAAACTTGGAAAGAATTGGAGAAACTTTAAATCTTTTTTATTTGATCAATGTTATGATAAGAAAAAAACTAGAGAGGAAAACATAAAGAAGCCTCCAGACTGCGTACCAAAAGAAATGTGGGCTGTTTTTGTTGACTATAGATTGGATCCGAAGAATCAGGTATAGTTAGTATATCTTATTTTATTTTGTCAAGTGCAAAGGGATTCTTTTACCAATTAGATTTACTTTAATTCTGTAGGAATTGAGTCGCAAGAACAGTGAGAATCGAAAAAAGCTCAAGATGTCACATACTTGTGGCTCTAAAAGCATAGCAAGGAAGAAGCACGAAATGGTAATAATAACTATGTAACAAAAAATAACAACATAATCCCTACATTATCTCATTATTGATGCTTTTTAGGAACTTGAGTGCGGAAGGCCGGTCAGCAGGGGAGTTGTATTTGTAGCCACACATAAGAAGAAAGATGGTTCCTATGTCAATGAGGAGGCTAGGATTGTTAGTGTAAGTATTACAAAATTCTTGAAGCGTGGAGTGTGAGTTTTATGTATTCATTCTTTAATGCTTTATCATATTCTTAAAACTTAATTTAATTTAGTAACATGCATGATTGGCATTTTCTTTACAATTAAAATATTTGTCCATAAGAGTTAAGCTATTAGTTAGTATTAAAGTAAAAAAACTATGTTGGTTCTTTCTTGAATTTTGCTCTGATAGTTTGCAATTTGTAGGAAAAAATTTTAGAAATTGAGAATGAAGGTAATGTATCTGCACAAATTAGTGAGAAAGATTCTCTTGGGCAAGTCTTGGGGAAGGAGCAACCTGGAAGAGTACGAGGTTTAGGCTTTGGCCCTAGCCCGACACAAGTAATTGGAGTGACTACAAACAGAGTTGGTAGCATTCCACTAGATTGTAATGCTAATAATGTTGTTCTTCAAGAAGAGGTTTGTAGATTGAAATTAGAGCTTCAAGCTGCAAATCAACGCTCCAATGACTTGGAGAAAGAAATGAAGTGTGCAACTCAACGGTCTGAGGAAAGGGACAAACGAGTGATGGGTGCTCTGAATTACATTTTCAAGAATCTTCCTGGAAGTGTACCTTCTGAGTTTGCGGATTTGATCAATTCTGAGGTTAGTAAAAGAAATACAAGCGAGATAGATTTGTTAATTGATATTTCTTATAGTGAAACATGATAGTTGATGCTGTCATAACTGATTTTACTGGTTTTTATAAACTGGTTGAATTATAAACTGGTATTTAATCACATGATTGCCTCCATGAACAACCACTTTCGTTGTAGATCAATATATGTTAATTTTTTCTATTGAGAATTGGGTCTAATTGAATTGGGTTTTTGTTGTTTGTTCGGAAGACTGAAAAGAGAACATTTTTATCTAGAGGATAAGTGGAACTTCTATATGTAATTGAATTGATTTTTTTTCGTTGTAGATCATATACCTTTTTTCATTATGTAATGTTGAAATTCATATGAATCTTTTAATGAATGTGATGGATATGCACAAGTCAAAAGGAGTAGTATGAATACCTTCTTTAGTTCTTCCTATATAAGTTTGCTGATAAAATTATTATTATTATTTTTAATAAAAAGGGATCAGTTATGAAAAACATGTACTTGTAAAGTAGTAGAGAAGACCAAGAAGCTAAGTCTCTTTTTTCTTGAAGATCATATTATGCAATTTGAACACTCTCTTTTTGTTGGTTGTGTTGGATTTAGAAAGTAAGGTCTAATCAAACTCCATAAACTGTTCCTGGATTTTTCTGTATTGATTTTTTTGATTTAGCATTCATAAAAAATATTTGTTGTGCAAGGCTGTGTCTTGTGTTTATCACAGATGCTGTAATATTCTATTCTTTGATTATTGATTATATGTCTATTGATGGTAGATGCCAATTAGTGACTATATGGTCCCACCTAATTAGCATAGTGCCAAACTGATGATTGTGCCTCCATTTGTGAATGACAATTCCAATTGAGTATTATGTAAGGTTTAACAATCTAATTGGGTTGATTATCAATGGATTCCAATAGATGGATAACATATTTTGGTACGTATATGTAAGTGTACAAGATTCATGTATACTTTTTTACAATTGTTTATAAAAATTATTACTCTATCATGCATATGAAAATTATTCTCACAAGTTTTTACATACATTATTGCAGGTATGACTAGATTGTAGATTGTTGATTTTGGTTCAAAGGACTTAGCTTTTTGTTCTTAATTTGCTTTTTGAAATGTATGAAGTTTGGTCCTTTTAGCTTTTGTCCTTAGTTTAAAATGTATGAAGACAATTATGAACTTTTAGAGAAATTTAGTAATTAAATGTTTGGTTATTAGAAAGTATATAAGAAATTATTTTGGCAATTTTATAATGTTATTTATATAAGTAAAATATACAAGTATCTATTTTTTTTAAAAAAATTGAATATGTCATTTTCCGGCGCTTTTAAAGCGTCCACGATTTTCTGGCGCTTACGAAACGCACTAGATGGTAGTTTTGAATGGACTTTTAAAAAAATTTCTCGACACTTTATAAACGCCATAAAATATTCTGGCCCTTACGAAGCGCCGGTAGGTGGTGGTTTTGAATGGACTTCTGAAAAACTTTGTGGCACTTGAGAAGTGCCGCAATTTCTCAACACCTATGAAGCGTCCTAAAATGCTTACCTTTAAGGCACTTCAAAACCGTTGCGACTCAGTTTGGAGTGTCAAAAAAAATTTCATTTGTTGACACTTAAGAAGCGTCGTTAATAAGCGCAATTTCTCAACACCTAAGAAGCGTCATAAAATGTTTACCTTTAGGCCACTTCAAAACCGTTGTGACTCAGTTTAGAGTGTCAAAAAAATTTTCATTTCCTGACACTTAAGAAGCGTCGTTAATAACATTTTCCGGCGCCTGTTCCAACGCTTTCTGAAAAGCGTCGGGAAAAGACTTTACTGGCACTTTAAGCGTCAGTAAAAGTAAAAAAAAAGCGTCGCGAAAGTCTCATTTTTTGGTAGTGAATTGGGTATAATTAAAGCCTTGGAACCGATTTAGCGGGTCTTAGGTGTCCACCACGGACTAGACCGAGGTGTCCAACCCACCGCACAGCTCTTTACGGTACTGTGGCTTAGTATTTCGCCTCTTTTTCACCGGATTGGGTTCCGGTTGAGACGGTAAATACTCAGGCTTTATTCCCTTGACTATTTCCAGCATTTATAACTCTTATATTACTCCAATCCAAGCCTAAACATGCATCAAATTATCAATTTTGAATTTATAGCAATTTCCTAACCCAATTTTTCCTAATTTCCATACCCTGTCAAATTCCTATGGTTTAACTTCGATTCTGAACCTCAATAAGCTTTCAATAATATTCACTAAGCTGAAATTTAACCCCGGAATGCCTCGATTGGAGGAGATTGAAGAATTCCTAAAATACCCAAAATTGGAGAAATTGGGGTTTGAGAGATTTGGGGCTTTCTTACTTGATTTCAATCGAATGGGGAACTTAGTGGGTGGTGAAAATAAAGTCCGGTGGGCTTCACCGGCGGCGGAATCCTCCCTCCGGCGTGATTCCGGTCGAAAACCGTCGAGAGCCTTGCCTTCTCTCCTTCTCTCGTGCGTGTTCCGTTGGCTGCTCGTGCGTTTGTTGCTTCTGCTTGTTTTTTTTTGTTTTGCTTCACGTTTGGCCCTTAACTTAACATATTATATTATATATATCATTTATTTGTTGTGTGAGTGTTGGCTGCTTGCTTTATTTTATTATTATTTTATTTGTGTGTGTGTGTAAATGAGAGAATGGGTGTGTGTGCTTTAATGAGTGGGGGGTCACGTTGGCCCCCCCATATATTTTAATATATATATATATATATTATATACTTTTTTTTTGAAAATTTTTTTATTTGTTATATTCTCTTTTTCTTTTAGGTCCTAAAAAGAATACTTAGATTTCCTATTTTTCTCCCCTTAATTTTATTTTATCTTTAATTTAATTTATTTTTCTTTCTAAAAGAAAAATAAATTTAATAATAATGAAAATAATCCAATCTAAATATCTCGGATATTACATTATCCTTTTATTTATATTAGCATTTATTAAGAGTGATAATTAGTTTTTTTAAAATAGAGAAAGTAAACTGAAATTGTATAATCAATTACGTATTAAATTCAGGCAAAAAAATTATGTATTAAGCTATTGGGCGCAATCTATTGTCCACGTTCAATAATTAAAGATTATATAGCAAGAATATTCTTAGTGTAATTAGAATTTAACTTAAACAAAACAAAACCAAAATATTTTGTAAGGATTTACACCAATTTCCGAAGTAAGCATCCTAAATATGATATAAATATGTTCTAACTAGTGTTTTAAAAATCGGACCGGAATATGACTCGGATAGACTTTCATGTTACGGTTGAACCGTCGGTTGGACCGGATGATATAATAAATAATTACAAATAATGTATATATATAATATATTATAAAAGTTTACATATATAAATTATATTATATATATACATATATAAATTATATTATATATATATATATATATACATATATATATGTATACATGTATATATAAATTATTAATTTTATAACCATGAAATAATCTTGTACAAAAGAAAAATTATCTTATAATTTTCTAACTTTAAAACTTCTTTTTATTATATAAATTATATATTTTATTAACTTATGTATGTATTAATTATTTAATAGGTTTATATTTGTATTATATATAAAAAATTGCAATAGTTAAGTAAGAAGACTTTGATGGCTCAATGGTATTTTTTTGTTGTATAATATATAAAAAGTTGCATTACATTAATAACAAGACTTTGATGGCTCAGTGGTCAGCTTCATTGCATATGTAATTTGGAAACCTGTTGCGTATGTTCGACTCCTCACTTCAACATATGGTGGAATAATTTTGCAAAAAGAATCGGTCGGTCCGGTTTTCAAAAGCAGGCTAGCGGCTTTCCAATAACCGTCCAGTCCAAAGCGAGTCACACCAGTCCAAAGCGGTTCAACTGAGAGAACGGGTTCTTTTTGTTATCCGGACCGGACATATGACCGGTTTCCGGTTCAATCGGTTGAACTAGCCGGTCCGATTTTTAAAACATTGGTTCTAACGACATAATTATGATATATAAATTATGACGTCTAACTTATATATATAGTTTAAAGTTAAAAGATCACATATATAGTAAAAAGGATAAAATTGAGGTAAAGTTAAATAGGTGTTTACTTTGAAGTTTACCTCTCAAAATAAGACATATGACATTTTTTTTCCAAATTATCATTTTCTACTTAATTTTCCTTTAACTCTATTAACTATTTAAATTTTTAATTTATTTTTTAACAAAATAATAAAAACAACATCGAGAATGTTTGCTCTCAAATCCACTATCCACCGTAATAACCATAAAATTCATAAAATAAATTAGAGTTTGTATTTTGGGATTAGACACAAGATCAAATAAATTAGAAATATTTTATTATTGTAATTTATTTTTTTCATAAACAATGTATAATAAAATAAAAATATGTAAACACTTAGGGTGTGTTTCGTTAGTGGGGTGGATGATGTAATGTTGAATTTTTCCTACCAAAAATACCTTACTTTTTGTAATGTGATAAAATTATGTTTTTGCCCTTACTTTTTTACTCACTTTTATTCCATTCCCACTTTTAATGTAAGGGTAAAATGGTCATTTTACCCACTTGTATTCCATTCACATCACATCACATTGACATGACATATCCATTCCCTCCAACATTCCCATTCCCTTACTCATTCCATCTACCAAACACACCCTTAAAATAATTTCTTTCCATTCATACAAGTACACCTAATTATAACCAATATCAACAATTAAATTAAAATAATGAAGTCATCTTCCTTTTCTCTCACTCACGTGGAAGCCACCTGATGCAACAAATAAAGGTTACGTTTGGTAGAAATGTACGAATGGGAAGGGAAAGGATGTAAAGTACTGTAGAAAAAAGTATTGTATTGAAAAGTGAGGGGAGAGATAGAGAGAAAAATTATGAGAGAGAAAAAGTATAATGAGAAGTGTGTTTCGTATGTAAAAAATATGATGTAAAATTTTTTGAAAAAGTGTAAAAATGCATGGACTCCACTATTTGGTATTGTTGCCAAACCTAGCCAAAGTAAGATAAATTAAAGAGACACACATCCCTCCCTCTCTAGAAGCTTCACCCGAGAGAGAGACAAAGGCCATATTCTTCAAGTTTGAAAAATTGAGTGAAGAGGGAGAGAGAGAGAGAGAGACAAAATCGAGAGGGACAAAGAGGAAGAGATGGAGAATCTGAAGAGGGGAAAAATGAGAGAAAAGATAACGAATGAGATGGAAGGCTAATAAAGAGCCAAGATCCACCGTAGTTTTTTTTTGGGCCGAAATCCACCATAGTTATGGAAGAAGGATTTTGAAAGAAAAACAACTTGTGATGGAGGACAATGCAAAGAGGCCATGGATATGAAGAGAGAAAGTGCAAAGTGGGCACCGGGAAGCTAGAAATAGAAAGGAAATGTTAGTAAGATTTGAGGTAGGAATAGGATATTTTATCTTTATGTTATTTTGTCTCTTTCCCTCTCTTTGATTTTTCAGAGGTTGAAATACGGATTGCTTATTGAGTATTTTGAATGCTATATACTTTGTGATGGTGTTATATCTCTTGATCTAAGATTGGCAAACCATTTTAGGCATTTCTTTTGGTATGGGGAATATTTTGTGTAGTAATTTCTAACAACTATTGGGGTACTGCTATAACTTCCAATTTACTGGTATATCATTGTACATGATGAATCACTGGGTAGGAGTGAAAAATGCAAAAAAAAAAAGAAGGAAGAAATTGAAAATTATGATTTTGTGGATTAGGGACCAAAATGCTTTGTTGAAAGTATGGGTGGTGAACGAAAATTCTGTAAAGCTTAGCCTTTTATATAATATTTAGATTTAAGGAGGTTCTAATTTTAATTAGAGACCTTTAGGGACCACTTTGGTAATTTAGAATGTTGGTATATTTATATACACAAAAAGCAATGAATTTTGTTCCCTAGCTAGATATGAATATATACCTTCGGTGTACTATTGATTTGATATTTTAATGATATATTTTCAGCCCTTGTAATTGAATCATTGTCATCATCTTCACCCTCCATGACCAATCTCTTTATCAAAGTTAGCAAAATTTTCTAAAGACGGAACTAGCTACAAGTTTGTTTCTCCAATATACATAGGTTAATGCGTTATTTATAGATACGAAAGAGTAGGTTTAAGATAAGAAAACAATGGGCTTAAATGAAAATTGAAAACCGTGTGCTAAACCAGCTAGTTTTGTGCAATACAGAAAACACCTTATCTTATAAATGCTTTTATGAAGAATAATAATTAAAATATTCCATAAAATAAATTGAAGTAAACATTTTAGGTAACGAATTGTTTAATCAATTAATCATATTTCATATATACCTAATAATGGCATTACCATCACCATTATAAATGAGTGTGAGAGTTGTTTTTGGATGGGAAAACAAGGGTAGATGAAAACTCAAAACTAAGTGCTTTTCTAGTTTTGAACTTTATGAAGCTTTTCTTACATTATTAATATATGCTTTTATGATGAATGATAATTAATTAGTTTCTATAAAAAAAGAGGGGGGGGGGGGGGGGGGAAGTTAACCATTTATTAGAAGATGAGACATATAATCAATTAAGTATTAAATTCATGTAGAATTGTTTTTGTCATGTTTAATACTAAATAGTCCCTGTATTAATTAAAAGTAATACTAAGTGTAACTAGGGAATATTCTACCTAGGGACACGTGGCACTAAGCTTCCAGAAGCTCCACGACAGCCTACGCCAACGACACGTGGCACCACTCGCCTACCCCTTACGTGGTCGTTACCCACGTCTCTCCTCAAGGGCTCTCATCCAAGAGACGTGGGAAGCCCCCTGGGCTTCGTGGGATGACCCACGTCCCACAAGAACGTGGGTCGAGCACGTCCTCCCCACACTTAGTATAAAAAGTCCCTTACCCAAGGGACTTAAGGATCAGAACTTCAGGAGAACACACACACGAGCATTTGAGCCAGAGGCAAGCACTCTTAACACATCCAGGCATATTCTTGCCCAAACCTACACCTCGTAACCTCGAAGGTTGGTCCACGGCAGCACCGAGCTCCGGCGACATTCTGGCCAACACTCAGTACATGTCCGTTCTGGAGGTCCCCACGAGTAGAGCGTCCGAACGCTCTAAGAGACCACTACTATCTCTTAAGGCAACCTCCTACGAGTGGCTCGCCCGCCCGGAGTACCTTAGGCACGTCTTAGTGCACACGGCCCAATACAGGTAACCGCCTAGCCTAACGGCTCCTATAGACGTCACCATGACAAACTACATGGACTTTGATCCATTCGAAGGGTACGTAGGCTACTAGGTCTTCACCTAAGGACAAGTCCCCCAAGGCTACGACCCCTTGCGGTCCTTATTTACAAAATAAAATTGTCTGAACCAAAAGCGACAGTTACATTGGCACCCACCGCGGTCTTCTCAGACCACAACGCCTTGTGCACTCTGCCACTAAACGACATTTCCTTTTCGGGGAGTAGGAGTATCCACCTAACACTCAGAAACCCACATTTTTTTACTTTTTCCAATACAGGATAGTTCCCGCATGGCCAACACCAGCAGATCCTCAAAGTCTTTGCACGACCGGCAGAATGACATCAATAGCGACCAGCATAAGTAGGAAAAAAAACATCTCGTGACCTTCGAAGGCACAAGCAACGTGACCGAGATGAATGAACCATTGGCTATCACGACCAACATGTCCGGATTTGATGTCAAACGCGTATTAGTAGACCTCGGTTCAGTTGTTAGCGTACTCTTCACGAAGACCTTGGAGGAAATGCACAATCACATTGATCAGCTGACGCCGGACGAAGCAACTCTTGTCAACTTCTCAGGACAAGCCATTGAGAAATGAGGAACTTTCACAACATGGCTCGTCTTGGGCGCATCACCAAAGGTCGCCCGCGCCAAAGTTAAGTTCATTGTATCGGTAGCCCCGTCGATATACAACGCCGTCCTGGGTCGACCAGCACTCAGCCAACTCATAATAGTCATATCCAAAGCTCATTCAATGATCAAATTCCCCACGACAACGAGGGTCGGGGAAATACGAGTGGACCTTTATGTAAGGGAGCTGACTCTTCGCGGTTTTGTGCAGGAAGTGGTGGAGGGTTTGTTGGATGAGAATGCTCAACTGACAGCCCGGGTGAAAGAGTTAGAGGGTGAGCTGGCGGAGAACAAGGCTAACTCTTCGAGGGTTCGTCGTCAGGATTTCCTGCACTTTGCAAACTACGGGATGCATAATGGCATGGCGCAACTGGATGTTTTGATGGGCATTTCTATCCCTCCGGAGGTCAGGGCGAGGATGCACCCTTCCTGGGAGAACATTGGTGGAGAGTTTCGTGTTTGTGCCCGAGGAGATTCTTCATTAAGGATAGAGGACTATGACATAGCTCTAAATCCTCGAAGGGATCCCCCGAGGTCGGGCGAGCCGCCGCATCCTTCAAGCGGGGATGCTTCTTGATTTGGACTTCGCTGTATGTCCGCGTTGTCCTTTTTTGTACTCTTGGGACGCTAGTCCCCGTGTATAAATATATTTTTTGAATAGTAAAAAGAATTTCAAGTCATGACACAACCGGGACTAATGATGACATCCCTCGAAAACGCACAAACATTAAATAAAAGAAAAAAGGTGAGCAGAAGTTGCGAGTCATCCGAAGCGACAGCAACCGGCCAAGTCATGACACGTGGCATCAGTGACAACCTACTCCTTAAAAAAAGCAACTCACCAGAAACTACGCATGCCTTCTTGCCTGTATGCTCGACCATCGGGGTCCATCCAAACAACGAACGACCTCGTTAGGATGCGGTGGGTGATCTTGCCCCCTAAGAGCTTGTGAGAGACACTTCAAATGGTCAGTAATGTCCTTGACCTTTAAAATTCCCCCGCATCCCCTCAGAGGGCATCTTCGGAATTTTCCTCCTCGCAATGATGACGCCTCCTTGGAAAGACGCATACTTTTTTGCAGAGACGGCTCGAGAAATTTGCTGGGGAAGCCAAGCAGTCAACCATCTAGATCAAGATATGTGGGACCCCTGGCAGCTTATCCTTTCAAAAGCAATCTTTAAAAAAAGTATGTCAACTCTTTCATCCGAATGTCCAACCAACGTAGGCCATCTAACTAACGGTTGAGCTCATTTGACCAAAACCCTTGGCGGGAGACTCTCCCCGAACAGGTTGTTAAAGAAACTTAAGTCCACGGGCACCTAGCACCCATAGACTTGGGGGACTTATGTAACTACAGAATATTCCCCCTTCGAACACGTGGCACTAGCCTTCTTGAACATTAGTGGGAACGCGAATCAGTGACACATGGCACCATTCTCCGGCCTCCTACATGGCTTGTACCCAAGACTTCCCACACACGCTCTCGTGTAAGAGACATGGGATACGCTCAACAATCATGGGTCGACCCATTACGAGCAAAACGTGGGTCGAACACGTTCCCCTTTACACTTAGTATAAATACCCTCACCCGGCGGACTTGACCAAGGCAAGTAAGAAAGAATACTCTAAGCACAACACGTTATCATCTCCACATCTAAGCCTGATCAATCACATCTCACTGTTAAGCAATCAGAGCTCTATCCTTTCTCGATATCTCCATCCACAAGCTCCAAGCAACCCAGAAAGACCCTTACTCTCTCCTTCCTTTGAGGAAATCTCCAACTAGTGGCCTGGCCCCCTGAAATAATCCACACACGTCCTAGTCGCACACGGGTTTTACAGGTAACGCCCATGCCTAACGGCTCCTATGGACAAATACTCTTCGAACTACGTGGACTTTGATCCTTACACAAGGGTACCTAGGCACCTAGGTCATCACCTAAGTACAAGTCCCCCACGGTTAAGACCCATTGCGGTCTTAATTTCTGATTTAGAATTGTTTGAACTAAAAATGACAATTACACCTGTATTGACTATTTGTTTTCTCCTAACTAATTTTGTCCTTGATATTAGATATGATCTATTGAAAATTTTTGAAATGCTCCATACATGTTGTCTAATTTAAAAATTATTAGGACTTTATATATATATATACTTAGCTTAGTGTTGGCTTGGTCTATGTGCCGATTACGGCTTAAGGTTTTGGATTGTGACAGCTACACACAAGAGTCTTTTAAGATTTGTGTGTCTTTTGAAGTTTTGCTCAAACCATATATACAAGCAAATGCAACTTCTTAATTCTTCTTTCAAATAACTTGACACTAATTCATAAAAGAGTTTTTAAATAATTCGAAATGTTCTTTATTATTCTGAAAAATGTATTGCCAAATACCCGTGTAAGGTGTAACATTGAATATTTAATTTAAACCATACAAGAGGTCTAGTTCTAGTTTGGATTGTGACAGCTACACACAAGAGTCTTTTAAGATTTGTGTGTCTTTTGAAGCTCTGCTCAAACCATATATAGAAGCAAATGCAACTTCTTAATTCTTCTTTCAAGTAACTTGACACTACTTCATATAAGAGTTTTTAAATAATTTGAAATGTTCCTTATTATTCTGAAAAATGTATTGCCAACTACACGTGTAAGGTGTAACCTTGAATATTTAATGTTCCTTATTAGTTTTGAAGCAAATCCAAAAAACACAAACTACAAGTCCATAAGAGAACTAAATATATATCATATAAAGATAAGAAGCAAAGAGCTCGCGCAAGTGGTCATGGAGGCCGGCAACACATGAGAATGGATTCGATGTTGCACATCATGTCATCACCAGACAGTACGACTATCTCTCTCTTCTATTTTTCGGTGAAGTACATCAAATATTTTCTCAGTAGTACATACACTAACACTTGATAAAAACCATCAACGGTAAATATATATCATATAAAGATAGGAAGCAAAGAACTCGCGCAAGTGTTGTGTCCCCATTGTCCTTGAAGCCTCAATGATAAGTCCATAGTGTTTCCAGCACTAAATGGGAACCCCAATCCAGCAACTCTCTTCCTCTTCTACATTTTTTTCGCATTCCTCGTATATTCAAACTGCATTTTCAAATAAAACCATAGAAACATTATTAGTATCTTATCTATTTTATTTGATCAATCAAACTTGATCTTGCATATATATTTTATTTCATCAAATCTTTATGGTGCTCCTTTGTGCTTGTAACAGTAGATTCAACTATTCAAGTGTCATTGCCGCTACTTCAAATGAACATAACAACCACGTGGTGGTGGCCAACCCATTTTATGGGGAGTTAAAATATAAGAATACAAATATATTATTTATGATTAAGGTTGTGTCATGCAGAGTAAGTGTGTTAAGTGTGGCAAAGTTGTGCTTATGAGTTTATTTACTTATTTTTAATTTAACCTTTTATCAATAATTTACATATTTAATAATTAAAAATCAAGGACGATTTAAAAAAGGATATATACATAGCAATAAATTTTGTTTCTTAGCTAAAATTGAATACCTTTGGTGTATCATTGATTTGATGGTTTAATGTAATATAGTGAGCCCTTGTAATGGCGCCTTCATTGTCATCATCTTCATCCTCCATGACCATTCTCATCACAGAAGTTAGCGCAAGCAAATTTTGCCGACGATGGAACTAGCTAGGTACAAGTTTGTGTCTTCAATACACATAGGTTAATAAGGTATTTATAAAACAGAGAGGGAGTGGGTTTATGTCACGACCCCAGTTTGGGAATACGTGACCGGCACGGGAATGGACTTTGCCTCCAAGCCCGTAAGCCTTATCCTATAAAACTTAGATATAACTACCCTGCTATACAATCAATATATATAGTATAATAGTGGCCACACCTCACATGTGAGCTCCATAATCCTGCAATCCACGGTTCTCTCAATACCTCTTCAGCCCAGCATATAGATATATTTCAAACACACGTAATATATATCCATAGCATATTGACAGTACGCCTCAATGCGTACGATCTATCCTATTCACATGTAGTAATTCTTATAATCATACATATATCCTAATTTTCCCCAAAATGGAACCTGTCTTTAAATACATGTGAAGCCGACATATCTAGAGAGGACACATATCAAAAGTTGTAAATATTTACACAATACTTACAACTTTGGAATATGTACAAAAAATCAAAATAACCAAAAAAAATGTGTCCACCCACGCGAACAAGTGCGTTAAGGTTTGTCTGATGTTCGTCTCACTGTCCGGACGTCGATGCCTGCCCGATACCTGTATCTGAAAGATTTAAGTAGGGAGGGTGAGTCAAGTGGACTCAGTGAAGAGCTTCCCATCCTTGGCGTAGCGGCGGGTACCACTACAACTGGGGAAAAGGGAAACACCCACAATCACATACGCATGAGAATCCAGTTTATCTAATGTTATATTACGATCAGGCAATATTAATATAACATATAATCAAAGATAAACCTAAGGATCATGCACTTCTATCATGCTTCTCATAAAATAAAAAATCACTTTAAACGCGTTATCTGAAAGCTATAAATCTAGTCTAGGTATTTCACACTGGACCATGGCTTCTTCGGCTTCAATCACTCATCTGGTCCATGTATCTCACAATGGACAATGGCCTCAGCGGGCAACTTTCTTAACTGACCCTAGTGTCAAGCTAGGCAATGGCCTTGATGGGCAACTAACAACTGGCCCTAGAACAAACTAGAGCAATGGCCTCCACAGGCGACTTTATCTGACTTATATTTCCTCCCAAGCTTTCAACTGGGATTTTGACCTCATCTACCCATTGCTATCCTAAACTGACTTTACCTAAGTAATGTGAAACATTACTATGACTCACTAATCAATTATGAGATTTTTTAATCCTTAATTAGTACCCAAACCTTAGATTAGATCATAACCTAGCTCTAACATTTTTCCTAAGTTCGGTTACCATATAACGTCGACGTTTATAAACAAGTTCTTTGTGATTATCTTAATGAGTTTCTAATTTACAGTGTAAACCAAACCTTGGACTCAATCACTAACTTACCCCCTTACTCGTACTGTTCGGTGTATCTCATGTCATCACATGAATACCCTCCAGTACCACTTTGCCTGTAAGCAATCACACATATACAAGTATTTTCATATAATACAATTTAGGAACGACAATAGCATGTTAACCACTAAATTATTCTTACAAATAGGCAAGTAGGCAAACCACATATCCACATCCTTAATCAACCCTGTAGGGCAAAGATGGGAAACCCGTCACCTGAACGGCTTCCTTGTGTTTGTCTTGGAGTAACTCCAGCTCCAAACGAATCGTTGTTTCCTAACAAATGCATTCACGTGGTTAATATCTTCGACTATATGCAACTGATATGCGTATGACATGCTCATGCCTAAAAATGCACCTAAACGTCGCCAAGAACCGAGTTCTTGGTCATATCCGTCTTCCCTCTCTTCTATTAGAGTCTCAAGTACTTTGCACTTGGATTCATACCACTATTACTTATCTGAAGTGATTCTGGAGCCTTGGATTTGAGTTACTAAACCTCGATATGCATCTAAACTATCCTACTTAAGGTTTCCTAAGGATTATGAAGGAAGAAAGTTGAAACTTAAGAGGTTGGACTTAATTTGTTCCGCAAGTTTCCATCCTTGAGAAACAAGAAGGTACTTGAAATGATTTTAACTCTTGAAAACATGTTTAGGAGTGTTCTAGGGTGTTTAAGATTTAAGAGAGAGGGCTTAGAGATCTTAATTCGACCTTAAAGTAGGCTTGGGGCAAGCCAAGCAGGGACCTGTTGCTGCAACGCCAAGGTGCTGCCTTGGTAGCCCTGGCTAGCCCGAGAGCTGCCGCGCTTGCGCCAGCTCGCAGCACAGTAGATTTCTGTTGTGCTGTGGGCTGGGTTTTTGGCTCCTTCCGGCCCCCTTCCGAGTTCGGCTTCGATTACGCTCTTCACAGTCTTGGTCCACCTACATTTCCACAGTTCAATTCCAACCCTAATTACTCAAATCCAAGCAGATTCCTAAATTATCATCAAATTCCCAAATTGGGAATGTTTGGGGTTTTCAAACCCAAACCCCTTAAAACTCGAATGCGGCCAAATCCGACGATATAGCCTCGACTCCTACCCCGACTAAGTGTTCAAGAACACTTTCTAAGTTTCAATCGACCCTCGAAACAACCCAGATGAAGAAGAATTGAGAAAATCCTTAAATTGGAGGATTTGGGAATTTAGGAAGAATTTGGGGTTACCAACCTTAATTTTCTAAACTCTCCAATTTTCCATTTTAGGGATTTTTTGTCAATTCCTCTTCATCTAGGTTGTTTCGAGGGTAGATTGAAACCTAGAAAGTGTTCATGAACAATTAGTCGGGGTAGGAGTTGAGGCTATATCGTCAGATTTGGCCGGATTCGAGTTTTAAGGGGTTTGGGTTTGAAAACCCCAAATATTCCCAATTTGGGAATTTGATGATAATTTAGGAATCGAGCTTGGATTTGAGTAGTTAGGGTTGGAATTGAATTGTGGAAATATAGGTGGACCAAAACCGTGAAGAGCGGAATCGAAGCCGAACTCGGAAGGGGCCAGAAGGAGCCAAAAACCCAGCCCACAGCACAGGCGCGGCCGCGCCAGCTCTCGGGCTGGCCAGGGCTGCTAAGGCAGCACCTTGGCGCGACAGCGCCAAGGGCTGGCGCTAACATGCCAGGTCCCTGCTTGACATGCCCAAGTATGCTCTAAGGGTGATTTTGAGAGTTCCAAACCTCCTCTCTTCAATCTTAAACACCCTAGAACATTTCTAACCATGTTTTCAAGAATCAAAATTGTTTCAAATACCTTCTTGTTTCTCAAGGATGGAAACTTGCGGAATAAATTAAGTCCAACCTCTTAAATTTTAACTTTCTTCCTTCATAATCTTTAGGAAACCTTAAGTAGGATAGCTTAGAAGTATATTAAGGTTTAGTAACTCAAATCCAAGGCTCCATAATCACTTTAGAGAAGTGATAGTTGTACGAAACCAAGTGCGAAGCACTTGAGACTCTCATAGAAGAGAGGGAAGACGGATAAGACCAAGAATTCGGTTCTTGGCGACGTTTAGGTGCATTTTTAAGCACGAGCATGACATATGCATATGAGTTGCATATAATTTAAGATGTTAACCACATGAATGCGTTTTTTAGGAAACAACGATTCGTCCGAAGTGGGAGTTACTCTAGGACAAACACAAGGAAGCCGTTTAGGTGAGGGGTTTCCCATCCTTTCCCTACAAGGTTGATTGAGGATGTGGATATATGGTTTGCCTAATTGCCTATTTGTAAGAATAATTTAGTGGTTAACATGCTATTGTTATTCCTAAATTTTATTATATGAAAGTACTTGTATATGTGTGATTGGTTATAGGCAAAGAGGTACTGGAGGGTATTCATGTGATGACATGTGATACACCGAACAGTACGAGCAAGGGGGTAAGTTATTGACTGAGTCGAAGGTTTTGTTTACACTATAAATTAGAAACTCATTAAGATAATCACAAAGAACTTGTTTATAAACGTTGACGTTGTATGATAACTGAACTTAGGAAAGAAATGTTAGAGTTAGGTTATGATCTAAACTAGGGTTTAGGTACTAATTAAGGATCAATAAGATCTCATAACTTATTAGTGAGTCATAGGGATGCTTCACATTAATTAGATAAAGTCTGTTTAGGATAGTAATGGGTAGATGAAGTCAGAATCCCAACTGAAAGCTCGGGAGGAAAAACAAGTCAGCTAAAGTCACCCGCGGGGGCCATTGCTCTAGCTTGTTCTAGGGCCAGTTGTTAGTTTGCCCATGGAGGCCATTGCCCTAGACTGACACTAGGGTCAGTTAAAAGAGTTGCCCATTGAGGCCACTGTCCATTGTTAAATACATGGACCAGTTGAGTGATTGAAACCGAAGAGGCCATGGTCCAGTGTGAATTACCTGGACTAGATTTATAGCTTTCAAATAACATGTTTAAAGTGATTGTTTGTTTTACGAGAAGCGTGATAGGAGAGCATGATCCTTAGGTTTATCTGTGATTATATTTTATATTAATATTGCCTGATCATAATATAACATTAGATAAACTGGATTTACATGCGTTTGTGATTGTGGTTGTTTCCCTTTCCCCAGCTGTAGTGGTACCCGCCGCTACGCCGAGGATGGGAAGCTCTTCACTGAGTCCGTTTGACTCACCCCTACTTAAATGTTTCAGATATAGGTATCGGGCAGGCGTCGAGGTCCGGACAGTGACACGGACATCAGACCAACCTTAACGAACTTGTTTGCGTGGGTGGACACATTTTTTGTTATTTTGATTTTTCTTTTGGTTGTACATATTCTAAAGTTGTAAGTGATGCGTAAATATTTACAGCTTTCGATGTGTGCCTACTCTAGATATGTCGGCTTCACATGTACTTAAAGATAGGTTCCGGTTTTGGGGAGAATTAGGTTATACGTATCATTATATAAATTGCTGCATGTGAATAGGATAGAGCGTACGCATTGAGGCGTATGGTCAATATGCTATGGATATATATTACGTGTGTTTGGAATATATCTATATACTGGTTGAAGCGGTATTGAGCAAACCGTGGATTGCAGGCTATGTAGGCCACCTGTGAGGTGTGGCCACTATTATATTATATATATTGATTGTATAGCAGGGTAGTTATATTTAAGTTTTACAGGATAAGGCTTACGGGCTTGGAAGCAAAGTCCATTCCCGTGCCAGTCACGTAGTCCCAAACTGGGGGTCGTGACACGTGGCACCACTCACCTGCCTCCTAAGTGGCCGTTGCTCACGTCTCTCCACGAGGGCACCCGTCCAAAAGACGCAGAGACCCCCTGAGCGTCGTGCTCGAACCACATCCCGCAAGACCGTGGGTCGAGCGCGTCCTCCCCGTACTTAGTATAAAAAGACCCTCACCCAGGGGACTTGAGGATCAGAACAAGAACACTGGAAGATCACCCATAACCATTTAGGTAGACATTCTGAGCATCCTCAGACATCCTCTTTCCCAATCTACATCTCACATTCCAAGCTCTGCCCATAGAAACGTCAGGTCCCGCCATCGGCAAACACATCTCCGTCCCGGAGCATTCCCCCACTGAGCTCCTAACAGCTCTAAGAGACTCAAGCTCTCTCACACTCTAAGGCAACCTCCAACGAGCGGCTCGCCTGCCCGGAGTACCTTACGCACGTCTTAGCCGCACATGGCTTGATACAGGTACCCGCCTAGCCAAACGGCTCCTATAGAGGTCACCATGACGAACTACGTGGACTTTTATCCCTTCCTAAGGGTACGTACGCACATATGTTCCTCACATAAGGACAAGTCCCCCAAGGTTACGACTCGTTGCGGTCCTTAATTGCAAATAACAATTGTCTGAACCAAAAACGACAGTAGCTGACGAACAGGCAAGGGAGGTAATGTACCCTCCACCAGAGTCACATCCTGACCGCCTTCCAATTCGGATCTCCGCTTGGCAACCTGGGACGGCAACCGCAACCTCGCACCGGAAGGTTGCTTCTTGAACCCTCCTTCTCTACTTTTAGACTCCGCCACCGCAGAGACCACCTTTCTATCCCTCTCTCTAGGACCACCGCCTTCATCCCTCCCATCTTTCCTCCTTTTTTCCCTTTTGAGATCCTCTTGCCGGCGGGTTTTATCGGATGATGGTGGGATAGGAAGACGCACGTCTCTCCCGCCCTCACCTGGGACCACGACGGAACTTTCTACACATGCCCCTGGAAAAAAGTCATGCTCAGATTTCTTCCCCCTACTCTGACAACTGTCGCGAGTACAGCTAAGGGGAGGAAGAGGAGAAGAACAAGGAAGGTCTTCTAAATCAGTGAATTCAAAAGGGAAAAAGCTATCATCACCGACGATCGCACAAATGAGAGAAAAAGGAGAGTAAGAATCAGAGGAAGAAAGTGAGGCAAAAAGGCAGGGAAAGCGTTGAAAATAAAAGGCAAAGAGAAGGTAAAAGCTACAAAATTTTAAACGCTACATATTTATAGGCAACACAAAGGCGCGATGATTCAAAAATCTCCGCCCCCTCATATCCCGCAACGGATAAAACCATTATCCAGTACACCCGGTTTTAGCTACAACCGCCTGCCCTAGCCGAATACGTGGAGAGAAAAGAACGGCCCAAATCCATAGTCCAGAAATTAGAGGCACAAAGACTGAAAAGCCCCAGGGAACCCAAGAGTCACTCAAAGACACTGGAGGGCCTTTTTAGAAAAACCTCAACCGAGGCTAATGATGGCAGCTCTCGGAAATGAACCCACATTAAATGAAGGCAAAATGGCAGCAAAACACTCAAGGTCAGCAGACTTAAATCAAACCGTGACACGTGGCGTTTGCTACAGCCCACTCTTTCAATAGATAGCTCTCCACAATGCTTCTTGCCAGCCACTGACTGCGAACGAGCATGACGAAAGGGAAGTGTCTCGAATGGCCTAAAGGCCCTTGACCTTTGAATTTCCTCCGCACATCCCTAAGGGGCACTTTTGGAAATTCTCCTCTGACAAATGATGACCCCTCCTCGGTAAGTCACGTACTTTTTGCAGAGACGGCTCAAAAACTTGCTAAGGAAGTCAAACAGTCAGCCACCCGAATTAGGACGCGTGGCACCTTCAAACGTCTCCACTCCCACGGAGTAAACCAAGAGACACGCGAGAACCCATATGTCAGACGACCACCCGAGACGGCTAAGCCCACTTGCGGACGGACACTTCTTTACCAAAGCGGCAGGAAAAATCCCTAAGTAGCTTACTGACAGAGAACTTAAGTCCACGGGCGCTCGAAACCTATAGACTTGGGGGACTTATATAACTATGGAATATTCTGCCTAGGGACACATGGCACTGAGCTTTTAGAAGCCTAGTGACAGCATACGTTAACGACACGTGGCACCACTCACCTGTCTCTTATGTGGTCGTTGCCCACGTCTCTCCATGAAGGCACCTGTCCAAGAGACGTGGAGACCCCCTGGGCGTCGTGTACGAACCACATTCTGTAAGAACGTGGGTCGAGCGCGTCCTCCCCGCACTTAGTAAAAAAACCCGGGGGACTTGAGGATTAGAACAAGAACACTGGAAGATCAGCCATAACCATTTAGGTAGACATTCTGAGCACCCTCAGACATCCTCTTGCCCAATCTACATCACACATTCCAAGCTCTGCCCATAGAACCGTCAGGTCCCGCCACCGGCAGACACATCTCCGTCCCGGAGCATTCCCCCACTGAGCTCCTAACAGCTCTCTCACACTCTAAGGCAACCTCCAACGAGCGGCTCGCCCGCACGGAGTACCTTACGCACGTCTTAGCCGTACAAGGCCTGATACAGGTTCCCACCTAGCCTAACGACTCCTATAGACGTCACCATGACGAACTATGTGGACTTTGATCCCCTCCTAAGGGTACGTAGGCACCTAGGTTCCTCACCTAAGGACAAGTCCCCCAATGGTTACGACCCCTTGCGGTCCTTAATTGCAAATAACAATTGTCTGAACCAAAAACGACAGTTACACATGTTTTTAAAGAACAAACACCATTCAATCATTTTTGTTTTGATTGAAAATAAAAATGAACATCTGTAAATTAAACTAAGCCCATGCAATGCTCAAGTCAAATTCTATTTAATTTATAAAAATGCATGATGTAATGATCAGACGCTGCAATGTTTGACGTGGAATATGGTAGATGGGTGGAGGAGCACATTCGGTTGGTGTGCGAGTTAAGAGCCGAGGTTCAAGAGCACCCTTTGCTTCGAGAGAACGAGCTTGGGCTATTTCCATGACAATTGCCTTGCTCATTATGACCAAATGATGAACTTCATGAGTGTGATATCTTCGAATTTTAAATAAATAGATTATTGGAGAAAATAAGAGTAGGAAAAATCTCTAGAGTAATAAATGGGAATTTAAAGGGGAGAAAAAAATTATGAAGGGGGAGTTTTAGAAGATTAAAATAAAAGTGGGATTTAAGTGCTGGAAAAGAGGAGGTAAGGGTTAAAATTACAAATTTCCCTTCCCCTTTTTAGACCCAAAATCGTGACCCCTTGTGGACACCGCATTTTGTCCGGCCCCAAATTGTGCGATGAAAAAAAAGAAAAAGAAAAAGAACAAAAAATTGAAAAAATATATAAATGAATAAAACAAAAAATAAAAATAAAAAATAAAAGAAACGAAGAAAAGAAGAAAATCTGAACACATGGGTCGCGACGTGCGGCTTCATACGTCGCGACCCCCAAGTGCCAGGTCATAGCCCGTTGCGACGTATGAATTGCTACGTCCCGACCCCCATGCATTTATGACCAAATCCCATCCGAAATTAGGAGGCCGTCGCGACGTAAGAATTGCCACGTCGCGACCCCCTGTGCCATAAATGACCAAATGTAATCAGATTTGAAATTGGGTGCTCGTCGCGACGTAGGACCTTATACATCGCGACCCCTTGCGTCATAAATGGCTGGATTTCTTTCCCAGAATAGATCTTTTTCAGCCCCTATAAATTGGAGGTTCCACTTCAGTTGGTGGTTATGCCGCACTTGATTGTTTATAAGAAATGATTGTTGATTGATATAGATGCAAGTTTGCATGACTGATAAATGTATCTGCATGAGTATGATGATGTATATATATATATATATATATATATATATATATCTTAATGTGTGACAATATATATCCTGGTAAGATAAAATGAAGTGTTTGTACATGTGAATGTGATTTCTCCCCTTCCCAGTCGTAGTGGTATCCTCTACAACGCCTAGGATGTGAGAGTCACTCACTGAGTCGTTGACTCACCCTCTGGTTGTTCATGTTTTTCAGATACAGGAACAGGACAGGCTTCCACGTTGGCTTAGTGAAGGCGACGTTCATCTAGTGCTCACGTGTTGTTCCCATGGCTGGACTTTTGACTTTAGTTTAGTAATGGAATGATTATCCATTGTAATTATTAAACTCTAGAATTTCCAGCTCCACTTACTTAAATACAGGATTCATTTTTGGAATTATATGTAGTATGTAAATGGAATTGAATGTGAATAGGATATGTCACACTTCGGAGTGTCTGGCAATGTATATAACTTATATATATTATGTATGGATGAATATATATATATATAAACTGAAGCAGCATTGGCTGTTGATTGCAGGTGTAAGATAGGCCACACATGAGCCACACATGTGATAAATATATGTTTGAATGTCGGGGTAGATGTTTCGAATGAATTAGGTGTTAAGGCTAACAGGCTCAAGGTTATCCCCTCTATATGTGCCGTCACGTACCACCAAGTGGGGGTTGTGACAAAGTTTGTATCAGAGCCTGGTTATTTTCTTTAAGTTGGTGAAGCTATGGTATGATCGGGTGCCAGCTTAAACCGTCGTTATGATGTCGGGCATGACACTAGAGTTAAGCGAAAACTTGTGGGAGTACCTAGGAAATTGTATCGGTTTTTGTTTCTAAAATTCTTTCCCTAGCCATGATATGTAAGTAGAGATCTCATTAAGTGCTAAATCCTTGTGCAGCACAGGGATGCTGCCAAGAACTAAAGCGGCTAAACGGGGTGGAAGAAACCCTGAGGCTTCTGATGGAGCATTGGCATGGGTTGAGAGAAATGTTCCCCGGGGCCGACCACGAGGCTGTGCACGCGGTCGAGTAAGAACCAATCAAGGAAGAGAAAGGAGGCATCAATCACCAGAGCCCCAACCTGAAGTCGACACGCTATCTATTGCAGAGATGCTAATTACTGGGTTTCAAGAGTTGACGGAAGAAATACGGCAACAAATACAATAGGAGATGTGGCGGTTAGTCGCCAGTGAAGAAGAAATCCAATTAGAGCAAGAAATTGAGGTGGAGGAAGAACTGGGAAGAGTATGGATACCAAGGGACGTACTCTGAGAACTGAGGGGAGGCCGGAGAGAGTTACCGGTGGCTATGTTCTTGAAGCTTAACCCACCAACCTACTATGGTGGTGAGGTGAAAGAGGATCCACAACATTTCCTCCATGACATAGTCCGTATAGGGCGAGTTTTAGGATGCCCCGGACAAGAATTAGTTAAGCTTGCTAAAGTGATCAAGGATAGGAAGAGATTTGAGACGCCGAACAATCCCTCACGGAGGAATCAAGCAGGGAATGAGAATTAGGGAGGATGGAAGAAAAAGCAGAAGGTGATAGGTGGTACTACCACAATCCCCACTCTTATGGGACCTAGCAAGCCCACCGGGCAGTCTTTGATGACCACCACAGACTCGGGGGCAAGGAGAAATTATCAGGGTGGTCAGAGGACTCATAGCAGTGTACAGATAGGGATCAGAGATCCCAATGCAGTTACTGTGGAAAGAGTCATTTTGGTGCCTGCTAGAGCCAGAGAGGAGCTTGTTATGGTTGTGGCCAATCGGGACACCTTGCTAGGGATTGTGCTTAGAAGCAGAGTGGAACTAGTGTGAAGAGTAATCTGACACTGGGGTCAGTACCAAATCCAGCTCCACCAGTTAGAACAGTACCATCGCAAACCACAACCACTGGTGGAGATAGAGGTTGTGGAGACGGACGGAAAGGTCCGAGAGATGCAAGAGGAGGACAGGCCCGAGTATTTTCCTTGTCTCAGCAAGATGCACAGGCTTCAAATACTGTGGTGACAGGTACCCTCACAGCTTGTAGTCACAGCGCACATGTACTATTTAATTCCGGTTCAACTCATTCATACATATCACCTGCATTTTCCACTAAGATTGCTAAGAGTCCATCAAAGATGAAAGAGGCGATGTTAGTCTCTACACATATGGGGGAGTCTGTACGGGTAGAATACATGTATGAGTTCTGTTCGGTTGTGGTTGAGGGTTACAAGACGGTGGTGGATTTGAGACTGTTGTACATGATAGATTTAGATGTAATCTTGGGAATGGATTGACTGGCGTCATGTCATGCAGTCGTGGACTGCAGGGCCAAGTGTGTGAAGTTCAACATGCTTGGTGAAGACCCTTTTGTGGTACATGATGATGGGGTGAAGTTTCATCCAAGGTTGATATCCGCGTTGAGTGCTCTCAAGATTATCAATAAGGGTTGTATAGGCTACTTGGCGATAGTCAGGGATGTGGAGAAGGACGTACTTCCCATGAGTCATACGCCCGTCGTTCGAGAGTTCCCAGATGTGTTTCCTGAAGAGTTGCATGGTTTACCACTCGATAGGGAGACTGAATTCGGGATCGAACTACTACCAGGTACTCAACCAATATCTATACCACCATACCGAATGGCTCTAAGGGAGTTGAAGGAGCTACAGACCCAGCTACAGGAAATGCTAAACAAAGGGTTTATACGACCCAATTTTTTGCCATGGGGTGCACCGGTCCTGTTCTTCAAGAAGAAGGACGGTACCTTGCGGTTGTGTATTGATTACCGGAAGTTGAATAAGGCTACAATACGCAACCAATACCTCTTACCCAGAATAGATGATCTATTTGATCAACTACAGGGAGCCCAGCGATTCTCAAAGATCGATTTGCGATCGAGGTATCATCAGTTGAAGATCAGTCAAGAAGATGTGCCCAAGACAGCATTTCGTACCAGATGTGGCCATTACAAATTCTTGGTGATGTCGTTTGGGTTAACAAATGCGCCTGCAGCATTTATGGACTTCATGAATAGGGTGTTTAAGCCTTATTGGGACCAGTTTTTGATAGTATTCATAGATGACATCTTGGTATACTCTAAGAATTCCGAGGAACACATAGAGCACATGAGAATGGCTTTGCAGAGGTTGAGGGAAGAGAAACTGTATGCGAAATTCTTGAAGTGCGAGTTCTGGTTGGACAGGGTGGCTTTTCTTGGGCATGTGGTATCATAAGAGGGAATCCATGTAGAACCAAGTAAAGTTGAAGCAGTGAAGAATTGGTCCCAACCTACATTAGTGACAGAAATACAGAGTTTCTTGGGTTTAGCTGGATATTACAGGCGGTTTGTGCAAGATTTCTCGAGTATCGCTGCACCTATGTGAAGAGAGTTTTCAGAAGCTAAAGGATAGCCTTACCACGGCTCCGATGCTAGCCCTTCCTGAAGGCATTAGAGGGTATGTGGTATTCTGTGATGCTTCGTGAATTGGGTTAGGATGTGTATTGATGCAGCATGGTAGGGTAATTGCCTATGCATCAAGGAAACTAAGGAAGCATGAGAAGAATTATCCTACCCATGATCTCGAAATGGCAGCAGTAGTGTTTGCCTTGAAGATATGGAGGCAGTATCTCTATGGAAAGACATGAGAAGTGTACACAGACCACAAGAGTCTTAAGTATATCTTTGAACAGAAGGATCTAAACTTAAGACAATGTCACTGGACGGAATTGTTGAAGGACTATGATTGTACAATACTGTACCATCCGGGGAAGGCCAATGTAGTGGTTGACGCTTTGAGCCAAAATTTTATTAGTAGTTTGGCTCATATTGAAGAAGTGAGAAAACCGTTGATTCGGGAGATACACGGGCTAGAACAAGGGGGAACTCGGTTTAAGATTGATGGTTCCATTGTGTTTCTAGCTCATATTCAGGTATAGTCTGACCTGATTGAAGAAGTCAAGGCTAAGCAAAGCCAAGATCCCGACCTCAAGAAAGTGATTAATACAGTAAATGAGGGGAAGGAGGATGATACCCAATTCTCCATTGATGATAGTGGGGTGCTCAGGTTGGAGGGGCGACTGTGTGTGCCTTTGGTTGAAAATCTCAAGGAAAAGATATTAGATGAGGCACATAAGTCGGCTTACTCAATCCACCCCAAGGCCAATATGATGTATCAAGACTTGAAATAGTTGTACTGGTGGAATGGAATGAATAGGGATGTGGCAAGCTACATGTCCAAGTGCCTTGTGTGACAACAAGTGAAAGTTGAACATAAGAAACTTGCCAGAATGCTCCAACAGATTGAATAACTGAATGGAAATGGGAAAGAATCACTATGGATTTCGTGACAGGATTGCCTCGGTCACAGAGAGGGTTTGATTCAGTGTGGGTGATTTAGATCGCTTGACCAAGTCTGCGCATTTCCTACCAGTGATGACCACTTATGGAGTGGCACAGTATACCCGATTGTATTTAGCAGAGATTGTAAAATTGCATGGTGTTCCGGTGTCAATCATCTCTAATAGGGGGCCGCAAATTACCTCTCAGTTTTGGAGAGCATTGCAGGAAGTGTTAGGAACAAGGGTGGATCTCAGCACAGCTTTTCATCCACAGACAGACGGGCAATCAGAAAGAACCATTCAGATATTAGAGGACATGTTGAGAGCATGTGTGATGGATTTCAGCAGGAATTGGGAACAGTACCTACCATTGGCCGAGTTTGCCTACAATAATAGCTACCAAGCTAGTATCCAAATGGCGCCTTTTGAGGCTCTCTACGGTCAGAAGTGCAGGTCTCCGATCGGTTGGTTTGAGGTCGGTGAATCCAAAGTGGTTGGCCCAGAACTTTTACAAGATGCTTTAGAGAAGGTGAAAGTTATAAGAGAAAGGTTGACGACAACCCATAGTAGACAGAAGTCTTATGCGGATCACCACAGAGAGAACTTGAATTTGCAGTAGGAGACCAAGTGTTTCTGAAGGTCTCCCCAATGAAGGGAGTAATACGATTTGGCAAGAAAGGAAAGCAGAGTCCGAGATACGTGCGATCGTTTGAAATACTTGGACGGGTAGGGAATGTCGCCTACCGCCTAGCCTTGTCGTCGGAGTTAGAAGGTGTACATCCGGTATTTCATGTGTCCATGTTGCAAAAATATTTTCCGGATCCCTCTCATGTGGTGCAGCCACAAGAGATACAGTTAATGGATGGATTGACCTACGAGGAAGTACTAGTGGGAATCATAGACAGACAATTGAGGAAACTGAGGTCAAAGGAAATTCCATTGGTGAAGGTGCTGGAATCATTCGGCGGAAGAAGCTACATGGGAAGTAGAAGCTATGATGCGCAAAACCTACCCCTCCTTGTTCCAAGACTAAGGTTAGTAGTTTATTTGAAATTCGGGAATCGAATTTCTCAAGGGGGGAAGATTTTGATATCTTGGAATTTTAAATAAATAGATTATTAGAGAAAGTAGGAGTAGGAAAAATCTCTGGAGTAGTAATTGGGAATTTAAAGGGGAGAAAAAAAATTATGAAGGGGGAGTTTTAGAAGACTAAAATAAAAGTGGGATTTAAGTGATGGAAAAGAGGAGGTAAGGGTTAAAATTACAAATTTCCCTTCTTCCCCTTTTTAGACCCGAAATCGTAACCCCTCCCTCCCACAATTTCATTTTTCAAAATTTGAGGGAGAAGGAAAGGAAGAGAGAAGGAGGAGGAAGAGAGAGAAAGTCACCGGAATCCGACGAGATATGACCGGAGGAGTTCCTCAGAGATCATTTCCAACATTCTCTACACCTCTTCTACTTGATTGAGGTAAGTGGAAACTCCAAAACGCCAAGTTCTTCCAAACTACATCTTTTTCAAGTTCTATGGTTCTTGAGGGAGGATTCTTCAATTGGAAGCACGATTGATGATTAGGAAATGTTCTCGAACATTTATTTGAGCTTGGATTTGAGTATATAGGCAACCAAAATGAAGTATGAATGTTGTAGAACAAAAGCTAACTCACCGGACTCGACGTCGGGGCCGGAGATGGCTGAAAAATGAAGAAAACAAGCAAAAATCATGCCAAAAACCCGAGAAAATCATATCTCAGCCCAGAACAGTGCTATAGCGCCAACTTACTGCTTGGAACGGTGCTATAGCGCCACTTTTTGGCGCTATAGCGCCAAGCCTCTATGTCATACGGGACGGAAGTTTTAAATGTCCAAAACTTTTTCGTCCAGTGTCCTTTTTGCCAATTTTATATCGTTTTCTTCGTTTTTCCGTCCTCTACGCAATGAAAATAGTTTCATAGCCCAAGGATTTAAATTGAAACCGTGGTGGATGAATTTCCACCTTCCGCGAAGTTCATAGTGTTGGAAAAGTTACTATTTCTTCTTCAAATTGAATTGTTTCATTTCCTACCATGAAAATGAGTTAAATCTTTTTTTGTATCTTCTTTTAAGGGCTCCACATGAAAATGACTTACTTCTTCTTGGTTCTATCTAGATTTCAATATTATTTTCTTGATAAGAAGAGCCTGGAATTGAAATATTTGTTTTCATAATTTCTTGACCGCCACTATTTCTTAGTTTATAAGGAAATTTATTTTCATAAAATATAGCATCACTTGATTCAATAATTGTTTTATTATCTAAGTCAAAAAATCTATAAGTTATCCTATTTAAAGAATAGCCAACAAAAACACATGTGGAAGCTTGAGGGCCTAATTTAGATCTTTTTGGATCTACATGTTTTACATATGCCAAACATCCCCATACTCTTAAACAATTTAAACTTGGTTTATAATTTTTCCATAATTAAAAAGTAGTTTTATCTACTTTTTTATGAGGAACTCGGTTTAGCACAAAATAAGCAGTTAATACAGCTTCACCCCAAAAATTCAAAGAAATGCCAGAATGCACCAACATAGAATTTGTCAAGTTAATTAACGTTCTATTTTTACGTTCAGCTACTCCATTAAAAGCAAGTGAGTAAGGAGGTGTTACTTCATGAACAATTCCCAAATTTTTAATAAAATTATTCAACTCATTTGAATCATATTCACCTCCTCTATCACTACGAAAACGTTTAATTTTCTTGCCGAATTGATTTTCAACTTCATTTAAAAATATTCTTAATTTTTCAAAAGTCTCACTTTTGTGTTTCATCAAATATACATAAGTGTATTTAGAAAAGTCATCAATAAAAGTTATGAAATATCTATTTCCACCACGAGTTAAATGACCATCAAATTCACAAATATCAGTATGAATTAAATCTAATATTTCAGAATTTCTCACAACACCTAGATGAGGTCTTTCTTTGTAATTTTTGACATGCTACAAAATTCACATTTTTCAAATTTATCGTCAATATTAGGTATTAATCCTAAATTACTCATTCTTTTCACATATTTACCATGTATGTGACATAAACGTTTATGCCAAAAATTAATAGAAGAAGTCAAATAAACAGAACTTGAAGAAATTTTATTCATATCAAGATTCAATTTAAACATTCCATCACAAGCATACCCTTTGCCTATAAAGTTCCCACCCTTGGTAAAAACATATTGGTCAGACTCAATAGTCTATTTAAATCCAGCTTTATTAAGTAGAAAGGCAGACATGAGATTCTTTCTCATCTTAGGAGTGTAAAGAACATCCTCGAGAGTGAGAGTACGCCCAGAAGTAAAATTAATTCTACATCTCCTTCACCCAAAATTTGAGTAGTGTGGGAGTCACCAAGCATTATGTCTCTAGGTTTTTCGTAAGGTGTATAAACCTTGAAACAATCTTTATCATAACAAACATGCCTAGTGACTCCAGAATCTACCCACCAACCATTTGATTCACCAACAATGTTTATTTCAGTTATCATAGTCACTAAGGGCTCCTCAACATTGTTGGCTTGTGGTGCATTACCCTTATTACGATATCTACAATTCTTTGCCATATGTCCTTTTTTACCACAAACATAGCAAGAGAATTGAAACGTTTGGTTGAAATTATTTTTGGTGGAATTTCCTTTATTATTTCCATTACAAGACTTTTTCATGTTTTTACCATTGGGTTTCAATTGAGCATTTTGCTTCAAATTATTACCTTGAGGCAAAGAGTCATTGGTTCCAAGAGCATTTAACTTGGGGTTAGGATTTCCATTCCCATTTTGAGTCATGAGAAGATCTTGACTCCTACCCTCCTCTTCTACTCGGATTTTTGTGATGAGACTTTCTAGGTTTGTCTCCTTTTGCTTGTGACGAAGAGATTTTTGAAACTCCTTCCATGATTGGGGTAGCTTGTCAATGATCCCAGCCACAATGAGGTTGTCTTCAATTTGTATCCCTTCAGACCGCACCTCATGAGCCAGCATTTGGAACTCTTGAGTTTGCTCCACCACAGACTTGTCATCTACCATTTGAAAGCGAAAGAAGCGACTTGCAGCATATTTCTTTGCACATGCCTCCTCAGTATCATATTTTTTTCTGCAAGGCCTTCCAAATCTTTTTGGCTGTTTCATATGATTTCTCATAATAATCATAAAATTCGTCAGCCAAACAATTAAGTAAATAGTAGCGACAATTATATTCATCTCGTTCCCATTTTTCTACTTTTTCAGCATGATCTTTCTTTTCAGTATCATTCATGGAATCAATAGGAGTCTTTTTTGGATTTTTTTCCATGAGTACATAAGATACTTTTAAAACATTTAAATAAAATAAAACCTTCCCTTTCCACATCTTGAAGTGAACGTCTTTAAAGCGAAAGGGTTTGTTAAGATCGCCAACTCCATTCTTATTTTCAGTTGTAGCCTCCATGATAGTGATGAATTACCTTAAACTTGTTGGGGCTACAAGCAAAAATAAGAAGAATAATAGAAACAATATAAATAAGAGATTAATATAATTAAAAAATAAATACGTGGTATTTGACCGAGGCACGAGGCTGAGGAAGAGGTCGTGCTCGTGGTAGAGGTAGAGCACAGGGAAGAGGGGAAGAGAGGAGACAATCACCGGAACCTCATGTTGAGACAGGTGCACCTTCTGTGGAAGAAATGCTCACAGCAGGATTTCAGGAACTAAGAGAAGAAATGACAAGGCAAATATAGAGAGAAGTACGCCGGTAAGTAGTCGGCGAGGAAGAAGAAGAGAGAGTTCCTATTAATCAGGAAATGGAGGTTGTTGAGGAAGAGGATAGAGAATGGCAACAACCGCAGGTAGCGCCCCGTGAGCCGCGGGCAGCAACCAGAGAGCTGCCAATTTCAAAATTTCTAAAGCTTCATCCACCCACTTTTTGCGGAACTAGTGAGAAAGAGGATCCGCAATACTTTGTGAGTGACGTAGTCAGAATTTGGCACATACTGAGGTGCTCAGGGCATGAGTTGGTGGAGTTGGCTTCATTTCAACTGAGGGGAGCTGCTAGAGTATGGATAGAGTCCGTACAGACCAGGTATTCAAGAAGGGTGACACCGATGACCTGGGAAGATTTTCAGAGGGAATTCTTGGGTCGGTTTCTATCTGAAGGCACCAAAGATGCAAAGCGTCAACAATTCGAGGAGTTGTGGATGACGCCTAACATGACCGTGACGGAGTATGAATTACTTTTTACGGAACTGGCTCAATTCTCACCTAAGTTGGTTCCTAATGAAGAGGCGAGGATCTAGAGGTTCATACACCGTCTCACGGAGCCGTGATTTACTGCTTTGTTACCCCATAGGAGACAATTTGAGACTTTAGCTCAAGCAGCAGACTATGCCAGAATGATTGAAACCAGGAAGAGGTACGGGACTTCTATTGATCCCAAAGTCAAGTTAATTACAGGCAGTGAAAACCAAGGAGGTGGAAGTAAGAAGAGGAAGACAACAGGTGGAGGAGCAGGATACTCAGGGTCCGCAGGAGGACAATCCTCAACTACCACCCATGAAGCAGGTACAAGAGGCAATTTTCAAGGGGGACAGAGAGTGCAAGGGGGTGGAAATGCCGGTAAAACAAGCCCCAGTGTGTGACTTGCGGCAGATTTCATTTTGGAATATGTCGGAGACTGACAGGTAGGTGTTATAACTGCGGTTAGGTGGGCCACATGGCTAGAGAGTGTCCAAAGAGAAAAGAGGGTACACGTGTGAGAAGAAATTTGACGCTGAGGGATACACCTATATCAGCCCCACTAGTAAGAACCGTACCACCACAGACAGCAAGTACAGGTGCAGCTAGAGGTCGTGGTGCAGGATCTAGTGGCAGAGGGCTAGGGGCAGTATGTGGAGGACAAGCGTGGGTATTTGCACTTTCTCAGCAGGACGCTCATGCATCGAATGCGGTTGTGACAGGTACCCTTATTGTTTGCTCTCTTGAAGCACGAGTTCTGTTTGATTTCGGCTCCACTCATTCTTATGTATCACATGCATATGCTTCTAAATTCAACAAGAGTCCGTCTAGAATGAAAGAGACAGTATTGGTCTCTACTCCAATGGGAGAATCGGTACAAGTGGAGTATGTGCATAAGTCTTGCATTGTGGAGGTCGATGGTCATGAGACTGTGGTAGACCTTCGGTTGTTGTGTATGGTTGATCTTGAGGTAATCCTCGGAATGGATTGTTTGTCGTCGTGCCATGCGGTTGTGGACTATAGGGCTAAATGCTTGAAATTCAACATGCCAAATGAGGAGCCTTTTGTGATACGGGGTGATGGAGCTGCACCGTATCAAAGCTTGATCTCGGCTTTGAAGGCATCCATGTTACTTGCAAAGGGATGTAAGGGGTATTTGGCTCTGGTCAAGGATACCACGAAAGCAGTACTTTCACCGACTCAAGTACCAGTAGTGCGAGAGTTCTTGGATGTATTTCAAGAAGAATTGTCGGGGTTTCCGCTCGATCGTGAGATTGAATTTGAAATTAAGATGCAACTTGGCACCCAGCGTATCTCCACACCACCTTACCGGATGGCTCCGAAAGAGTTGAAGGAGTTACATACACAATTACAAGAATTGCTTGACAAGGGTTTTATAAGACCCAGTTTCTCCCCTTGGGGTGCACCAGTCCTTTTTGTGAAGAAGAAGGATGGATCTTTGCGGTTGTGTATCGATTACCGAAAGTTAAACAAGCTGACGATCCGCAATCAATACCCACTGCCGAGGATAGATGACTTATTTGATCAGTTGCAGGGCGCAAAGCGATTTTCCAAGATTGATTTGCGATCTGGGTATCATCAACTAAAGATTCGAGAATCAGACATACCTAAGACCGCATTTCGGATCCGATACGGACATTATGAGTTCTTGGTGATGTCTTTCGGATTAACTAATGCTCCTGTAGCGTTCATGGACATGATGAACAGGGTTTTCAAACCATTTCTGGACCGATTTGTCATTGTCTTCATTGATGACATCTTGGTTTATTCTAAGAATTTTGAAGAACATGTAGAACACCTGAGATTAACCTTGCAGAAGTTTAGAGATGAGAAACTGTATGCCAAGTTCTCCAAGTGTGAATTCTAGCTTGACAGAGTTACCTTTTTGGGTCACGTGGTATCATAAGAGGGAATCCACATTGATCCAAGTAAGGTAGAAGCGGTGAAGAATTGGTCCCAGCCTACCTCTGTTACTGAAATTCGCAGTTTCTTGGGTTTGGCTGGATATTATAGAAGATTTGTACAGGATTTCTCTAAGGTTGCTGCACCCATGACTAAGCTAAGTCAGAAGGGGGTAAAGTTCATATGGGATGACAAGTGTGAGCAGATTTTTTAGAAGCTGAAAGACAGTCTCACTACCGCTCCGGTGTTGGCATTACCTGAAGGCATTGGAGGGTATGTGGTATACTGCGATGCGTCGAGGATCGGGTTAGGGTGTGTCTTGATGCAGTACGGCAAAGTGATTGCGTATGCATCGCGACAACTGAGGAAACATGAGAAGAATTATCCGACTCACGATCTTGAGATGGCTGCCGTAGTGTTCGCTTTGAAAATATGGCGACATTACCTGTACGGTGAGACGTGTGAAATTTATACATACCATAAAAGCCTAAAATACATTTTCGAGCAGAAAGACTTGAACTTGAGACAACGTCGATGGTTAAAGTTGCTGAAAGACTACGACTGCACGATCTTGTATCATCCAGGAAAGGCTAATGTGGTAGCTGATGCTCTGAGTCAGAAATCCATGGGCAGTCTTGCTCATATAAGTGAAGAAAGAAGACTGTTGATCAGAGAGCTGCATGAGCTAGAGCAAACGGGGAATTAGTTTGAGATTGGGAATTCTAACTCACTTTTAGCTCATTTGCAAGCTAAATCCTCTCTGGTGGAAGAGGTGAAGGCTAGACGGGATGAAGATACCGACCTCAAGCAAATCAGGGATACTGTAACTAAAGAGAAGGGGGATGACGTCCGATTCTCTATTGATGATTATGGAGTACTTCGGTTGGAGGGACGATTGTGTGTTCCCATGGTTGATAACTTGAAGGAAAGAATTCTTGAAGAAGCTCACCGGACAGCTTATACAATCCATCCGGGAGCTAATAAGATGTATCATGACCTGAAACAGCAGTATTGGTGGAATGGCATGAAGAGGGATGTTGCAAACTATGTAGCCAGGTTTTGGAAGTCATTGTAGGAAGTGTTGGGAACGAGAGTCGATTTGAGTACTGCATTCCACCCACAGACTGACGGGCAATCAGAAAGAACCATTCAAATTCTTGAGGACATGCTTCGGGCGTGTATTATGGATTTCGGCGGAAGTTGGGAAAGGTATTTACCTTTGGCTGAGTTTGCATACAATAACAGTTATCAAGCGAGTATCCAAATTGCACCTTTCGAGGCTCTGTACGGTCATAGGTGCAGATCCCCGATTGGGTGATTCGAGGTCGGAGAAGCTAGCTTAATCGGCCCAGAATTGTTACAAGATGCCTTGCAGAAGGTGAAATGTATAAGGGAGAGATTGCTGATGGCTCAGAGTAGGCAAAAGTCTTATGCAGACAATCGAACAAGAGAACTAGAGTTTGCCATTGGTGAACATGCGTTCTTGAGGGTATCACTGATGAGAGGCGTAATGCGGTTCGGTAAGAAGGGGAAGCTAAGTCCTCGGTATATCGGACCGTTTGAAATCCTAGAACGTGTTGGGAATGTAGTGTATCGAATGGATTTGCCTACAAAATTGGAGGGAGTACATCATGTCTTTCATGTATCAATGCTTCAGAAATAACTTCCCGATCCCTCGCACGTAATCCAATTGCAAGACGTGCAATTAATCGAAAATCTGACATATGAAAAGGAGCCAGTGGAAATCTTAGATCGGCAGTTGAAGAAGCTCCGAACGAAAGAGATTCCATTGGTTAAAGTTCTGTGGAGAAACCACTCGACCGAAGAAGCTACATGCGCAGGACGTATCCTCGTCTTTTTCAAGACTAAGGTTAGTATTTTATTTGAAATTCAAGGACCGAATTTCTTAGGGGGGAAGATTGTAATATCCGAGATATTAATTTTTATTATTATTATCATTATTATTAATTTATTTTTCTTTGGGAAAGAAAAATAAATTAAATTTAAAAAGTTGAAATAAAATGAAGAGAGAAGAAATAGAAAATTAAAATTTTACCTATTTTATAAAGAATGGAAATGTATTTAGGACTTAAAAGAAAGGGAAAATTAAAAGAATAGGAAAGACATGGGATTTAACAACAATTAATAATTTAATTTATAATTTTTATTGGGGGGCTGAAACCGTGAGTTCCATTTCACTTAAACAATATATATATATATATATATATATATATATATATATATATATAAAATAAGAAAGAAACAAAAGATAAAAAATAAAAGAAAATAAGAGAAGGCAGAAGCAAAAAACGAAAAAGAAAGAAAGAAAGAAAGAAGCAGAGTAATAGACACACGACCGTGAGCAACCGAGAAGGTGAAGGAGAAGCACACACGGTGGTTTGGCGCCGGATTTTCGCCGGAGAATGCGTTCCGCCGCCGGTGAAGGCCATCAGACTTCTTCTTCACCACCCATTAAGCTCCCCATCCGATTGAAATCAAGTAAGAAAGTTCCAAACTCTCAAAACCTCAATTTCTTCAATTTTGGGTATTTTAGGAATTCTTCAAATTTTTCCAATCGGGGCATTCCGGGGTTAAATATGAGCTTAGTGGGTGTTATTGAAAGCTTAGTGAGGTTCAAAATCGGAGTGAAACTGTAGGAATTGACCGGGTATGGAAATTAGGAAAAATTGGGTTAGGAAATTGCTCTATAATTCGAAATTGATAGTTTGATGCATGATTAGGCTTGGATTGGAGTAGTATAAGTGCTGTAGTTGCTGGAAATATACAAGGGAATAAAGCCCGAGTATTTGCCGTCTCAACCGGAACCCAATCCGGTGAAAAAGAGGCGAAATACTAAGCTACCGTACAGTAATGAGCTGTGCTGTGGGTTGGACACCTCGGTCTAGTTTGTGGTGGACACCTAAGACCCGTTAAATTGGTTCCATGGCTCTAATTATACCCAATTATATTTTTATATATAATTAAAGAGGTAATAATTAAGCTTTTACTCGGCGAATAAGGGAGACAGTGAAATGAGTAAGCTAAAGCCTCTTTGAGTCGTGAATTTAATTCTTTTATTAGTTAAATACCCATATGAACACATGAAGTGAAATTTAGACAAGTGGGAAATATCTAGAGGGTGCATGAGCATTAGCATGACATGTGCATGGTAGATGCTTAGTTATGCATTTCTAAATTGCTTAAGTACATGTGTATAGGGCACCACAGAGTGATTGGAGCTTCAGGCACTCCGAGGACTGATCAGGAGGGCCAACGAGGTGAGGGGCTCTCCCATCCCTGCCCCACAGGGTTGGATGACAACGTGCAAATGTGGTTTGCCTTATTTTATGCAGTTATCATATGAAGTGTACTTATCTGAATGAGTTTGTGCTACGTGTGTATTGTTAGTAAGTAAATAGTGGAAATGCAAACCAAATATGTGTATATGTGATAATGTGGCTCAATGAGCCTTATGTGTTACCGTGGGTACGATTGTGTCGTGATTTCATATGTGAGAGTTCAGTAACTTTAGAAACCCATTTAAATTTATCATTGTTGTAATGGTTTTGACCGTATGGTACATTGAGGAAAATGAGCCTAGGTCATACGAGATCACTAGGTTGTTAATTGTGAGCGAGACGGTTGCATAATTGAAAAGGGGGAAACTAGGTCTAACTAATAAACACGTATAATACTCAACTAGTTTCTCATAGGGCGTTTTTCAAGGTTAAACATGTTAGTTGAACTTATTTAGGTTAGTCCAGGTAGATCGAGTCGGTCATCCTGGTTGGACAGACAGGATTTTGTCATCAGTAAGTATGCCACGTAATGGCCATTACCTTGGTTTAACCGAGGTCAGACAAGTTGCCGGCTATTACTCTAAGCGTGCCTTGGAGTCAGAAAGTTCCTAGTGTGATCAACTAGGTTCGAACATAAGATTGCCTTCGGGCCAGTATTTCTCTTAGCGTAATGCGGGAGACAGAAAGTGAGTGTCTATGTGCACAAGTATGTGTTAACTATGAAACAAAATGATGTATGTTGAGATTGATTTATATGCGGATTAATAAATATTTTAGGAGCATGAATTAGGATTTTACTTGTGAATATGATACATTGATTGCCTGATCATGTTAAAGATCACAATAATATAAATCCATTTCATGCGTATGTGGTTGTGGTTGCTCCCTTCTCCCAGCTGTAGTGGTACTCGCTGCTACGCCAGGGATGGGGGAGCTTCTCACTGAGTCTGTTTGACTCACCCCCTGTTTATACGTTTCAGATACAGGTGGTTTAGGCGTCGAGAACGCGTCCACTTCTTCTCAAGGAGGCGGATAACTCTGAAGATCACACGCATAGTCCGCGTGGGTAGCGTATTTTGGTTTATGTAAATAAATCAGGATGTATATGTATATATGACTCCTTTTGGATGTAGCTTTTGTACATATACAACTGTTGTATATATATGTCGAACTCTAGTATTGTCGGCTTCATACAGGTTAAGGTTAGGTCTGGGTATTGGGACTTTAGGCTATGATATAGCGTATATCATGTATATGTATATGTATATATGACTTCCGCATGCGACTAGGATAGATCACACGCCTTGAGGGGTGTGATCAATATGTAAATTATATGTATGTGTGGTTGAATACATGTGTGTATGAAAGTATGGCTTCCACATGTGAATAGGATAGATCACACGCATTGAGGCGTGTGATCAATATGTAAACTATATGCAAGCATGTGATTGAATATATGTATGACTGTATACAGGATCACCCGCCCTGAAGCGCGTGATCACTATGTATACTATATGTACGTGTGAGTGGATATGTGTATATATGTAAACTGAAGTAGAGCTGAGCGAGCTGTGAATTGCAATTTGCTTAGGTCATCGGAAATGGATGACCATATGTATTGTATATTGTTATTAGTAGAAATGGGTAGTTATGGACATATGAAAATATCAATCAGGAATTACAGGCTTACTGGGTGAGAGAAATCCTAACTCCCGTGCCGGTCACGGACGTCCGATAGAGGGTCATGACAGTTTTCTTTAGCCTCATTAAATGATTTTTTATTTTATTTAATTTTAGGTATGTGTTTATGATCTAACCTTATTAAATGCTTCCTTAATAGATTGGATCAATATATAGTAAATTATTATTACATCTGTGAACAATGAATGACTTCCTTGTCATGTTTGACTAATAGATTTTTAAATTGAAATATTTATCACAACCAATATTGAATACCGTATTGACAAAACACAATTTTGGTAATTATGTCACATGTTTGCTACTCCCATAAAACCGTCTCATGCCAGCTGCCAATGATGGTTTGCATCAACAACACTTCAAACCTTCCTCTCCAAGCTTTTACTACAACTACCGTTAGTAATTGATAAGACGAGGATGTTGAAGTCCATGCAACATTGGATAAATAAAAAGTACCTAAAAGTCGCAATTTGTATTAAATGTATTTTTTTAATTTTTTTCAAAGACGTGTTTGCCTTTAACCTATTTTTCAATAAACATTTATAATTACATCTCCATCTCTCTCTGTAATTTATTATAGTCATTTTTCGTTTTAATTTTTATTCTTATTTATTACTCTAATGAAAATTTTATTTATTTTATTTTATTTTCAATTTATCATTGTATTAATATAACCTCATTAAATGTTTTCTTTAGCCTCATTAAATAATTTTTTATTTTATTTTAGGTACTTGTTTATGATCTAACCTTATTAAATGCTTCCTTAATAGATTGGATCAATATATAGTAAATTATTATTACATCAGTCAACAATGAATGACTCTCTTGCCGTGTTTGAGTAATAGATTTTTAAATTGAAATATTTATCAGAACCAATATTGAATACCGTATTGACAAAACACAATTTTGGTAATTTAAGTCACATGTTTGCTACTCCCATAAAACTCTCTCATGCCAACTGCCAGTGATGGTTTGCATCAACAACACTTTAAACCTGTCTCTCCCAGTTTTTACTACAACCACTGTTAGTAAGTAATAAGACAATGATGTCGAAGTCCCTGCAATGTTAAATAATAAAAAAGTACCTAAAAGTCACTATTTTATTAAATGTATTTTTTTTATTTTTTTCAAAGACATATATGCCCTTAACCTATTTTCTAGCAAACATTTATAATTACATCTCCATCTCTTTCGGAAATTTATTAGAGTGATTTTTTTTGAATTTTTATTTATATTTATTACTTTAATTAAATTTTTATTTATATGATTTTATTTTCAATTTATCATTTCATTAATATAACCTCATTAAATGTTTTCTTTAGTCTCAGATTTTTTATTTTATTTTATTTTAGGTAATAGTTTATTATCTAACCTTACTAAATGCTTTCTTAATACATTGGATTAATATATAGTAAATTACTTTTACATCAGTGAACAATGAGTGACTTCCTTGTCGTATTTGAGTAATAGATTTTTAAATTAAAATATTTATCACAACCAATATTGAATATCGTATTGACAAAACACAGTTATGGTAATTTAAGTCACATGTTTCTAGAATAGCGCTACCCCCATAAAACAGCCTCATGCCTGCTGACAGTTATGGTTTGCATAAAAAACACTTCAAACCTTCATCTCCCAGTTTTCACTACAACCACCGTTAGTAATTCATAAGACGACGATGTCGAAAGTTGAATAATAAAAAAGTACCTAAAAGTCACAATTTGTATTAAATGTATTTTTTAATTTTTTTCAATGACATATATGCCCTTAACCTATTTTCTAATAAACATTTAAAATTACATCTCCATCCCTCTTTGTAATTTATTATAGTGATTTTTTCTTTTAATTTTTATTCATATTTATTACTCTAATTAAATTTTTATTTATATTATTTTATTTTCAATTTATCATTTCATTAATATAACCTCAAATGTTTTCTTTAGCCTCGTTAAATGATTGTTTATTTTATTTTATTTTAGGTACTTGTTTATTATCTAACCTTATCAAATGCTTCCTTAATACATTGGATCAATATGTAGTAAATTATTATTACATCATTGAACAAAGAGTTACTTCCTTGTCGTGTTTGAGTAATATATATATTCTTAAATCAAAATATTTATCACAACCAATATTGAATAGCGTATTTACAAAACATTTATCTCGAATAACGCTTCTCCCATATAACTGTCTCATGTCTGCTGGCAGTAATGGTGTGCATCAACAACACTTCAAACCTTCCTCTCCCGGTTTTTACTACAACCACCGTTAGTAACTGATAGGAAGATGATGGCAAAGTCCCTGCAGCGTTGGATAATAAAAAAAATACCTAAATGTCGCAATTTGTATCAAATGTGTGTGTTTTTTTTTTGTTTTTTTTCAAAGACGTATATGCCCTTAACCTATTTTTCAATAAATATTTATAATTACATCTCCATCTCTCTCTGTAGTTTATTACAGTGATTTTTTTATTCTTATTCATATTTATTACTCTAATTAAATTTTTATTTATTTTATTTTATTTTCAATTTATCATTTCATTAATATAAACTCTTTAAATGTTTTCTTTAGCCACATTAAATGATGGTTTATTTTATTTTAGTTTATTTTAGGTACTTGTTTGTTATCTAACCTCATTAAATGCTTCCTTAAAACATTAGATCAATATATAGTAAATTATTATTACGTTAGTGAACATTGAGTGACTTCCTTGTCGTGTTTGAGTTATAGATTTTGAAATTAAAATATTTATCACAATAAATATTGAATAGTGTATTGACAAAACACATGTGTGGTAATTTAAGTCACATATTTGCTACTCCCATAAAATTGTCTCATGCCTGCTTGCAGTAATGGTTTGCATTAACAACACTTCAAACCTGTATCTCCCAGTTTTTACTACAACCACCATTGGTAATTGATAAAACGACGATGTCGAAGTCCCTGCAGCGTTAGATAATAAAAAAGTACCTTAAAGTCACAATTTTTATTAAATATATTTTTTTTTCAAAGACATATATGCCCTTAACCTATTTTCTGATAAACATTTATAATTACATCTCTATCTTGTTTGTCATTTTTTATAGTGATTTTTTGTTTTAAATTTTATTAATATTTATAAGTCTAATTATGTAATACTCCGAAAATTTTTGAGGATTAAAGAATGATTTATTTAAAATTTTCGAGGACTAAAGAATGATTTATTTCGGGGCTATGAATTTAAAACTTTAAAAAGAATATAAAAAAATATATGAAAGTTAAAAGAAACCGAAAATGAATTTTTTTTTTCGAAGATTGTAATACCCGAAAATTTTTTTCGAGGTTTAAAATAAAATAAAATATGAAGGAAAGAAGTAGAAAATAGTTTTTGGGATTTAATTCGGGACCTAAGAAATTGGAAACCTGAATTAAATAGGGAAAGGGAGTAAATTAAAAACATATATTAGTTATTATTTATTTAATTACATTTATTTATTTATTTATATATTTTATAATTATTTTAATTATAATTACTTATTATTATTATTATTATTTTTAAAAGTGGAGGCGGACATGGGGTAGGTAAATAAAGGAAAGAAAGAAAAGAAACAAAGAAAGGAAAAAGAGAGAGGGAAAGAAAACGTAGAGAGAGAGAGAGAGAGAGAGAGGGTGGAGACGGACGGAGGAAGAAGAAGGAGAAGAGGTGGGTTTGCCAGAAAGGTGACCGGGGAGAGCTAGCCGACGCCGAAAAAGTCACCGGAGCTCCGGTACGACGTCTCCTACACCTTCCACCAATCGAATCAAAGGTTGGTAACCCCAATTTCATTCGAAACCCTCAATTTCTCCATTTTTAGGGATTTCTTCGATTCACCTTCGATTGAGTTGTTTCGAGGTTGATTGAAACCTAGGAAGTGTTCTTGAACACTTAGTCGGGATAAGAATCGAGATTATATCTTCGGATTTAGCCAATTCCGAATTTGGAAGGATTTGGGGTTGAAATTATAATTATTTTCAAATGGGGGAAATTGTGATAATTAGGATTGAGCTTGGATTTGAGTAAATAGGCTTGAAATGATATTATTAAAATTATATAGTTGAAATATTAGCTGATCAAGACCCGTGAAGAGCTGGCCCGAGGTTACTAAGGTTGAACATTGACATTTACGTGTCGGGTCCCTGCTCGATTTGCCCAAATACATTTTAAGGGTGATGTTGAGGGCTCCAAACCTCTTCTTTTCAATCTTAAACACCCTATAATAATTCTAAATATGCTATCAAGCATCAAGAATTAATTTAGGTACTTTCTTGTTTCCCAAGAGTGGAAGCTTGCGGAACAATGAAATCCAATTTCTAAAATTTCAACCTTCTCCCCTCATAAATATTTAGGAAACCTTAAGTAGGATAAATCAGAGGTATATTGGGGTTTAGAAACTAGATTTCTTAAAACCCAAGTAGGAACACAAGTTGGATCAAAATGCTTAGACCTTCCTAAAATTAGGATTCCTTCCAACCAAGCTAGATAAGCTTCATTAAATGCGAAATACAAGTTAGATAGAGGTCTAATACTCAAATCCAAGTATATGAAACACTCAATTAGAGTGTTATATTCGAGTAAGTCAAGTGTCCGAGGAAGGATACGCATAAGTCGGGATAGAGAAGTTCGATAAGACCAAGAGCTTGACTTTGTGGCAACCATGGACTACATGTGAGAGTAATGTAGAGATAAATAACGAGTTAAGTTAAGTAATAACCTTAATGAAGTAAATGTTGTTCTTATAGGAACAACGGCACGCAATAGAGTGCAACAGGAACTCCGAGGAGACTAAAGTTACAAGAGGGGATTGCATGGAAGGTTGGCCAAGGTGAAGGCTCTTTCATCTCTGCTCCTAGGGTTGTATGCTTATGTGGATTACATGAGTATGTATATTCTCTGCTTGTCTGGTATGTGTTAGCTAGAGATATAGAATGCTAAAAGAATGAAAGAACTAGAAAATAGGTTGTGGAAAGTAGCTTGGATAGGAAGACAGAGGAGTAGAGTATAATTGTTTGTTATGATTGGTCTGTTACAAATCCAACTCACACACTCCGGAGGCATGATGAGTATTTTATTAAATCTTTTCCCACGACGGTGGCAAGAGTCCTTGTACGGAAGGACTAAGCTTTTATTTTGAAAACTCGTCACGATGGTTACTTAAATTATAATCATGCAAAAAGGGAGTTGTTGGTGGGTTTCGGATTTGATTATTCTAGCGGTGTGAGACATCGACTAGAACAACGTCAGATGGCACTTGAGACCTCAGTTTTATAATCACCATGATGATGGTCATTGCCCTATTCTGGTAATAGGGTCAGAAAGGATTTATATTGATATGACGATAGCTTGAGGCTCAGAGAGTGCATCTGGACGGGTATATGAGTTATGTCCTGTTGAGGATACTTGTACATATTAATACGGAGAGGAATTGTTGATCCTTCGGGAAATATACAAAGAATCCTATTAATATGTGAGACCAAGATAAGGAAACATGGGAGGAACCTACGGGTGAACCGTGAGCCTGATCTTGCAGAAGAGAAATCATCCTGTTGAGATGGTCCAGGGTGTATCTATGGCCAGGCTTTGAGACGTCGTGCCGTGCCCGCCATTGTGGCCTGGTTGGGTAATGGACGAGTGGGCTCAAGCTATTTCCCCGCAGCATGGGGTCAGGACGTGCCACGTGGTGGCTACGTATCAGTTGTTTGATAGATAGAAGTTGATTGTGTTTGATTAATAGAATTGTCACGAGGTGACTAGTACCGAAGTGAATGGGTTAAGTATTGTTTGATTAACAGAATTGTCACGAGGTGACCAGTACCCAAGTGAATGGGTTAAGTATGCTTTGCCACGTGGTGGCCAGCAACCCGAGTGCACAGGTTCGAAGTGGAAAGCCACGTAGTGGCTAGTAGAAACCCCAGAGTTGGGGAGATTAAGTATATGTATGTTTAGCACCTATGTGTATGTACAAATTTCCTGTGGTTGCATATAATTGCTGATTGTGCAACATAGTGGTAACGTACAGGATTACGTCACCACATGTCTTGTTTGATTCATACATGCTGAAACGTGAGAAGACCAGTAGGTAAAAGCTGGCACTATATGTTACATGTTTACTTGCTGATTGATGACGTGGAATAAACTGCTGCATGCCTGCATGTTTACAGTTATTAAATGCATGCGAGTGTTTGGTGAAATTTCTGTTGTTGTGTGATCACCAAGAATGTATGCTAACAACAGTAACTAGTGTTTTTGCATGTGGTTGTGTATGACTCTCAAACCTAGCGCTATGGTACCCACCTTGCGCCGGGGTGGGAGTCCTCACTGAGTCGTGTGGTTAAGACTCACACCTCATTTTTACTACACAGAGACAGGTTAAGTACAGGTGGAAGAAGTCTCGGTTGAGCGAGGAACGAACAAAACTTTCCAAGAGCCACAACTTGTTCCTGTGGGTGAATGAATTGTAATTGTAATTTAATTTTACTTTATCATATATGATAAAGTAAAGGGTAGACGTACCCAACTATATTGTATCACTAAATCTAGAACTGTAAGCTTCACCCACCTTAAAGATCAGGATCCGTTAGATTACGATGCAGGGAAAACTTGTTTCCAAAAAAAAAATATATATATACATATATTTGTTGCATGCGAATAGGATAGGCAGCATCTTCGGATGTGTAGCCAGTACACATGTTATATATTATGTTTGTTTTCCTATATCTATATCCTGAAGCGGCACTGGCCGTGGATTTTCTTGCCTAGGATAGACCACCATTTCGGTGTAGCCATGATATTATAATGCATGTGAATGTATTTTCAATAATAGATAATCTGTCAATTAGGTGATAAGGCTTACAGGCATAAGGGTATTCCCTGTGTCTGTGCCGGTCACGGTTGTCTAAACTGAGGTCGTGACAAATTAAATTTTTATTTTTATTATTTTATTTTCAATTTATCATTTCATTAATATAAACCTCTTTAAATGTTTTCTTTAGTCTCATTAAATGATTTTTTATTTTATTTTATTTTAGGTACTTGTTTATTATCTAACCATATTAAATGCTTCGTTAATAAACTTGATCAATATATAGTAAATTATTATTACATCAGGGAACAATGAGTGACTACCTTGTCATGTTTGAGTAATAGATTTTTAAATTAAAATATTTATCACAACTAATATTGAATAGCGTATTGACAAAACACAGTTATGGTCATTTATGTCACATGTTTCTAGAATAGCGCTACTCTCATAAAACCGTCTCATGCCTGCTGGTAGTTAGGGGTGTGCAAAACCGATCCAAACCGAACCAACCGATCCGATCCAAACCAAACCGACCAAAACCGACTACATAATCGGATGAATGAGGTCCAATCCCAACCGAACCGAACCAAACCAACTGATTATAATTTTTTAAATATATTAAAAATATTTTATAATGTTGATTTTTATGGTTTTATGATGTTGAATTCTAATTTTAAGTTTGTAATGTTGAAATATTGTACTAATAACTTTAGTTTATTGGTTTTTATAGTTAGGAATAGCTATTTTTATTTTTTAGGGTTTAAATTGAAGAGAAAAAAATAGTAAATTTTTTTTTAATTTTGTCAAAAAACCGATCAAACCGAACCTAACCAAACCAACTATAATCGGTTTGGTTTGGTTCGGTTGATGTTCAAAGAGCGGATTGGATTGGATGACTTTTTTAGTCATCGGATTGGATTGGTTCGGTTATCTAAATCGTCAAAACCGAACCAATCCGCACTTTGCTCACCCCTACTGGCAGTGATGGTTTGCATCAACAACACTTCAAACCTTCCTCTTGCAGTTTTTACTACATCCACCGTTAGTAATTGATAAGACGATGATGTTGAAAGTTGGATGATAAAAAAGTGCCTAATAGTTACAATTTGTATTAAATATATTTTTTATTTTTTTCAAAGACATATATGTCCTTAACCTATTTTCTAATAAACAATTATAATTACATCTCCATCTCCCTCTGTAATTTATTATAGTGATTTTTTGTTTTAATTTTTATTCATATTTATTACTCCAATTAAATTTTTATTTATATAATTTTGTTTTCAATTGATCATTTCATTAATATAACCTCATTAAATATTTTCTTTAGCCTCATTAAATGATTTTATATTTTATTTTATATTAGGTACTTTTTTATTATCTAACCTTATTAAATCCTTTCTTAATACATTGGATCAACATATAGTAAATTATTATTACATCAGTGAACAATGAGTTACTTCCTTGTCGTGTTTAAGTAATAGATTTTTAAATTAAAATATTTATCACAACCAATATTGAATAGCGTATTGACAAAACACAGTTATGGTAATTTAAGTCACATGTTTCTCGAATAGCGCTACTCCCATAAAACCGTCTTCTGCCTGCTAGCAGTGATGGTTTGCATCAAGAACACTTCAAAACTTCCTCTCCCAGTTTTTACTACAACCACCGTTAGTAATTGATAAGACGACAATATCGAAGTCCCTGCAACGTTGGATAATAAAAAAAGGACATAAAAGTGACAATTTTTTATTAAATGTATTTTTTATTTTTTTCAGAGATATGTATGCCCTTAACCTATTTTCTAATAGATATTTATAATTACATCTCCATCTCTCTCTGTAAGTTATTATACTGATTTTTCGTTTTAATTTTTATTCATACTTATTACTCTAATTAAATTTTCATTTATTTTATTTTATTTTCAATTTATCATTTCATTAAAATAACCTCATTAAATGTTTTCTTTAGCCTCATTAAATGATTGTTTATTTTATTTTATATACTTGTTTATTATCTAACCATATTAAATGCTTCCTTAATACATTGGATCAATATATAGTAAATTATTATTACATCAGTGAACAATGAGTGCAATCCTTGTCGTGTTTGAGTAATAGATTTTTGAATTAAAATATTTATCACAACCAATATTGAATAGCGTATCGACAAAACACATTTATGGTAATTTAAGTCACATGTTTCTCGAATAGCGCTAATCCCACAAAACAGCCTCATGCGTGCTGGTAGTGATGGTTTGCATCAACAACACGTGACACTTTCCTCTCCCTTGTTTTTACTACAACCACCATTAGTAATTGATAGAACGACAATGTCGAAGTCCTTGCAGCGTTGGATAGTAAAAAAGTACATAAAAGTCACAATTTATGTTAAATGTATTTTTTTTATTTTTTTTCGAAGACATATATGCCCTTAACCTATTTTGTAATAAACATTTATAATTACATCTCCATCTTTCTCTGTAATTTATTATAGTTATTTTATGTTTTAGTTTTTATTCATATTTATTACTCTAATTTAATTTTTATTTATATTATTTTATTTTCAATTTATCATTTTATTAATATTACCTCATTAAATGTTTTCTTTAGCTTCATTAAATGATTTTTTATTTTATTTGTTTTTCTTTTAGGTATTTGTTTATTACCTAACCTTATTAAATGCTTCAATTCCTTGAATTAAAATATTTATCATAACCAATGTTGAATAGCGTTTTGACAAAACACAATTATGATACTTGAAGTCACATGTTTCTCGAATAGCGCTTCCCCCATAAAACCGTCTCATGCCTGCTGGTAGTGATGGTGTGCATCAACAACGCTTCAAACCTTCCTCTCCCAATTTTTACTACAACCACCTTTAGTAATTGATAAGACAACGATGTCGAAGTCTCTGAAGCATTGTTCCTACCACCGTAGAGGCAACTACGATGAAGCCCTTAGCCTCTCTGACTTCGATGACCTGCTTCGCTTGGATGACTACCCTTTTGATATCAACACCTTCGATTTTGCTTCTCCACTTCCCAACACCCAAAATGAGGACGTCGTCGCCCCTTCTGCTGTAGCACTGGGTGTGCCCAACGCCGCCATCGACTCTGTCTCAGAGGAATCCAACGGTCATAATTCCAGGCCGAGCAAGCCATTAAGTCCCCCTACTGGCCATCTCCAGAGCTTTTCTTTGGACTCTGATTTCTACAACATCGGATTGGGATTGATCGGCGACGTCAATGGGATAGACGGAGAGGACCTTGGAAGGAATGGGGAGTGGCCAATAGTACATCACCGGCAAAACATTTCCATGGATGGGTTGACCAACGTCTCATCAGTTGAGGCTGACTCATCCATGGGGAGTGAAAGGAAGAAGGCCGTGACCCCCCATGAGCTTGCAGAATTAGCTCTCATTGATCCTTCGAGATATAGAAAGTTGAGATCTTATGCTTCTTTTACTTCCACTAGTTATTCAAGTTTTTCTTTCTTCATCTGGTTTGAGAAAACTTTTCTTTAATCTATTTATTGCTTTTTTTTTAAAAAAAAATAATTGCTGGGATTTTATACCTGATATGTAAATGCTTCCTCGATGAATTAAAAAAAGAAAACCTGGAAAAAATGGTTGTTTGTATTGGTGGAAAACTGAAAGAAGAAATATCTGAAATATTAAATTGAGGCATCGATATAAATTGTAGTGTTTAATATTTTTGTCCGTATAGGATTCTTGGTAATAGGCAATCTGCGGCTCGATCAAAGGTGAGGAAAAACCGTTATGCAAGTGAATTGGAAATAAATGTGCCGATGCTTAAGACGAAATCAAGTAACGTCTCGACCGAGCTTACAATAATTCAGGTATATATATATGTATGTCTTTTTCTTTTTACAATATTCATATCTTTTGAAGACATAAATTTGCTGATTCTGTCCTTTCTAGCTATGTGATTAAAATGATTATGTGTCGTCTCTCACTTATATTCCTCTTCTATTACTACTTTTTGGTGAACGATTTGATCAATTTCAGAGTATGTAATAGTTGGATTCATATTCTGAATAAACCCCTGTTTGTCATTATCTTGACATAGAATCTGATGAAATACGATCATGGTGATTTACTAAAGCATTGTAAGTTAATTGGGTTTTGTTTTGTGGGTTGAGGGATTGAAATGAGCCTTGGGTCTATTTCATGTAATTGATTGTGATATATATAGAAGTGGATGATTATCCGGCACACCAATGACCTTTGCTTCCTCCATTGTTCATGTCTTCTTTATAAGTGAGACTGGTGCTAGAAATTCAGTAGTTGCTTTTGTGTGTAACTTATTTGAAAAGAAATAGTTATGCAAGTCATACAATTAGTCCCTTTGTATGTAACTATGTTGTTCGATCCATTCCATTATCTTCAATTTACATGCATAAACATAATAAGAAAAACAAGAAAAAAAAAAGATTAAAAGAAGTAAACTTATTTCTCTCTCATATTATGCAGAGGAAAACTACAGAGTTGAGAGCTGAGAATAAGTTGCTTAAAGTGCAATTGGAGGCTACGCTTCAACAAGCCCGATTTAGAGATGGTATGCAATGCATGACTCCAATTTTTAAGTTTGGAAAAAACTTAATTGGCTAAAGTTTTTATATCTTTTCCATATAGTTCTCCAATAGAAACATTTTTTGTTGGTTCTATTTTTTTTTTAATTTTTGCATGTTTCATTATTTTGATCGGAGAACTTAAAGCAAAGACATATTGAATTGCATATAAGTATAGCCCATTTTTATATTAATGACTAACAATATGTAGGGATTTGTCTTTTTGTTAATACTCGAAATAGACTTGTGCTCTTCAATTAATCATTTCTTTGGTGTTACAAACCTAGTCATTATAGTAATTGTTGCATCATTGGAATTTCTTGAATTGTTATGCATATCTTTTATATCACCATATTTAAGAAAATCATGCAGGAAAGGAAAGGATTGGGAAATTTATGCATATTGTTTCCAAAATTCATCAAGTTCTGGGAAATAAATATTATTTGAAGTTTTGATGATAACTACATGATGTTAGTTTTTAAATTTAACATGATCAGCACACATATAATAGGTTAAACTATTAACATGATTTTAAGCATTAATAATCTAACAATAGAAATGAACATAGATAGAACATGTTGGTATCTTTGATATCACCTAGTAGAAAAAACCTTTGTTGTAATACTATCATGATACACATTTTTCTATGGTCGCAGCTATCAATCAATTACTGAGGGAAGATCTACATCGACTCAAGATACAGAATTTCCAAAGTGCTGCTTTTAGTGGCAACTCTTCTTTTTCATGTCTTCTCTCAAAGTTTGCTACCGAATTAGCCTTGCATCACTTGGCTAAAAATCGGTCCCAACAGACTCAACTGACGCCAATAATGCTTGACATGCCTCCATCATCATCTAGTCAACCATTCAATGGGCACCCAGGCAGTGACTTCTTTTATTTCAACCAGAAGAACTAGTTGTTAACAAGAATTGCAAAGGATTGACAATGGCCAATATTGATCACAAGTATATGTACATGATGATGGATGAGGCATGTGATCTGGATTGTAGTGTTGTTTTAGCGTTCCCTTAGTCCTTTACTTCTATTTATGTTTTACAATTTTAATTAGGTTAGATGGAAAACTATGTGTGTTATATATTTTATGCAATTATTGGGAAGAATCGCAGTGTCATGTTTTTCCTCTAGTCTTAAGGTACATTTACATTTTAACTAAATGAAGAGGACGATCATAGATGGTGAATCAAATTGTTTTGGATTAATATGCAGCTTATGGAATCCTATTGATGAAACTTCATAGGATATTTATCACTTCCTAAGGAAGATTATAAATTAATGTTGTGTGACAATGGGATTTTTCTCAAAGATCTATGAAATCAATGGTTAAAATTTGTTTATCGTTTAATGCGACACAATTTAATTCATTTGGTGGCTAACATTTATTTGCCTTTTAAGCTTTCTTATACATTGCTTTATTATTAAAGCGACCGTTATCTTAATTGAAGTGTTTTGTTTTGTTTTTATTCTTGTTTTCCCCTAAAGCCGACAGCAATAACCATGTGACTAAGCTTGAGTTCATTGGTTTGTTGCATTTGATATACAACATATCTAATCTAAGTATATATCTTGATTCAGTTAATGGAAATTATTTTTTAAATTTTTTAAAAATATAATATAATATAAAATTATTATTTTTAAAATAAAAAAAATTAAATATTTGATAATTTTTACAATTTTAAAATAAAAAAGTAAATTAATTATTATTAGATTTTAAAATAAAAAATTAAATCATGGAAAGTTATTTGTTTTTTCACTTTTATATTAACTACTCACCTTATCTACTTTCTCTCTCCCACATCCTCCCATCATACATTTTAATTTTATTTTTTAATTAAAAAAAGTATTTTGTGAGTCCAATGACCAAAAGACCTAACGACCATATTATTTTAAAGAACCAGGACAATACCTGGGTAGATTCATTGATTAAGAAATGTCGCACTAAAGTGCATTACAAATAAAGGGCGGAAAATCCTCCAGCCATATAAGAAAATTAGATGAATTAACAGGAAAACTAACAATCAAATAGGTAAGAGTGTAGGCGTCAGATAAAAGTTCAGTGGTACCGTACTAGTGAAGTTCGGTACATCCCTTCAATCATGTAAAGCCATTTATTAATATTAATAGAAATTCACATGAATAAAGACTCACCTTGAGTGGTTTAGGAACCAACTGATTAGAGGGATGTACTAAAGTTCAGTAGTACCGTATTACTGAACATCTACTCGTGGGCGACGATATTGGCCTCCCATTTGACCTAATTAAATGAAATACTACCAAAACAAGACTTTAACTCTAAAATTTCTTCAATCACCAATCCTAGATAGAAAACATCAATATTTCCCTTATTAATCAAGTTGATAACTCTTTGAGATCAGTCACTTTCAATCACTAAAGAATTGCAGCTCATGATCTTGGCCAGCTGCATTACCTCCAAGATTGCCACCGCTTCAAGATAATCAATAGAAGCCATAATTTCAACCCTCTTATTCATGGCCATCAAACACCGTTCAGTGTTGTTCCTAAACACGCATCCAATCCTTTCTTCATAATCGATCTACTTGTGTCAACATAAACCTTTATCGTACTCCAATCTGGTGGTTTACCACCTGTCCGAATTGATGCCACTTGAAATCGTGCTATCCCTTTCACGACCGCCTATCAGACGACCGTGACCGGCACGGGGAGTAGGATTTCTCCTATCCCGTAAGCCTCAAATCCCTGATTAACATTTATACATGTTCATAACTACCCATTTCTAATACAAACAATATATAACATATATGGTCATCCATTTCCGGAGACCTAAATAGCTCGCAATCCACGGTTCGCTCAGCACCCCTTCAGTCTATACATATACACATATTCACTCACACATACATATAGTTTACATATCGATCACGCGCTTCAGTGCGGGTGATCTATCCTATTTACATGTAGAAGTCCTGTATCCAGTCATACATATATTCAATAACACATTTGCATATAGTTTACATATTGATCACACGCCTCAATGCGTGCGATCTATCCTAGTCACATGCGGAAGCCATATTTTCATACAATCAGGTATTCAGCCACACATTCATATATATAATTTACATATTGATCACACGCCTCAATGCGTGTGATCTATCCTAGTCACATGCGGAAGTCATATATATATATAAATACATGATATATACTATATCATAGCCTAAATTCCCAACACCAAGACCTATCTTTAACCTGTATGAAGCTGACAAAACTAGAATAAGAGATATATATACAGCAGTTGTATATGTACAAAACTACATCTAAAAAGGATTCATATATACATATACATCACGACATAATTACATGACCAAAATAACTACCCATGCGGACTAAGCGTGCGGTCTTCAGATCTGTCCGCCTCCTTGAGAAGAAGTGGACGCGTTCTCGACGCCTGAACCACCTGTATCTGAAATATGTAAATAGGGGGGTGAGTCGTACAGACTCAGTGAGGAGCTCCCCCATCCCTGGCGTAGCAGCGGGTACCACTACAGTTGGGGGAAGGGAGCAACCACAACCACATGCGCATGAAACTGATTATATTGAGACCTTAAATATGTTCAAGCAGTCAATATATCATATTCACAAAAATTACCCTAACTCATGTTTCTAACATAATTATTACAACACACGTAAATCAATCGCAATTATATATCATGTGTTTCCATAGACAACACACACTTATACTCGTAGGCATTCACTTTCTGTCTCCCGCATTACGCTAAGAAAAATACTAGCCCGAAGGCAATCTCATGTTCGAACCTAGTTGATCACACTAGGAACTTTCTGACTCCAAGGCACGCTTAGAGTAATAGCCGACAACTTGTCTGACCTCGGTTCAACCAAATTAATGGCCACTACGTGGCATGCTTACTGACAACAAAATCCTGTCTGTCCGACCAGGATAATCGACTCGATCTACTCAGACTAACCTAAACAAGTTCAACTAACATGTTTAACCTTGAAAGATGCTCTATGAATAACTAATTGAATATTATACGTGTTTATTAGTTAGGTCTAGTTCCCCCTTTTCGATTATGCAGCACTCTCACTCACACTTAACAACCTAAGTTCAGTTTTCCCCAACAAACAATACGAACAAGGTCTTAACAGTGACGATCGATGTGATTGGTTTCTAATGTTACTGAACTCTCACATATGAAATTATGACTCAATCCTACCCACGGTAACATATAAGGCTCAGTGAGCCACAATAGCACATATACACTTGAGACTAATCATATAAGCACATATACTGTTGCACGTTGACTGCTTACTTGCTAATCATACACGTGTAACACAAATTCATTCAAATAAATATATTTCATATAACAATTGCACAAAATAGAGCAAACCACATTTTCACATAGTCATCCAACCCTGTGGGGCAGGGATGGGAGAGCCCCTCACCTCGCTGGTCATCCTGATCAATCCTCAGAGTACCTGAAGCTCCAATTACTCTGTGGTGCCCTATACACGTGTACTTAAGCAATTTAGAAACGTATAACTAAGCATATACCATGCACGTGTCATGCTAATGCTCATGCACCCTCTAGATATTTCTAAGAACTAGATATTTAGTTTGTTACGTCGTCTTATTTGCTCTTTTGAAAGTCCATAATGTCTTATACTCGACTTTCATACATTCGAGCCATTTAGAACCTCTAAAAGTTTGGGTTAAAGATCCCAATTTGGCTAAACTCCATTTCATGTGTTCATAAGGATTTTTAATTAATAAAAGCATTTCTTTATGGCTCAAAAGAGGCCTTAGCTCACTCGTTCAACCGTTTCCCCTTATTTGCCGAGTAAGAGCTCAACCACTACCTCTTTAATTATATATAAAAATATAATCGGGTATAAGTAGAGCCTTATAACCAATTTAGTTGGTCTTAGGTGTCCACCACAGACTATACCGAGGTGTTCAGCCCATGGCACAGTTCCTTACTGTACGGTGGCTTGGTATATTGCCTCTTTTTCACCGGATTAGGTTCCGGTTAAGACGGTAAATACTCGGGCTTTATTCCCTTGTATATTTCCAGCAACTATAACACCTATACTACTCCAATCCATGCCTATTCATGCATCAAACTAGAAAAATTCGAATTTAGCATAATTTCTAGCTCAATTTTTCCTAATTTCCACAATCGGTCCATTCCTACGATTTAGCTTTGATTCTAAACCTGACTAAGCATTCAACAACACCTACTAAGCTCTAATTTATCCCTGGAATGTCCCAATTGGAAGTATTTGAAGAATTCCTAAAATTGGAGGAATTGGGGTTTTGAGAGATTGGGGCTATGTACCTTATTCCAATTGGGTGGAAGGCTTGCTAAGGGTTGAAGAAGGCTTCTGGTCACCGTCTCCAGTGTCAGAATGGCCTCACTGGAGTGAAACCGGCCAGAACCCGCCGTCTCGTGCTTCTCCTCTTCTCAGTTTCGTGCGTGCGTGCATCGTGGTCCGCCTCTGCTTGCTTTCTCTCTTTCTTTCTTTTTCTGTTTGTGTGTAAATGAAAGGGGAGTCACGGTTTGGCCCCCCATTATTCTAATATTTGGCCCTAAAAAAACAAATTAAATAAATAGTAGTAAAATCCTAATTCTTTCCCATGTTTATTAATCCCCTTTTCTTTTAGGTCCTAGAAAAATTATAAATATTCCCTATTACTTTCTTCTTTATTTTATTTTAATTCTTTAATTCAATTTATTTTTCTTTTTGAAAGAAAAATAAATTATAAATAATGATAATAATTAAATTAAATATCTCGGATATTATAATCTTCCCCCCTTAAGAAATTCGGTCCCCGAATTTCAAACAGTATACTAACCTTAGTTTTGAAACATATGAGGATACGTCCTGCGCATTTCACCCTCGACCTCCCATGTGGCTTCTTCGGTCGACTGATTTCTCCACAGAACTTTAACCAATGGAATCTCTTTCGTTCTGAGTTTCTTCAACTGCCGATCTAAGATTTTCCCTGGCTCCTCTTCATATGTCAGATTTTCGGTTAGTTGCACGTCTTGCGATTGGATTACGTGCGAGGGATCTGGAAGATATTTCCGAAGCATCAATACATGAAAAACAGGATGTACTCCCTCCAATTCCGTAGGCAATTCCAACTGATACGCCACATTTCCAATTCGTTCCAGGATTTCAAATGGTCCGATATACCGAGGACTTAGCTTCCCCTTTTTACCGAACCGCATTACGCCTCTCATCGATGATATCCTCAGAAACACCTGTTCACCAACGGCGAATTCGAATTCTCTTCTTCGATTATCTGTATAGGATTTCTGCCTACTCTGAGCCGTTAACAATCTTTCCCTAATGCACTTCACCTTTTGCAAGGCATCTTGTAACAATTCTGGGTTGATTAGGCTAGCTTCTCCGACCTCGAACCACCCAATCGGGGATCTGCACCTACGACCGTACAGAGCCTCGAAAGGTGCCATTTGGATACTTGCTTGATGACTGTTATTAAACGCAAACTCAGCCAAAGGTAAATACCTTTGCCAACTTCCGCCAAAATCCATAATACACGCCCGAAGCATGTCTTCAAGGATCTGAATGGTGCTTTCCGATTGCCCGTCAGTCTGTGGGTGGAACGAAGTAGTCAAATCAACTCTCGTTCCCAACACTTCCTGCAATGACTTCCAAAACCTGGAAGTGAACTGTGGCTCTCTATCAGATATTATGGACACTAGCACACCGTGCAATCTAACGATTTCTGATAGATAAATCTACGCATATTGACTCACTCCGTAAGTGGTTTTAACTGGTAGGAAGTGTGCGGACTTAGTCATGCGATCCACTATCACCCAAACCGAATTGAATCCACGTTGTGATCTTGGCAACCCTGTTACAAAATCCATCGTTATCCTCTCCCATTTCCACTCAGGTATTTCTATCTATTGTAATGTTCCGGCGGGCTTCTGGTGTTCAGCCTTGACTTGCTGACACACTAAACACCTGGCTACATAGTCTGCAACTTCCTTCTTCATGCCATTCCACCAATACAGCTACTTTACATCATGATACATTTTATTAGCTCCCGGATGGATTGTATAAGCTGTCCGGTGTGCTTCTTCAAGAATTCTTTCTTTCAAGTTATCAACCATAGGAACACATAACCGTCCCTCCAACCGAAGTACTCTGAAATCATCAATAGAGAATCGGATGTCGTCCCCCTTCTCTTTAGTCACAGTATCCTTGATTTGCTTGAGGTTGGTATCTTCGTCCTGTCTAGACTTCACCTCTTCTACCAGAGAGGATTTAGCTTGCAAATGAGCTAAAAGTGAGTTAGAACTCCCAATCTCAAACTGATTTCCTGTTTGTTCTAGCTCATGGAGTTCTCTAATCAACGGCCTTCTTTCTTCACTTATATGAGCAAGACTGCCCATGGATTTCCGGCTCAGAGCATCGGCTACCACATTAGCCTTTCTTGGATGATACAAGATCGTGCAGTCGTAGTCCTTCAACAACTCTAACCATCGACGTTGTCTCAAGTTCAAGTCTTTCTGCTCGAAAATGTATTTGAGGCTTTTGTGGTCTGTATAAATTTCACATGTGTCACCGTACAGGTAATGTCTCCATATTTTCAAAGCGAATACTACAGCAGCCATCTCAAGGTCGTGAGTCGGGTAATTCTTCTTGTGTTTCCTCAATTGTCGCGATGCATACGCAATCACCTTGCCGTGCTGCATCAACACACACCCTAACCCGATCCTCGACGTATCATAGTATACCACATACCCTCCTGTGCCTTCAAGTAATGCCAACACCGGAGCGGTAGTGAGACTATCTTTCAACTTCTGAAAACTTTGCTCACATTTGTCATCCCATATGAACTTCACCCCCTTCTGAGTTAACTTAGTCATGGGTGCAACAAACTTAGAGAAATCCTGCACAAATCTCCTATAATATCCCGCCAAGCCCAAGAAACTGCGAATTTCGGTAACTGAGGTAGGCTGGGACCAATTCTTCACCGCTTCTACCTTACTTATATCAATGTGGATTCCCTCTGATGATACCACGTGACCCAAAAAGGCGACTTTGTCAAGCCAAAATTCACACTTGGAGAACTTGGCATACAATTTCTCCTCTCTCAACTTCTGCAATGCTAACCTTAACTGTTCTTCATGTTCTTTAGAATTCTTAGAGTAAACCAAGATCTCATCGATGAAGACAATGACAAATCGGTCCAGAAATGGTTTGAAGACTCTATTCATCATGTCCATGAACACTACAGGAGCACATCACCAAGAACTCGTAATGTCCATATCGGGTCTGGAATGCGGTCTAAGGTATGTCTAACTCTCGAATCTTTAATTGATGATACCCAGATCACAAATCAATCTTGGAAAACCGCTTTGCGCCCTGCAACTGATCAAATAAGTCATCTATCCTCGGTTGTGGGTATTGATTGCGGATCGTCACTTTATTTAACTTTCGGTAATCAATACACAACCGCAAAGATCTGTCCTTCTTCTTCACAAAAAGGACCGGTGCACCCCAAGGAGAGAAGCTGGGTCTTATAAAACCCTTATCAAGCAATTCTTGTAACTGCTTATGTAACTCCTTCAACTCTTTCGGAGCCATCCGGTAAGGTGGTGTGGAGATAGGCTGGGTGCCAGGTTGCAGCTCAATTTCAAATTCAATCTCCCAATCGGGCGGCGATCCCGGCAAATCTTCTGGAAATACATCCAAGAATTCTCGCACTACCGGTACCTGCGTCGGTGAAAGTACTACTTTCGTGGTATCCTTGACCAAAGCCAAATACCCCTTACATCCCTTTGCAATTAACTTGGATGCCTTCAACACCGAGATCAAGCTTGGATACGGTGCAGCTCCGTCACCCCGTATCACAAAAGGTTCCTGGTTTGGCATATTGAACTTCAAACATTTAGCCTTGCAGTTCACAACCACATGGCAGGACGACAACCAATCCATACCGAGGATTACATCAAGATCAACCATACACAACAACCGAAGGTCTACCACAGTCTCATGACCATCGACCTCCACAATGCAAGACTCGTGCACATACTCTACTTGTACCGATTCTCCCATTGGAGTAGAGACCAGTATTGTTTCTTTCATTCTAGACGGACTTTTCTTGAATTTAGAAGCAAATGCATGTGACACATAGGAATGAGTGGAGTCGGAATCAAATAAAAGTCGTGCTTCAAGAGAACAAACAATGAGGGTACCTGTCACAACTGCATTTGATGCATGGGCGTCCTGCTGAGAAAGTGCAAATACCCGCGCTTGTCCTCCACCTACTGCCCCTGGCCCTCTGCCACTAGATCCCTCACCACAACCTCTAGCTGCACCTGTACCTGTTGTCTGTGGTGGTACAGTTCTTATTGGTGGGGCTGAAATAGGTGTACCCCTCGGCGTCGAATTACTTCTCACACTTGTACCTTCCTTTCCCTTTGGACACTCCCTCGCCATATGGCCCACTTGACCGCAGCTGTAACACCCACCTGTCAATCTCCGACACACTCCATAGTGAAATCTGCCGCAAGTCGCACACTGGGGCCTTGTCTTACCAGCATTTCCACCCCTTGCACTCTCTGTCCCCCTTGAACATTACTTCTTGTACCTGTTTCATGGTTAATGGTTGAGGATTGTCCTCCTGCGGACCCTAAGTATCCTGCTCCTCCACCTGTTGTCTTCCTCTTTTTACTTCCACCTCTTTGGTTATCACTGCCCGTAATCAACTTGACTTTGGGATCAATAGACATCCCATACCTCTTCCTGGTTTCAATCATTCTAGCACAGCCTGCGGCTTGAGCTAAAGTCTCAAATTGCCTTCTCTGAGGTAACAAAGCAGTAAACAATGACTCCATGAGACGGTGTATGAATTTCTTGATCCTCACCTCTTCATCAGGAACCAATTCAGGTGACAATTGAGCCAGTTCTGTAAAAAGTAGTTCATACTCCATCTCGGTCATATTGGGCGTCATCCACAACTCCTCAATTTGATGACGCTTTGCATCTTTTGTACCTTAAGATAGAAACCGACCCAGGAATTCCCTCTGAAAATCTTCCCAGGTCATCGGTGCCACCCTTCTTGAATACCTCGTCTGTACGGACTCTATCCATACTCTAGCAACTCCCCTTAGTTGAAATGAAGCTAACTCCACAATCTCATGCCATGAGCACCTCAGCATGTGCCCAATTCTGACCACGTCCCTCAAAAAGTATTGCGGATCCTCTTTCTCACTAGTTTCGAAAAAAGTGGGTGGATGAAGCTTCAAAAATTTCAAAATTGGCAGCTCTCTAGGTGCTACCCGCGGCACACGAGGCACTTCCTGCGGTTGTTGCCATTCTCTGTCCTCTTCCTCAACAACCTCCATCTCTTGATTGCTAGGAACTCTCTCTTCTTCTTCATCGCTGACTACTAACCGGTGTACTTCTCTCTGTATTTGCCTCATCATCTCTTCTCTTAGCTCCTGGAATCCTGCCGTGAGCATTTCCGCAACAGACGGAGCACCTGTTTCTACATGAGGTTCCGACGACTGTCTCCTCTCTTCTCCTCTCACTTGTGCTCTACCTCGACCACAAGCACGACCTCTACCTCAACCTCGGGTGGGCAGTCCCTCCTCCCAAACTGATTCTTGATCAATTTCAGCAGGAGTTCTCCCTCCAACCCTAGCTTGTCTCGTGATCGGTGGCATCCCTATACTACACAACGACCACACCTAATAAGTACACGTATATCAATGATATTTCATATCGAAGAGAGTAGAAAGAAAGGGCTGACTCACTTTCCTGGGTACTTCCACAAGTGCCTTTCTACTCCCACGTTGTGCCCGGGTCCACAACGAGGCGTAAACCGACACCCGGTCATACCAATGGCTTCATACAATTTAAAGTAAACCTGCTTTCATACCAAGTTTGTCACGACCCCCTATCGGACGTCCGTGACCGGCACAGGGATAGAATTTCTCCTATCCCGTAAGCCTCAAATCCCTGATTAACATTTATACATGTTCATAACTACCCATTTCTAATACAAACAATATATAACATATATGGTCATCCATTTCCAGAGACCTAAATAGCTCGCAATCCACGGTTCGCTCAGCACCGCTTCAGTCTATACATATACACATATTCACTCACACATACATATAGTTTACATATTGATCACGCGCTTCAATGCGGGTGACCTATCCTATTCTCATGCAGAAGTCCTGTATCCAGTCATACATATATTCAATCACACACTTGCATATAGTTTACATATTGATCACACGCCTCAATGCGTGCGATCTATACTAGTCACATGCGGAAGCCATATTTTCATACAATCAGGTATTCAGCCACACATACATATATATAATTTACATATTGATCACACGCCTCAATGCGTGTGATCTATCCTAGTCACATGCGGAAATCATATATATATAAATACATGATATATACTATATCATAGCCTAAATTCCCAACACTAAGACCTAACTTTAACCTGTATGTAGCCGAAAAAACTAGAATAGGACATATATATACAGCAGTTGTACATGTACAAAAGCTACATCCAAAAAGGATTCGTATATACATATACATCACGACATAATTACATGACCAAAATAACTACCCACGCGGACTAAGCGTGCGGTCTTCAGATATGTCCGCCTCCTTGAGAAGAAGTGGACGCGTTCCCGACGCCTGAACCACCTGTATCTGAAACATGTAAACAGGGGGTGAGTCGTACAGACTCAGTGAGGAGCTCCCCCATCCCTGGCGTAGCAGCGGGTACCATTAAAGCTGGGGGAAGGGAGCAACCACAACCACATGCGCATGAAACTGATTATATTGAGACCTTAAATATGTTCAGGCAGTCAATATATCATATTCACAATAAATACACTAATTCATGTTTCTAACATAATTATTACGCCACACGTAAATCAATCACAATTATATATCATGTGTTTCCATAGACAACACACACTTATACTCGTAGGCATTCACTTTTTGTCTCCCGCATTACGTTAAGAGAAATACTGGCCCGAAGGCAATCTCATGTTCGAACATAGTTGATCACACTAGGAACTTTCTAACTCCAAGGCACGCTTAGAGTAATAGCCGGCAACTTGTCTGACCTCAGTTCAACCAAGGTAATGGCCACTACGTGGCATACTTACTGACAACAAAATCCTGTCTGTCCGACCAGGATGACCGACTCGATCTACCCGGACTAACCTAAACAAGTTCAACTAACATGTTTAATCTTGAAAGATGCTCTATGAATAACTAATTGAATATTATACGTGTTTATTAGTTAGGCCTAGTTCCCCCTTTTCGAGTATGCAGCACTCTCACTCACAGTTAACAACCTAAGTTCAGTTTTCCCCAACAAACCATACGAACAAGGTCTTAACAGTGACGATCGGTGTGATTGGTTTCTAATATTACTGAACTCTCACATATGAAATTATGACTCAATCCTACCCACGGTAATATATAAGGCTCACTGAGTCACAATAGCACATATACACTTGAGACTAATCATATAAGCACATATACTGTTGCACGTTCACTGCTTACTTGCTAATCATACACGTGTAACACAAATTCATTCAGATAAATATATTTCATATAACAATTGCACAAAATAGAGAAACCACATTTTCACGTAGTCAGCCAACCCTGTGGGGCAGGGATGGGAGAGCCCCTCACCTTGCTGGCCATCCTGATCAGTCCTCGGTGTACCTGAAGCTCCAATTACTCTGTGGTGCCCTATACGCATGTACTTAAGGAATTTAGAAACGTATAACCAAGCATCTACCATGCACGTGTCATGCTAATGGTCATGCACCCTCTAGATATTTGTATGAACTAGATATTTAGTTCGTTACGTCGTCTTATTTGCTCTTTTGAAAGTCCATAATGTCTTATACTCGACTTTCATACATTCGAGCCATTTAGAACCTCTAAAAGTTTGGGTTAGAGATCCTAATTTGGCTAAACTCCACTTCATGTGTTCATAAGGACTTTTAATTAATTAAAGAATTTCTTTATGGCTCAAAAGAGGCCTTAGCTCACTCGTTCACTCGTTCAACTGTTTCCCCTTATCTGCCGAGTAAGAGCTCAACCACTACCTCTTTAATTATATATAAAAATATAATCGGGTATAAGTAGAGCCATAGAACCAATTTAGTTGGTCTTATGTGTCCGCCACAGACTATACCGAGGTGTTCAGCCCACGGCATAGTTCCTTGCTGTACGGTGGCTTGGTATATCGCCTCTTTTTCACCGGATTGGGTTCCGGTTGAGACGGTAAATACTCGGGCTTTATTCCCTTGTATATTTCCAGCAACTATAACACCTGTACTACTTCAATCCAAGCCTATTCATGCATCAAACCAGCAAAATTCGAATTTAGCATAATTTCTAGCTCAATTTTTCCTAATTTCCACAACCGGTCCATTCCTACGATTTAGCTTCGATTCTGAACCTGACTAAGCATTCAAAAACACCTACTAAGCTCTAATTTATCCCCAGAACGTCCCAATTGGAAGTATTTGAAGAATTCCTAAAATCCCTAAAGTTGGAGGAATTGTGGTTTTGAGAGATTGGGGCTATTTACCTTATTCCAATCGGGTGGAAGGCTTGCTAAGGGTTGAAGAAGGCTTCCGGGCATCGTCTCCGGCGTCGGAATGGCCTCACCGGAGTGAAACTGGCAAGAACCCACTGTCTCGTGCTTCTGCTCTTCTCGGTTTCGTGCGTGCGTGCGTGCGTGCGTCGTGGTCCGCCTCTGCTTGCTTTCTCTTTTTTTTTTCAGTTTGTGTGTAAATGAAAGGGGGGTCACGGTTTGGCCCCCCATTATTCTAATATTTGGCCCTAAGAAAACAAATTAAATAAATAGTAGTAAAATGCTAATTTTTTCCCATCTTTATTAATCCCCTTTTCTTTTTGGTCCTAGAAAAATTATAAATATTCCCTATTACTTTCTTCTTTATTTTATTTTAACTCTTTAATTCTTTAATTTAATTTATTTTTCTTTTTGAAAGAAAAATAAATTAAATAATAATGATAATAATTAAATTAAATATCTCGGATATTACAATCCCTTTGATCCACTGTGTCATCATCACTATTATTTATCTATAACAATGTTTAAAGGACTCTTTCCCACACGTGATTCTTCCTTGCCTTATTTCGACAAAACCATACACGTTGCGTGGCTATAGCAAACATTTTTGCTTCCTTGTCATTCCACTGTGTAAGTGCAACGTAAAGCCACTCCAAGAAATCAGTCCCTTCTTTACATTCATTTACAAATGCTTGATTCGTGCCCCGCCAAAATTCACTCAATGAACTGCATCCAATTAGTGCGTGGAAGCAATTCTCTTCCTCAGCTTTGCATGTCAGACAATTTCTATCTGCATCCAATCCTCGATTTGCCAATGCTTCACACGTAGAGAGTATCTCTCTCACAGCCCGCATTAGAAACCCCTTAGTTGATGGTTGTGGACACCTGAATTGGTCCAGCCCCAAAAAAGGGCTTCCACAGGATAAGGGTCGCGACCTAAACCTACATAGGTCGCGACTCTCTTGAGCCACTATGGTTTCAAAATTATGGCAGCTAAGGTTGCAAACCAGCGCCGATTGGGTCGCGACCCCCCCTTGACCTTAATCAGATCTCCATTGATTTAGCTCTGATTTGATTCCTCCAATCCTCGTGGATTTTCTTTTCTAATTCGTGTCTAGCCCTCGACTATAAACTGGGCAGGCTTAATAGAGGAAAGGGACCTAAAGGCAAAGGTGAAAAGAAATCCCTTAGACTCTCCTAAAGCACTTAGATTTGGTAGCTCTAAGAGGAAGGTATAGTAGTTCTCTAGACTATGGTTCTTTGAGTATGTTTTTGACTTTAAATTATCGAGTAAAATTCTGCATGTGTACTCTTCTTTGGCCGCTATGATCTTGTTGGTTTCAAGTGTTGGGTCGCGACCCATGCTTATCTTTCTTATGTTTACATCATATTGATTGCTGGGAATTGGACAGGGTCGCGACCTAAATTCCATAGGTCGGGACCTGCGTGCCCTGATCCCTACATCCTCTGTTTTGCATCTGTTTGTGACTTAGGGAGCGGGTTTAGGTCGCAAACTAAGTGCCATATTCCCCATATTCTTTGTGCTTCTTTTTGTTACGATTTCTGGGTTGACATGTCGCAACCCCCGCTTGTCCAGGTTGCGACCCCCTGTGCTGCCATTACTTCTAACAAAGGCAAGAATGTGATATGGGGTCACAACCTCCTCTATCCTAGTTTGTGACCCCCTTTTCTGTGATCACAATGCTTTCAGTTGTTTATTTGTATCTATTTAATTTATGCACTCATTTCACTCGTCGAGGAACATCATGTTCCGTCAGGTTTGCACCAGAGCCGTTTGGATCCTTGATCTGACAAACCTTGCTTTGTTTGACTAGATGGTAGATAGAAGGCCCCCTGTGTGTAAGCCCAGTGAACCTCACCTCACATGGGAGCCCACCTGAGTATCGAAGCTTGGTGAATCTTGATCGCACCTAAAATCATCACTGATTTTATTGGTCAAATGGCATACATTATATTCTTTAACCAAGCATTAAACATATAATTGTGCCTTTATTATGATGAAGGGTATTGCCATTATTTCTTGCAAATCTTGTGCTTTAATGCTTTATTTATGCAAGTCCTTTGAGGAATACATTTTACTGGACTTTGATGCAAAGTTCTGTGATGTTCAGGGGTTCCTCAAGGACCAAAAAGCAAGGAACAAAAGGAAGAGGGCCTAAAAGACAAGAGAAGCAGGCCAGAGCAGCTCAAAGCAAAGCAATTTGGAACAGAAGAAGAAGCATCTCGACTCACCTATAGCGAGCATCTTAGCTCGCCATAAGCGAGCACGCATTAGAGGAATTGACTCAGACACCCACTCGTCTATAGTGAGCAGCATCAGCTCGCCATATATATAAGTGAATCAACATTTATCGAATTGCCAAGTGTAAACGTAGTTAGGCCTAATTGAGCTCATTTTAGAGGCAAAACCATAGCCTCTTCCCTATAAATAGAGGCTAATGGGTAGGCACACACACACATTCACACACCACTAGAGAACAATTCATTTTCACACTTTTCTCTACATTTGTAGACTCTTATATGTTTTATCTATTTTAGTTGTTTGTTCTTTCTTTCTTTTCTTTTCTTTCTTTTTAATATGCTTCATCTAGCCATGTGTGTGGGGTTGAGGTGGCTATCTAGTAACTTCCCGCACATGCAAAGCTACACCTCTATTCCCTTTTGGGAGGATTGAGGTGTAGCTTAAGCCGTGATAGCCTCATATCGTCCTCCTAAGGTGATATTCTTTCTTGCATTTGCATATTTATTTTCTTGTCTCTTTGCATTTCTGTGTTACCCAAAATATGCCTATATAGTGTTCGACGAAAGTCCCAATAGAGAGTTGGGCTAGCTCTCGACCTTGAGCCTTGCATTTCCCAAAGCTTTAACATTTGGTGACCTCCTTGAGAGATCGACCGAGGTCAGCGCCACTTGCTGCATTTACCTATTCAAATAAAAACTAAATTGGTACTCGTTCGGACCGCGACATTCGAATAGTACTGCAAAGTAGGAGTGAATCAATTTTTGGCGTTGTTGCTGGGGAGGTTACCAACAAGGATTTGGGAGATTGAGGATCAAGATTGATATTCTCTTCTCTCTATTTTATCTTTAGTTTATTTGTTTGTGTTTTTTGAGTAAGGGAATTAGTTTTTTTCGAGTCTTTTTGTTATTTTTCTGCGTTTTTCTGTGTGCAAGAACTGTAGCTGCTATATTTCCTGAGAACTAACGCTTTTATCTCGCTCTCTTGTAGTGAGCTGAGCTTAGTCACTATAAGCAAGTAAGGCAGAAAAGAATTTCTCAGCTAAGTTTTGTTTTAATTTTTCTATTTTAAATATATAAAATTTCAACGGAATGTTGAGAACAATGGGCCAGGGAGGAATCAGCATCCAACCTTCCAAAAATCATGTGTCTTGGAAAATAAATTCGATTATTTTGAATATTTATGACAAGCTGAAGCAATTTGATGAAGAACTAGATGCAATGACTTTAATAGTTATGCAAATAGTTAAGCAAGGGAGAGAGAGACAAAATAGTCTTACTCTGACTCTTCCGAAAACGGTCGAGAGCGTCACGTTTGTAGGTCAAGTTGACCAATATGAGAATAATGTCTACTCACTTAACAAATTAGAAGAGTTAGAGCTGCCTCAGAATAATGTCTTATCACACCAAAAATCAACCTAACTTTAGTGTGCTAAATAGCATAAATTATAGATAAAAACATATGATTTTGCACCAAAAAGGTTGAATTTTTTGACATAGGAGTAGAGCCAAAAAAGTGATAAAATGCCCATAAAATACACTATTTATTGATATTCTTGATTATCCGCAAAACCCATGGAATATTGGATATGCGTGTTTGATGTTTGTTGAGTGTTGCAGGCTTAACAAGGATCAATGGGAAAGTGTCCTCTAAGTACAAGAACCAGAACCAAACTGAGAACTAATAGCAAGGCCTAGGAAGTAGATGTGCATAGCTTGTTGTCGCGAGAAAAACAGCTCGCCACATTGAGTAGAACAAAGAAATGATTCTTCCATCCATATAATGGTGGTTCAAGCTCACACCTCAATCCTCCTCAAGGGTGGAGAGGTCTAGCTTAGCATATGGGGGAAGCTTCTAGGAAGCCACCTCAACTCCATATGCAAGGCCATGGAAGAAGAAGAAAACAAAAGAACAAGAAGGAAATAAAGAAAGACTAAAATAAATTAAACATAAAGATTCTACAAATGACAAAGAAAAGAAAATAAAGAAATACTACTCCTAGCCACCAAGTGGTGGAGGACCTCTCCTAGCCTCCAAGTGGAGGAAAAACTTGATACGGCAAATGTGAGTGTGACGCCACCTATTTATAGCCTCTAATCACTATCTTCATGAATCCAAATGGACCTTTAATGGGCTGAAAACTGTCCATCCTTGCAATCCTTCACGAATCTCATTTTCTGGCTGGCTCGCTTATAGCGAGCAGCCTTCACTTGTTGTAAGCGAACCGGCAACTAGTAAGTTGCCTCTGAAGTGTATTATCTTAAGGCGATCTGGTGCTACTCATTGTAGGCGAGTGAGGTTCTGAGTCAATTCCTCTAATGCGTGCTCGCTTATGGCGAGCATGGAATTCTTGCTTTAAACGAGGCGGGTTTACTTCTTCCTCTGCTACATATTGCTCTATTCTAAGCTGCTTTAGCCTAGTTCTTTTTGTCTTTTAGTCCCTCTTCTTCTTATTCCTTGCTTTTCGGTCCTTGAGGAACACCTGGTCATCATAGAACTTTGCATCAAAGTCTAGCAAAAAGTATTCCTCTAAGGACTCACAAAAATAAAGCGTTAAAAGCACAATATTAGCAAGAAATAATGTCAACACCCTTAATCATGAATAAGGCATAATTATATGCATAATGCATGATTAAACAGTATAATATATGCCATATGAGCACTAGAATCAGTGATGATTTTGAATGCGATCAATTCCCTCACACTTAAACCTTTGCATTATTGGGCAAAGCATCAGTCAAAGGAAAGAGTTGGGATTTTCCAATGAGGTTTACTGCTCTTCCTGCCATGTTCGCATGAAATTAGTTTCTTCTCTTTCCAAAGGAAACGTACTTCAGACCTGCACAGCTCTAGTAATGCATATATGGGGTTAAGAATCAGCTTATCGGCTATTGATCATTAGACTGTTTTGCTCAGACCTCACAAGTCAAGGTTCTTTTACGCTCAAGTCTGCCTCATTAAAGCCTAGCCATAAGATTGGGCTAACTCTCTATCTCCACTATGAATATTCTTGCGAAGATAGATCAAAAAGACTTTTAGGGTTGAAATGGATGGATGAAGGCTAAGATGGTAGATATGGGAAGAAAAGAAAGAAAGATGAATAGTTAGATCATGATTCAGAGCAATTATTCGTCCTCTTTTAGGGTCAATATGGTTGACTATTTTTTAATATTTTTGCTAATTAATCTCTCCTTCGGAATACTATTCTGCTTTTGACCCTTATTTTCCCGATTTATTTTCTTTTTGTCTAACATTTTCTATTTTGTTTTCTTTTTTCTTTTCGGGAGTCTACTAGACTTGAGTCAATTCTGTTTTTGTACTAGGGGAGAAATTTAGCTATAAGGATATATAATCAACCATACTAACCTTTTATGAGTCCAAAAAATTATCCTTATGGAATCTATCTATTCATTTAAGGCTCAAAGGGGTTTAGCAAAGGGTATTTGGTGTTTAGGGTGAGTGTTTGGGGTAAACAGGTTTAGAAATGAATGCCTCTATCTTGCAAGAGATATGTTAAGCTTGGACTAACAGTTATCATAAGTTCTGGTTAGAGCTATTAATAAGGGCAGATACACTCTCTTAAGATCTTTCAAAATATAACAAGTGTTTTGGCTAAAAGTTCTTCCAACTGGATGAGGTTTCTCTCAAGTGATCAACGCCTAGCTAAATTCTTTGGTCATAAATGCACTATTTTGAGCTGTGATAGCTAAATCTAATTTCTAATGAAAAGTTCTAAAACTAAATCCAATAAGAAATTAGACAAAAAAAACACAATATAGCCCATGTTATTTACTCAACTCTCTTAAACTAAAACTAAGAGGAGTGCTAGATATAAAGTGTATAAGTTTTTGAAAATAAAGGAATTGGTCCTACTTAGGTGTATTAGAAAATAAAATTCATAAAATATTAGATGAAATAGGGGAATTCACTATTGCCTTGCTCGCTTGTGGCGAGCAGGTGGTACTCGTTGTAGGAGAGTGACACTATGGTGATATTCTTTTGTATCTCCTTCTATTCAATTTTCAAAAATGTTTTTACACCTAAGGTTTTGAAAATTAAGAGGGTTTTATGAAAACACAAGCCTAAAGATGATATGCAATTAAATCAAGCAACTAAAGTAGAGTGAATCAAGCAAAGTAAACAAGATAGTTTATTTTCTTCCTCCCCCACTCTTAAACGAAGCATTACTCTTAATGTAGATAACATTAAGGGTTTGTTTGGGAATTAAGAGGAGAAGGAAGGGAAGAGATTAGAGGAGAAGGGAGGGGAGGGGAAGGTTAACCTTCCATATGTCCTCCCCTTGTTTGGGTGTTGATACCTCCTCCAAAATACCCCAATTTGGGGTATCTTGAATTTGTGAAGGAGAAGGATAATGGAGGATTAAGGCTTGATCTTCCATTATCTTCTCCTCCAATTTTCATCTTCCCAAACAAGGGGAAGATATCTTAAAAATCTCCCCTTCCCTTCCCTTCTCCTCCTTAATCCCCAATCCAAACATACCCTAAGAGTAATTGTTTGTTTATGTGTCGGTTAGGGAGAAATCATATAGGAAGATAAAAATGGAAATAGTATTTGAAATCTAAATTAAGACAAATTTATTCATTACTAATATTTAGCAAACAAACATAAGATATAACTATGAAAAAACATGCCAACCATCAGTAGTTGGCTTAAACAAACAAACATGCAAACAACACAGAAATAAAATAAGACATAAGTAAAAGAAGGAAACAACTTAATTTTGAATCCGGCTTCAAATTCTCCTTGAATAAATTAAGTTGTAGCAATAGTCTTCATTCAAGGGAACATTCAATATTCCCTTTTTCTTTAGCACTTTTTCCCAAAATTATTTCAGCTGCTTGGTCACTCCCGCGTTGTTCCAAGATAGTTATTAATTTGATTATTCCATCTGTACCTGTACAAAAGATTTGGGCATATTGCATGGTACAAGTGTAGAATGGAATGATAAAATCAATGTGGGACACAAGGTGATCATCTTTTTTTGGTTAAATGGTGGGGACAATGGAGGTAGGGATTTTGTCCTTAATCTTGCCATCAATTTTCCGAGGTTGCTATAACTCTGTGTTGACTGAGCAGAATGGTTCCTCAGTTTTCTCAATTTGACTTGAAAAAGTAACGTTCTTAGCCATTTCCAGTAGAGTCGGAGTAGGACAATTTTGTCCTTCTCTCTTTTGCAAAACTACATGCATGACTGTTGCAGTCATAGAGTCTAGTTCCTTGTCAGTTCATTTTATCTGGGCAAGTATTATAGGAACCATTTCAGCCACTTGGGCGATGAGCCTTTCTACGCGTGCTTGCAGTGACTGTTCACCAGTGCCCTGAGGTGTGGCTGCTGGTTCGCTTAAAATCCTTAGTGTAGGCCTCTCCATTGAAGATTTTTGTATTTAAAAAGAAAAATAAATAAAAATAAAGGTAAAACGAAATGCAATCCTCTCCTGCCCGGCTCGCTAGTGGCGAGCAGCCTTAGCTCGTTGTAAGCGAATGAGATTGAGGAGAGAATTTTTGCAAAAGTGATTGAGAAATTCACTATTGCTAGCATGTAAGCGAGCAAGACATTGGCGATTTTCTCTAGAACTGTAGCAGCTACAGTTCTTACACTCTGGAAAATGCAAAAAATCAAAATAAAAAAACTCAAAAGACAAAGTCCCTAACACAGAAAAGTAAAATAAAATAAAGAAAATAAAGATAAAGATAGAGAGAAGAGAAGAGAAGATCAGTCTTGATAATCAATTTTCCAAATCCTTATTAATAACCACCGCAGCAACGGCGCCAAAAATTGATTGGTAACTCCTACCTCGCGGTAGTGTTCGGATGTTGTGGTCCGAACAAGGATCAATTTAGATTTTATTTTACTAGGCTAACGTAGCAAGTGGCACTGACCTAGGTCGATCTCACGTGGAGGTTACCAATGGGCAAGGACTCGGAATATCAAGGCTCAAGGTTGAGAGCTAGCCCAACTCTCTATTGGGACTTTTGTCAAACACTAAAAAGGCGTATTTTTGGGGTTTTGGGATGCAAGAAAGTAAAGACACGAAATTAAATATTAAAATGTACGATAGAGTTCCCATCGGCGGGATGATATGTTGCTATCACAGCTAGTGGAACGATGGACAAGATCATATCACGATGACCATTTTCCGTAGTGTATCCAACTGATCGGTCGAATTCCTACGGTGCATGATCTTCACCAAATTCGAATTACTTCGAATGAGCTCTCGACTTGTCATCATGATCGTGAACAAATAAAACCTTAGGGTAGCTCAGGGTGTAATCCAAGGGTCAAATATCTCACATAATCGTCGAATAACTTTGCTTTGTTTAATCAGTTATTCTAAATGTTTGAATCTTTATATATTTTGTTGGATCATAGGTGAATTTATAATAATTTAGAATTTATGTTATTTTCTGTGAATGCATGATTGTTTGTTTTTATTTTGGATCTTAATCCAATCCTGTTTTTATACTTCTTTCTTTTTGCAATCTCTTTTAACCGAACACTTAACTAAGAAATTATTCTGCCATACTTCTGCTTAAATTGCTCTTACTCTTGTTGTTTGTGTACATTGCATATCATTTTGGCGTTTGTTTTTCACACACCTCTAAATTTTTTGAAAACCTTAGGTGAAAACTTTTTTTTGAAAACTGAAAAGATGGACATGCCGAGGAATATCACCTCTGTGTCACTTGCATGCAGCGAGTGACATCCAACTCGCCTTAAGTGAACAAAGAAAAAGTAAATTCCCCTGTTTTGTTTACATTCTCTACATTTTTTTCCATACACCTAAATAGGTTAAATTCCTTTATTTTCAAAATTTTTACACCATAGATCTAGCACTCCTCTTAGTTTTAGTTTAGGAGGAGTTGAGTAAATAACAAAGAATATATTGATTTTTCTATTTAACTTTTTACTGGGTTTAGTTTTAAACTTTCCATTAGAAATTAGCTTTAGCTCTTATAGCTCAACATAGTGTATCTATCACTAAAGAATTTAGCTAAGCATTGATCAATTGAGAAAAACCCAACCAGTTGGAAGGTTTTTAAGCCCAAACACCTATTATTCAATGAAATATCTTCAGAGTGTACCTACTTTTCTTAATAGCATTAGCTAGAACTTGTGATATTCTCTTAGTCAAGGCTTAATATATCTCTTGCATGATAGAGAAGATAGAGGCATTCATTTCTTAACCCTTTATCCCAAACACTCACCCTAAACACCATTTATCCCTTTGCTAATCCCTTTGAGCCTTATATGAATAATCTAGATCCCCAAGGACAATCATTTGAATTCATAAAAGGTTAATATGGTTAGTTATACATCATTATAGCTAAATTGCTCCCCAATTACTCAAAAGAAAAATACCCAAGTCTAGTAGACTCTCGAAAAAAAAAGCAAAAAATGTTGGACAAAAAGAAAATAAATCGAGCAATAAGGGTCAAAAGCGGAATAGTATTCCGAAAGAAAAAGCAATAGCGAAAACATGAAAAATGGTCAACCCTATTTACCAAGGAGAAAAACAAATGATTGCTCCAAATTAGGGCCTAGTTATTCATCTTTCTTTCTTTTCTTTACATATCTTCCACTTTATCCTTCATCCATCCATTACAACCCTAAAAAGTCCTCTTGATCTATCTTTGCAAGAATATTCGTAATGGAGATAGAGAAATATACCAAGCCTATGGCTATCATTAATAAAGCAAACTTGAGTAAAAAAGAACCCTGACTGTGAGGTCTGAGTGAAACTGTTTAATGATCAATTGTTAAAATAGCTTATTCTTATGCCCATATGTGCAGTACACCTCTTTGGGAAACCACGACTCTTTCCCATGACTGATGCTTTGCCCAGGAGTGCAAAGGTTTAAATGTGGGGGAATTGATCGCACCCAAAATCATCACTGATTTAATTGCTTAAATGGCATAGATTATATTGTTTAATCATGCATTATGCATATAATTATGCCTTAATTATGATGAAGGGCATTGACATCATTTCTTGCTAATTTTGTGTTTTTAACGCTTTATTTATGCAAGTCCTTTAAGGAAGACTTTTTACCAAACTTTGATGCAAGGTTCTATATTGTCCAGGAATTCCTTAAGGACCTAAAAGCAAGGAATGAAGGAAAGAGGGACTAAAAGTCAAAATAAGCAGGCCAGAGCACCCTAAAGCAGAGTAGCTTGGACCAGAAGGAGAGCTAGCACCGCCTTGCCTACAGCGAGCAGCATAGCTCGCCACAAGTGAGCTCACATTAGAGGCATTTAAGTAGATACCAATTTGCTTACGAACCGGCTTTTACTAAGATTATGTAGGAAAACGGGATTTGGGCGTAATTAAGCCCAATTTAGAGGCATAACCCTAGCCTCTTGCCTATAAATAGAGGCTATGGGGTAGGCATTTCACACACCTCTCTCACACATTCTTGTATTTTCTTTCTTAGTCTAAGAGAGATATTAGGTCTTCTCTTCTTCTTTTCTTTTCTTTTGCATTCTTCCTCTAGCCATGTATGAGTGGTTGAGGTGGTTGTCAAGGAGCTTCCCCCATACTCAAAGCTAGGTCTCTCTTCCCTTTTGGGAGGATTGAGATGTAGCTTGAGCTATGGTTGGTTAGGTGGAAGAATCGTGTCTTTATTTTATTTTCGATGTTTTCATGGTTTTAGTCTGTTTCACTCTTGGATTCGCACTCGGTGACAGTAAGATGCTTGAGTCTGGAGGGTAGAAGGTAGTCTCATTATTGGGTTCATTCTCTTAGCGTAATGTGGAAATTCAAGCCTTCGAGGAAGGAACACAAGTGTACTTCGGCCACTACCACGAAATTTTGGAACCATGATACGAGTATATGTAGTTAGGTGGATTCCTTTTGATTATCTAACAATACTTCCTTTGATTTGAATCTTTGTAGAGTTGTTGTTAGAGTTTCAAGAAGTATAACTATGTAGAGATGGATAATAAGAGATCCGTTTGTTGATCTTCATTTCCCCCATTGATTTTATACTCCAATGATGCCTCTCAAGAGAAATCTTGGTCGAGTAGTCATTGGTACTTCAATGGCATAGTAATACGCTATTGGATGCATGTAACTCATCCCCTATTTGCTCCATCCCCTAAGGAATTCATGTGGCAGATGAATTTCTACTAGTTGGCTATGCGCCATAGGAGTTCATTTGGTTGATTGAATGAATTGTGGATAATGAACATCGAGATACGATTCTCTCCATCTATTCACTAGCAATGATAGCCACATATAGTCCTCCGAAAGGGGATACTCTGTCCTGCATTTGCATATTTTATTTTCTTGTCTTTATTTTATTTCCTTTTCATTCCTATCAAACCCCCAAAAATATGCCTACATATTGTTCGACGAAAGTCCCGATAGAGAGTTGGGATACCTTTCTATCTTGAGCACTTGAGTTGCCAAGGCCTGAACATTTAGTAGCCTCCTCGAGAGATCAACCTAGGTCAGGGCTACTTGCTGTGTTTATCTAGTAAAATATGAATTAAATTGGACCCCATTCGGACCGCGACATCCAAGCACTACTGCAAAGTAAGAGGGATCAGCTGCACGGTTTTGACCCATTAGAGGCCCAATTGAAGACCTAGATCTTGGGTTTGGAGGCTATAAATAGGTTGCCACACCCCCACCTTAGGCAAGCAGTTTAGAGTCCTCCTCTTGGAGGCTACGGGTAGCTTGTAGGTTTGCTTTGTTCTTTAGATTTTCTTATTGTATTTTCTTCTTTTATTGTATTCTTCGATGGCCATGTATATGGGGATTCTCTTCCATATCGCCCCTGTCACGACCCCTTATCGAACGTCCGTGACCGGCACGGGAGGTAGGATTTCTCCTATCCCATAAGCCTCTAATCCCTGATTAACATTTATACATGTTCATAACTACCCATTTCTAATACAAACAATATATAATATATAAGGCCATCCATTTACGGTGACCTAAGTAGCTCACAATCCACGGTTCGCTTAGCACCGCTTCAGTCTATATATGTACACATATTCAATCACACATACGTATAGTTTACATATTGATCACGCGCTTCAGTGCGGGTGATCTATCCTAATCACATGCAGAAGTCCTGTATCCACTCATACATATATTCAACCACACACATGCATATAGTTTACATATTGATCACACGCCTCAATGCGTGCGATCTATCCTAGTCACATGCGGAAGCCATATTTCCATACAAACATATATTCGACCACACATATATATAATTTACATATTGATCACACGCCTCAATGCGTATGATCTATCCTAGTCACATGCAGAAGTCATATATATATACTTGATATATTCAATATCATGGCCTAATTCCCAAACACCAAGACCTATCTTTAACCTGTATGAAGCCGACAATACTAGACTTCGAGTATAACATATATATACACAGCAGTTGTATATGTACAAAGCTACACCCAAAAAGGATTTATAGATATATATATCACAACATAATTACATCCCCAAAATAACTATCGACGCGGACTAAGCATGCGGTCTTCAGATCTGTCCACCTCCTTGAGAAGAAGTGGACGCGTTCTCGACACCTGAACCACATGTATCTGAAACATGTAAACAGCGGAGGTGAGTCGAACAGACTCACTGAGGAGCTGCCCCATCCCTGGCGTAGCAGCGGGTACCACTACAGCTGGGGGAAGGGAGCAACCACAAACACATGCGCATGAAACAGATTATATTGCGACCTTTAATATGATCAGGCAGTCAATATATATCATATTCACAATAATTACCCTAGTTCATGCTTCTAACATAATTATTACTCCGCACGTAAATCAATCATGAATACATATCATATGTTCCATAGGTAACACATACTTATACTCGTAGGCATTCACTTTTTGTCTCTCGCATTATGCTAAGAGAAGTACTGGCCCAAAGGCAATCTCATGTTTGAACCTAGTTGATCACACTAGGAACTTTCTGACTCCAAGGCACATTAGAGTAATAGCCGGCAACTTGTTTGACCTTGGTTAAACTAAGGTAATGGCCACTATGTGGCATGCTTACTGACGACATAATCCCGTCTGTCCGACCAGGATGACCGACTCGATCTACCCGAACTATCCTAAACAAGGTCAACTAACATGTTTAACCTTGAAGGACACTTTATGAAAAACTAATTGAATATTATACGTATTTATTAGTTAGGCATAGTTTCCCCCTTTTTGATTATGCAGCACTCTCACTCACACTTAACACCCTATGTTCAGTTTCCTCGACATACCATACGGTCAATATCTTTACAACGATGATCAATTTAATTGCTTTCTAATATTAATGAACCCTCACATATGAAATTCCGACTCAGTCTTACCCATGGTAACATATAAGGCTCGGTGAGCCACAATAACACATATACACTTGAGACTAAACACATAAGCACATATACAGTTTGCACGTTCACTGCTTACTTGCTAACCATACACGTGTAACGTAAACTCATTCAGATAATTATATTTCATATAATAACTGCATAAAATAGAGAAAACCACATTTTCACGTAGTCATCCAACCCTGTGGGACAGGGATGGGAGAGCCCCTCACCTCATTGGCCCTCCTGATTAGTCCTCGGAGTACCTGAAGCTCCAATTACTCTGTGGTGCCTTATACACATGTATTTAAGCAATTAACAACGTGTAACTACGCGACTAATAATGCACGTATCATGCTAATGCTCATGTACCCTCTAGACATATCCAAGAACGAGATACTTAGTTCGTGACGTCGTCTTATTTGCCCCTTTCAAAAAGTCTAGAATATTTTCATACTCGACTTTCACCTTTCCAAGCCATTTAGAATCCTCTGAAAGCTTAGGTTAGAGATTCTAATTTATCTAAACTTCACTTCATGTATTCATAAGATCATTTAACTAATAAAGAAATAAATTTACGGCTCAAAAGAGGCCTTAGCTTGCTCGTTCAACTGTTTCCCTTATTTGCCGAGTAAAAGCTTAACCACTACCTCTTTAATTATATATAAAGAATATAATCGGGTATGAGAAAAGCCTTAGACCCAATTTAGTTGGTCTTAGGTGTCCGCCACGGACTAGGCCGAGGTGTTCAGCCCACAGCACAGTTTCTTGTTGTACGGTGGCTTGGTATATCGCCTCTTTTTCACCGGATTTGGCTCCGGTTGCGACGGTAACTACTTAGGCTTTATTCCCTTGTATATTTCCAGCAATTATAACACCTAAACTACTCCAGTCCAAGCCTATTTATGCATCAAACCAACAAATTCGAATTTTAGAGAAATTTCTAACCCAATTTCCATAATTTCCACAACCGGTCCATTCCTACGATTTAGCTTAGATTTTGAACCTCACTAAGCATTCAACAATACCTACTAAGCTCTAAATTATCCCCGGAATGTCCCAAATAGAAGATATTGAAGATTTCCTAAAATCCCTAAAATTGGAGAAATTGGGATTTTGAGAGATTGGGGCTTTCTTACCTTGTTCCAATCGGATGTGAAGCTTGATGGGTGTTGAAGGAGGGTCTCGGTCACCGTCACCAGCGTCAGAGCCCCTTCACCGGCATGATTCCGGCCAAATCCCCTCCGTCACCTTCCTTCTTCCCTTCCTCGTGCGTCTCGGCTTCTCTCTCCCTCCGTTCTTCTCTTTTTTTTGTTTGCTAATGAAATGGAAGGCGGGTCACGGTTTGGCCCCCCTTTTATTTTAATATTTGGCCTAGAAAAAACAAAATAATTAATAAGTAGTTAAATCCTAATTCTTTCCCATCTTTTTAACTCCCTTTTCTTTTAGGTCCTAAAAAGAAAATTTAGATTTCCTATTTTTTCTCCTCTTAATTTTATTTTACCATTAATTTAATTTATTTTCTTTTTGAAAGAAAAATAAATTAAATAATAAAAAAATGATAATAATTAAAATAAATACCTCGGATATTACAATCTTCCCCCCTTAAGAAATCCAGTCCCTGAATTTCAAACAATATACTAACCTTAGTCTTGAAACAGATGAGGATACGTCCTGCGCATTTAACCCTTGACCTCCCATGTAGCTTCTTCGGTCGAGTGATTTCTCCACAAGACTTTAACTAATGGAATCTCCTTTGTTCTGAGTTTCTTCAACTGCCGATCTAAGATTTCCACTGGCTCCTCTTCATATGTCAGATTTTTCGGTTAGTTGCACGTCTTGTGATTGGATTACGTGCGAGGGATCTAGAAGATATTTCCGAAGCATCGATACATGAAAAACACGATGTACTCCCCCCAATTTCATAGGCAATTCCAACCGATACGCCACATTTCCAATTCGTTCCAGGATTTCAAACGGTTCGATATATCGAGGACTTAGCTTCCCCTTTTTACCGAACCGCATTATGCCTCTCATCGGTGATATCCTCAAGAACACCTGTTCACCAACGACAAACTCGAGTTATCTCCTTCGATTGTCTGCATAGGACTTCTGTCTACTCTGAGCCATTAACAATCTTTCTCTTATGCACTTCACCTTTTGCAAGGCATCTTGTAACAATTCTGGGCCGATTAGGCTAGCTTCTCCGACCTCGAACCACCCAATCGGGGATCTGCACCTACGACCGTACAGAGCCTCGAAAGGTGCCATTTGGATACTTGCTTGATAACTATTGTTATATGCAAACTCAACCAAAGGTAAATACCTTTCCCAACTTCCGCCGAAATCCATAATACACGCCCGAAGCATGTCTTTAAGAATTTGAATGGTTCTTTCTGATTGCCCGTCAGTCTGTGGGGGGAACGCAGTACTCAAATCGACTCTCGTTCCCAACACTTCCTGCAATGACTTCCAAAACCTGGAAGTGAACTGTGGCCCTCTATCAGATATTATGGACACTAGCACATCGTGAAATCTAACGATTTCTGATAGATAAATCTGCGCATATTGACTCATTCCGTAAGTGGTCTTAACTGGTAGGAAGTGCGCGGACTTAGTCATGCGATCCACTATCACCCAAACCGAATCGAATCCACGTTGTGATCTTGGCAACCCTGTTACAAAATCCATCGTTATCCTCTCCCATTTCCACTCAGGTATTTCTATCTGTTGTAATGTTTCGGCAGGCTTCTGGTGTTCAGCCTCGACCTGCTGACACACTAAACACTTGGTTACATAGTTCGCAACATCCTTCTTCATGCCATTCCACCAATACAACTTTTTCAGATCATGATACATTTTATTAGCTCCCGGATGGATTGTATAAGCTGTCCGGTGTGCTTCTTCAAGAATTCTTTCTTTCAAGTTATCAACCATGGGAACACACAACCGTCCCTCCAACCGAAGTACCCCGAAATCATCAATAGAGAATCGGACGTCATCCCCTTTCTCTTTAGTTACAATATCCGTGATTTGCTTGAGGTCGGTATCTTCATTTTGTCTAGACTTCACCTCTTCTACCAGAGAGGACTTAGCTTGCAAATGGGCTAAAAGTGAGTTAGAACTCCCAATCTCAAACTGATTTCCGGTTTGTTCTAGGTCATGCAGTTCTCTAATCAATGGCCTTCTTTCTTCACTTATATGAGCAAGAGTGCCCATGGATTTCTGGCTCAGAGCATCGGCTACTACATTAGTCTTTCCCGAATGATACAAGATCGTGCAGTCGTAGTCCTTCAACAACTCTAACCATCGACGTTGTCGCAAGTTCAAGTCTTTCTGCTCGAAAATGTATTTGAGGCTCTTGTGGTCTATATAAATTTCACAAGTCTCACCATATAGGTAATGCCTCTATATTTTCAAAGCAAATACTACAGCAGCCATCTCGAGGTCGTGAGTTGGGTAATTCTTCTCGTGTTTCCTCAATTGTCGAATGCATACGCAATCACCTTGCCGTGCTGCATCAACACACACCCTAACCCGATCCTCAACGCATCATAGTATACCACATACCCTCCTATGCCTTCAGGTAGTGCCAACACCGAAACGGTAGTGAGACTCTCTTTCAACTTTTAAAAACTCTGCTCGCACTTATCATCCCATATGAATTTCACTCCCTTCTGAGTTAACTTAGTCATAGGTGCGGCAACTTTAGAAAAATCCTGCACAAATCTTCTATAATACCCAGCTAAACCCAAGAAACTGCGAATTTCAGTAACTGAGGTAGGCTGGGACCATGGTTGTTAAAATCTAGATTTAAATCTTAAAATCTTACGATTTTATGATTTTACATTTTCAAATCTTGTTAAATCTTGTACAAAATCGTGTTGGTGCAAAATCGCAGTAGAATCGGTGAAATCAGGTAAAATCTCATGAAATCTCGATTTTACTAGCGGTTCTACGATTTCACCACAGCCCAAAAAAATGTTCATATGGATTTATTTTTTTAGAAAAAATCAGTATGTTTGTGTAGATATCCATAATTTGTCCCAACTAAAAAAATCCAACTATTTTCTTAAAACCTAATGTCCAAACCCGGACTCCTCTACCCCGCATAACTCATTCCCTTCCCATTCTTTATAGGTTTTAATGTTGATGATGTCTGAGTTAGTAGTACTTCAAATCATGTATGTGTTTGAGTTTGCATAACATTAGGAATGAAGGACCAAGTGGTGATGATGGTGGTAGTAATTGTAGTGGTGAAAATTAATCAAATGAATTTGACGAGCTTAGTTGAAAATGTAGTAATTGTGGATATTGAATTATATATGTTTAATTTTTTTATGTAACTAAGATATAATAGTTAGGTGTGTGTGTATATATTGGTAAATTCATACGATTTTGTCATAGGTAAACTCTTACGATTTTACGATACGTTTTCACGATACGATTTTATCCTCCCTTCTACGATTTTACCTAAAATCTAGATTTTGACAACCTTGGCTGGGACCAATTCTTCACCGCTTTTACCTTACTTGGATCAACGTGGATTCCCTCTGATGATACCATGTGACCCAAAAAGGCAACTTTGTCAAGCCAAAGTTCACACTTGGAGAACTTGGCATACAATTTCTCCTCTCTCAACCTCTGCTAGGCTAATCTAAAATGTTCTGCATGTTCTCCAGAATTTTTCGAATAAACCAAGATGTCATCAATGAAGACAATGACAAATTGGTCCAAAAACAGTATGAAAACCCTATTCATCATGTCCATGAACGCTGCAGGAGCAATAGTTAATCTGAAAGACATCACAAAGAACTTGTAATGTCCATATCGGGTCTGGAATGCGGTCTTAGGTATGTCTGATTCTCGAATCTTTAGTTGATGATACCCAGATCGCAAATCAATCTTGGAAAACTGCTTTGCACCCTGCAACTGATCAAATAGGTCATATATCCTCGGCACTGGGTATTGATTGGGGATCGTCACCTTGTTTAACTTTCAGTAATCGATACCCAACCACAAAGATCCGTCCTTCTTCTTCACAAAAAGGACCGGAGCACCCCAAGGAGAGAAACTAGGTGGGGTGAAGCCTTTGTCGAGCAACTCCTGCAATTGTGTGTGTAACTCCTTCAACTCTTTCGGAGCCATCCTATAGGGTGGTGTGGAGATAGGCTGGGTGCCAGGTTACAGCTCAATTGCAAATTCAATCTCCCGATCGGGCGGCAATCCCGGCAAATCTTCTGGAAATACATCCAAGAATTCTCGCACTACCGGTTCCTGAGTCGATGAAGGTACTACTTTCGTAGTATCCTTGACAAAAGCTAAATACCCGTTACATCCCTTTGCAAGTAATTTGCATGCCTTCGACGCTGAGATTAAGCTTGGATAAGGTTCCTCGTTTGGCATATTGAACTTCAAACATTTAGCCCTACAGTCCACAACCGCATGGCAAGACGACAACCAATCCATTCCGAGGATTACATCAAGATAAACCATACACAACAACCGAAGGTCTACCACAGTCTCATGGCCATCGACCTTCACAATGCAAGACTCGTGCACATACTCTACTTGTACCGACTCTCCCATTGGAGTAGAGACCATAACTGTTTCTTTCATTCTAGACGGACTTTTCTTGAATTTAGAAGCAAATGCATGCGGCACATAGGAATGAGTGGAGCCGGAATCAAACAAAACTCGTGCTTCAAGAGAACAAACAATGAGGGTACCTGTCACAACTGCATTTGATGCATGAGCGTCTTGCTGAGAAAGTGCAAATACCCGCGCTTGTCCTCCACCTACTGCCCCTGGCCCTCTGCCACTAGATCCTGCACCACGACCTCTAGCTACACTTGTACTTGCTGTCTTTGGTACAAGTAACCCTAACCAAGGAACCAGACTAATGAATAATACTTAAAGTTCTGACGACCTTGAAACCACCCTCAAAGATTAACCACACTTGGTGTTTACACTCAAAACCTCTTAAAATTATTCACCATACAAAACCAGAAGAAAAAAGATTTTTACAACCACAAAGACACAATAAATCACAAAGATATGAAATCACAGATATTCAACTACTCACTAAGAGCATGAAAATAAATGCAACAATAACAAAATCACTCAGAATGTTTTTCTCTTTTTTAGCTTATATTCAATTGATGATCAAGGCTTCTTCAATGCTGCAATAAATAACACTCCAAAATACTAGCCATTGGAAGGAGCTTCTTCAAAAACTTCAACCACTTTCAAGCATTAAATGCACCATTAAAGCTTAAGCTCTTTAGTATGGATGAGGAAGAAGTTGGAGGTAGTAGGCGCGAAGAGAGAATAACTTTATGCGAAATTGCTTCTTTCCTTTCCTTTTTTCCTTTCGTATGATGAAACGAGTAGGTAGGAGGAGAACTTAGGTAGGAGGAGAGCTTTTAGAAAAGAGGCAAAATACTATTTAGTCCTTGAATTGCTGGTCAAACTACTATTTAGTCCCCGAATTTGACAAAAATACTATTTGCTCCCCAAATTTGAACTCTGTCAACTATTTAGTCTATGAATTTGGCAAAAATACTATTTAATCCCCAAATTTGCAACTCTGTCAACTATTTAGTCCCCGAACTTCGCAGAAATACTATTTAGTCCTGGAATTTACAACTCTATCAACTATTTAGTCCCCTTAATGTTACTTGTTAGATAACCAACTGACGTCACAATTAAATGTTGATGTGGCATGTGAGGTAGCATGTGCCCAAGCACTTAACAGGGCCACATCAGCATTTAACGGCTACATCAGCTGGTGCCTGGTTATCTAACAGGTAACGATCAGGGGACTAAATCGTTGACAGAGTTGCAAATTTGGGACTAAATAGTATTTTTGCCAAATTTGGGCACTAAATAGTTGGCAGAGTTGCAAATTTGGGGACTAAATAGTATTTTTTCCAAATTCGAGGACTAAATAATTGTTTGACTAACAATTCATGGACTAAATAGTATTTTATCTCTTTAAAAAAATAGTTGCATACATTCTGATTAGAGCACACTCTTTCTTTTTCTTGATTAGATGCATTAAATAATGAAAGAGTATCACAAGTACTACACGCTACCCAATGTCAAGAAAAGCCAAACCTTCTCATACCTTTCTCTTGTCTTTTCTGATTTTGTGGTACCCCATTTATCACAAAGATAAAAGCATGTGATATTCATTTTTTCTTTTTCTTTTTTGGTTGAGATATTCATTTTTTCTATCTAATGCAAGGTGGGTTTTTTAGTTTTGGACATTTCAAAATAATGTACACTTGCCACAATTCACTTCGGCATTTCATTTAAAAATTATGGACATTTAAGAAAAAAAAACATTTGGGCCTCAGAAAATTCCTCTAATCCAACAAATCCAAATATTGATTAATCATAAGTTGAATTAAGTTTGATGGAATCTTAGAAGAAAAAGGTTCTTGCAAACCCTAATTCTTTTTTCTTGAACTCTGTCACGACCCCCGTTTAGAGGACCGTGACCGGCACAGACACAGGGAATACCCCTATGCCTGTAAGCCTTATTACCTGATTGATAGAATATCTATTATTGAAAATACATTCACATGCATTATAATACCATGGCTACACCGAAATGGTGGCCTATCCTAGGCAAGCAAATCCACGGCCAGTGCCGCTTCAGGATATAGATATAGGAAAACACACATAATATATATAACCTGTGTACTGGCTACACATCCGAAGATGCTGTCTATCCTATTCACATGCAACAGATATATGTATATTTATATATTTTGACAACAAGTTTTCCCTGTATCGCGATATAACTAATCCTGATCTTTAAGGCGTGTGAAGCTGATAGTTTTAGATTTAGTAATACAATCTAATTTGGGTACATCTACCCTTTACTTTATGCTACAATATAAAGTAAATTAAATTACAATTGCAATTTATTCACCCACATGAACAAGTTGTGGGTCTTGGAAAGTTTTGCTTGTCCCTCGTTCCACCGAGACTTCTTCCACATGTACTTAACCTGTCTCTATGTAGTAAAAATGAGGTGTGAGTCTTAATCACGCGACTCAGTGAGGACTCTCCCATCCCCGGCGCAAGGTGGGTACCATAGCGTTGGGTTTGGGAGTCATACACAACCACATGCGAAAACAACTAGTTACTATTAGTTAGCATACATTCTTGGTGATCACTCAACAACAGAAATTTCAACCAAACACTCACATGCATTTAACAAATATAAGCATGCAGTAGTTTGTTCCACATCATCAATCCGCAAGTAACATGTAACATATAGTGCCGGCTTTTACTTACGGGTTTTCTCACGTTCAGCATGTTTGAATCAAACAAGACATTGTGATGACGTAATCTTGTACGTCACCACTCCGCTGCACAACCAGCAATTATATGCAAACACAGACAATTTTTTAAATACACAGAGATACTATAACATACATCTACTTAACTTCCCCCACTCTAGGGTATTTACTAGCCACTACATGGCTTTTCTACCTTGAACCCGCGCACTCGGGTTGCTGGCCACCACATGGCAAAACATACTTAACCCATTCACTTGAGTACTAGTCACCTCGTGACAATTCTATTAATCAAACACAATCAACCTCTATCTATCAAACAACTGATCCATAGCCACCACGTGGCACGTTCTGACCCCTCGCTGCGGGTCAATAGCTTGAGCTCACTCGTTCGTTACCCAACCAGGCCACAATGGCGGGCACAGCACGACGTCTCAAAGCATGGCCACTGACACACCCTGGACCAACTCAACAGGGTGATTTCTCTTCTACAAGATCAGGCTCACGGTTCACCCGTAGGTTCCTCACATGTCTCCTTATCTTGGTCTCACATATTAATAGGATTCTTTGTATCTTTCCCGAAGGATCAACAATTCCTCTCCTTGTTAATATGGACAAGTATCCTCAACAGGATATAACTCATATACCCATCCAGATGCACTCTCTGAGCCTCAAGCTAACGTCATAGCAATATAAATCCTTTCTGACCCTATTGCCAGGATAGGGCAATGACCATCGTCATGGTGATTATAAAACTGAGGTCTCAAGTGCCATCTGACGTTGTTCTAGTCCATGTCTCACATCGCTAGCATAACCAAATCCGAAACCCACCAACAACTCCCTTTGCATGATTATAATTTAAGTCACCGTCATGACGAGTTTTCAAAATAAAAGCTTAGTCCTTCCGTACAAGGACTCTTGCCACCGTCGTGGAAAAGATTTAATAAAATACTCATCATGCCTCCGAAGTGTATGAGTTGGATTTGTAACACACCAACCATAGCAAACAATTTCACTCTACTCCTATGTCTTCCTGTCCAAGTTACTTTCCACAACTTATTTTCTAGTTCTTTTATTCTTTTAGCATTCTATACCTCTAGCTAACACATATCAGACAAGCAGAGAATATACATACTCATGTATTCCACATAAGCATACAACCCTAGGAGCAGAGATGGAAGAACCCTCACCTTGGCCAACCTTCCATGCAATCCTTTCCTGTAACTTTAGTCTCCTTGGAGTTCCTATTGCACTCTATTGCGTGCCGTTGTTCCTATAAGAACAACATGTACTTCATTAAGGTTATTACTTAGCTTAATCTGTTATTTATCTCTCCATTACTCTCACATGTAGTTCATGGTTGCGACAGAGTCAAGCTCTTGGTCTTATTGGACTTCTATATCCCAACTTATGTATATCCTTCCTCGGACACTTGACTTACTCGAATATAAAACTCTACTTGAGTGTTTCACATACTTGGATTTGAATATTAGACATCTATCTAACTTGCATTTGCATATAAGGAAGCTTATCTAGCTTGGTTGGAAGGAATCCCAACTTTAGGAAGGTCTAAGCATTTTGATTCAACTTGTGTTCCTACTTGGATTCTAAGAAATCTAGTTTCTAAACCTCAGTATACCTCCAATTTATCCTACTTAAGGTTTCCTAAAGGTTGTGAAGGAATAAGATTGAAATTCACGAAGTTAAACTTATTTGTTCTGCAAGTTAGACTTAATTTGTTCCGCACTCGGGGAGTGGGCTTCATGCTCAGAACCTTCCGAGGGATCCACAGTGGTGGATCCGTCGTGAGTTTTGATTTTCTTTATGCTCAGTTTTAGGTTTTCTTGTTCTTCCACCGTTAGCTCTCTCTTTCTCTTTCTTGGAACTCTGCCATTTACATAAACAAGAGCAAGCCTATAACAAATCATATATTATATATTAATGTTTAGGTTTACACTATAAAAATATATGTCGGTTCTATCTTTAGTTTTTAAAATATTAAATAAAAATAAGTATTTTTCAAATAATAAAATAAGTAATAAAAATTATTTAACTTTTTATGTTATCAATTTTAATTAATTTCTCACTCTTTTTTCTCCTTTTCCCTTGTTTGTACCCTCCCTATAAAACATATTTTAATTATAATTTATTTAAAAAATAATACATAATTTTAAAGACCAATCACTAAAACTATTTTAAACTATTATAATATAAATAAAAGTATGAGAGATTAGGAAATTTTATAAAACTATCTTTTTTCTTGAATCTAAAATTAATTCTTTTAAAAATGACATATTACAAAAAAACCCACTAAATATTTTCACCCTTTGTCTCCAAGTCGACTAATATATTTTTATATGCAAAAGAAATAAAGTTATGAAAAAGTTAATTTAAAATTTGAAATTTTAATATTAAATTACTTTTTAAAATTTCCAAAATTAAAATTAAAATTAAAAATTAAATAGGATGAATATTATTATGGAGATATGACCTAGAAAGAAAAAATAAAAATGATAATATACGATATGTATTGAAAAATACAGTTAAATTTTATTTAATTATGTTAAAAAATGTGTATAAAAAATTAAATTTAAAAATTAATCTCTCATATTCTTCCTCTTCCTATGTGACAATAAATTTTTAATTTGTAATGATTATAAAAAATTAATATTTTATTTTAAGTAACCAAATAAAAAAAATTTTCACATAAAATAATTAATGTTATTCTAAACAATTTATAACACTTAATTAAAAGTGGAATGCACATTTTTCTAATAGTCACAATTAGTATTAAATGTATGTTTTTATTTTTTTAAGGAAAAAACTTAGGTCCATTTTCTTATGTCCATTTCATCCAATTCCCCAATATAGTTATGACACGTGGCAAAAAGTGTTTAAATGACCAATCACAGTAGAGAGAGAATATAGAAGACCACCTTTTATATGACCAATCATAGAAGAAAGAGAGTGTAAATACAATCTATGATTGGTGGAATTGGATGAAATGGACATAAGGAAATGGACCTAAGTTTTTTCCTTTTTTTAAAGGCATAAATGTCGTTAACCTATTTTCTAATAAGAATTTATAATTAAATCTCCATATCTCTCTCCATAAAAAAAAATCTCCATCTCTTGCTAATTTACTATAATGATTACTTTTCATTTTTATACAAATTTATTACTGTAATTTAGGGCATTACTTAAGGAAGCATTTAATGAGGTTAGATAATAAAAAAGCACCTAAAAGTCACAATTTGTATTAAATGTATTTTTTATTTTTTTCAAAGACATAAATGCCCTTAACCTATTTTCTAATAAACATTTATAATTACATCTGCACCTCTCTCTGTAATTTATTATAGTGATTTTTTGTTTTAATTTTTATTCAAATTTATTACTCTAATTTAATTTTTATTTATATTTGTTTATTTTCAATTTATCATTTCATTAATATAACCTCATTAAATGTTTTCTTTAGCCTCATTAAATGATTGTTTATTTTGTTTTATTTTATTTTATTTCATTTTAGGTACTTGTTTATTATCTAACCTTATTAAATGCTTAATTAATCCATTGGATCAATATATAGTAAATTATTGGTAAATGCATATTTTAATAGAAATATTCCCATTAATATTTATTTATTAGTCCTTGAAAAATTATAATTTTTTGGGTATAAAATTAAATTTTTTTGAACTTTGGTTGCAGAGAGTATGCTCAATTTTTGGACTAAAAGTGGACTCATGGACCAATTCATAAAAGCTCATGATTATCCTAGGAACTAATTTTCCATGGGGAACTAATTTTCTTTACTTAGGAATTTTTATGAAACCCTAGCTATGTAATTTTATATTTGACATTAATTAAGGATATGCACCATTTTTTATGGATTACATGACTACGAATTTTCTTTAATAATTTATTGTGCTCATATTGTTTTATTTGATTTTAATTTCTATTCAATATTTCTTGTAGTAATATTGGTGGATTTTAAAACCAAAACTATTACCCACTTTAATTCTTGTAGTCGTAATTGTTGAGGTCGTGTAATGATAATCATAGAGTTATAACAAAATTGAATATCCTATGCTAAACCTAGATGGATTATATCATAGGTGAATAGTCCATGCTAAAATTAGATAGAATATGTCAATAAACTTGTCACAATATTATTCTAAGTGATTCAAAGCTTGTAGCCTAGAACAGTGCATAAAATAAATAGTTGTCCTTAATTAAATATCGGGTAATTAATTATGAAGCTAGTGGTGAATTCTAAATCCTAAGTCATTATTTAACTTGATTTAATCAAACGATAATCTACTTTCTATTTTTAGTCTTATTAAACTTTGTCTTTACTTCTAGTTCCTAAATCCTTTCCTTTAAATTTAAAATTGTGAAAACGTTAAATTATAGAATTCCAACTAATTCCTGTGGGTTCGACACCCTTATTTTCGTACGTATTACAATTGACCTTGTATACTTGCACATAGAGGGGATTTTATTACTTGAAAATATGTTCATCAATTATTATTACATCAGTGAACAATGAGTGACTACCTTTTCGTGTTTGAGTAATAGATTTTTAAATTAAAATATTTATCACATTAAATGTTTTCTTTAGCCTCATGAAATGATTTTTTATTTTATTTTATTTTAGGTACTTGTTTATGATCTAACCTTATTAAATGCTTCCTTAATAGATTGAATCAATATATAGTAAATTATTATTATATCAGTGAATAATGAATGACTTTCTTGCCGTGTTTGAGTAATAGATTTTTAAATTGAAATATTTATCACAACCAATACTGAATACCGTATTGACAAAACACAATTTTGGTAATTTAAGTCACATGTTTGTTACTCCCATAAAACCGTCTCATGCCAGCTGCCAGTGATGGTTTGCATCAACAACACTTCAAACCTGTCTCTCCCAGTTTTTACTACAACCACCGTTAGTAATTAATAACACAATGATGCCGAAGTCCATGCAATGTTAAATATTAAAAAAGTACCTGAAAGTCACAATTTTATGAAATGTATTTTTTTATTTTTTTCAAAGACATATATGCCCTTAACCTATTTCCTAACAAACATTTATAATTACATCTCCATCTCTTTCTGAAATTTATTAGAGTGATTTTTTGTTTGAATTTTTATTTATATTTATTACTCTAATTAAAGTTTTATTTAAATTATTTTATTTTCAATTTATCATTTCATTAAATAACCTCATTAAATGTTTTCTTTAGTCTCAGATTTTTTATTTTATTTTATTTTAGGTAATAGTTTATTATCTAACCTTACTAAATGCTTTCTTAATACATTGGATTAATATATAGTAAATTATTTTTACATCAGTGAACAATTAGTGACTTCCTTGTCGTGTTTGAGTAATAGATTTTTAAATTAAAATATTTATCACAATCAATATTGAATATCGTATTGACAAAACACAGTTATGGTAATTTAAGTCACATGTTTCCAGAATAGCGCTACCCCCATAAAACAACCTCATGCCTACTGACAGTGATGGTTTGCATAAAAAACACTTCAAACCTTCCTCTCCCAGTTTTCACTACAACCACCGTTAGTAATTCATAACACGACGATGTCGAAAGTTGAATAACAAAAAAGTACCAAAAAGTCACAATTTGTATTAAATGTATTTTTTAATTTTTCTCAATGACATATATACCCTTAACATATTTTCTAATAAACATTTAAAATTACATCTCCACTCTTTGTAATTTATTATAGTGATTTTTTCTTTTAATTTTTATTCATATTTATTATTCTAATTAAATTTTTATTTATATTATTTTATTTTCAATTTATCATTTCATTAATATAACCTCAAATGTTTTCTTTAGCCTCGTTAAATGATTTTTTATTTTATTTTATTTTAGGTACTTGTTTATTATCTAACCTTAATGCTTCCTTAATACATTTGATCAATATGTAGTAAATTATTATCACATCATTGAACAAAGAGTGACTTCCTTGTCGTGTTTGAGTAATAGATTTTTAAATTAAAATATTTATCACAACCAATATTCAATAGCGTATTTACAAAACACAGTTATAGTAATTTAAGTCACATGTTTCTCGAATAACGCTTCTCCCATAAAGCCGTCTCATGCCTGCTGGCAGTAATGGTTTGCATCAACAACACTTTAAACCTTCCTCTCCCAGTTTTTACTACAACCACCGTTAGTAACTTATAGGAAGACGATGGCAAAGTCCCTGCAGCGTTGGATAATAAAAAAGTACCTGAATGTCGCAATTTGTATCAAATGTGTGTTTTTTTTTTCAAAGACGTATATGCCCTTAACCTATTATCCAATAAACATTTATAATTACATCTCCATCTCTCTCTGTAATTTATTACAGTGATTTTTTTAATTCTTATTCATATTTATTACTCTAATTAAATTTTTATTTATTTTATTTTATTTTCAATTTATCATTTCATTAATATAAACTCTTTAAATGTTTTCTTTAGCCACATTAAATGATGGTTTATTTTATTTTAGTTTATTTTAGGTACTTGTTTGTTATCTAACCTTATTAAATGCTTCCTTAAAACATTGGATCAATATATAGTAAATTATTATTACGTTAGTGAACATTGAGTGATTTCCTTGTCATGTTTGAGTTATAAATTTTTAAATTAAAATATTTATCACAACAAATATTGAATAGCGTATTGACAAAACACATGTGTGGTAATTTAAGTCACATATTTGCTACTCCCATAAAATCGTCTCATGCCTGCTAGCAGTAATGGTTTGCATTAACAACACTTCAAACCTGCATCTCCCAGTTTTTACTACAACCACCATTGGTAATTGATAAGACGACAATGTCAAAGTCCCTGCATCGTTAGATAATAAAAAAGTACCTTAAAGTCACAATTTTTATTAAATGTATTTTTTTCAAAGACATATATGCCCTTAACCTATTTTCTAATAAACATTTATAATTACATCTCTATCTCTTTTGTCATTTATTATAGTGATTTTTTGTTTTAAATTTTATTAATATATATAAGTCTAATTAAATTTTTATTTATATTATTTTATTTTCAATTTATCATTTCATTAATATAACCTCTTTAAATGTTTTCTTAGTCTCATTAAATGATTGTTTATTTTATTTTATTTAGGTACTTATTTATTATCTAACCATATTAAATGCTTCGTTAATAAACTGGATAAATATATAGTAAATTATTATTACATCAGGGAACAATGAGTGACTGCCTTGTCATATTGAATAGCGTATTGACAAAACACAGTTATGGTAGTTTATGTCACGTGTTTCTAGAATAGCGCTACTCCCATAAAACCGTCTCATGCCTGCTGGCAGTGATGGTTTGCATCAACAACACTTCAAACCTTCCTCTTGCAGTTTTTACTACATCCACCGTTAGTAATTGATAAAACGACGATGTCGAAAGTTGAATGATAAAAAAGTACCTAAAAGTCACAATTTGTGTTAAATATAATTTTTACTTTTTCAAAGACATATATGTCCTTAACCTATTTTCTAATAAACATTTATAATTACATCTCCATCTATCTCTGTAATTTATTATAGTGATTTTTTGTTTTAATTTTTATTCATATTTATTACTCTAATTAAATATATATATATATATATATATATATATTTTAATTTATCATTTCATTAATATAACCTCATTAAATGTTTTCTTTAGCCTCATTAAATGATTGTTTGTTTTATTTTAAATTAGGTACTTGTTTATTATCTAACCTTATTAAATTGTACCTTAATACATTGGATCAATATATAGTAAATTATTATTACATCAGTGAACAATGAGTTACTTCCTTGTCGTGTTTAAGTAATAGATTTTTAAATTAAAATATTTATCACAACCAATATTGAATAGCGTATTGACAAAACACAATTATGGTAATTTAAGTCACATGTTTCTCGAATAGCGCTACTCCCATAAATCGTCTTATGCCTGCTAGCAGTGATGGTTTGCATCAAGAACACTTCAAACCTTCCTCTCCCAATTTTTACTACAACCACCGTTAGTAATTGATAAGACGACAATATTGAAGTCCTTGCAGCGTTGGATAATAAAAAAGGACATAAAAGTGACAATTTTTTATTGAATGTATTTTTTATTTTTTTCAAAGATATGTATGCCCTTAACCTATTTCTAATATATATTTATAATTACCTCTACAACTCTCTCTGTAAGTTATTATAGTGATTTTTCGTTTTAATTTTTATTCATACTTATTACTCTAATTAAATTTTTATTTATTTTATTTTATTTTTAATTTATCATTTCATTAAAATAACCTCATTAAATGTTTTCTTTAGCCTCATTAAGTTATTGTTTATTTTATTTTATGTACTTGTTTATTATCTAACCTTATTAAATGCTTCCTTATTACATTGGATCAATATATAGTAAATTATTATTACATCAGTGAACAATGAGTGCAATCCTTGTCGTGTTTGAGTAATAGATTTTTGAATTAAAATATTTATCACAACCAATATTGAATATCGTATCGACAAAACACATTTATGGTAATTTAAGTCACATGTTTCTCGAATAGCGCTACTCCCATAAAATAGCCTCATACCTGCTGGCAGTGATGGTTTGCATCAACAACACGTTACACTTTCCTCTCCCTTGTTTTTACTACAACCACCGTTAGTAATTGATAGAACGACAATGTCGAAGTCCTTGCAGCGTTGGATAGTAAAAAAGTACATAAAAGTCACAATTTATGTTAAATGTATTTTTTTTATTTTTTCAAAGACATATATGCCCTTAACCTATTTTCTAATAAACATTTATAATTACAACTCCATCTCTCTCTGTAATTTATTATAGTTATTTTATGTTTTAGTTTTTATTCATATTTATTACTCTAATTTAATTGTTTTATTTATATTATTTTATTTTCAATTTATCATTTTATTAATATTACCTCATTAAATGTTTTCTTTAGCCTCATTAAATGATTTTTTTTAATTTTATTTGATTTTCTTTTAGGTATTTGTTTATTACCTAACCTTATTAAATGCTTCAATTCCTTGAATTAAAATATTTATCATAACCAATGTTGAATAGCGTATTGACAAAATACAATTATGGTAATTGAAGTCACATGTTTCTCGAATAGCGCTTCCCCCATAAAACCGTCTCATGCCTGCTGGCAGTGATGGTGTGCATCAACAACGCTTCAAACCTTCCTCTCCCAATTTTTACTACAACCACCTTTAGTAATTGATAAGACAACGATGTCGAAGTCCCTGAAGCATTGTTCCTACCACCGTAGAGGCAACTACGATGAAGCCCTTAGCCTCTCTGACTTCGATGACCTGCTTCGCTTGGATTACTACCCTTTTGATATCATCACCTTCGATTTCGCTTCTCCACTTCCCAACACCCAAAATGAGGACGTCGTCACCCCTTCTGCTGTAGGACTGGGTGTGCCCAACGCCGCCATCGACTCTGTCTCAAAGGAATCCAATGGTCAGAATTCTAGGCCCAGCAAGCCATTGAGTCCCCCTACTGGCCATCTCCAGAGCTTTTCTTTGGACTCTGATTTCTACAACATCGGATTGGGATTGATCGGCGACGTCAATGGGGTAGACGAAGAGAACCTTGGAAGGAATGGGGAGTGGCCAATAGTACATCACCATCAAAACATTTCCATGGATGGGTTGACCAACGTCTCATCAGTTGAGGCTGACTCATCCATGGGGAGTGAAAGGAAGAAGGTCGTGACCCCCCATGAGCTCGCGGAATTTTCTCTCATTGATCCTTCGAGATATAGAAAGTTCAGATCTTATGCTTCTTTTACTTCCACTAGTTATTCAAGTTTTTCTTTCTTCATCTGGTTTGAGAAAACTTTTCTTTAATCTATTTATTGCTTTTTTTTTAAAAAAAAATAATTGTTGGGATTTTATAGCTGAGATGTGAATGCTTCCTCGATGAATTTAAAAAAAACCTAGAAAAAATGGTTGTTTGTATTGGTGGAAAACTGAAAAAAGAAATATCTAAAATATTAAATTGAGGCACTGATATAAATTGTAGTGTTTAATATTTTTGTCCATATAGGATTCTTGGTAATAGGCAATCTGCGGCTCGATCAAAGGTGAGGAAAAACCGTTATGCAAGTGAATTGGAAATAAATGTGCCGATGCTTAAGACGAAATCAAGTAACGTCTCGACCGAGCTTACAATAATTCAGGTATATATATATATATATATATATATATATATATATATATATGTGTATTTCTTTTCCTTTTTACAATATTCATATCTTTTGAAGACATAAATTTGCTGATTTTGTCCTTTCTAGCTATGTGATTAAAATGATTATGTGTCGTCTCTCACTTATATTCCTCTTCTATTACTACTTTTTGGTGAACGATTTGATCAATTTCAGAGTATCTAATAGTTGGATTCATATTCTGAATAAACCCCTGTTTGTCATTATCTTGACATAGAATCTGATGAAATACGATCATGGTTATTTACTAAAGCATTGTAAGTTAATTAGGTTTTTCTTTGTGGGTTGAGGGATTGAAATGAGCCTTGGGTCTATTTCATGTAATTGATTGTGATATATATAGAAGTGGATGATTACCCAGCACACCAATGACCTTTGCTTCCTCCATTGTTCATGTCTTCTTTATAAGTGAGACTGGTGCTAGAAATTCACTAGTTGCTTTTGTGTGCAACTTATTTGAAAAGAAATAGTTATGCAAGTCATACAATTAGTCCCTTTGTATGTAACTATGTTGTTCGATCCATTCCATTATCTTCAATTTACATGCATAAACATAATAAGAAAAAAAAGATTAAAAGAAGTAAACTTATTTCTCTCTCATATTATACAGAGGAAAACTACAGAGTTGAGAGCTGAGAATAAGTTGCGTAAAGTGCAATTGGAGGCTACGCTTCAACAAGCCCGATTTAGAGATGGTATGCAATGCATTACTCCAATTTTCAGGTTAGGAAAAAACTTAATTGGCTATAGTTTTTATATCTTTTCCATATAGTTCTCCAATAGAAACATTTTTTGTTGGTTCTATTTTTTTTAATTTTTGCATGTTTCATTATTTTGATCGGAGAACTTGAAGCAAAGACATATTGAATTGCATATAAGTATAGTCCATTTTTATATTAATGACAAATAGTATGTAGGGATTTGCCTTTTTGTTAATACTCGAAATAGATTTGTGCTCTTCAATTAATCATTTCTTTGGTGTTACAAGCCTAGTCATTATAGTAATTGTTGCATCATTGGAATTTCTTGAATTGTTATGCATATCTTTTATATCACCATATTTAAGAAAATCATGCAGGAAAAGAAAGGATTGGGGAATTTATGCATATTGTTTCCAAAATTCATCAAGTTCCGGGAAAAAAATATTATTTGAAGTTTTGATGATAACTACATGATGTTGGTTTTTAAATTTAACATGATCGGCACACTAACATGCCAAAAATATAATAGGTTAAACTATTAACATGATTTTAAGCATTAATAATCTAACAATAGAAATGAACATAGATAGAACATGTTGGTATCTTTGATATCACCTAGTAGAAAAAACCTTTGTCATGATACGCATTTTTCTATGGCCGCAGCTATCAATCAATTACTGAGGGAAGATCTACATCGACTCAAGATACAAAATTTCCAAAATGCTGCTTTTAGTGGCAACTCTTCTTTTTCTTGTCTTCTCTCAAAGTTTGCTACCGAATTAGCCTTGCATCACTTGGCTAAAAATCGGTCCTAGCAGACTCAACTGACGCCAATAATGCTTGACATGCCTCCATCATCGTCTAGTCAACCACTCAATGGGCACCCAGGCAGTGACTTCTTTTATTTCAACCAGAAGAACTAGTTGTTAACAAGAATTGCAAAGGATTGACAATGGCCAATATTGATCACAAGTATATGTACATGATGATGGATGAGGCATGTGATCTGGATTGTAGTGTTGTTTTAGCGTTCCCTTAGTCCTTTACTTCTATTTATGTTTTACAATTTTAATTATGTTAGATGGAAAACTATGTGTGTTATATATTTTATGCAATTATTGGGAAGAATCGTAGTGTCATGTTTTTCCTCTAGTCTTAAGGTACATTTACAGTTTAACTAAATGAAGAGGATGATCATAGATGGTGAATCAAATTGTTTTGGATTAATATGCAGCTTATGGAATCCTATTGATGAAACTTCATAGGATATTTATCACTTCCTAAGGAAGATTATAAATTAATGTTGTGTGACAATGGGATTTTTCTCAAAGATCTATGAAATCAATGGTTAAAATTTGTTTATCGTTTAATGCGACACAATTTAATTCATTTGGTGGCTAACATTTATTTGGCTTTTAAGCTTTCTTATACATTGCTTTATTATTAAAGCGACCGTTATGTTAATTGAAGTGTTTTGTTTTGTTTTTATTATTGTTTTCCCCTAAAGCCGACAGCCTTTGTTGCATTTGATATACAACATATCTAATCTAAGTATATATCTTGATTCAGTTAATGGAAATTATTTTTTAATTTGTTTAAAAATATAATATAATATAAAATTATTATTTTTAAAATAAAAAAATTAAATATTTGATAATTTTTAAAATTTTAAAATAAAAAAGTAAATTAATTATTATTACATTTTAAAATAAAAAATGAAGTCATGGAAAGTTATTTGTTTTTTCACTTTTATATTAACTACTCACCTTATCTACTTTCTCTCTCCCACATCCTCCCATCATACATTTTAATTTTATTTTTTAATTAAAAAAAAAAGTATTTTGTGAGTCTAATGACCAAAAGACCTAACGACCATATTATTTTAAAGAACCAGGAAAATACCTGGGTAGATTCATTGATTAAGAAATGTCGCACTAAAGTGCATTACAAATAATGGGCGGAAAATCCTCCAACCATACAAGAAAATTTGATGAATTAACAGGAAAACTAACAATCGAATAGGTAAGAGTGTAGGCGTCAGATAAAAGTTCAGTGGTACCATACTAGTGAAGTTCGGTACATCCCTCCAATCACATTAATAAAGACTCACCTTGAATGGTTTAGGAACCAACTGATTGGAGGAATCTACTAAAGTTCAGTAGTACCGTATTACTGAACATCTACTCGTGGCCGACCATATTGGCCATCCTAGATAGAAAACATCACTATTTCCCTTATTAATCAAGTTGATAACTCTTTGAGATCAGTCACTTTCAATCACTAAACAGTTGCAGCTCATGATCTTGGCCAGCTGCATTACCTCCAAGATTGCCACCGCTTCAAGATAATCAATAGAAGCCATAATTTCAATCCTCTTAGTCATGGCCATCAAACACCGTCCAGTGTTGTTCCTAAACACGCATCCAATCCTTTCTTCATAATCAATCTACTTGTGTCAACATAAACCTTTATCGTACTCCAATCTGGTGGTTTGCCACCTGTCCGAATTGATGCCACTTGAAATCATGCTATCCCTGTCACGACCCCCTATCGGACGTCCGTGACTGGCACAGGGAGTAGGATTTCTCCTATCCCGTAAGCCTCAAATCCCTGATTAACATTTATACATGTTCATAACTACCCATTTCTAATACAAACAATATATAACATATATGGTCATCCATTTCTGGAGACCTAAATAGCTCGCAATCCATGGTTTGCTCAGCACGGCTTTAGTATATACATATACACATATTCACTCACATATACATATAGTTTACATATTGATCACGCGCTTCAGTGCAGGTGATCTATCCTATTCACTTGCAGAAGTCCTATATCCAGTCATACATATATTCAATCACACACTTGCATATAGTATACATATTGATCACACGCCTCAATGCGTGCGATCTATCCTAGTCACATGCGGAAGCCATATTTTCATACAATCAGGTATTCAGCCACACATACATATATATAATTTACATATTGATCACACGCCTCAATGCGTGTGATCTATCATAGTCACATGCGGAAGTCATATATATATAAATACATGATATATACTATATCATAGCCTAAATTCCCAACACCAAGACCTAACTTTAACCTGTATGAAGCCGACAAAACTAGAATAGGACATATATATATAGCAGTTGTATATGTACAAAAGCTACATACAAAAAGGATTCATATATACATATACATCACGACATAATTACATGACCAAAATAACTACCCACGCGGACTAAGCGTGCGGTCTTCAGATCTGTCCACCTCATTGAGAAGAAGTGGACGCATTCTCGACGCCTGAACCACCTATATCTGAAACATGTAAACAGGGGGTGAGTCGTACAGACTCGGTGAGGAGCTCCCCCATCCCTGACGTAGCAGCGGGTACCACTACAGCTGGGGGAAGGGAGCAACCACAACCACATGCGCATGAAACTGATTATATTGAGACCTTAAATATGTTCAGGCAGTCAATATATCATATTCACAATAATTACCCTAACTCATGTTTCTAACATAATTATTACGCCACACATAAATCAATCACAATTATGTATCATGTGTTTCCATAGACAACACACACTTATACACGTAGGCATTCACTTTCTGTCTCTCGCATTACGCTAAGAGAAATACTAGCCCAAAGGCAATCTCATGTTCGAACCTAGTTGATGACACTAGGAACTTTTTGATTCCAAGGCAGGCTTAGAGTAATAGCCGACAACTTGTCTGACCTCGGTTTAACCAAGGTAATTGCCACTACGTGGCATGCTTACTGACAACAAAATCCTGTCTGTCCGACCAGGATGACCGACTAGATCTACCCGGACTAACCTAAACAAGTTCAACTAACATGTTTAACCTTGAAAGACGCTCTATGAATAACCAATTGAATATTATACGTGTTTATTAGTTAGGCCCAGTTCCGCCTTTTCGATTATGTAGCACTCTCACTCACACTTAACAACCTAAGTTCAGTTTTCCCCAACAAACAGTACGAACAAGGTCTTAACAAAGATGATCGATGTGATTGGTTTCTAATGTTACTTGACTCTCACATATGAAATTATGACTCAATCCTACCCACGGTAACATATAAGGCTCAGTGAGCCATAATAGCACATATACACTTGAGACTAATCATATAAGCACATATAATGTTGCACATTGACTGCTTACTTGCTAATCATACACGTGTAACACAAATTCATTCAGATAATTATATTTCATATAACAATTGCACAAAATAGAGCAAACCACATTTTCACGGTTTGGCCCCCCATTATTCTAATATTTGGCCCTAAAAAACAAATTAATTAAATAGTAGTAAAATCCTAATTCTTTCCCATCTTTATTAATCCCCTTTTGTTTTAGGTCCTAGAAAAATTATAAATATTCCCTATTACTTTCTTCTTTATTTTATTTTAACTCTTTAATTTTTTAATTTAATTTATTTTTCTTTTTGAAAAAAAAAATTAAATAATAATGATAATAATTAAATTAAATATCTCGGATATTATAATCTTTCCCCCTTAAGAAATCCGGTCCCCGAATTTCAAACAGTATACTAACCTTAGTTTTGAAACAGATGAGGATACGTCCTGCGCATTTCACCCTCGAACTCCCATGTGGCTTCTTCGGTCAAGTGATTTCTCCACAAAACTTTAACCAATGGAATCTCTTTTGTTTTGAGTTTCTTCAACTGTCGATCTAAGATTTACACTGGCTCCTCTTCATATGTCAGATTTTTGGTTAGTTGCACGTCTTGCGATTGGATTACGTGCGAGGGATCTGGAAGATATTTCCGAAGCATCGATACATGAAAAACAAGATGTACTCCCTCCAATTCCGTAGGCAATTCCAACCGATACGCCACATTTCCAATTCGTTCTAGGATTTCAAATGGTACGATATACCGAGGACTTAGCTTCCCCTTTTTACCGAACCGCATTACGCTTCTCATCGATGATATCCTCAGAAACACCTGTTCACCAACGGCGAATTCGAGTTCTCTTCTTCGATTATCTGCATAGGATTTCTGCCTACTTTGAGCCGTTAACAATCTTTCCCTAATGCACTTCACCTTTTGCAAGGCATCTTGTAACAATTCTGGGCCGATTATCTGCATAGGATTTCTGTCTACTCTGAGCCGTTAACAATCATTAGACTGTTTTGCTCAGACCTCACAAGTCAAGGTTCGTTTTCGCTCAAGTCTGCCTCATTAAAGCCTAGCCATAAGATTGGGATAACTCTCTATCTCCACTATGAATATTCTTGCGAAGATAGATCAAAAAGACTTTTAGGGTTGAAATGGATGGATGAAGGCTAAGATGGTAGATATGGGAGGAAAAGAAAGAAAAATGAATAGTTAGATCATGATTCAGAGCAATTATTCGTCCTCTTTTAGGGTCAATATGATTGACTATTTTTTAATAATTTTGTTAATTGCTCTCTCCTTCGGAATACTATTCCGCTTTTAACCCTTATTTTCCTGATTTATTTTCTTTTTGTCCAACATTTTCTATTTTGTTTTCTTTTTTCTTTTCGGGAGTCTACTAGACTTGAGTCAATTCTGTTTTTGTACTAGGGGAGCAATTTAGCTATAAGGATGTATAATCAACCACACTAACCTTTTATGAGTCCAAAAAATTATCCTTAGGGAATCTATTTATTCATTTAAGGCTCAAAGGGGTTTAGCAAAGGGTATTTGGTGTTTAGGGTGAGTGTTTGGGGTAAACAGGTTTAGAAATGAATGCCTCTATCTTGCAAGAGATATGTTAAGCTTGGACTAAGAGTTATCATAAGTTCTGGTTAGAGCTATTAATAAGGGCAGATACACTCTCTTAAGATCTTTCAAAATATAACAAGTGTTTGGGCTAAAAGTTCTTCCAACTGGATGAGGTTTCTCTCAAGTGATCAACGCCTAGCTAAATTCTTTGGTCATAAATGCACTATTTTGAGCTGTGATAGCTAAATCTAATTTCTAATGAAAAGTTCTAAAACTAAATCCAATAAGAAATTAGACAAAAAAAGACAATATAACCCATGTTATTTACTCAACTCTCTTAAACTAAAACTAAGAGGACTGCTAGATTTAAAGTGTATAAGTTTTTGAAAATAAAGGAATTGGTCCTACTTAGGTGTATTAGAAAATAAAATTCATTAAATATTAGATGAAATAGGGGAATTCACTATTGCCTTGCTCGCTTGTGGCGAGCAGGTGGTACTCGTTGTAGGAGAGTGACACTGTGGTGATATTCTTTTGTATCTCCTTCTATTCAATTTTCAAAAATGTTTTTACACCTAAGGTTTTGAAAATTAAGAGGGTTTTATGAAAACACAAGCCTAAAGATGATATGCAATTAAATCAAGCAACTAAAGTAGAGTGAATCGAGCAAAGTAAACAAGATAGTTTATTTCTTCCTCCCCCACTCTTAAACGAAGCATTACTCTTAATGTAGAAAACATTAAGGGTTTGTTTGGGAATTAAGAGGGGAAGGGAAGGGAAGAGATTAGAGGAGAAGGGAGGGGAGGGGAAGGTTAACCTTCCATATGTCCTCCCCTTGTTTGGGTGTTGATACCTCCTCCAAAATACCCCAATTTGGGGTATCTTGAATTTGTGAAGGAGAAGGATAATGGAGGATTAAGGCTTGATCTTCCATTATCTTCTCCTCCAATTTTCATCTTCCCAAACAAGGGGAAGATATCTTAAAAATCTCCCCTTCCCTTCCCTTCTCCTCCTTAATCCCCAATCCAAACATACCCTAAGAGTAATTGTTTGTTTATGTGTCGGTTAGGGAGAAGTCATATAGGAAGATAAAAATGGAAATAGTATTTGAAATCCAAATTAAGACAAATTTATTCATTACTAATATTTAGCGAACAAACATAAGATATAACTATGAAAAAACATGCCAACCATCAGTAGTTGGCTTAAACAAACTAACATGCAAACAAAACAGAAATAAGACAAGACATAAGTAAAAGAAGGAAACAACCTAATTTTGAATCCGGCTTCAAATTCTCCTTGAATAAATGAAGTTGTAGCAATAGTCTTCATTCAAGGGAACATTCAGTATTCCCTTTTTCTTTAGCACTTTGTCCCAAAATTATTTCAACTACTTGGTCACTCCCACGTTGTTCCAAGATAGTTATTGATTTGATTATTCCATCCGTACCTGTACAAAAGATTTGGGCATGTTGCATGGTACAAGTGTAGAATGGAATGATAAAATCAATGTGGGACACAAGGTGATCATCTTTTTTTGGTTAAATGGTGGGGACAATGGTGGTAGGGATTTTGTCCTTAATCTTGCCATCAATCTTCCGAGGTTGCTATAACTCTGTGTTGACTGAGCAGAAGGGTTCCTCAGTTTTCTCGATTTGACTTGCAAAAGTAACGTTGTTAGCCGTTTCCAGTAGAGTCAGAGTAGGACAATTTTGTCCTTCTCTCTTTTGCAAGACTACATGCATGACTGTTGCAGTCATAGAGTCTAGTTCCTTGTCAGTTCATTTTATCTGGGCAAGTGTTATAGGAACCATTTCAGCCACTTGGGCGATGAGCCTTTCTACGCGTGCTTGCAGTGACAGTTCACCAGTGCCCTGAGGTGTGGTTGCTTGTTCCCTTAAAATCCTTAGTATAGGCCTCTCCATTGAAGATTTTTGTATTTAAAAAGAAAAATAAATAAAAATAAAGGTAAAACGAAATGCAATCCTCTCCTGCCCGGCTCGCTTGTGGCGAGCAGCCTTAGCTCGTTGTAAGCGAATGAGATTGAGGAGAGAATTTTTGCAAAAGTGATTGAGAAATTCACTATTGCTAGCATGTAAGCGAGCAAGACATTGGCGATTTTCTCTAGAATTGTAGCAGCTACAATTCTTAAACTCTGCAAAATGCAAAAAAATCAAAATAAAAAGACTCAAAAGATGAAGTCCCAAACTCAGAAAAGTAAAATAAAATAAAGAAAATAAAGATAAAGATAGAGAGAAGAGAAGATCAATCTTGATACTCAATTTTCCAAATCCTTATTAATAACCGCCGCAGCAACGACGCCAAAAATTGATCGGTAACTCCTACCTCGCGGTAGTGTTCGGATGTTGTGGTCCGAACAAGAATCAATTTAGAATTTATTTTACTAGGCTAACGTAGCAAGTGGCGCTGACCTAGGTCGATCTCACGTGGAGGTTACCAATGGGCAAGGACTCGGAATATCAAGGCTCATGGTTGAGAGCTAGCCTAACTCTCTATTGGGACTTTTGTTAAACACTAAATAGGCATATTTTTGGGGTTTTGGGATGCAAGAAAATAAAGACACGAAATTAAATATTAAAATGTACGATAGAGTTCCCATCGGCGGGATGATATGTTGCTATCATAGCTAGTGGAACGATGGACAAGATCATATCACGATGACCATTTTTCGTAGTGTATCCAACTGATCGGTCCAATTCCTCCGGTGCATGATCTTCACCAAATTCGAATTACTTCGAACGAGCTCTCGACTTGTCATCATGATCGTGAACAAATAAAACCTTTGGGTAGCTCAGGGTGTAACCCAAGGGTCAAATCTCTCACATAATCATCGAATAACTTTGCTTTGTTTAATCAGTTATTCTAAATGTTTGAATCTTTATATATTTTGTTGGATCATAGGTGAATTTCTAATAATTCAAAATTTATGTTATTTTCTGTGAATGCATGATTGTTTGTTTTTATTTTGGATCTTAATCCAATCTTGTTTTTATACTTCTTTCTTTTTGCAATTTCTTTTAACCGAACACTTAACTAAGATATTACTCTAAATGCTTCATACATTATGAGTAATGCTTCATTTAAGTTGGGGGGGGGGAGAAAAGAAATTATTCTGCCAGACTTCTGCTTAAATTGCTCTTACTCTTGTTGTTTGTGTACATTGCATATCATTTTGCTGTTTGTTTGTCACACCCCTCTAAATTTTTTGAAAACCTTAGGTGAAAACTGAAAAGGTGGACATGCCGAAGAATATCACCTCTGTGTCACTTGCATGCAGCGAGTGACATCCAACTCGCCTTAAGTGAACAAAGCATAAGTAAATTCCCCTGTTTTGTTTACCTTTTCTACATTTTTTTCCATACACCTAAATAGGTTAAATTCCTTTATTTTCAAAATTTTTACACCTTAGATCTAGCACTCCTCTTAGTTTTAATTTAGGAGGAGTTGAGTAAATAACAAAGAATATATTGATTTTTCTGTTTAACTTTTTACTGGGTTTAGTTTTAAACTTTTCATTAGAAATTAGCTTTAGCTCTTATAGCTAAAAATAGTATATCTATCACTAAATAATTTAGGTAAGCATTGATTAATTGAGAAAAACCCAACCAGTTGGAAGGTTTTTAAGCCCAAACACCTATTATTCAATGAAATATCTTCAGAGTGTACCTACTTTTCTTGATAGCATTAGCTAGAACGTGTGATATTCTCTTAGTCAAGGCTTAATATATGTCTTGCATGATAGAGAAGATAGAGGCATTCATTTCTTAACCCTTTATCCCAAACACTCACCCTAAACACCATTTATCCCTTTGCTAATCCCTTTGAGCCTTATATGAATAAGCTAGATCCCCAAGGACAATCATTTGAATTCATAAAAAGGTTAATATGGTTAGTTATATATCATTATAGCTAAATTGCTCCCCAATTACTCAAAAGAAAAATACCCAAGTCTAGTAGACTCTCGAAAAAGAAAAGAAAAGCAAAAAATGCTGGACGAAAAGAAAATAAATCGGGCAATAAGGGTCAAAATCGGAATAGTATTCCGAAGGAAAAAGCAATAGTGAAAACATAAAAAACGGTCAACCCTATTTACGAAGGAGAAAAACAAATGATTGCTCCAAATTAGGGCCTAGTTATTCATCTTTCTTTCTTTTCTTTACATATCTTCCACTTTATCCTTCATCCACCATTACAACCCTAAAAGGTCCTCTTGATCTCTTTGCAAGAATATTCGTAATGGAGATAGAGAAATATACCAAGCCTATGGCTAGCATTGATAAAGCAAACTTGAGCGAAAAAGAACCCTGACTGTGAGGTCTGAGTGAAACAGTTTAATGATCAATAGTTAAAATAGCTTATTCTTATGCCCATATGTGCACTACTAGAGTTGTGCAAGCCTGAAATACGTTTCTCTTGGAGAGAACAAAAACTGCATCCACGCGAAAGTGGCAGGAGAAGCAGTATACCTCTTTGGGAAACCTCGACTCTTTCCTATGACTGATGCTTTGCCCAGGAGTGCAAAGGTTTAAATGTGGGGGAATTGATCGCACCCAAAATCATCACTGATTTAAGTGCTTAAATGGCATAGATTATATTGTTTAATCATGCATTATGCATATAATTATGCCTTAATTATGATGAAGGGCATTGACATCATTTCTTGCTAATTTCGTGTTTTTAACGCTTTATTTATGCAATTCCTTTAAGGAAGACTTTTTACCAAACTTTGATGCAAGGTTCTATATTGTCCAGGAATTCCTTAAGGACCTAAAAGCAAGGAATGAAGGAAAGAGGGACTAAAAGTCAAAATAAGCAGGCCAGAGCAACCTAAAGCATAGTAGCTTGCAGCAGAAGGAGAGCTAGCACCACCTTGCCTACAGCGAGCAGCATAGCTCGCCACAAGTGAGCTCACATTAGAGGCATTTAAGTAGATACCAATTTGCTTACGAACCGGCTTTTACTAAGATTATGTAGGAAAACAGGATTTGGGCGTAATTAAGCCCAATTTAGAGGCATAACCCTAGCCTCTTGCGTATAAATAGAGGCTACGGGTAGGCATTTCACAAACCTCTGTCACACATTCTTGTATTTTCTTTCTTAGTCTAAGAGAGATATTAGGTCTTCTCTTCTTCTTTTCTTTTCTTTTGCATTCTTCCTCTAGCCATGTGTGTGTGGTTGAGGTGGCTGTCAAGGAGCTTCCCCCATACTCAAAGCTAGGTCTCTCTTCCCTTTTGGGAGGATTGAGATGTAGCTTGAGCTATGGTTGGTTAGGTGGAAGAATCGTGTCTTTATTTTATTTTCGATGTTTTCATGGTTTTAGTCTGTTTCACTCTTGGATTCGCACTCGGTGACAACAAGATGATTGTGCCTGGAGGGTAGAAGGTAGTCTTATCATTGGGCTCATTCTCTTAGCATAATGTGGAAATTCAAGCCTTCGAGGAAGGAACACAAGTGTACTTCGGCCACTACCACGAAATGTTGGAACCATGATAGGAGTATATGTAGTTAGGTGGATTCCTTTTGATTATCTAACAATACTTCCTTTGATTTGAATCTTTGTAGAGTTGTTGTTAGAGTTTCAAGAAGTATAACTATGTAGAGATGGATAATAAGAGATCCGTTTGTTGATCTTCATTTCCCCCATTGATTTTATACTCCAATGATGCCTCTCAAGGGAAATCTTGGTCGAGTAGTCATTGGTACTTCAGTGGCATAGTAGTACGCTATTGGATGCATGTAACTCATCCCCTAAGGAATTCATGTGGTAGATGAATTTCTACTAGTCCGCTATGCGCCATAGGAGTTCATTTGGTTGATTGAATGAATTGTGGATAATGGACATCGAGATACGATTCTCTCCATCTATTCACTAGCAATGATAGCCGCATATAGTCTTCCGAAAGGGGATACTCTGTCCTGCATTTGCATATTTTATTTTCTTGTCTTTATTTTATTTCCTTTTCATTCCTATCAAACCCTCAAAAATACGCCTACATATTGTTCGACGAAAGTCCCGATAGAGAGTTGGGATAACTTTCTATCTTGAGCACTTGAGTTTCCAAGGCCTGAACATTTAGTAGCCTCCTCGAGAGATCAACCTAGGTCAGGGCCACTTGCTGCGTTTATCTAGTAAAATATGAATTAAATTGGACCCCGTTCGGACCGCGACATCCAAGCACTACTGCAAAGTAAGAGGGATCAGCTGCATGGTTTTGACCCATTAGAGGCCCAATTGAAGACCTAGAGCTTGGGTTTGGAGGCTATAAATAGGTAGCCACACCCCCACCTTAGGCAAGCAGTTTAGAGTCCTCCTCTTGGAGGCTACAGGTAGCTTGTAGGTTTGCTTTGTTCTTTAGATTTTCTTATTGTATTTTCTTCTTTTATTGTATTCTTCGATGGCCATGTATATGGGGATGCTCTTCCATAGCGCCCCTGTCACGACCCCATATCGAACGTCCGTGACCGGCACGGGAGGTAGGATTTCTCCTATCCCGTAAGCCTCTAATCCCTAATTAACATTTATACATGTTCATGACTACCCGTTTCTAATACAAACAATATATAATATATATGGCCATCCATTTACGGTGACCTAAGTAGCTCGCAATCCACGGTTCGCTCAGCACCGCTTCAGTCTATATATATACACATATTCAATCACACATACGTATAGTTTACATATTGATCGCGCGCTTCAGTACGGGTGATCTATCCTAATCACATGCAGAAGTCCTGTATCCATTCATACATATATTCAACCACACACATGCATACAGTTTACATATTGATCACACGCCTCAATCCGTGCGATCTATCCTTGTCACATGCGGAAGCCATATTTCCATACAAACATATATTCAGCCACACATATATATAATTTACATATTGATCACACGCCTCAATGCGTATGATCTATCCTAGTCACATGCAGAAGTCATATATATACATGATATATTCAATATCATGGCCTAATTCCCAAACACCAAGACCTATCTTTAACCTGTATGAAGCCAACAATACTAGAGTTCGAGTATAACATATATATACACAGGAGTTGTATATGTACAAAAGATACACCCAAAAAGGATTTATATATATATACATCACAACATAATTACATAACCAAAATAACTACCGACGCGGACTAAGCGTGCGGTCTTCAGATCTGTCCGCCTCCTTGAGAAGAAGTGGACGCGTTCCCGACACCTGAACTACCTGTATCTGAAACATGTAAACAGGGGATGTGAGTCGAATAGACTAAGTGAGGAGCTGCCCCATCCCTGGCGTAGCAGCGGGTACCACTACAGCTAGGGGAAGGGAGCAACCACAAACACATGTGCATGAAACGAATTATATTGCGACCTTTAATATGATCAGACAGTCAATATATATCATATTCACAATAATTACCCTAGTTCATGCTTCTAACATAATTATTACTCCGCACGTAAATCAATCACGAATACATATCATATGTTCCATAGGTAACACATACTTATACTCGTAGGCATTCACTTTCTGTCTCCCGCATTATGCTAAGGGAAGTACTGGCCCAAAGGCAATCTCATGTTTGAACCTAGTTGATCACACTAGGAACTTTCTGACTCCAAGGCACGCTTAGAGTAATAGCAGGCAACTTGTCTGACCTCGGTTAAACCAAGGTAATGGCGACTTGTGGCATGCTTACTGACAACATAATCCCGTCTGTCTGACCAGGATGACCTACTCGATCTACCTGGACTATCCTTAACAAGGTCAACTAACATGTTTAACCTTCAAAGACACTTTATGAAAAACTAATTGAATATTATACGTATTTATTAGTTAGGCCTAGTTTCCCCCCTTTTGATTATGCAACACTCTCACTCACACTTAACACCCTATGTTCAGTTTCCTCGACATACCATACGGTCAACATCTTTACAATGATGATCAATTTAATTGGTTTCTAATATTAATGAACCCTCACATATGAAATTCTGACTCAGTCTTACTCACGGTAACATATAAGGCTCGGTGAGCCACAATAACACATATACACTTGAGACTAAACACATAAGCACATATACAGTTTGCACGTTCTCTGCTTACTTGCTAACCATACACGCGTAACGTAAACTCATTCAGATAATTATATTTCATATAATAACTGCATACAATAGAGCAAACCACATTTTCACGTAGTCATCCAACCCTGTGGGGCAGGGATGGAAGAGCCCCTAACCTCATTGGCCCTCCTGATCAGTCCTCGGAGTACCTGAAGCTCCAATTACTTTGTGGTACCCTATACACATGTATTTAAGCAATTAACAACGTGTAACTACGCGACTAATAATGCACGTATCATGCTAATGCTCATGTACCCTCTAGACATATCCAAGAACTAGATACTTAGTTCGTTACGTCGTCTTTTTTCCCCTTTCATAAAGTCTAGAATATTTTCATACTCGACTTTCACCTATCCAAGCCATTTAGAATCCTCTGAAAGCTTAGGTTAGAGATTTTAATTTATCTAATCTTCACTTCATGTATTCATAAGAGCATTTAACTAATAAAGAAATAAATTTACGGCTCAAAAGAGGCCTTAGCTTGCTCGTTCAACCATTTCCCTTATTTGCCGAGTAAAAGCTTAACCACTACCTCTTTAATTATATATAAAGAATCTAATCGGGTATGAGAAAAGCCTTGGACCCAATTTATTTGGTCTTAGGTGTCCGCCACGGACTAGGCCGAGGTGTTCATCCCATAACACAGTTTCTTGATGAACGGTGGCTTGGTATATCGCCTCTTTTTCACCGGATTTGGCTCCGGTTGCGACGGTAACTATTCGGGCTTTATTCCCTTGTATATTTCCAGCAATTCTAACACCTATACTACTCCAATCCAAGCCCATTCATACATCAAACCAGCAAATTCGAATTTTAGAGAAATTTCTAACCCAATTTCCATAATTTCCACAACCGGTCCATTCCTACGATTTAGCTTCGATTCTGAACCTCACTAAGCATTCAAAAACACCTACTAAGCTCTAATTTATCCCCAGAATGTCCCAAATAGAAGAAATTGAAGATTTTCTAAAATCCCTAAAATTGGAGAAATTGTGGTTTTGAGAGATTGGGGCTTTCTTAACTTGTTCCAATCGGATGTGAAGCTTGCTGGGTGTTGAAGGAGGGTCTCGGTCACCGTCACCGGTGTCGGAGCCCCTTCACCGGCATGATTCCGGCCAAATCCCCTCCGTCACCTTCCTTCTTCCCTTCCTCGTGCGTCTCGGCTTCTCTCTCCCTCCGTTCTTCTCTTTTCTTTTCTTTTTTGCTAATGAAATGGAAGGGGGGTCACGGTTTGGCCCCCCTTTTATTTTAATATTTGGCCTAAAAAAACAAAATAATTAATAACTAGTTAAATCATAATTCTTTCCCATCTTTTTAACCCCCTTTTCTTTTAGGTCCTAAAAAGAAAATTTAGATTTCCTATTTTTTTCTCCTCTTAATTTTATTTTACCTTTAATCTAATTTATTTTTCTTTTTGAAAGAAAAATAAATTAAATAACAAAAAAATGATAATAATTAAAATAAATACCTCAGATATTACAATCTTCCTCCCTTAAGAAATCCAATCCCTGAATTTCAAACAATATACTAACCTTAGTCTTGAAACAGATGAGGATACGTCCTGCGCATTTAACCCTCGACCTCCCATGTAGCTTCTTCGGTCGAGTGATTTCTCCACGGGACTTTAACAAATGGAATCTCCTTTGTTCTGAGTTTCTTCAACTACCGATCTAAGATTTCCACTAGCTCCTCTTCATATGTCAGATTTTCGGATAGTTGCACGTCTTGCGATTGGATTACGTGCGAGGGATCTGGAAGATATTTCCGAAGCACCGATACATGAAAAACACGATGTACTCCCTCCAATTTCGTAGGCAATTCCAACTGATACGCCACATTCCCAATTCGTTCCAGGATTTCAAACGGTCTGATATACCGAGGACTTTGCTTCCCCTTTTTTTATCGAACCGCATTACGCCTCTCATCGGTGATATCCTCAAGAACACATGTTCACCAACGGCAAACTCGAGTTCTCTCCTTCGATTGTCTGCATAGGACTTCTGTCTACTCTAAGACGTTAACAATCTTTCTCTTATGCACTTCACCTTTTGCAAGGCATCTTGTAACAATTTTGGGCCGATTAGGCTAGCTTCTCCGACCTCAAACCACCCAATCGGGGATCTGCACCTATGACCGTACAGAGCCTCGAAAGGTGCCATTTGGATACTTGCTTGATAACTGTTGTTATATGAAAACTCAGCCAAAGGTAAATACCTTTCCCAACTTCCGCCGAAATCCATAATACATGCCCGAAGCATGTCTTCAAGAATTTGAATGGTTCTTTCCGATTGCCTGTCAGTCTGTGGAGGGAACGCAGTACTCAAATCGACTCTCGTTCCCAACACTTCCTGCAATGACTTCCAAAACCTGGAAGTGAACTGTGGCCCTCTATCAGATATTATGGACACTGGCACACCGTGAATCTAACGATTTCTGATAGATAAATCAGTGCATATTGACTCACTCCGTAAGTGGTCTTACCTGGTAGGAAGTGCGCGGACTTAGTCATGCGATCCACTATCACCCAAACTGAATCGAATCCACGTTGTGATCTTGGCAACCCTGTTACAAAATCCATCGTTATCCTCTCTCATTTCCACTCAGGTATTTCTATCTGTTGTAATGTTCCGGTGGGCTTCTGGTGTTCAGCCTTGACTTGCTGACACTCTAAACACTTGGCTACATAGTTCACAACATCCTTCTTCATGCCATTCCACCAATACAGCTTTTTCAGATCATGATACATTTTATTAGCTCCCGGATGGATTGTATAAGCTGTCCGGTGTACTTCTTCAAGAATTCTTTCTTTCAAGTTATCAACCATGGGAACACACAACCGTCCCTCCAACCGAAGTACCCCGAAATCATCAATAGAGAATCGGACGTCATCCCCCTTCTCTTTAGTTACAGTATCCCTGATTTGCTTGAGGTCGGTATCTTGATCCTGTCTAGACTTCACCTCTTCTACCAGAGAGGACTTAGCTTGTAAATGGGCTAAAAGTGAGTTAGAACTCCCAATCTCAAACTGATTTCCCATTTGTTCTAGCTCATGCAGTTCTCTAATCAACGGCCTTCTTTCATCACTTATATGAGCAAGACTGCCCATGGATTTCCGGCTCAGAGCATCAGCGACTACATTAGCCTTTCCCGGATGATACAAGATCGTGCAGTCGTCCTTCAACAACTCTAACCATTGACGTTGTCTCAAGTTCAAGTCTTTCTGCTCGAAAATGTATTTGAGGTTCTTGTGGTCTATATAAATTTCACAAGTCTCACCATATAGGTAATACCTCCATATTTTCAAAGCAAATACTACATTAGCCATCTCGAGGTCGTGAGTCGGGTAATTCTTCTCGTGTTTCCTCATTTGTCGCGATGCATACGCAATCACCTTGCCGTGTTGCATCAACACACACCCTAACCCGATCCTCGACGCATCACAGTATACCACATACCCTCATGTGCCTTCAGGTAGTGCCAACACCGGAGCGGTAGTGAGACTCTCTTTCAGCTTCTGAAAACTCTACTCGCACTTATCATCCCATATGAATTTCACTCCCTTCTGAGTTAACTTAGTCATAGGTGCGGCAACTTTAGAAAAATCCTGCACATATCTTCTATAATACCCAGCTAAACCCAAGAAACTGTGAATTTCAGTAACTGAGGTAGGCTGGGACCAATTCTTCACCGCTTCTACCTTACTTGCATCAACGTGGATTCCCTCTGATGATACCATGTGACCCAAAAAGGCAACTTTGTCATGCCAAAATTCACACTTGGAGAACTTCGCATACAATTTCTTCTCTCTCAACCTCTGCAAGGCTAATCTTAAATGTTCTGCATGTTCTCCAGAATTTTTCGAATAAACCAAGATGTCATCAATAAAGACAATGACAAATCGCTCTAAAAACGGTTTGAAAAACCTATTCATCATGTCCATGAACGCTGCAGGAGCATTAGTTAATCCAAAAGACATCACAAAGAACTCGTAATGTCCATATCGAGTCCGGAATGCGGTCTTAGGTATGTCTGATTCTCGAATCTTTAGTTGATGATACACATATCGCAAATCAATCTTGGAAAACCACTTTGCACCCTGGAACTGATCAAATAGGTCATCTATCCTCGGTAGTGGGTATTGATTGCGGATTGTCACCTTGTTTAACTTTCGGTAATCAATACACAACCGCAAAGATCCGTCTTTCTTCTTCACAAAAAGGACCAGAGCACCCCAAGGAGAGAAACTAGGTCGGGTGAAGCCTTTGTCGAGCAACTCCTGCAATTGTGTGTGTAACTCCTTCAACTCTTTCGGAGCCATCCTATAAAGTGGTGTGGAGATAGGCTGGGTGCCAAGTTGCAGCTCAATTGCAAATTCAATCTCCCGATCAGGCGGCAATCCCAGCAAATCTTCTGGAAATACATACAAGAATTCTCGCACTACCAGTACCTGAGTCGGTGAATGTACTACTTTCGTGGTATCCTTGACAAAAGCTAAATACCCCTTACATCCCTTTGCAAGTAATTTGGATGCCTTCAATGCCGAGATTAAGCTTGGATACGGTGCAACTCCGTCACCTCGTATCACAAAAGGTTCCTCGTTTGGCATATTGAACTTCAAACATTTAGCCCTGCAGTCCACAACCGCATGGCAAAATGACAACCAATCCATTCCGAGGATTACATCAAGATCAACCATACACAACAACCGAAGGTCTACCATAGTCTCATGGACATCGACCTTCACAATGCAAGACTCGTGCACATACTCTACTTGTACCGATTCTCCCATTGGAGTAGAGACCAGTACTGTTTCTTTCATTCTAGACGAACTTTTCTTGAATTTAGAAACAAATGCATGCGACACATAGGAATGAGTGGAGCCGAAATCAAACAAAACTCGTGCTTCAAGAGAACAAACAATGAGGGTACCTGTCACAACTGCATTTGATGCATGAGCGTCTTGCTGAGAAAGTGCAAATGCCCACGCTTGTCCTCCACCTACTGCCCCTGGCCCTCTACCACTAGATCCTGCACCACGACCTCTAGCTACACCTGTACTTGTTGTCTGTGGTACAAGTAACCCTAACCAAGGAACCAGACTGATGAATAATACTTAAAGTTCTGACAACCTTGAAACCACCCTCAAAGATTAACCACACTTGGTGTTTACACTCAGAACCTCTTAAAATCATTCACCATACAACAACCAGAAGAAGAAAGATTTTTACAACCACAAAGACACAATAAATCACAAAGATATGAAATCACAGATATTCAACTACTCACTAAGAGCATGAAAACAAATGCAGCAATAACAAAATCACTCAGAATATTTTTCTCTTTATTTTAGCTTATATTCAATTGATGATCAAGGCTTCTTCAATGCTGCAATAACTAACACTCCAAAATACTAGCCATTGGAATGAGCTTCTTCAAAAACTTCAACTACTTTCAAGCATTAAATGCACCATTAAAGCTTAAGCTCTTTAGTATGGCTGAGGAAGAAGTTGGAGGTAGTAGGCGCGAAGAGAGAACTTTATGCGAAATTGCGTCTTTCTTTTCCTTTTTTTCCTTTCTTATGATGAAACAAGTAGGTAGGAGGAGAACAAGTTGTGGGTCTTGGAAAGTTTTGCTTGTCCCTCGTTCCACCGAGACTTCTTCCACCTGTACTTAACATGTCTCTGTGTAGTAAAAATGAGGTGTGAGTCTTAACCACGCAACTCAGTGAGGGCTCTCCCATCCTCGGCGCAAGGTGGGTACCATAGCGCTGGGTTTGGGAGGCATACACAACCACATGCGAAAACAACTAGTTACTATTAGTTAGCCTACATTCTTGGAGATCACTCAACAACAGAAATTTCACCCAAACACTCACATGCATTTAACAAATATAAGCATGCAGCAGTTTGTTCCACGTCATCAATCAGCAAGTAACATGTAACATATAGTGTCGGCTATTACTTACCGGTCTTCTCACGTTCAGCATGTTTGAATCAAACAAGACATTGTGATGATGTAATCATGTATGTCACCACTCCGCTGCACAATCAGCAATTATATGCAAACACAGACAATTTTTTAAATATACACAGATATTATAGCATACATCTACTTAACTTCCCCCACTCTGGGGTATTACTAGCCACTACATGGCTTTTCTACCTCGAACCCGTGCACTCAGGTTGCTGGCCACCACGTGGCAAAACATACTTAACCCATTCACTTGGGTACTGGTCACTTCGTGACAATTCTATTAATCAAACACAATCAACCTCTATCTATCAAACAACTTATCCATAGCCACCAAGTGGCATGTTCTGACCCCTCGTTGCGGGGCAATAGCTTGAGCCCACTCGTCCATTACCTAACCAGGCCACAATGGCGGGCACGACACGACGTCTCAAAGCATGGCCACTGACACACCCTGGACTAACTCAACAGGGTGATTTCTCTCCTACAAGATCAGGCTCACGGTTCACCCGTAGGTTCTTCCCATGTCTCCTTATCTTCGTCTTACATATTAATAGGATTCTTTGTATCTTTCCCGAAGTATCAACAATTCCTCTCCTTGTTAATAGGGACAAGTATCCTCATCAGGATATAACTCATATACCCGTCCAGATGCACTCTCTGAGCCTCAAGCTATCGTCATAGCAATATAAATCCTTTCGGACCCTATTGCCAGGATAGGGCAATGACCATCGTCATGGTGATTATAAAACTGAGGTCTCAAGTGCCACCTGACGTTGTTCTAGTTGATGTCTCACATCGCTAGCATAACCAAATCCGAAACCTACCAATAACTCCCTTTGCATGATTATAATTTAAGTCACCGTTGTGACGAGTTTTCAAAATAAAAGCTTAGTCCTTCCATACAAGGACTCTTGCCACCGTCGTGGAAAAGATTTAATAAAATACTCATCATGCCTCCGAAGTGTATGAGTTGGATTTGTAACACACAAATCATAGCAAACAATTTCACTCTACTCCTATGTCTTCCTGTCCAAGTTACTTTCCACAACCTATTTTCTAGTTCTTTTATTCTTAGCTTTTGACAATTTGTTTAAAGCTGAAGCATCTTTAACCCTCTTTGTTTGGTTTTCAATGATTAAAGGTATGATCAAATGTTTTCCTTCACTTGTTTTCACTCCTCCAGTCGTTTGGAGAGCAATTTCTCCTCATCCCCTCATTGAATAAACTATTACCTTGTCTCAGTTTCTTGGCCAGGGAATCCCTTTCTACCCAAATTGTGGTCCCAGCCCCATGTCCATTGATTGGGGAATCCTCCTATTTTCAGAGACAGGGTCACAAGGCCCCACAAATGTGTGCTTATCATGATATTTAGACGTCCTAAATTCTCTCTTAATTCTTTGATAAATTCCATCCTAATGAGAGTAAGGTTATACTTCCATTTACATGTAAATCCTTGAAAATAGAAGTATGAGGGCAGACAATGCTTGGTTTTGAGGATAGTGATACCCACCTTTTAATTGGACCAAATCTCACCAAGAAGTGTTACGAGATCTGGCACCATTGAATCCTACCAATGAGTGTTTTAGGGTTCAGTATCCTATCCCGCCAGTAAGTGTTTTTGGGTCGGATACAAGAATCAACATCGTACCAATGAGTGTTTAAGGATAGTGATACCCACCTTTTAATTGGACCAAATCTCACCAATAAGTGTTACGAGATCTTGCACCATTGAATCCTACCAATGAGTGTTTTGGGGTTCAATATCCTATCCCGCCAGTAAATGTTTTTAGGTCGGATACGGGAATCAACATCCTACCAATGAGTGTTTAAGGATAGGGATACCCACCTTTTAATTGGTCTAAATCTCACCAATAAGTGTTACGAGATCTGGCACCATTGAATCCTACCAATGAGTGTTTTAGGGTTCAGTATCCTATCCCGCCAGTAAGTGTTTTTGGGTCAGATACGGGGATCAATATCCTACCAAAGAGTGTTTAAGGATAGTGATACCCACCTGTTAAATTGGATCAAATCTCACCAATGAGTGTTTCGAGATTAGGCGCCATTGAATCCTACCAATGAGTGTTTTAGGGTTCAATATCTTATCCCACCAATAAGTGTTTTGGGATTAGATATGGGAATCAAAATCTCACCAATGAGTGTTTAGGGATTTTGGCGCCCATCTTTTAATCTGACCAGATCTCACCATTAAGTATTTCGAGAATTGGCGCCATTTTTAATTGAATCCTACCAATGAGTGTTTTGGGGTTCGATATCTTATCCCACCAATAAAGTGTTTTGGGATTAGATATGGGAATCAAAATCCCACCAATGAGTGCTTTGGGATCTGACGCCCACCACTTTCCATAGGTATCAGATTTCGCCGATAAGTGTTTCGGAATCTGACATCCACAACTTTTCCATTGGATTCAGATTCTACTAAAAAATGTTTTGGAATCTGACACCTACAACTTTTTGGATATTCTTGCTCGTCAAGATCTCCGTAGTGAGCAGTTTTCGCCGTTTAGTGTTTTGAAAGCTGACACCCATAACTCGGGAATACCATTTCTCATTATTTTCATATTTTGGGGTGCATGATCGGGTAGATTTTCTGAAGAGTTTTAGCACCAATTAGTTATCCCTCTAACGAATAGCACTCCAACTCCTTGACGGGGCTCACCGTCACGATGCAACTAGAGAACTCTATCCACCTCAGGTGGACAAGTCGGATGCCGAAGATGGGGGCAATGACGAGTCATAACACTGGTGGCTTATGATTTTTCTAGAGCTATGCTTGAACTATTCTAGGCTTTGGTTGTCGATTGATTTTACACACTTTTGACCCCCGAAGAAAATAGGGATCTATTTTTCTCTTTTCTTGTCCTCTCTCTCATTTTTGTGAGCTATGCTCACCTCTTTCAGTAGAGCTTTCGAGAGAAAGACAAGTAAAGAGGGGAAAATGTAGACACCCCATTTTGTCTGGACTTTTTAAAATTAATAAATAAGGACAAACATCTCCTCTGGATGGCTTATGTGGACACCGCCTTTTGTCCACCCCAAAATCCAACAAAAATAAAACAGAACAAAAATAAGCTGAGGGGTCACGACGGGTGAGCCCTAGGGGTCGCGACCCCCTCCTCCTTTAAGGGACTTGTCACGACGTATAGGCCCTTACGTCGTGACCCCCTTAGCATTTATGACAGATCTAATAAGATTTGAGATCAGGTACCCGTCGCGATGGGGAAGCCTACCCGTCACGACCCCCAACCCGTTAATGTCCATTAATATCCATTGATGCCCATTAATACCCATTGATGCCCATTAATGCCCATTGATGTCCATTAATACCCATTGATGCCCATTAATGCCCATTTATGCCCATTAAGGCCCATTGATATCCATTAATGCCCATATTCAATCTTCCTTTTATATGACCCATGGAACTCACTATAAATAGTGAGTCCTATCACTTGTCATAGGGGGAAAAGATGGAGGAAAGGAAGAGAGGACAGAAAGGCTGCTAAGAAGAAGTAAGAGGTAGAAAATATTTCGATTATATTCCATTATTTTCTCATACTAATCCACCCATATTCTGTTGATTGCTTGATTCTTTTTGCTTAAGTAGTTTCTTTCTTTGTCGCGACCCTCTGTCTTTTGGGGGACAAAATTATTCGATTTATTACTTTATTATGTAACCTAGTGCCACCAAGAGACTTTTGTCTTTTTAGGAGCACTAGCCTTCACGCCATCTGGGTATTGTGTCTGATGAGCCTTCACACATGCACTTTTCATATTCTTGATTGATCGTATGGTAGATAAGTACCAAAAGGCATTGGCCTCTTTAGGTACGTGGCACTGGGAGGCCATCTGAGTATTCACTTGATGAGCCTCCCTCCAATCACACACTTGTATGTCATAGGAACTACATGGGTTGATCCCCCATTGTGGGTACGTAGGCCCTAGGCTTTTATCCTAGGTCAAGCCCTCCCTCTTTCCTTTCTCAATTTTCTCCCATAATTGTATGTATCTTCGAGGCCAAATAATTTTAATATTAATTTTTAGGTAACCGTCTTCGGACGGGGGAAGAAGGGTGCCTAACACCTTCCCTTCATCTCAATTAGACTCCCGAACCCAAGATTTTATGAAGATTCATTTTACCCCATTTTTGAACTTATTTTTCTTTTTCCAAATTTTGATTGAAAATTTAGTGGTGACTCCCGTCGAAGGCTCCGGTCTTCACACTCACTAAATTCTCCTTCTCAATTAACCGTCCTTACGGTTAATTTTCTCTTTATGGCACCCACATGGCCATTTATACGTTTGGTTAGTCTACTCAGTCTCCACTAGGGATGATCAAAATACCCATACCCAATGGGTACCCTGAAAATTTACCCTACGGGTCCGGGTATGGGTCCGGGTACAAAGTCAATGGGTCCGAGTCCGGGTCCGGGTAAGGAGGTACCCTACCCGTACCCTACCCGCAATAGTAATTATTTATTTTTATATATATAAAGTATTATTTTTAAATTTTTTTGTGTTGAGAAAATATATAATTCTAAGAAAAAATGTTAAATATCATATAGATATTAAAGTAATTTAATTGTACATTTATATTTATGATTTATTTTTATGATTTTTTGTGATTATAGATGAAAAAAATTGATAAAAATAAATTTTATATTAATTAAATAATAATTTATTTCAAATTTTTATGGGTCTAGGTCCGGGTATGGGGATTTAACTACCCGTAGGGTCCGGGTACGGGGATTGATTTTGATACCCGTTCAAGTCTGGGTACGGGTCTGGGGATTATAGTACCCTACCCATACCTTACCCATGATCATCCCTAGTCTCCACCCACACACGGGCTTCAGACTAACGGATCTACAGTTCACCAACATGTGGACTAGCTTACCTAGCTATGTTCATTACAATCTGTGTACTATACATGCACTTATGGTAGTACTTGGTTCTCCACCTCCTACTTGACTCTTATCCTATAGGGTCCTATAGGCTTCTGCTCTTCCCCCCTTATGGGACTACTTATCCCTATCTACTTTCTCTCCCCTTGGGCTTCCACGAGTTCCTTTGGGGTTTATCTCTTACGTCATCTCTTTCGAGAGCTATTTACTGCAATAACACTCATTTTCTTATCTCTGGATGGTACCCGAAGGTCTACGCCCATTTCCACTTCTAGACCTGCTCCAGTCTAATACTTTCGGGTCCATAATCACCCTATGCCCCCTTAATTGGTAACCCTTAGGTTTACCTGTATACTCCCTTGGCACTTTAGCACCCTCTAGTGCTTTTCGATGTCTACGTAACTTTAATCACTCCAAGCGAGTGATTTTTCAACTACATCTACCATCCTTAACAGCTTGCCTGTAAAAGGACTATTGTTTGGTAGGGTATTGGTTACATGAGTTAGTTTTCTTAGGCACCCTGCAGGTTTTAAAAATTAATTCAAGTTTATTTCTTAGAAAATGATGCCTAAGGTTTTCGTAAATGGTTAGGGTTTAACCAATTGGAATGACACAAGTTGAGAAATAGTTTTCATGAAAATTTACCTTCCAATGGTTATCCCTAGTATTTTCAAGAAAAGTTTAAGAGTCTTTTAGAATCCTCATCCGGAAAGACCAAAATGATTTTTCTTTTTTTTTTTACAAAAATTTCTCATGTGATCAATATCTTATTCTTTATGCTCTTCCTTAAGCAACCCAAGAGAGTTTGGTTGGGCTTAATCCCTTCTTTTCCCCCTTGTTTGCTTAAGGGACTAGCAGTTCATGGATCGAGCGCAGGGTTGGACTAGGCTCCTTCCTTGTGCCTTACCATTTACTCTGTTTCCTGCTCGGCATATGGTCACGCTCTACTCGTTTACATATGCCAACTTTGCCCTTCCATATACCGTATCCTGATTTTCTAGTCTGTAGACTTCTACTTCTATGTTGTGGCATACACCACCTCTTTTCTGTTTACTTTATAGGAAGGACAACTCACTTCCTTCAGCCATAGCATACCGCACAGTCGTGACCCATTCACGTGGTCATCTTCCAATCGGTCCCATGCCTCATGGCCCTATTTATTCTTGTCTGTAAACTTTCTATTTCAATCGCCCCATGGGCTTACTTTCTTTTCTAAACGCCAAGCGTGTCTTTTCTTTCACTTTACAAACCATTCCTAGCTTGAACTACCATTCACTACATATTTCAATTCTACTTGCATTTCATACTGTAATCAAACAACTTGCGCCTATACCATAGCACACAATGCGCCGCTAACAGAGCAGACGCATCGTCTCATTTAACACCTGCAAAACAATCACACATTGTAGCACATTCTTGCCTACAATTCAACCAAATGTGTCTGTGTCTAGGTAACATCCTCCATGGATGTCTCCTTTCCCTATTATGGCGTCCTAAGGTTCCGGGGTCACTGCCACCCCACCTTATGCCTTAGTGCTCATCGGCACTTGTGTACTGGACAGGTTATATGCTTTGCATAGAATTTCACATACAAATTCTATGCCTAAAGCGGTGACTCAAAGAATTTATGACTCAACATCCTGAGCAATCTCACAAGTGCCTGTCGGAACCACCGTTACATCCGGATTCGTAATGGCTAGCCCTACTGACACCCGAGACTACTAGTTAGCTTCACACCCTTAAAGATCAACCAGGCTCTGATACCAAGTTTGTCACGACCCCCGTTTGGAGGACCGTGACCGGCACAGACACAGGGAATACCCCTATACCTGTACGCCTTATTACCTAATTGACAGAGTATCTATTATTGAAAATACATTCACATGCATTATAATACCATAGCTACACCAAAATGGCGGCCTATCCTAGGCAAGCAAATCCACGGCCAGTGCCGCTTCAGAATATAGATATAGGAAAACACACATAATACATATAACCTCTGTACTGGCTACATATCCGAAGATGTTGCCTATCCTATTCACATGCAACCGATATATGTATATATATATATATAGATATATTTTGGAAACAAGTTTTTCCTGTATCGCAACATAACTAATCCTGATCTTTAAGGAGTGTAAAGCTGACAGTTCTAAATTTAGTGATACAATCTAATTGGGTACGTCTACCCTTTACTTTATGATACAATGATAAAGTAAATTAAATTGCAATTACAATTTATTCACCCACATGAACAAGTTGTGGGTTTTGGAAAGTTTTGCTTGTCCCTCGTTCCACCGAGACTTCTTCCACCTGTACTTAGCATGTCTCTGTGTAGTAAAAATGAGGTGTGAGTCTTAACCACGCGACTCAGTGATGACTCTCCCATCCTCGGCGCAAGGCAGGTACCATAGCGCTGGGAATGGGAGTCATACACAACCACATGCAAAAACAACTGGTTATTGTTAATTAGCATACATTCTTGGTGATCACACAACAACAGATATTTCACCCAAACCACTCACATGCATTTAACAGATATAAACACGCAACAATTTATTCAACATCATCAACCACCAAGTAATCATGTAACATATGATGGTGCCGGCTTTTACTTATTGGTCTTCTCACGTTCAGCATGTTTGAATCAAACAAAACGTTGTGTTGATGTAATCCTGTACGTCACCACTACACTGCACAATTAGCAATTATATACAAACACAGACAATTTGTACCTACACAGATGCTATAACATACATCTACTTAATTTCCCCCACACTGGGGTATCTGCTAGCCACTACGTGGCTTTTCTACTTCGAACACGTGCACTCGGGTTGCTGGCCACCAAGTGGCAAAACATACTTAACTCATTCACTTGGGTACTGGTCACCCCGTGACAATTCTATTAATCAAACACAAACAACTTCTATCTATCAAACAACTGACCCATAGCCACCAAGTGGCACATCCTGACCCCTCGCTGCGGGGTAATAACCGCGGTAATATCATAACTTGATCCCACTCGTCCCTTACCCAACCAGGCCACAATGGCGGGCAAGACACGACGTCTCAAAGCATGGCCACTGACACACCCAAGACTAACTCAACAGGGTGATTTTTCTTTTAATAGGTTAGGCTCACGATTCACCCGTAGGTTCCTCTTGTGTCTCCTTACCTTAGTCTGACATATTGATAGGATTCTTTGTATCTTTCCCGAAGGATCAACAATTCCTCTCCTTGTTAATATGGACGAGTATCCTTAACAGGATATAACTCATATACCCGTCCAGATGCACTCTCTGAGGCTCAAGCTATCGTCATAGCAATATAAATCCTTTCTGACCCTATTACCAGGATAGGCAATGACCATCGTCATGGTGATTATAAAATTGAGGTTTCAAGTGCCATCTGACATTGTTCTAGTCGATGTCTCACATTGCTAGCATAACCAAATCCGAAACCCACCAATAACTCCTTTTGCATGATTAATATCTAAGTCACCGTCGTGACGTGTTTTCAAAATAAAAGCTTAGTCCTTCCTTACAAGGACTCTTGCCACTGTCGTGGAAAAGATTTAATAAAATACTCAGCATGCCTCCGAAGTGTATGAGTTGGATTTGTAACACATCAATCATAGCAAACAATAACACTCTACTCCTATGTCTTCTTATCCAAGCTACTTTCCACAACATATTTTCTAGTTCTTTTATTCTTTTAGCATTCTATACCTCTAGCTAACACATACCAGACAAGCAGAGAATATACATACTCATGTAATCCACATAAGCATACAACCCTAGGAGCAGACATGGAAGATCCCTCACCTTGGCTAACCTTCCATGTAATCCTCTCTTGTAACTTTAGTCTCCTCAGAGTTCTTGTTGCAGTCTATTGCGTGCCGTTGTTCCTATAAGAACAACATTTACTTCATTAAGGTTATTACTTAGCTTAACTTGTTATTTATCTCTCCATTACTCTCACATGTAGTCCATGGTTGGCACAAAGTCAATCTCATGGTCTTATTGGACTTCTCTATCCCAACTTATGCGTATCCTTCCTCAGAAACTTGACTTACTCGCATATAACACTCTACTTGAGTGTTTCACATACTTGGATTTGAGTATTAGACCTCTATCTAACTTGTATTCACATCTAAGGAAGCTTATCTATCTTGGTTGGAAGGAATCCTAACTTTAGGAAGGTCTAAGCATTTTGTTTCAACTTGTGTTCTTACTTGGGTTCTAAGAAATCTATTTTCTAAGGCTTTTAATTCAATTTTAAAGCTTATTAATCTTTAGAGAGATGTTAGGGATCGTTTAGTAATGATACGGGGGCTCGAAATAAATCATTCTTTAATCCTCAAAATTTTAAATAAATCATTCTTTAATCCTCGAAATTTTTCTGGGGTATTACAACTTCCTTGTTGTGTTTGAGTAATAGATTTTTAAATTAAAATATTTATCACAACCATATTGAATAGCGTATGGACAAAACATATGTATGGTAATTTAAGTCACATATTTGCTACTGCCATAAACCGTCTCATGCCTGCTGGCAGTGATGGTTTGCATCAACAACACTTCAAACCTGCCTCTCCTCGTTTTTACTAAAACCACCGTTAGTAATTGATACGACAACAATGTCAAAGTCCTTGCAGCGTTAGATAATAAAAAAGTACCTAAAAGTCACAATTTGTATTAAATGTATTTTTTTTCAAACACATATATGCCCTTAACTTATTTTCTAGTAAACATTTATAATTACATCTCCATCTCTTTCTGTAATTTTTTATAGTGATTTTTTGTTTTAAATTTTATTCATATTTATTGCTCCAATTAAATTTTTATTTAGATTATTTTATTTTTAATTTATCATTTCATTAACATAACCTCTTTAGGTACTTGTTTATTATCTAACCTTATTAAATGCTTCCTTACTCCTTGAAAATAGGATCAACTGCTAGGGCTTTTACTACCTAACCCAGGTAACCTCAGCTGAAGGATCAGCACAAGTGCTTTTACAACCACTCCGTGAATTACAACTCTCCCAAAACTAAAACAACCTGACCAGTAGCCCATTGATCAACTAACCTGTCACGACCCCAATTACAGGGATCCGTGACCGGCACGGGAATAGAATTTATCCTCTAAACCCGTAAGCCTTATCAATAATCATAAATTATCTACCCTTATATACAATCAACATTCAGTATTCACATAGTGTATATAGTGGCCACACCATCATTGGTGGCCTAAATAACCTGCAATCCACGGCGCTCAATGCCGCTTCAGCCCATTTCATGTATATATATACACCCATAAACTCTGGACAATCACACGTAAATATATATATACATAGTGATCAAACCCCAAGGGAATGATCTATCCTATTCACACACAATGTATATAACCTGTCATATTCACGCATGTACACCCACACTCACAGTTAAGTATACATAGTGATTACACGCCTCAATACGTGTAATCTATCCTATTCACATGCAGGTATTTATATTTTTCATCCATCATATACCAAGTCACACATATATATATAGCATATACATATTGATCACACACCATCATGTGTGACCTATCCTATTCACATACGCAGATATATAAATATATATGTAAGTATATCAAGACTTTCCCAACACCCAGAATCCTATCAGTAAGCACATGTGAAGCCGACATGTCTAGATATAGCATAATTCAGAAGCTGTAAATATTTACGTCGCCTTTACAACTTTAGAATATATACAACTCAAAATAATGAAGGCTAAATAATCAAAAGATGTCCACCCACGCGAACGAATGCGGTGCAAGTGGATAGATGTCCGTATCACTGTCCGGACGTCGAAGCCTGCCCGATTCCTGTATCTGAAACATTTAAACAGAGGGTGTGAGTCCAACAGACTCAGTGAGAAGCTTCCCATCCTCGGCGTAGCGGCGGGTACCACTACAGCTGGGGAAAGGGAACCACTCACAACCACAAGCGCACGAAATTCCAGTTTATCATATGTTATATAATGATCAGGCAAACATTAATATAACGTTACGTCACAGATAAACTTAGGAATCATACTCCTCAATCATGCTACTTATAAGTAACCAATAATATGAAGCATTTTATATTAAAAACTATAAATCATACATTCGACTCTAGTGCCACGCTAGAGCAATGGCCTCAACAGGCAAGTCTTTCAAATGCTATGCACCACCCTAGTGCCAGGCTAGGGCAATAGCCACAACGGGCAACCATGAATATGAAATGCACTACCCTAGTGCCAGGCTAGGGGCAATAGCCACAACGGGCAAGTCTATCAAATGCTATGCACCACCCTAGTGCCAGGCTAGGGCAATAGCCACAACGGGCAACCATGAATTTGTAATGCACCACCCTAGTGCCAGGCTAGGGCCATAGCCACAACGGGCAAATGTCTGACGTCATATTTCACTCTCTTACTTTCAGTGGGGTTTGCAACACGGACTACCCATTTCTATTCTAAAGTGTTTTTACCCCAGCAGTGTGAACTCCACTAAGAATTTCTAATCAATTATGAGATTTTCTACTCTTTGTTTAGTACCCAACCCCTGATTAGATGATAACCTAGCTCTAAGGTATTTCCTAAGTTCATTTACCACAAATCACGTCGACGTGTAATAAGAAGTCAGTTTCATTTCCTTAGTGGGTTTCTAATTATTGGGACAAACCAAAAATTGTACGAAATCAATATCCTACCCCTTCTTACTTGTACTGTTGGCATATCCCATGTCATCACATGGATACCCTCCAGTACCACTTCAACTTAAATCAATCACATATATACAAATATTTTCACAATTAACAGTTTAGGAACAACAATAGCATGTTATTACCTAACAAGTCTTACAAACAAGCAAGTAAGCAAACCACGTATTCACATCCTCATTCAACCCTGTAGGGCAAGGATGGGAAACCCCTCACCTGGACGACTTCCTGTTTCTTGTCCTGGAGTCACTCCTGCTCCAGACGACTCGTGGTTACCTAACAAATATATTTACGTCATTATCATCTTTATTATATGCAAATTGTATGCATATGCCATGCTCATGTATTTAAATACATTAAACTTTTTGCCAAGAACCAAGTCCTTGGTCTTAACCCTCTTCCTCTCTCTTTAATACTCATTTTCACCTACAAGTGTTTGTATGTGACTTTTCGCAACCCAATGTCTAATTTATGGCCTATGTTAGTCATGGCCTCAAATTATCAATGATTATCAATTTCCAAACCAACCTTTCATCTCATATTCACATACAACACATGTGACCGGATATCCCTTTAAAATTGATAATTCACCTAATAAAAGCATTTCACTACTTAAATCAATCCCGAGCATCCACCACGGTCTAATCTAAATTCCTACTCATATCTTGGCTCCATATTCTAAATTGGATTGAAAAGAGTCTCTTTTAATACCAAATTGGTTTCCGGTTGAGACGGAATTACTTGGCTTCAATCCCTCATGTATTCCAACAATTCCTACTACTATATAACACCAATCCAACACACCAATCAATCCCAAATTAATTTATACTACACTTTATCTCACTTTAAATTCCATACTTCTATGGTTTTCAAATTGGGTAGCTTCCATCATCAATTTTTCCAACAAATATACTTCCAAGTACTTCTAAACAACCCAATAGCTTCAAATTAGGACCCAAAATAATTTATTCATACCAATTAGGAATTTTCCAAAAATCCCTAAAATAGGTAAATTTGGGGTTTGAGAGATTTGAGACTTTTTACCTCGATTCAATCGGATAGGATGATGGAATGAGGTAGAAAGAACTCCCGGTCACCTTCCCCGGCTTCAAAACGGTGATTTTCCGGTGAAACTCCGGCCAAAAATACTATTCCCGTTTGTTTCTCTCTCTAACCGAGCTCTCTCTCTCTCCTCCGTGAAGACCGCCGAACCACCTTCCCCGGCGTCCAGCTTTGCCGTCGGCAGCTCCGGTTAGCTCTCCCTCACTCACTCACGTCTTCTCCTCCCTCTCAGCTCTCATGCCGTTTTGGTCCTCAATCTGCTTCAAGCTTCTCGGCTTTCTCTTCTCTGGACAAAACAATTGGGTCCAATTTTTTTTATTAAGGGGGGGGGGGGTCACGTGTATGACCCCCCCCCCCCTTCCAGCCACATACATGTATATTTTTTTTTATTTGATTGTGTGTGTGTGTTAGAATTGGGTGGGGGTCACGATTTGGCCCCCACCATTATTTTTATGTATATTATATTTTTTTTATTACAAGGTGTGTGTGCGTGTTGCTATCTTGTGGAATGGGGGTCACGATTTTGATCCCCATTTTTCATATTATATATATATATTATTTTATTTATTGTTAAAATAGACTTTGGGGTTAATAAACTTACACCCAAAATTTCCCGTTAGGTCCTAATTTTGGTCCAAATAAAATTTCATTTATTTTAAAATTTTTCTCCTTTTTCTTCCAAATTAAAATAAAAAATTAAATTAGGACCTTAACGTTGATTGGAAAATTTCCGGGTATTACATAACCTCCTTGTCCTAGGTTCCTACTCGGACTCTAGTTAGAAAGGGAAGAGATTAAGATCAGAAGTGAATTAAAAGGAGATTACATACTCCAACTTCTCACTAAGAGACAAATAAACTCATATGAATGCTTGAAGGTTGTATCACACTTTCTTGGATCACTAATTAAGGCTTGTAGATCAATCTCTTGAAGTGCAAATGTCCAAGTCTTTGTGTTTATATAGGCTTGAAGCTTTTGAACGTTGGAGAGCCCTTCAATACAGCAAACCATCTTCATTTAAGTTATCCTTTAATCCCTTCTTCAATGCTATCTTGATTGACAAAGATATATTCCATTTTGGTTCGGGTCAATGCTTGACAACCTATTGGTAGCTCCCAATATGGAAAGAAGGTTAATGATGAATCAATCTGCTTCATATCTACTTCCCTGAAATCTAGCTATTTTCCTATCTCGAATTTGTTAGCATTAAACACATTTAAGGACAATATATGTTCAAATAAAAACATTCCTTAAAGATCCATAATCCGAAAATAATCATCCATTCAATGCATAGCTATTTTGATTTTTTTCCTAAAATATTTGGTCAATGATACACTGCTCAATCAGCTTTTAATACAATATCAGCTTAATGGCCAAATCATATTAAATCAAACCAAGATCTTTATTAATTGATTAACAAAATATTATATTCAATACTTAATCAATTAAAATCATATCAAAATCGCATTTGTCACGACCCCCGTTCTGGGAGCACGCGACCGGCACAGACCGAAGGTGGGACCCCCGGTCTGTAAGCCTACTATCCTGGAACTTAACTAATCATACATGAATCAGATATCAATAAGAAAACTATAATTCTTACAAATCGTAAATAAACCTTTATATACGTGCATGATCCTGCCTCTAGACTAATGGAACTGACATCTAGTTTATTACAATAACATTTAGAAAATACAAATCATACTAACACCCACATGAACAAAAATGCGGGTCTTGGTAGTTGAATCATTGCTTAGGCGAGGCCTGTCACTTGTCCTTAACCTGTCTGAAAAATGTTAACAACGAGGGGTGAGTCATACGACTCAGTGAGAGACTAACCCATCCTAGGCATAGTAGCGGGCACCACTACGACAGGGGAAGTGCGACAATCACAATTCACATGAAAACTATATTAAAACAATCACATATCAGCATATCATAGATATAACTTTCACCTCATTCACAAATACACATGGCAGAATTCTTATACATCCATCTTGAAACATAATTGCCAACAATGCACAAGTCTCCAATCACACAATGGAGATTTCAACCCAGAACTATTACTGTTACAACGCAATCAACCACATTATATCCCAATTCAGTCCAAACAAATCCAATCTTAATCAATTCCTCACAATTCATGGGCGAGAGTGTTGGCCACATAGACTTAATTTCTTGAACAATTTAGTACGAAATAAGAAGAGAGTTTTAAAAGCATTGTTTTAAAGAAATGACTTCAGGCTTTACACTCACCGTTTAATATAGTACCCAGAGGTTTATTCTGTCATGCAAAAATATTTAAGGAAAAATAATGTAAAGTATAGTTAAATAAGTTTCAATAAAGGAAAAAGGGTTGGAAAAATACCTCCGGGTTTTAAATAAGACAAGTTTTAAAATTTTGTTTGAAACTCAAAAAAATGAACATTTGGGAAATACTCATACTACCTTAAGGAAATTACGTTGAATAGAGGTGTCCTTGAAAATCTTATATCTTAACTTTAAACATGGCAATTATATAAATTTTCATCTTGTAAAGTTTCCTAATGAAAATGAAGACTTACTTTCGAAATCACTATATGACCAACATCCCCTAATCATATCTAAACTTATCATAGCAATAAGGGGAGAACATGGTTCAGACCCTTTACTTCTCATGCTCCCACTTCATATCAAACAAATGACCCTCTTACATAAGGATCCAAACCAAACGTACAAATTATTGTTTGAGCCCACTCGTTTGCTACCCATCAGGCCACATGGTAGTCACAACACGACGTCTCAAACTTGGTCATTCAACAAGGCCAGACGCATGGTTCAACCCAGTTACTTCTCATGACCTGCGACCTTGCCATATTTAAAGGTCGGGTACATGGTTCACCCTCGGTCCTTCCCATGTCTTTCATCCCTTTTCATATGCACACACATCCATAAAGTCGGGCACATGGTTCATCCATGATACTTTCCATGTCCTTCATCCCTTTACAATCATAATCTCAATCATAAAAGTAAAGTCAAAGGGGTCCACACCCAAACTCATTCAAATTCCAATCATAATAACAAACAAGCCTCATTGGCCAATTCATAAAGGTTCACATCATAAAACCACAAGTCAATTATAAGTCAATTCATATCCATACATAGCTCATATCAAGGGTCTATATACCACATTAGCTCAGTCACATTAATTCTTATTTACCATAATCATCTAACTCTAGATCAAGCCTCATGACTAATCAAATTCATTCACAATCCATAATTTACATTCACATCCAATCATATACAAATCGACCAAATTCTCATATCATATTATTCATATATTTCAAACATCCCATCAAGGGCTAAGATAAGAAAGTCCCTCACCTTAGCCGCTTCACTTAGCATTCTCTTTGAGCACTCTCGTCTCCAAGGAAGTACTTGAACCCTATCACATACAACCAATTCAATCCATATAAAATTTCATACAATTTCCTAGTTTCTCTACGTATGACTTCTTACACTTATCCAACCCCAAGTTCATTTACTTAGCCTATGGTCATCATTTGGTGTTCTTTTTAGATTCAACACAATTTAATACATAATTAATTAATTTTACAACCTTGTTCACTCTCCAAGCTCCATTAATGGAAATTTTGCCAAATATGGGAAGTTCTAACTTTCACCAAGGGTTCACATACCACCAAACTAACCATTGGACATCATTTCAAACATTTTAAATATCCATACATATAATTTAGAGTTCATACACACCAACAATTCTAATGAAATCCACAAATCTTTCCAAAAATGGCAAAAATCGCACCTTAGGGTTCCTAGAGCAAAAACAACCATATAATTCATGATTTGTCTGTTCTCTACATCCTAAAAGAGTTTTAGGGTGATATAATATCAATTAATAACTCATTCCCAACAAGAAAATCATGATTTAAGAAGTTGAGGCATGATTTTAGAGCTTACTCTTGAGAAATCCGAATTTGGGGATTTAGACCCCAAGTTCATTTACTTAGCCTATGGTCATCATTTGGTGTTCTTTTTAGATTCAACACAATTTAATACATAATTAATTAATTTTATAACCTTGTTCACTCTCCAAGCTCCATTAATGGAAATTTTGCCAAATATGGGAAGTTCTAACTTTTACCAAGGGTTCACATACCACCAAACTAACCATTGGGCATCATTTCAAACATTTTAAATATCCATACATATAATTTAGAGTTCATACACACCAACAATTCTAATGAAATCCACAAATCTTTTCAAAAATGGCAAAAATCGCACCTTAGGGTTCCTAGAGCAAAAACAACCATATAATTCATGATTTGTCTGTTCTCTACATCCTAAAAGAGTTTTAGGATGATATAATATCAACTAGTAACTCATTCCCAACAAGAAAATCATGATTTAAGAAGTTGAGGCATGATTTTAGAGCTTACTCTTGAGAAATCCGAATTTGGGGATTTAGAAGAGTTGTCCAAGCTCTATGGTGCTCCAAGATGCTAGGTGAAGCTTGAATGATCCTTGAATTGATGAGGGGAAGCAAAGAAATTGATTGAAATTAATAGGTCTTTTTTTCTTTTAACCTAAGAGAGAATTGAGATGAAGAGGAAGAAAAAGATGGAGGAAAAGAAGGGGTATTCGTGCTGCTCGAGAAAGAAAACTTCTTAAATTGGATTTGGGACTTAAGGGCCTTTTAGACATTTGACAACTTTTGGGAAATGGTGAAATAAAGTTTTAATTGGACTTTCTTATCTAGATTTATTTGTGGGTAAGAATAGCAAAATTTAAAAATTTTTGGGTAATCATAGGCCTATTAAAAATATATGTCATTGAGTCTCTAGCAGATGAGAATTTTCTATCCAGTACAATTTTTATTTTTGAAAAATTCTCAAATTTAAACTATAAGCTCGAAATAATTCATATGATTCATATTTAACCCAATTTATATTTTTATATTTGAATTTATTATTTATTTTAATTTCTTAAATTCTCAAATCTAAAGTAATTAAAATCTTAATAATAACCCAAAAAATCTTATTTCATTCCAAAAAATTATTTTTATTTTATTTAGTCAAAATGTCCAACCTCAACATCAAAATTCTATCAATTTCATATTATCCCATCATTTCTTAATTAGGATTATTTATCTATATATATATATATACACATATTTCTATTTATTTACTTGTTTATATATTATTTATTTGTTTTTTTTACATTCCAACTCTAAATAATGATCATTCTAAGTCTTACTATATATTTGACTTGATTCCAAAAATACTCCTCGGGTATTACAGCATTTTTGAAATAAAACATTATCACAAAAGTTAATTTTATTATGGTCAAATATTGTCGCAACACAGACTCACAAAAGGAAACAATAAAGGATATTGTAGTGGATCATAACATCCATAATAATGTCGAACTCTATGTCTTCGGCCTGAATAAGCGTGGACGATAATATCTCTATCACAAGATGATGAAGGATTGTTCCCTTCAACCCATATAGCAGCAACTTAATCAGCAGATGGAGCATTATAAACCCTTTGTTCTAACTTAATATCATTTGTAATACCAATTGTCAACTCTTGTAATGGTGCGTTCTCCAATCTTTGAAAAGATTGGGCATAAGGATTAGATGAAATTATATTCATAAGTTTTTTGGATAATACTTTTCAACAAAGGCATTTCCTTAAATAAATTTGTCCTATTTTCTTTTTTTTTTAATAAAAAAGCATTAAAGCTTTATTATATTGTAAAAAAAACCAAACGGCACTTACAATAATTTAGAAAACTCTAATCTAATAATACTGAAGAATAAACCCTAACAATTATTGAACTACGTAAACAAAGTGTAAGCTCAGCTGATCCTATTTCTTCAGGATGAAAAATCTCACCGTCCTTGGTGTTGCCAACAGAGTTGTTACTCTTATACCTCCTGTATATTAGATCTGAAGTAATCTTCAAAGTTGAAATTGTCGTAAGCTTTTCCAACATCATGATGAACGAGTGAAAATTTTTTAACATAGATGATTCGTAGATTTAGATATAATTATAATAAATCTTGAATCCAGAATCACCTTATTGTCAAAAAAATTCACAAAAGAAAATAAATAAACACAAAAATAAAACAAACTTCACTTACTAGATCTGAATCGATCTAACAATGGGAGACTACACTCTCACAAGAGAGGACTAAAAAACTCAGAAGTAAATCTGGAAGAAAATCACCACCAAAATTTGGGGAATGAATATCTACCTTATTTATGAAACGTAACGACGGTAACAAAAGAAGAAGAAAAATAGGGATTTGGCAACCCCTCCGGTTAGATCTGCAGAAAGAAACTGGTTGAAGAACGAACGTAAAGAGAAGAGAGAAAGCGGCTGCTAGAGTATTTTTTATTTGTGAGTTAGTTAAAATTTTATAATAGATTTTGTCCTATTTTCAATCTCACGTTTAGTATCATAAAAGTATAATTGGAAAAAGTAAGGTCCCGAATCCAATGGAACTAATGAAGGAAGGTCATGGTAAACTTGTCATTAGGCCCTAAATGTATAAACACCTTTCCGTAAACTTGAAAGATGCTTATCCAAATTTACTCCAAAAGATGTGAAAGAGAAAATATTATTATATGCTCTAATATGCCTTCGAAATTCTATACCATCTTCAGTATGTGAAGTATAGATTTCATATAATTCTTCTGGAACTTCATTAGCGGCAAGAACTATTTTTCCTTTTGAGCAACGAAAGCTAGGTGGTTCATATTCAAATCTTAGAGCTCCAAAATGTCAAGGAAATACATCATTAATTGATGTATTGAAGAAGTTAACAATGATGTTCCTTTATCAATAAAAATCACACAATTGTTCTTCAATATCCTTTCCGTAGAACCTGTATGAGTAGTTTGTGAAGACTAAGCCATTAAAATTTTCTAAACCTTCTCTTTCTTGGCGGACATTTCTATAATAATTCATGTTATAATTGCGTTGCCTTGATTTTTGTTTCTTTGAAAGTTTTAATATGCAGTAATAGGGATGATTAAAATACCCATGCCCAATGAGTATCCTGAAATTTTATCCTGTGGGTCTGGGTATGGGTTCGTGTATAAAGTCAACGGGTCCGGGTTCGGGTACCCGTACCCTACCCGCAATAGTAATTATTTATTTTTATATATATAAAGTATTATTTTTAAACTTTTTTATGTTAAGAAAATATATAATTCTAAGAAAAAAATGTTAAATATCTTATAGATATTAAAATAATTTAACTGTATATTTATATTTATGATTTAGTTTTTTTCTTTTTTTTTATTATAAATGAAAAAAATTGATTAAAATAAATTTTATATTAATAAAATAATAATTTATTTCAATTTTTTATTCGGGGATGGGGATTAATTTTGATACCCGTTTAAGTCCGGATTCAGATCTAAGGATTATAATACCCTGCCCATACCCTACCCATGATGATCCCTATGCCGTAACATTATATTCTACTTTGTATACTTATGAGACAATAAACAATGATAATGAACTTGCATAGATATATATATAAAAATAAAAAACAATTATGCATGTATTATTATATATTTAAATAAATAAGAAAACAAAGCAAATGTATTAGGGGAAGGAAAATATGAAACTGACCTTTCATTTTGTTGTGATGACTCCAAAAAAAAATTGCATTATCCATATGCAATAAAAAAATTAAAAATATGCTTTAAAAATTAAAAATCATCATACATCACATATCACATATATTTATAACTAAAAACTACTTAGCTATTATACACATTTACTGATTTAACATCTCAAAAGATTCAAAACTCAACATACAAATTTGGAAACAATAACATTAGATCGATGAAGATAGATTGTATTTTATATTTACAGTTTCAAAAAATTAGTAATGTATTTTACGGATGTTCAATTTCATGTTGGAACCTTCCTTTCCTCACTACAAAAAAACTTATTTTCAGCGACGGTCAATCAACGACGGTTACAAAAACCGTCGTTAAATCAGGATCAAAATGATGACTCAACAAGGTCATGTGACGAGGGTTCGAACCGTGGTGAGGCTGAAAGAAAAATTTTTAAAATAGATTTAACAAAATTTGGTCGCTACTCTCATGGCATTGCTCTCACTCTGCACAGAAGCCATCGCTCTCACTCTCCACTCTCGACGCATCGCTCTCACTCTCCACTCTCGACGCATCGTTCTCGCTCTCACTCTCCACTGCAGTTCTCAGAATCGATGGTTTAGCTTGGTATGTTGTTTCTCTGACTCTCAAATCTCTCTTTCTTAAATTGCTAATCTCTCACTCTCACTCTCTTTTTCGTTCGGTTTATGTGAAATTTTTTGTTTAATGTCTGAGAAGGATTGAACGTGTTAGGGTTTCGAAGCAGAGCATACGAAGAATGTTAGGGATTGGAAGGAGACCAAAGCTAGGAAAAGAAAAAATCAAACACAAGGTAAAGACACTATTCTCCTTTCGCCGCTAATCTTGCCTTTTTTTCTTTTTCCTTACTTCAGAATCTCATCTTCAGGTTTCTTCAGAGTGTAAGTAGATCTTCACTTTGTGTGCGTTGGACTATGCTTCTTCTGTTTATTCTTAATTTTCCTGCTCAAGTAAGAAACTTTTGTTGAATCTTGTTATGCTTGATTTTCTAACCGTGTTGCAGAAAGCACGGATTCAAATTTGGCTCTTTGAGCAGAAAAATCTGCGAATTGAAGGCCGTATAATCGTAAGCTCATTTTCGTTGACTTAATTATTTATGTGAATTATACAATTTAGAACATGTCAGTCTCAGTTTGCATTTCTTGGGCTTTTTTGGTTATTGTTTCCTTGTGATGACAAATACTGTACTGAGTTTAGTTCTGAAGCTTTACTCGTTTAGTATTTGCCTTATGTCTTTACCTTGTTGTTTGATTTTTTCTTTTCCTAGTTACTGTACTGAGTTTATATTGTAAATTTGGAGAGGAATGTCAAAAGTACCAGATTTCAGTTGCCTTATGTCTTTACCTTGGGCATGAATTCCTGGCATGAATTAGTGTTGCAGCCAATAGACATAACATAATTACGGATGATCATGCTTAATAACTTTATTTGGGTGTTTATAGGAGGCTTCTGATTTGAAAGCAAAGCTTGAGACATGTGAAGCTGAAAAATAAATTAGTGTTGCCGTTTGAGTTAAATTAAATTAGTGTCAACTTGCCGTAAGATTTTTGGAATGAGGTAGCACCATATACCTACTTGTTATATATATATATATATATTGATTGTGAATATGTGATGGTTAATGACTAGGTAACTTTTCTACTTTTCCGTGAATAGTAGAAATGTGGCATAAAAGAAAACAGAGGATTCACAATAGAGATGAGTTATTGGAATGAAGAATGAACAGAATGTCATGCTAAACAAACAATAAATTAAATTAAAAGTATGAGTGAAGTTTCACCACTACCTCCAACAGTACTAATTGATGATTAAAATTATGTACTGTATTGTGGAAATGATGAAATTATATTAATAGTTCCTTTTAAAGCTCTGTACTTAACTAGTATTTACTAGTTTGTGCAATGGAACACTTTTTTCATGACCGAGGAGTACTAATCTTTCTATGTTTATCACTTCCTAATTTTCTTGCATTGTACTTGTTTTTCAGTCCTGTTCCTCAAACTAGGGAAGCAATTCCTCAAACTAACTCAGTCTCAGTGGCTCTGAACTCTGAAGGTGAGCGAGAGAGAGAGAGAGAGCTTTAGGATTATCATATCAGGCCGCACCACCTTCTTTATACTTCTCCTCCATCACTATTTAATTTCTTTATCTTTTTCAATATATATATATATATATATATATTGTTAATGTTCTAATCTGTATATTTTAAGTTTACTTTGAGACACTTGCTTAATCTTATACATACATGCATATCAATTTTAAAGTGAAATACAATTTAAAGCTACAGATATATATACATTTAGTTTCTTTAACTTTGATTTTGTTTGATATATGGATTCTTTAATTTTTACTGCAAATATATATATATATATAAAATTAGGATGAAATTATATATTTTGTGTTTTATTGTTGATGTAATTCTGTTTTGGTTTCAGTTTAAAGATGGAAGCAACTTTTGCTTACCTTTTATTTCCACTTCTCGCTTTTTCTATCTCTCTCCAGTTTACAGTTATATAGCGCATTACTTGTTATATATATAAATCTCAATCCTCCATCAACAATAATAATAATATGTCCCTGTAATGAACAGAATGTCATGCTAAACAAACAATAAATTAAATTAAAGGGTTTTTAGATTTTTTATATATTTTTTATTGACCTTTAGCCCAGCCGAGACCTCACTTGTAGGCCCACAAATACACACGTTTAATTATTCTTCAATAAAAAATTACTTATAAATATACAACAACACTAAAAACAACAATATAAGCTTTTGCTTACTAATGGAGTCGGCTATATGTATTAAGCGACGCTAACTTATTTGGTCTTTACTCATTTTTATAGTTAGATTATTAATAGTTTGATCATTTTACTCAACTCTGTTTCAGCCTTAGCTACTTTATATTTTGAAATTAGACACCTCGTCTTATGATTCATTTGCTTATTTATTTAATTTTATCCATTCGATTCTGACTTACTAATTTTTACACATACAAATTGTGAATGCAGTTATTTCTCACAGTTGCTTCTTGAGGAAGTGTAGTGTTCAACATTCTATTCTTGGTGTACGAGTTGACGTTTAGATTTGAGCTTTGACTTTCAAGTAAGTTAAATGCATTATCCTATTTATTTGCCATTGCTTTTAGTCTTTCATATGATCATTTTTATGTATATATATATTCATATATCTTCGGTAAACTTCTCTCAATAACTTTCATTTTTATATGATTATATGTGTATAATCAGTAGATGTGTTTGCATAGCATATATACCAGGTCTTGAGGAACTAGGAAGAACATTTCAAATTTCCAATATTTACCTTACTTTTGTTTGCCCTTTGGTTATGTTCAAAGTTTCTTTCTAATTCCTCTAATTAAGTATCTCCATGAAAATTTAGGTGTATTCATGGATAGAAGTTTGATTAATAAGCCACGATATTCACCTGAGTATGTCTCTGGGGTAGAAGGTTTTCTTGAATTTGCATTTTCTCGTCCTCATGTGGGAGAAATTGTAATATGCCCATGTCTCAAGTGCGACTTTAAAAAATTCCATTCGAAAGATGTTATGTTTGATCACTTGATATGTAATGGTTTTCCATTAGGGTATACTACTTGGCTTAGGCATGGTGAACAACTAGAAAATGATTCTCCTCCTAATCCTATAGATGAACATGTTGAAATAGGAGGGTCTATGCAAGATTTAATTCATGATGCATTTAGGGATGTCCTTGGAGGAAGAAACAATGATGAACCAGAGCCAAGCCACACCCAAACTAGTGAAGTGCGTTTTGACACCACTAATGAGGAAGCAAGCAAGTTTAGTGACTTAATCAATGAAGAAAATCAAGAATTGTATGAAGGTTGTACGAAATATTCAAAACTTTCATTTTTAGTGAAACTTTATCACATTAAGTGTTTATGTCGGATGAGCAATAAGGCAATGAACATGATCTTAGAATTGTTGAGGGATGCATTTGAGAATGCAAAGCTTCCAGAGTCATTTTATGCTGCTAAAAAGACCATACATAAGTTAGGTCTTATTTATTTGTGTGCAATCCATTGGGAATTTGCTGAGAAAAAAGACTGGATTTTGTTGAAGAGAGAACAAGACTCTTCAATTTTTAATTAAAATGGGATGAATTTCACTGTCATACTACAAAAAAGGCTTCAAGATGATGAGAAATGGGGTGATAATCTTCTTGTTTCAGTATCAATGCTATTTAGTAGATCCTTCTTGCCATTTTTGTATAGGAAAGTTGCTTTCTTCTTCATTTATTTTTGGAGTTAAGGTTAGATTTAATGATTGTGTCTTAAATTTGCAGGAGAAAGTTTCAGAGAAACTTCAAGAATTAGAAGCTTCACAATTAGATAATACTGTGATTTCAACTGATGATGCAATTGGGCAAGTGCTTGGTAAAGAACATTTTGGACGAGTTAGAGGTTTGGGAATAGGTGCATGCCCTTCTAAAGTATTTGGCTTGCCTAGCCATCGATTTCACTACTTGAATGTAGGTTCCACAAGCAGTGGAAGTTCAAGTGAAGATTCTTTGCGACTTGAGCTTGCTACAATGAAAGAAAAAATAGAAAGTATGCAGAAAGAACGTGAATTAGAGCAAGCGGAGAGAGCTCGTGAGCAGGCGGAGCGAGCTCGTGAGAAGGTTGAGCAAGCTCAAATGCATCAAACAGTCAAGTATTTAGTAAAAAAAAAAGGGAATACAGATACCTACTGAGCTTGCTCATGTTTCTAAACCACCACTTTCACAGGTAATGCATATTGTAAACTAAAAGAATTTTAAACTAGTTATTATGTGTATTTGTTATTTAATATTTATATTTTTTCACTTTCTTACAGCCACCTGATATGGAAAGCACAGAGTCATCACCTCCAACTTGTCGAAGATCATCAGAAGCTAGTCATGATCCATGAAGCTGCATATTTCTTTTATTTTCTTTTTTGAACTTATATATATATATATATATATATGAACTATTGTTGCTATATTGTAAAAGTTTTTTAGTATTATGGATATGTTTTGGATGTTAAATGTTGAGTTGGTGAATATGGATATGTTTTGGATGTTAAATGTTGACTTGGTGATTATGGATATGTTTTGGATGTTAAACTTTACCTATATCTTGAATACAAATGAAATTATTTTGGTTGAATAAGTATTTATATTTTTTAGGAAAATAAAATATAAAAAAATTAAAAAAAGGCTAAAAAAAAAGAGTGATTTAGCGACGGTTTAAACCGTCGCCAATTCAGATCCTAAACAGTGTTATTTAACGACGGTTGAAACCGTCGTTAAAACATAAAAAAAACGGTCATCTTAAAAGACCTTAGCACTAAGCTTAACGACGATCAATGGCGACGGTTCTGTCAAGCGTCGCTGGGTTTTGTTCATGACGCTAACTTTAACAGCGGTTGACATAACCGTCGTTATATCTTTAGCGACGGTTAACCGTCGCTAAAGGAAGAAAAAACCGTCGCTAAAAATGCTGCTTTTTGTAGTGCCTATCTAAAGGAAACCATCCTTCCCTTTCCCTCTCCAAAATAACATACTGAACATAATAAGATTTGGTTCCTTTTCTCTCTCCATTTAGCATACCAAACATGCCCAAAGTCTAACCAAGATAAAAAAAATATTTACAGAGGAGCAAAACATAACAAAAAAGTCAATTATAGAAATGAAACACTTCACTAATCCAACCATATTCTCAAGACTGTGAATTTATATATATTTTTGCATTTTCTACAATCTCATCTTATATTATTTTTCTTGTTATTATGAAAAATTAAAGGACACAAGTAAATTCATATGCCCAAAAGTCTAACCACGGTAAAAAAATATTTACAGAGGAGCAGAACAAAACAGAAAAAAAAAATCAATTATAGAAATGAAACACTTCTTTAACCCAACCATATTCTCAAGACTGTGAATTTATATATTAAATTAAGGGACACAAGTATTTTCATATGCTCGAAGTCTAACCGAGGTAAAAAATTATTTACAGACACAAGTATTTCCATATGCTCGAAGTCTAACCAAGGTAAAAAATTATTTACAGAGGAGCAAAACATAACAAAAAAAATCAATTATAGAAATGAAATACTTCTTTAACCCAACCATATTCTCAAGACCAATGTTTTTAAAATCGGACCAGTCATTGAACCGGTCGAGGCACTGGTTCACGGTTCAATGGTCGAACCGTGGTTGAATCGTGGTCGAACCGGTGGCATTTAAAATATATATTTTTAATTAAATATACTAAAATATATCATAAAAAAATTATATACTTCATAATTATATGTTTCCATCTCGATCTAAACATGATAAGAAATAGAACAAGTTGCAAACAAATAAGTTCAAGGATCAACATATTTAAGTCTCAAATCTTATCACAAACCAAACAATAAATACTAAAATAGAACAATCCTTACAACTACAAGTGATAACAAATTTTCAATAAATATTAAATCATAAGCAACACAAATTTAAAAAAAAGAAAAAGAAAAACCGGTCGAACCGTCTAAACCACCGGTTTGACCGGTTTTATACCTGACCGGTTCATTAGTTATTCCGGACCGGACTGGCAGCCGGTTTACCGGTTTTTCGGTCCAACCGACCGGTCCGGTCCGATTTTTAAAACAATGCTCAGGACTATGAATTTATATATATTTTTGCAATTTCCACAATCTCATCTTATATATTGTTTTTCTTGTTATGAAAAATTAAGGGACTGATGTAAATCCATGCTAGGTATTTTTGGTTTACTTGTTATGAAAATCAAAGGAAATAAATATGGGGTTAAATGGAACCAAAGAAGAGAAGATGAATATAATTCAAGAGGGATATTAAAAGGATAAATATGGTACTTGTTTTGAAAATCATAGGAAGTAAATGACGAGAAAGGAAATACTTCCGAAAAATTATGAAGAGAAATCATTCTTACAAAAAAAAATCGTAAGTTCTTATTCCACAAAGGAATCATGAATATCTCAGCCAAAAAAATAAAAGGAATCATGAATATCTTCCATCCACCTATTAATAGTAGTAACAACTTATGAGAGACAAATCATTCTAATGAAGGAAGACTACTTGAAGATGAGTTGTAATTAAACTTCATTATTCTTTGGTTCCTTCATTGGAAATGATTACTACTATTCAACCATAATAGGGGAACAACAATACATTATTTACAACTCTAGTCAACAAAGTGACACAATCAACCAAGGGATGCATGGTGCGCACATATGTAGAAGCCAACTTATGAGAGGCAATCATTTGAATGAAGAAACTAGATTTGATTTTCAAAATTGTTGTTGGGATAATATTTGTCCATATTATAAATTAATTAGTTTTAATAATGTTTTTACAAAAATACAATTTTAATATTTGAGAGATCTTAATTTAATTGATGAAGTGTTAACTTGAATATTTTATATCAATTAATTAATATAAATGGAGATCTCGGGCTGATATGATAAAGTAATGAAAAAGGAAGGTTTTAGTCATTAAAGCTGATCTTGCAATTAAAGCTGATTGAATAGTGAATCAGTGACTCAATATTTTAATTAGGAAAGATTTTATAAAGCATTTAATTCTTGATCAAATCTAGTAATTCGTTTTTGATATATAGCATATAAAATGATTATGCATTCATGAATACTTTCTCACATGTTTTATATACAAATAAATCAAAGGAGAATTGAAAAAGGAAAGATTTGATCATTAAGCTGATATTGTATTAAAGACTGATTGAACAGTGTATTATTATCAAAATGGCTATGCAATGAATAAATGATTAATTTCAGATTTTGAACCTTTAAGGAATGCTTTCATTTGAATATACTTTGTCCTTAAACGTGTTTATTGCTAACAAATCCGAGAAAGAAAAGTAGCTTAATTTCAGGAAAGTGGATATGAAGCAGATTGATTCACCATAAACTATTTTCCATATTGGGAGCTGCCGGTAGGTTGTCCATATTATAAATTAATACGATTTTAATATTTGAGGGATCCTAATGTAATTGATGAAGTGTTAACTTGAATATTTCTATATCAATCGATTAATATAAATGGAGATCTCGGGCTAATATGATAAAGTAATGAAAAATGAAGGTTTTAGTCATTAAAGCAGATCTTGCACTTAAAGCTGATTGAATAGTGAATTAGTGATGAATGTTTTAGGAAAGATTTTATCAAGCATTTAATTCTTGATCAAATCTAGTTCTTTCCATCTCCATCATTCATCCACACTCCACCATCATCTCTTCCTCTCCCATTTTTTTTTCTTTTCTTTGAATCATGTCTCACCACCACCTCCCATTCCATTCTCACATTCCAGAGAAAGGATCCTCTGCTGTTTATTAATAGTGATGTCTTGCTGTCCAGTCCAGAACGACACCGTTTTGTGCTGCTCATCTTGCTTTACACATGCAGCGTTTCACTGAGAAAGATTTTGAGGGGAAATATTACATTTGTACACTTGAGATAAAACCTTTTTTACAGTTTAGTCCAAATAAAAATATATTCTTGCAATATATAAAAATTATATTTTTCTTTCATTTTAGTTGACAAATATGTATTCTTGTTGAATTTGATATTAAAAAAAATCATTCTTGGTTTATTTTTTTTATTGATTTTAAATTTTCTCATCTAATGATAAATTTTTAAGAATGATTTTTTTAATATCAAATTCAACAAGAATACATATTTGTCGACTAAAATGAAAGAAAAATATAATTTTTATATATTGCAAGAATATAATTTTATTGGTCAAAACCCCAAATTGGTCCTTTATGTTTGCACGAAGTTTCATATTGGTCCTTTATGTTTCAAAAAGTCTAAATTGGTCCTTTATGTTTGCAAGAAGTTCCAAATTGGTCCTTCCGTCCAAGTCCGTTTATTTTCGAAGTTAAATGCTGACGTGGCATGCTGACATGGACACACTATCTCTCCTACGTGTCAGTTGAAGCTGACGTGGCATGCCACGTCATCGCAACGTCACTGCCACATCATCATCCAATATCATATGTGATGATGTGGCGCTGACGTGGCATGACACGTCAACTTAGATGGACATGTCAGCACGCCACGTCAGCACTTAACTTAAAAAATTGACGGAAGTGTACGGAAGGACCAATTTGGAACTTCTTGCAAACATAAAGGACCAATTTGGACTTTTTGAAACATAAAGAACCAATATGAAACTTCGTGCAAACATAAAGGACCAATTTGAGGTTTTGACCAATTTTATTTGGACTAAACTGTAAAAAAAGTTTTATCTCAAGTGTACAAATGTAATATTTCCCTCAAAATCCTCCTCAATAAAACGATGCATGTGTAAAGCAAGAAAAGGAGCGGTGTCGTTCTGGACTGGACAACAATACAGCACTATTAATAAACAGCAGAGGATCTTTTCTCCACATTCCATCACCTATTCAAGCCATCAATTCCATTCACCGTCACTCTTCCATTTTCTTTTATTAATTCAAGCCTCACACCACTCTTAACAACATCATCTAATCAACGCCTTTCCATTTATTTTCTTATTGTACAGTGGCATCATTTTTATCAAGAGGCAAGAAGTGTGAGTAGTGGCTATTTTCTTTATTTCATCATTGTCTTCACCCATGCATCTCTTGTCCTTTGTAAAATAGGAACTCAAGCACTAGCTCCACCTCCAAGAAGTAAGGACTCTAGCAACATATTGAAGAAGATGCAGAAAATTTCTTCACCTTAACCATGATGACAAGAGATGGATGGGTGAAGACAATGATGAAATAAAGAAAATAGCCACCAATCACACTCCTTGCCTTGAGAAAAATGACGCCACTGTACAATAGGCGTTGATTAGGTAATGGTGATAAGTGTGTGTGTGAGGCTTGAATGAATAAAAGAAAAATGGAAGAGTGATGGTGAATGGAATGGATGGCTTAAATAGATGATGGAATGGGAGGAGGTGGTGAAGCGTGATTCAAAGAAAAGAAAAAAATGGGAGAGGAGGAGTGATGGTGGAGTCTGGATGAATGATGGAGATGGAAGGAAGGGAATGTGTAGGGTGAGGCGATGAAACAGAGAGAAAAATTTGGGAGTGAATGGAAGAATCAAAGAGGAAAATGGTAGTGGAGTGATGTGTAAGATGGTGATGTTGGAAAAATTCTCCGAATACATAAAATTTAATTTATCCACATGCAGTTTCATCATGTCAAATCATCAAGAAAATAAATCTGAAAGCGGAAGCGGAAGCGTACCTGAATTCATAAGAGTTCTTCGGTCTTGCGGCTATAGGTCTTCCAAATTAGTAAGCATGATTTTAAGAGACTAGGGTTTCTCTCTTTTCTGGTGATGGGATTACAGAAAAAGAATCACACTTATAATTTGGGGACCATAACCCTAATATAGTTGGAATCCTAATTGGATTAGGAGTCCCAATTTCTAATTCAGCCCATCATAAAATTAAAAATCATATGAGAGTATCTACACATATAGGCCCATACTTTACCACATAATTTAAGCCCAATAATAATTAATCAAATTAGATCACTTTTAATTTGGGCCACACACTTTTCTAATGATAGCATTTGACATACAATATTTATTTAATATATATAAGTCCATAAATACCTAACAATCTCCCACTTGGACTATATAAATATTACTTTATAATTGTATGTCACATTATAACCTTATGAGCTCAAGCTTTTGCTATCAGAATCAAAAGTATTCCGAACAATCTCGTCCATCAATTATGCCAACATAGAACCAAGGCGACTTTTGTTACATATATCATAACTAAGCCCTCCCTGATCACGTATATCAACATAATCAAATGACATAGATCAAGTATGGATGTGTAGCATGAAAAATTACATGCATTGTGATCTATACATGTCTATTTCCAAATGGTCCACCTTAAACCTTATCAAACCATACCAAAATTAAAGTGTGAATAATCCAAAATAAACTTTATTTCTGCAGAACCTCAAAATATCCATAAACCGAAATAACTGAAAACCATGTCTGTAACCGAAAAAGCATAATTACAAACTCCCACTGAAACTGAATATCTTTAATTGACATAACACCCATATGAGCAGTATGCTCATGAAAGACCTTTGGTGTTATAGTCTCTTAGTAAGCGGATCCGCAATCATGGAGTTTGTCCCAATATGTCTTTTAGACAACTGTCCACTTTGAACTCTTTCTTTAACAACTAGGAACTTTATGTATATGTGCTTAGACTTTGTTAAGCTCCTATTGTTATTGAAATACAAGACTGTTGTTTATTGTTACTAAATGTCATAACTCCTAAGTGGCCTTTCAATTCCATCCAGAATTAGCAGCTCAGTAACAAACTTTCGCAGTTATATTCCATAATTTGATGCCTTAAAAAATGCTATCAACTTAGCTGCAATTGTGGAAGGAGTTACAAGTGCCTTTTTAGCACTCTTTAAAGACACTGCTTCTCCAACCAGCAGATAAATATAGCCTAAATTAGATTTTATACTATCTTTGCATCCAACAAAGTCAGAGTCTTAATATCCAATACTCTCTGACTTACCTGATCTTCTGAATGTGAGCATGTGATGCTTTGTTCACTATAAATACCATATGGATCACTAGGCTGCTTTCCAATGATCCATACCCGAATTGCTTAAATAACTTTCTAACATGCCAACAATATATGCGATTTTGGTCGCATACAAAACTGTGCATACATTAGACCCCTTCTTGCTAAAAGCATGAGAAATTTTTTGTATGTCCCTATTTTGGGGCATAAATTAAGACTCAACTTGTCTCCTTTATCCATAGAGGCATTACCTAGTATGCAATTATGCATACCAAAACTCTTGGAAACCTTTTCAATATATATGTCTTCTGTAAAAATCCATGAATACCTCAAGAGTAATCGAGATGTATTTAGATTCCAAATTCAAATGTTGCATCACCAATATCTTTCATCTCAATGCTCTTTACTAGAAAGCTTTTGGTTTCATGCAACATAACTATATATCAATGTACATAAAAATATATGCTTACTCCCACGGAACTTATGGTATTTACGATCATCAACCAAATTCACCTCAAAACCGAACAAGGTAATAACTTTGTGAAATTTGCAATACCATTAACGAGACACTTGCTTAAGTTCATAGATGAATTTCTTTAATTTGCAAACCATTAACTTTGTATCATCATATATATAGTTTTCTGGTTGCACCATATAGGTTGTTTCATCAATGACACCATTGAGAAACACTATTTTAACATCCACCTAATGTAACTCGTCTTAAAAATGTGCCACTAATGCCATTATAATTCTGAAAAAGTCTTGTTAATTAAACTGGAAAGATCTCTTCATAATTGATGTTTACTTTATGTGTAAAGCCTTTAGCGATAAGAAATGTCTTGTACCTTTCCACATTGCCTTTCACATCTCTCTTAGTTATAAATATCCATTTGCAGCCAATGAGATTCGCACCTTCAAGCAATGGGGCAAGATTATACACATCATTCTCTTTTATAGACTTTATCTTTTCATCCACATCATTAATTAATCCACTTTTGAGAGTTAGAACTTTTCATGGCTTGATGGAAATTGACCATGCCATTTCCCATCACTGCAATGTTAGCATCATGTTCTTAAAGAAATACAATATAATCATCTCAGATTGTACTTCTCCTTTCTCTAGTGGATCTTCTTAATGGCAATGGTTCTTGAGATTGTAGAGTTTATTCTTTTGGAACACTTTTTTAAACTAGATCAGGAAGGCTAATAACATTGTCTCGGTCCAAAGTTACTTCTTGAACAATGTCAGGTATAGTAATATTTTTCTGATCATTCTCAATAGCAATTAAAGGAATACTAACATATTCCCTTTCAAGACAAATCCTTAACCCTATCCCTCCCGACAATCTCAACATTCTCAAAGAACCGAACATTATTCGTCTCGATTATAGACTTAATCATGAGATCATAAAATTTGTAACCCCTGGATCTTTTAGAGTATCCAAAAAATTAGCAACTGACAGTTCTATAGTCCAGTTTCCTTTCATTTTGCCTTAAAGACCTTACCTCAACTGAACATTTCCAAATGTGAAAATGCTTTAGACTAGGCTTCCTGCCCGTCCAAAGCTCATAATTGGTCTTTTCAGTTGCCTTAGTTGAAACTCTATTGAGTATATATACTGCGGTTCTTAATACCATTGGACACAAGTATCTCAATTCTCCTTTTGGAGATATGGCCTAATCTCTTGTGTCGCAATGAAGCTAAATTTTCATGGGTTAATTTGTACTTTTCACATATGATATTAACATGTATAAACCCTTAAAATGATGCAATTGTGTCAAGAAAATATAGATTATTGTATCAAAAAAAATCAAAATCAATCAAATAAACTATATATATATATATATATATATATATATTAAAGAGACTAAATTATCTATTTCCACATGAACAATAACAACTAAAATTGTCCAATGTTAAAATAGGAATTTAGTGCAGTTTAAAATATGATACAATAAAAGTCTCAATCAAATTCATTTAAAATATATTTCTTAACAATAATCTAAATGTTTGAATTGCTTCGACTTCTACTAACTTGCCATCCCCATTATAGATGTATCTTTAACCATCACTAGGCTTTTAGCAATTAAGGAAACCTTGCATAGACACACTGATGTGAGTTGTTACAGCAAAATCTATCCATCATTTGTGTCTAAATACCAAAATCAAATCAACCTCAGAACAAACAAAAGTAAGAAGCACACCTTTCCTTGCATGCCAAGCATGAGTGTCGATATAATACTTCCTTTTTTTTGTCCTACTGCAGCTCCGCAGAAGAAAAAACCATCCCAAGTTGATTCCTTATGTTGTTTCTTTTGTAGTGCTGTATCCGCAGTTTACTTATTCTTCTTTCTCTTATACTGTCTGTCTTCTTGTCCTTTGAAATGGAGACCAAATGAGAATTTAATATCTTTTCTTGCTTCAATTTGTCCTTTTACACTAACAAGTCTTTGGACAAAGTCCAACTTGAGTGTTTTCAATTTTGAAGCAAGATGAGACATTTCTATAATGTACTCCCGTATATTTCCTTTGTCTGTATACCTCATAAAGATGAGTTTTGCTAAGATTGTATTAATTTCAACCTTTTCTCTCTTAGCAAACATCTTCTGGAGGAAATATTTGACCGTATCCACTTGATTGGACATAATGCCCCTAAAAAGCTTCTCGAATGGCATACTTGATCATCATTAGACTTATGTAATTGGAATTTTCCCACTTTTTCATCTCTCTCCATTTATATGAGGTACTCTGAGTGAGATAAGTGGGTTTGAGAAATTCTCAACGCATAGTCTAGGTCCATGACTCCGAAAGTGGGTAAGACTCTCTTGTAATGCCTTATATTTGTGCCATTTATCATAAAACATAATTAATATTTGACAGTTATTTTTGTTTTCTGCTAAAGCAGAAACTAAATAAGAACAAAACAAATAAAATGCTTACATAAGTACCAAAACAAAGCCAAATTGAAATAATAAATTTGAATAAAAGTAAACCCCATCTCAAGATATCGGGCACTCCAGTAATATTTCATCTTTGGACAAAATATTAACTTGTAAATGACATCTTGGCGTAGTAATCACATACTGATAATAAAGTAACATATCAAACAATAAATCTTCCTTTAGGCCGATTTATTGCTCATATGTAAAGCCAAATAATTATCACGTATTTATTACCACAAGTGTATATGCAAATATATTAAATACAGACTTTCCTTTAGGCCAATCAATATTCATATAAATTACATACACATAACTTTTTATATTTTAGTACGAATTAATTTTCACACCAGAGATCACTTTGGTGACATGATGCTTCAATTAATTAATTTTAAAATATATATTAATATACCAATATCCTAATTTATATTCCCAAAATATTCCTAAAATTTGCAGCAGATCTTTATAAACCATAATAGTGCAGCACCTTAATTTATAATTACAACAGACAAATATATAAATTATATCAAATTATAAAATCCACAAATTTTGACAAAAATCAAATTTATATATTTGTTAATATAAATACCCAATTCCATAGCCTAATAGGCTAATACCATATATCAATCCACTGCATGTAATATAATTTCCAATTTTCACAAATCTTAACACACTTCAAATTTCCAAATTTCAATTTAATATATATATATATATATATATATATATATATATATATATATATATATATATTAAATAACCGAATTTCTTATATTGGATATGTGTAAAATCTAAATCCATATATATAACCCAACCTTTATATTATATTATATATATAATGTTATAATATAATTCTAATTTTTAAATTTAATGTATATAATCAAATCCATATATTATATATAATATATAATATATGTTATATATATGCAAACCCAAAATCATACTGCCGCAAAACCTGAATGTCCACACACATGAATTGATGAATCCACACACACACACACACACATATATATATATATATATATAACCAAAACCTTACATGGCAAGCCTCAATTGTCATACTGCCGCAAAACCTCAATTGACCGCCACGGAAAACGAAAATCCCAAATTTTAACAAAATTGTAAACCTTGTTTGTAGCAATATAATTTAATCAACCAAACTTAAATTTGCCAAAATATCTTAATTAATTTATCATTTTAATTCCCAATGACTTAACATGAAGTTGGTTCTGATGCTACTTGTTGGGAAAATTCTCCGAATACATAAAACTTAATTTACCCACATGCAGTTTCATCATGTCAAATCATTAAGAAAATAAATCTGAAAGCGGAAGCGGAAGCGGAAGCGTACCTGAATTCATAAGAGTTCTTCGGTCTTGCAGCTATAGGGTCTTCCAAATTAGTAAGCATGATTTTAAGAGACTAGGGTTTCTCTCTTTTCTGGTGATGGGATTACAGAAAAAGAATCACACTTATAATTTGGGGATCATAACCCTAATATAGTTGAAATCCTAATTGGATTAGGAGTCCCAATTTCTAATTCAACCCATCATAGAATTAAAAATCATATGAGAGTATCAACACATATAGGCCCATACTTTACCACATAATTTAAGCCCAATAATAATTAACCAAATTAGATCACTTTTAATTTGGGTCACATACTTTTCTAATGATAGTATTTAACATACAATATCTATTTAATATATATAAAAGTCCATAAATACCTAAGAGGCGAAGGTGATGAATTGATGGTGAAGTGAAAATTAGGTGAGAGTAGCGTGAATAGAGAAGAGGAATGGAGGGGATGATTTTTGTGTGTGGTGTCGAACTGAGCAGAGGAAGAAAATTGGAGAAAAATTGCCGCCTCCAATGTCAATGTGTTTGAAAAGTGAAGAAGTAAGGCGTGTGTGAGAAGCTACCCAAATTACCCAAGGAGTCTAGTGAAAATTGGTGTGGAGCATCATGGGCCATTGGACCTTGAATATTGGTTTGGGCTTCAAATTTGGACTGAATTATTTTGTTGGTCTTTCTCCAAATTTTAAGATAACCTATAGGATAAAAATAAGTCTAATATAAAATATTTATCCTAAAATATTTTAATTAAAAAGCAATCACAAAAACAAAACATATTAACCCTTTTTAATGATATTTTCATGTAATTATTCTTTAACCAAATTTATCATAATTAATGCAATTAAGCCCAATAAAATATAATAAGAATCCTAAAATAAGATAAAAAAATATCATATAAAATAGGGACTTATTACTATCCCTCGATCAAATATGGTAATTATCAAAGTAACTAACCTAAGTGGTGATCAAGCAATTAGAGTTTAAGAACAAAACTAAATAAACATGGAATGTATTAAATTAACTGTAAAAATCCTCAAACAATAATAGAATTCATACTAGTGAACCATAACCCAAGAATAGAAAAAGTCTAACACAGCATAATCATCATATAATCACAAATCTATGAAGAAACATTGAAAAACAAAAGAAAGGTCAAATGTCCAGTTTGGTCATTTTTCTTTCACCCAAGTTCCATAATTGTCCTTTATCTTTTAGAAGTTCTAAATTGGTCCTTTATCTTTCCCAAAAGTTCCAAATTGGTCATTCCGTCCATTTCCATCCATTTCTCCCGTTAAATGCTGACATGGCATGCTGATATGGACTCGTCATCTCTCCTACGTGTACCAAATAGCTGACGTGGTCTAAGTCACCCTAAACCCAGGGACTAAACTAATACAAAATGAACTTTTCACAAATCAAAACAGTAATTCTCGCTAACATCCCCACTTTCCCATCTTCTTCTTCACCGAGCCCTCAATTCTCTCTCAAAATCCCATGACTTAGCATCCACAATTATCGCCGCTAACTCTGCTTCTCAAATCTTATCCACCTGCACATCCATCAATTTCTTCCTCCAATCTCACTCAGCCGACCAATCTCAACGAAAGTGAGGATGAAGGGGAATTAGAGAATTACAAAAGCAACTCTGAGATCTGCCCAATGGACGACATGTGAGGTTGTGCTTTGTGGGAGAATCCAAAGTTCTAGATCTCTCTCAGTCGGTTTAGCCCTAACCTTGGCTGATTTTTGAACCACCAAATGGATCACATCGTCATCTCTCTTGCATAAGTCGTGAAACACCTTCAAGTCCTCGAGCTTCTCGCCATTGCAGAAAAGACCGTCATCATCGTCGAGATCGAAAAATCCTTTAATTTCTTTCTTTTTAATTTGCTACTTAATTGAGATGGCCAACATTTCTATGCGATCGATGTGAAACTAAAATTCCTTGTCGTACGTTGTCCTGACAACGATGAAGAGAAGATCAGAGATTCAAATGACTAGATGAAGAAGATGGAAAAGTGGGGATGTTTGGGAGAATTACTATTTTGTTGTGTGAAAGATTTATTTTGTTTCAATTTAGTCCCTGGTTTTAGACTGACTTAGGCCACGTCAGCTATTTGGTACACGTAGAAGAGATGATGAGTCCACATCAACATGCCACATCAGTATTTAATGAGAGAAATGGATGGAAATGGATGGAAGGACCAATTTGAAACTTCTGGGAAAGATAAAGGACCAATTTAGAACTTCTAAAAGATAAAGGACAAATATGGAACTTAGGTGAAAGATAAAGGACCAAAATGGGCATTTGACCTAAAAGAAAAGAGAAGAAGAATTCTCTAATTTTGAGGCTTGAATCCGCTCCTTCCTTTGCTCTGATTCACTAAACGGCCTCCAAAGATGTGTTTCTCTTAAACCCTAGCTCTATCCTTGCCCTAGAGGTCGAATAAGGCTCAATGAATGATTTCAGGCTGAAAAATCACTTAAATAGGTGGAAAGTTGAGACTTTCGTCATTTTTTATTTGCAGCGGCTCTATAGGGCCAATATATTGCGTTATAGCGCCAAGCACCACTGTCATTGTTTTGTCAACTTCAATCCTTTATATCTTTTTCGACTAATGTCCATTTTGCGCGAACTTTATATCGTTTTTTTCGTTTTTTGTCCTCTACACAACGGTATAGGTTTTGGAACCAAAAGCAATCAAAATCTTATGCTTATACTTCCAACAACGCTTTGGCCCTTCATAAAATCTTGCCAAACTTGCTCAGCTTGCTTCCAAATGCTTACTGGACTTCCCAAATGTACTAAACTTTGTTTCATTGTACCTTCCAAGTCCTAGAAACAAGAACAACACAACAATGAACATTCAAAAAATATCAAAAAAATCAAATAGACTCAAAACTAAATAAAACTCGTTAAAATGATATAATACACCATTAAGCACCTAAATATCATAAAACACATTAAAAACATCCCAAAATGCGGCTTGTAATTCCATAATATTCCTTCTTATGTACACGTAGCACTAGTCTTCTAGAAGCATAACCGGACTTCGGATTAGTGACACATGGCACCACTTGATGGCCTTGTACGTGTCCCATACCCACGTTTCTCCCAAACTCTCTCGTAAGAGAGAAGTTGGGGCATATCACGAACATGGGACGAGCACGACCCATAGAAATGTGGGGCTAACACGTTCCTACCCTTGTCATGTATAAATACCCCTCACTTAGGGTACTCAACCAAGTCTAATCGACGATACTCAAAACTCACTTACCCTTATTCTGCTGCTATTCAGACATCCCCTTTCTCTCACCCATCACTTACAACATAACTCCAACATGCGGCTCGCCTGCCCAGAGCAACATACACCTTAGCCGCACACGGCGACCATATGTAACCTTCCTGCCTAATGGCTCCTATGGACGTTTTCGTTTCGAACTACGTGGACTTTGATCCCTTAACAAGGGTATGTAGGCACCTAGGTCATCACCTAAGGACAAGTCCCATTTTTTGTTTAATTTTCTTAATAGGCAGTACTCGTATGGCCAACACCAACAGATCCCCATGTCGTTACATGACTGACACGACGTCAACAACAACGACCAAAACAAATGGCAGCGAAGGAGACAACTCGTAGCTTTTGAGGAGGTAGATGAGACACCGAAAAATGGCGTGCCAATAATCAACACAACCAGCATAGCAAGATACAAAGTCATAAGGGTGTTAATAGATACTGGATCGGCCACAGACGTGCTATTTGCTGAAACATTAGAAAGAATGCATAACTATAAGGGTCAGTTGGTGCCAGACGAAGGAACCCTTATCGACTTCTCAGGTCGAATAGTTGAGACCAGTGGAACCTTCAGAACCTGGCTTGCCCTAGGGTCCCCCAAGGTTTGAGTTCACTGTATCAACAGCTTCATCGGCGTACAATGCAATTTTGGGTCGTCCGACCCTTAACAAACTCAAGATGGTTGCATCTACTGCCCACTTGACAATAAAATTCCCTACACTTAGAGGGATAAGAGAAATGCAAACAGATAGGGAAGAAGCTTACGCTTGTTATCTAGCAGATCTCTCTGGAAGAGACAAACCTGAAGCCTATACTAGTAACGAAATGAGTGCCCCAAAAGTACGTAGTGGGCTTCGGAGAGGAAATATTGAGAGCTCGTCCACAGCCCATGGAAGATCTCGTCAACATTTGTATTGACGAAACAAATAGCAGAGAAATCCAAGTAGAAGCCCTTTTGAATCAGGCGACCAAAGAAAAGGTTTAGAAGCTGCTCACGAAGTACAAGAATGTGTTCGCTTGGAGTGCCGCGGACATGCCTGGGATAGACCTAGCACTCATCTGTCACTCCCTCAACATGAAAGACCGCCTCGGTGTTATCGAAAAAAAGCGACACTTCGGCAAGGAAAGACAATAAGCGATTAATGAGGAGGTACAAAAACTGTTGGACTCTGGCTTCATGTAGGAATCGCCATATCCAGAGTGGCTCTCTAATGTGGTTATGGTAAAAAAGGCTAACAGAAAATGGCGAATTTGCGTGGACTTTACCAACCTGAATAAGGCCTACCCAAAAGACGCATACCTACTTCCTAATATTGACAAGCTAGTAGATGGGACCACAGGACATCATTTACTGAGTTTTTTTGGACGCCTTCTCAGGGTACAACCAATTCTAGATGAACCCAAAAGATTAAGAGAAGACTTCCTTCATCACTGACAAAGGAGTTTTCTGTTACAAAGTCATGCCCTTCGCACTGAAGAATGCGGGTGCCACCTACCAGAGAATGATGGACATAGTCTTCAAGGAATAGATTGGCCGGAACCTCGAAGTCTATGTCGATGACATGTTGGTGAAGTTCCTAGAAGTCGAGCAACACCTGGAAGAAATCATCCTGGTCCTGCTAAAACACCAGATGTAGCTGAACCCAACAAAGTGTGCTTTCGGGGTATCAACAGGCAAGTTCTTAGGCTTCATGATCACGTAAAGAGGAATCGAAGCAAACCCAAAGAAATGCGCAGCCATCCTAAACATGGAACCTCTCGTTTGATCAAAGGCGTGTAAAGGCTTAACGGAAGACTGGCAGCCCTTAATAGATTCCTATCAGGAATGGCCGACCGATGCCTTCCTTTCTACAAAATCCTAAAAACTGCACCAACATTCCAATGGACGAAACAGTACAAAAAATCCTTCCAAGTCTTTAAAGCTTACTTTGTCCTAATAAGGCAAGAAGGAGCTGAACAATACCCAGTGTACTATACAAGCCACGCCTTGCAAGGAGCCCAACTACGGTACTAGCGAGTGGAAAAGCTAGTGTCCGCCCTCGTCCACTCAGAACAGAGACTCGAAGCTTACTTTCAACAACATACGGTCATGGTACGAACCAGCCAGCCCCTACGACAAATACTGTAGAAGCCAGATTTAGCAAGGCGAATGACAAACTGGGTCATAGAACTATCCGAGTTCGATATCAAATTTGAACCTCGGCGGGCGATCAAAGCCCAAGCACTAGCAGACTTCATTGCCGTAATCATTCCATTAGAACGCCAAAAGGGGGACGCCTTGTAAGAAAGTAACATGAAGCATGGTAAGAGTGAAAATCACCCAATTGAGAGAGGAGAGTTTAAACAGTTATTCTTTGATCAAATTGCTAGAAAAATTATTGATTCCTATACATGCCTATTTCTGCTAGGGTTGTTGGCCAAAAAATCTTTTTAATTGATTGGTTACTAACATATCCTGATTAGATTTAAGAAGGTTTATTTTTCCTTTATAAACCTTTAAGGTGTCCTTGACTAGTTTCTTTGCCCAAGAGTGCAAAGGCTCAAGTGTGGGGTTCTAATGATGCCAAAATTAGACATGATAAAAGGCATCATTTTGCTTAGTATTGCTGATATTAATTAATAATATGACGGTAAAAGGCACTAAGAGAATACATAGGTGTCAAAATTAGGAGAGTGCTAAAATTGGCTTTTTAATGCAAGTTTTGTGATAAAACTATAATAATAATTATTGATTAAATATCAGGTATTATTACAGATATTTGTGGATGATTTCAAGTCAAGACGGAGCCATTTTGTCACTTAGAAGTCGAGATAGAGACCAAAATAAAGACAGGAATGCAAGCAGGGACTAAACTGAAAGGAAAGTTGGAAGTAGGGAAAGTCAACGCCCTTGGTTGACCAGAGGAGGCTCGCCACGGCGAGAGGCTGAAAACTTGCAAGAGAATATTCGAATTTAAATTTCAAATCAGATCAAATTGGGACTTCAATCAGAATCCGAATCAGACGTTTCAAGCTTCAAACTTTGAATATATTAGGAATTAATATTATTCTATTAGGAATAATATTATTTATAATAGAATTAATAGTATTTTCCTAATTGTAATTAGACTAGTATCCTCCAATGTAAATGCTATAAAAGGTGGCAACTTAGTTGTAGTTTTTCATACCTAGCTTTCTATTAAACTTAGCCTCGTGATTCTAGATCATGATGAGTAGCTAAACTTGCTAGCTTGTCCCTAGAGTAGCCTATGTAATTGCTTAAGCTATGAGCTATATTGTTAGGGAAGTTGTTTAGATATCTATAGTTTATCAACTTTCGGTTGTGATTTTAAGGCGAGACCAAATTGGCGGATCTAGGGTTATCAATTGGATTAAATGGATCTAGCAGGTTGCAGGTCTGGGTTGATCAACTCAAACTAAATACCGCCTTTTTATTTATGGTATAAGTAATTTGATTTCTTTAAATTAAATGCGCTCTTCTAGTTTGCACACACCATTCTAATGCATGTGCGACAACCTCGATGATGTGTATCTAGACCCTTTTGGCGGTCGCCGAGGTTACCTACGGATAAAAAGGTCTGATAAGGTGTTTCTAAATAATATTCTTCTATTATCTTTCAAAACTAGCAGGGATAGCAATTTACATAGACCCTGACGGGCAATTTATCTTTCTTCATCTAAATCATATCTTTTCTCCCCAATCAATTATTTGTTGATTTGCTTTACTCATACTCTCTGTTATCTCTAACTTGATTTGATTACTTAAAAGGTGCAGTTACTAAGGAACTACAGAAGGATCCACGTGATTCGACCCTAGGTTGACGCTATACTATATTATACCTAGGTTTTATTTGAACCTAACTTGAGACAGGTTAGGGGTCATATTTATCACACCTGAAAAAGCCTACATCAGATGCACTCATAGAGCACCACATGTCATAAAAATATTAATTACGAAAATTTTAAAAATGGAAGGCTTAGGGCTTGGTTGGGAGTTTTGAAGAGAGTGGGGTGAGTTGGTTATTAATGAAGTGGTGCGAAGTGGGGTGGTGTGGAATGGTTCAAACAAACCATTCCATTGATTGAGAGTTTAAAAAAAATAAAGAGGGTGGTGAACAATATTATTCTTATGATGAATGAACAAAAATAAAATAAAAGAGGGTTAATAATGGAATTAAATATTATAAACAACACAAACCATCCTAAACCCCCCAATTTGGAGGGGTTTGAAAGTTGGATGATTTGGAAGGGTTTTCAAACCATCCTAAACCATCCCACTCCATTACTTACTTAAATTTCCAACCAAGGGTTTATAAAATCAAACCACTCCACACCACCCCACACCACTTGATCGCACCCAAAATCAACCTAACTTTAGGGTGTTAAATAGCAAAAATTATAGAGAAATATATGTGATTTTACCCCAAAAAGGTTGAATATCTTGACAAAAGGAATAAGACTAAAAATGTGATAAAATGCCTATAAAAAGCCCTATTTGTTGATATTTTTTATTATCCATAAAATCTATATCGAATAGGTGTGTTTGATGTTTGTTGAGTACTCCAGGCTTAACAAGGATCAAGGGAAGATATATTCCAAGAGCAAGGACCGGAGCTAAAGCAAGAACTCGTAGCAAGACCCAGAGGAAGCAAGAACAAGAGAAGAGTGCAACAAGAACACATAATATTCCATGGCAAGCAAAATAGCTCACCACGGTAACAAGAGAAGAAGTACTCACCATAGTGAGCAAAAGAGTTCGCCACAGCACCTCCTTCAGAGATCCAAATGTCACTTAGAGATGATCCACATATCAATTTTTAAGATCCTACATGTCAGCACCTCGTTAATTTGTTCTACTTTAATACACACACAAACACACACACACACACACACACACACATATAATTTAGATGATAAAACTTAGCCTTTTCGTCGACGTGCAGAGCTTTGCTAGGGTTTTGTGAAATCGACGTGCTTTCCAGCAACCGCCATGTCATCTGTAAGATTGTAACTGGTGCGTCTGAGTTTATCTCAGGCATGGAGGGTTCAAGTGGTGTAACGGAGGGAGGGAGACAGAGAAGAAGAGGCAACGCACGGGAGGTTGAGTTTGAGTTTGGAGAAGATGAGATCGACGCAGGCATGGTAAAGTGCAAAAATAGTTTGTTGGGCCAAATAGTGACACTAAAACCAATCAACAAGAATACACTGGAGTTTGCAATGAGGAATATATGGGGCGTGATCGATGACTTCAGGGTGGAGGAGATAGCAGAAAAGACATTCCAATTTTTCTTTAAAGATGAGACGCAAGCCGATAGGGTGTTGTGAGGCGGTCCGTGGCTGTTTTGCAATAGTTGGTTGCTACTTCAGAAGTGGCAACGGGACCAGGACTTGGTGCAGATATGGGGGTTGTCGTCGCATTGCAAAACGGCGGCATTGGCGCAACGTTTGGGTTCAGTTCTGGGGGAGGTAGTAGACGAGGGTGTTTTTGTGTCACAACAAGAACAGGTCAAATTTGTAAAGGCATTGGTGGAGATGCCCATTGATATCTCTTTACTTGATGGTGTATGGGCGAGAAGCAATAAGGAGAAACGGGTATGGGTAGACTTTAAGTATGAAAAAATGGCGATATTCTGTGCCTATTGTGGTCGAGTGGGGTACGTCGAAGATACATGTGGGGCAGCGAAGAAAGATGCATACGAGGGAGCTGACAATTCGTTAAATCTGGGTCTCGGGATCAAAGCGAATCATTCGGGCTCATAGGTAATGGAGGGAAAAGGTGCAACAAGTGGACAAGGTGATGATAAGAAAGCTAAAACAAAAAAATGGGGTGCACCACGTGAGAGCATGCGTACTGATGCATTGTCGAAGTTATTCGAGAAGCTTAGCATGGAGGCAAGGAAGGGGAGTGTAAGGATGGGGATTGGTGTGGATCTCAATAAGACACAAGGGGGAGATGTGGAGTTGGGGTGAGGAGATGATGAATGACATAAGAGAAGGAACTATAGGTAAGGTTGGGCATGAAAATGGAGCAAAGAATGTCGAAGTGCACGATGGGGTTCAACTTGCTTTGGTGGATAGTGAGATATGTGTGAACAAAGAAAGTGGGGAAAGGGTGCTCAAGGAAGTCCAGAATGTAATGATGAAAGAGAATGTCAGGGGGAAAGAGAATGTGGCCCTCATTATTAATAAGGGTAAGACGTGGAGGAGGGAGGATGATAAGGAGGTGACTACTATTAATAAGAGAATATTCAAGAGGTGGGCCCAAAAAAGAAAAGGTGTGAGATTGGGATGAATAAGAGTAGGGTGATGGAAGATATTATGAATGATACTATAACGGTGGGACCTGGTAGCCAGGCTTGTCGACCATCATGAAAATCTTAAGGTACAATTGTCACGGGCTTGGGAATTAGCAAGCAGTTAGATCTTTAAAGCTCCTACTAAGGTAGAGTTCACCAGATATTGTCTTTCTAAGTGAGACAAAACGTTCGGTGGGTGAAGCAAACGAGTTGAAAAGGGTGTTGGATTTTGGTTATTGTGTTATTCATCCATGTAAGGGTCGAAGTGGAGGTTTGATGCTATTGTAGAGAAGGGAAGTGGATGTTACTTTAATATTGATGTCTAGATTTCATATTGACGCACACATAGGTGGTGGAGAGAATGCATGGAGATTAACGGGTTTTTTTGGGGAATTTGTAATTCAGCTGCGGTACAATAGTTGGAGCATGATGCATAGATTGGGGGAATAAAATGATCTTCCTTGGCTATTAATGAGAGATTTTAATGAGGCTACGAATTCTATGGAACAACAAGGGGGATAATGAGAGATCTGAGGCCTATATGCAATTGTTTAGAGATGCCATTACGGACTATGAGCTCTCAGATATTGCCTTTTTAGGGGATCCCTTCACATGGAACAATGGTAGGGATGGTAGCAAGTTGGTGAGAGTAAGATTGGACAGGGCTTTGGCAAATGGTGCATGGATCAATAGATTTCCTAATGCTCATCTTACTCTTATGGGAAAGTACTCATCAGATCATCTACCTATTCTGTGTAGTCTTGATGGATCACAAGTGGATATGGGGGTGGAGTTAGGCGATGCAAGGAGTTTTGAATAGGTTTGGTGTGGGTATGAGGAATGTAAGGAGGTAATTATGTCAGCTTGGAGTGAGTGTGGACAGGCATCTGACCTTGATAAGTTCAAAGGTAATCTAGCATTCCTGACAAAGAACCTCACTAGTTGAAGTAGAAGGAAGTTTGGTAGTTACCATAAAAAGATAACAAGAATTCAAGAGGAAATGGCAGCTAAATCTTCTAGTCCTGGACCTAGTCAGATGAGGGTTAAGGAACTAGAGAAAGAATTGAATAATGTCTTGAGAGAAGATGAGCTCTGTTGGCACCAATGGTCTAGAGTTAGTTGGTTGAAAGATGAGGATAGAAATACTAGTTTCTTTCATGTTGCAGCATCACAGAGGGAAAAGAAAAATACAATAAAAAACTCTGACGGGAGGATGGAAGCTGGGCTTTAGATCAGAGAGACATGCATGATGTGGCTCAGGGTTATTTTATAGATATCTTTACATCGTCACGTCTGACCGGGATTGAGGATGTGACTAATATGATCCCAAGCAGGGTAACAACGGACATGAACAGATATCTTCTGGCACCACTTACTGGCGATGAGATCAAGACAGCATTGTTCCAGATGGGACCAACGAAAGCCCTCGGTGTAGATGGTTTTCGGGCTCTATTTTACCAGAAGTACTGGGATGTTGTGGGAGATGATGTCATTAAGGCTTCACTCAAATTCTTAAATGAAGGCGAGTCCCTTAGTTAAATAAATTGCACCAGAATTGTCCTGATTCCAAAGGTGAAGGAGCCAAAGGATCTCACACAGTTTAGTCCTATCAGTCTATGTACGGTGCTTTACAAAATCATTGCGAAGACAACCGCGAATAGACTTAAGAGTATTTTACCTGATGTTATCTCTTACGAGCAGAGCGGCTTTGTGCCTAATCGAAAAATCACTAACAATGTGTTCCTTGCATATGAGTTAATCCATGATCTAAAAGCTAAGCATTCAGGTAATAATAGTTTCATGGCTGTTAAACTTGATATGAGTAAAGCTTACGATAGGGTTGAGTGGTCTTTTCTGGAGAAGGCTATTAGCGGTTTAGAGTTCCATGAAAATTGGATCATAATGATAATGCAGTGTGTTTCCTCTTTTAGTTTTAAATTTAGAGTGAATGGATGTGACTCTGATATTTTTCTGCCACAGAGAGGACTTAGACAAGGCGATCCTCTATCCCCCTATTTATTTTTTATCTGTGCAGAAGGATTGAGTTCACTTCTCAAGGTGAGTGAAGACAGTGGTCACATTCATGGGGTCAAGATGGCTAATGGAGCCCCCAACATCACATACTTATTTTTTGCATATGACAATTTGATCTTTCTAAGAGCAGACATGGCAGAGTGTCAAGAGCTTAAAATAATACTGGAGGCGTATGAAAAATCATCTGGGCAAAAAGTTAACTATTATAAATCTGCTTTATTTTTTAGCCCTAATTGTACCCATGACAAAAAAGAGATGATTCAGAACGTGTTGCAAGTTAGAAAACAAGCTTATAATGAGAAGTATCTAGGCTTACCTACCATAGTGTGCAAGAGTAAAGGTAACTTGTTCAGTTCCATCAAAGAATGAGTGTGGAAAAAGATGCAGGGTTGTAAGGAGAAATTGATTTTGAAAGCAGGGAAAGAAATCTTAGTTAAGGCAGTTGCTTTATCCATTCCCACGTGCTCTATGAGCTGTTTTCTGTTGCCTAAGGGTTTGTGTAGGGATCTCAATCAAATGATGGCTAAATTTTGGTAGGGATCTACAGAGAGTCATGCAAAGATTCACCGGTTAAGTTGGGAGAAACTATCATTGCCAAAATCTTCAGGTGGTATGGGTTTAAAGACTTAGAGATGTTCAACTTATCATTGTTGGCTAAACAGGTGTGGAGGCTTTTACAGAATGAGGAATCTCTCATTCACAGAGTGTTGACAGCAAAATATTTCCCACACAGACATTTTAAACGCTCAAGTAAAGAGGAACTCTTCTTATACTTGGCAGGGGTTAATTGCAGGCAAATACATTTTGAAGCAAAATATTCTAAGGTGCATTGGAAATGGAAGGCAGACGAGGATTTGGGAGGACCCATGGATATCGGGTGAATAACTATTCAAGGTAAGCGACACTACCCCAATTTACCGCCTAGTTAGTCATGTTTGTGAGTTGGTGGATGGAAGAACGGGTTCTTGGGACATTGATTTTATCAAATTTTTGTTTACTGCTGAAGTGTGTGACAAAATTATAAGTATTCCATTGAACCGTGGCCATAGTGGGGATAAATGGACATGGTGTGCTGATGTTAAAGGCTGCTTCTCGGTGAAGTCCTGTTCTAGGGCAATTATGGCTTGAAAATGGAGCAATATTGATATGTTTGCAGGTGTTGAATGTGTGGTGGACAAAGCTTTTTGGAGACAAATTTGGAAGCTTCCAATACTACCTAAATACAGGGCTTTCATGTGGCGTGCTTGTGAGGGAATTCTTCCTACTGTTTGTTCGCTCCAATCAAGAGGCGTTATGTTGAATGATTAGTGCGTGTTCTGTAATATGGCAGAGGAGGATACTTACCACACACTTGTGTCTTGCTCACAAATTCAACAAATTTGGGAGGCCTCTCGGTTTGATTTTCACAGTCGCATATATCACAGCTCTCTTCTTGAATGGTTGGTCATCGAAGGTGGAGAATGGGGTAATGAATAATGGGGGATGGCGTCGATTGCACTGAACATGATTTGGGATGAAAGAAATAGGAAAAAATTTACAAAGCATAGGCAAGACATGTCACGACTCTGGCTTCGAGCAGCGGCGGCATGGGACGAGATTGTGGATATGACGGTAATGAACTCTGAGCACGTTTCTTGGACTAAATCAGAACCTTCTTGGACCAAGATGAACACGGATGCAAGGACGTGCAGTGGTGGCGTGATCGGTGGCTTGGTTCGAGACAGCTTTGGGGCTTGTATGGCGGATTTTGTTGAACCCAAGAGCTTCCCACAGGATCCAATTTTGCTTGAAGCAATGGCCATCTTCCGTGGAATGGAGGTTGCATGTGAAGCTGGGGTACGAATCTTGGTGGTGGAAACAGACTCAAAGGTAGTGATGGACCATTTATAAGCAGAGGAAAGAATGCCATCTATTTTTAGCTCTCTCTCTTAGACTGTAAACGAGCCGAGCCGAGCTTTAGATGTTCAAGCTCAGCTCGTTTAAAATTAGGCGAGCTCGAACTCGAGCCCGAGCTTTTAAACGAATAAAAAATCGTGATCAAGCTCGGCTCGTTTAATTAACCGAGCCGTTCACGAGCTTAACGAGCCGAGCTAAGTAATTATCAACTTTCATATAATGTACATGCACATAAGAAAATTAACTCATATCTTATATTAATTTATAAAATTTATCCTTTTATATGTTTTATTGATTATAGACGACTCTACTTAGTAAGAAAATTTGATTGTTGTTGTTATTATATATGTTTTATTGATCAAAAGATATTTGAACACAATAACATAACAAATTTAATATATATATATATATATATATATATATATATATATATGTATGTGTGTGTAGAATGAGTACTCGTTATATATTTAAATATAATAATACATGTAAGATAGAGAAAAAAAATATTTTTATATTTTTTTATTCTTAAACGAGCCGTTTATGAACTAAACGAGCCGAGCATTAAATGTTCAAGCTCGACTCATTTAACTAAACGAGCTTATTTTTATGTTCAAGCTCGGCTCATTTAAAAAACGAACGAGCCCGATCGAGCTCTTATGCGAGCCGAGCCCGAGCCATTCACAAACGGCTCGTTTAATCTCTGTAATAGCATTATCTTAGCTAGCAATTTATTTGATAATTTTTATTTTTCTTGGGTGTCTAGACACTATAATAAGGCAGCACATTTGTTGGTTATATTTGGTTAGGATTCTTCACATTTTTAATCTCAGGGGCATCAAAATCCAAATTAGTTTAATCCCAACCGAATCGATCCAATCAAAATCAACGAAAATCGACTATTGATTGGATCAATTGGATGGGAAAGGATGAAATCTAATCCCATTGGGTTGGTTTATGGATAATATGCTTGAATGCCATCCAAACTGATCCAATAGATCCAATCAATTTAATGATATTTAATTTGATTTAATATATATATATATATATATATATATATATATATTAAAATACATTTTAATATACCCCAGCCAATTGCTCTAATGCATTAACCATATCCCACTATCCCATTACAAACAGAATACGAATTATATGGATTATCAAAGAATGATTGTACAGACTATATATGGATTATCAAAGAATGATTGTACAGACTATATAAAACAAATTCTAGCCTAAATTCTGTTACAGTGAGAGAGTGTGTGAGAACAAAGAGCCCTACATGTGTATGGCTATTCTACAATGACACTTTACAATTCATAACAATACTGATACAACACATGACAATATTAGAAATACATACACATATTAGCACTAAATTATAATTTGTGTCTTATCAATTACAAATCACATGGATTAAATTAAAAGCATCACTCTTACAAATTTTTTAGATTAAAAAAATATATTTTTACTGTGTTTGAATTTGTAATGAATATTTGTACTTTCAGACTTTTAAATTTCATTCTCAATTTTTCTATATAGTTTGATTTCCTTTGTATTGTGTTTGGATTTGGATTATAATGAATTTAAATCAAAGTGTGTTTTATATTAATAAATGTAATTTTCAGATTTTTTTTAAATATAGAAAATCGACCAACCGAACCAATCTAAACCAATCCAAAGTGGTTTGCATTGGTTTGGATGGAGCTCTAAAACTGGATGATTTTGATGAGATTATCCATCATCCAGTGTGATTGGATCGATTGGAAAATATGTCCAAACCAATCTAATCACACTGGATGAACACCAATAATCCCACCTAAGGGGATTACTAACCAATTAAAACATTCTCTCTCGTCTTTATTAGGCATTTTTTATAATACTTCTAATTAATTTTTTTTATGTATTATATATATATATAGCTATATTTTATTTTGTTGTTCAAATTTATACATGTATGTATATGTATAATATAATACAACAATAAAGTTTAGCATGATAACTTTAAATGAGACAAATTTAAGAAAAATCCAAAGAAAAAAATTTTGAATTTTATAAGAGACACTCCATAAATTATTATGAATTTTGTAAGTTAAATTCATTTTTTAAGTTAAAATATTTTTCAAATTAAAAGTATAAGTATGATATAAGAATATATTTTTTAATATTAATTGATATAAGTTGAAATAGTTTTACAAATGATTAAATCAATGATAAGTTATTATTTAAAAAAATCAATCAAGGGCATATTTAAAAAAATTACTGAACATTCTTGAGATTATGAAAGTTGAACCAAATACAAGTCTATAACATTCCTGAGAATCTTGTAAAATAGTCCCAATAATGTAAAAGTTGAACCAAAAAGCTTTTATGATATTCCTAGAAATCCTAGTTCTGGGAATGGAATTCCCAGAATTAGGATTTCGGGATTAAAAAATTAATCCGTGTACTGAACGCACCCTTAGAAATCAAAATGTGCATTTCAATCTTGCAGGGACAAAAAGTAAGATTTAAAAACTAAGGGCCATTTGGTTGGTGAATTTATTTGAGGGAATAGAAATAAGAATATGATAGAGAATGAGAGTTAGGTAAAATGATAATTATACCCTTCATAAATAATTATTAATATTTTAAGAAAGGACAACATTAGCTTTTCCCAAACCGATTGCCTCTCCCTCCAACATTCCTGGGATACGTCCCTCAATAAATTCTTGCAACCAAGGGAGCTTCTACTGTGCAAACCTATGCAAACTTGGTGAACAGCCCAGAATGCGCCACGTGTATGGAGGTGAGATTTACTTATTTCTTTAGTCCCTCATCTCTTCGATTTTGCAGTATAGTCTTTTCCAAAAAATATTTTTGCTAAATTTAAATTTATTTAACAAAATATATTTTATATTACTTTATTATATCTGACTAAGTTAAATGAATAACTCTGGCTCGTCACCGGAGTTATTCAATGAGGGAAGCGAGGGTTTGGCTGAAGAAGGCTTACAAGGGAGGGAAAAGGTCAAGGATGATGGAGGTGGCGTGAGGGGTTGAGATCTTGATTTGGGTCTGGAGTTTGGAGGCGACGAGGGCATCGTGGAGGATTCAATGACAGGGAGGAGGAAAGGGGCAGAGGTGGGGGCGATGGTGAGGACCTCGTCGCCGATAGAGATTCCAATGATGAGGATGGAGGGGAGGAAGGTGACAACTAGCACTGTCAAAACGGGCCGGAGCCCGCGGGCTAGCCCAGCCCGCTCGCTAAATGGGCGGGCTTGGGTAAGCAAAAATAGTCCCGTTTAAAAACGGGCCTAAACGGGTTGGCCCGTTTAAGTCCACGGGCAAAACGGGCTAGCCCGCGGGCCTGCCCGCCAAAAAATTGAAAAAAAAATTTAATATATATTTATTTAAAATATGTATAAATATATATATTTTAGATAATTTTATGTGTTAAATAATAATTTTATTCTAATAAAGTATATAAATAATTTAAATATTAATTTAAAGTTAAAAATTACTAATTTTTAAGTAAATATATAATTTTATAATTAAGTTTTTAAAAAAATAAAAAAATTGGCCCGCGGGCTAGCCCGCGGGCCATTACGGGCGGGCTTGGGCATTACTTCCCAAGCCCGCCAAATAAACGGGCCGGCCCGTTTTGACAGTGCTAGTGACAACGTTGTGGCGGATCCAAGAGGCGGCGGTGGTGATTGAGGATGACCCGAATGTTGGTTCTGGCGAGGGATTTGAGAATATTGATAACCAAAATGAGTGAAGATGAAAAATAATAAGTGTTGAATAATTCCGACGACATTATTTTACCTTCTCCGAATGTTAGGTGGGGTTTTCCTGGTTTGGGTGAGTGAAGATGGAAGAGTGAAAGAGAAGGAAATGGGAAATGAGTGTGTACTGTGTGGTCTATGGTTTGTTTGTATACCAACAACTAGCCTTTGAACCCGTGCAATGTACGGATTATGTTTACATATGTTTATATATATATATACACACACATACAATATTTATTTTGAATCATATAAATATACATGAAGATATAAATAATATTTAAGTATAATAAAAAGTTATTTGTGTCCCGACTAAATTCTTTAACATAATTGTTATTGGGAATGCAACGTCAAAATTATATAGATACTTAATTGCCTATAATCATTTAACCATTAATTAAACATTGTACTGCAGGGTTTACATCTACAAATTTGTGTGTGTGTCTATATTTATATATATATATATATAAACTAATTTAAAATGAAGAAACCACAAAATATTTAATAAAATAATGAGAACATAAATAGAATAACTATAAAAATTAATGTTACTCCAAATGAATAGTGAATATAAGTTGTAATACTAATTAAATGTGAATACAAAATGAATAAAAATAACTTCAATTAATAAAGGAAAATTTTCAAATGACACGTCAAATCACTACAAAAAATAAAGGTTTTAACGGCGGTCATTTTACCACGGTTAGTGCTAACCGTGGTTAAATTTAATGTCCGATTTTGTTTAACAACGGTCATTTAACGACAGTCACAACCGTAGAGAAAGTTAATTAATTTAAAAAAAAAACCTTTTTAAGCTTTTTTTTTTTTTTATTAGGCTCTACTCATTTGGCGCTCTTTCACGAAACCCTCTTTCCCAAACCCACATTCGGTTTCCCAAACCCTTTCTCTGGTTCGTGGTGCTCACGGCTGCGACTGCTAGCGGAGACGGTGAACGACGACTGAGACGGTGAACGGAGACAGTGAACGATGACTGCTAGCAGCATAGACGACTTGGTCGAATTGAAGCTAATCTTCGTGGTGACGAAGGCGAGTGGTGCTCACGGCTGCGACTTGTAAGTATGCGACTACTCTTGCTCTTGCTCTTGCCCTACTCTCTGTGGTTCGTGGTGCTCTTTCTTTCGTTTTCTGTGTGTGTGTTTGTGTGCACTCTGATGCGTGTAGTGAAGAAACCAATACCCCCATTTCTCCATCACGTATCCTCTGTTCTCTCTGCTTTCTATGGCCGAGGGTTTTGAGCCTTACCATGTTCCCCAGCAAAGCAGGCGAGATAAGCTCAGGCTCCTCGATTCCTCACCTCCTTCTTCTTTATTCCCTCTCTACGATCCTTCTCTCATTTCCTCTAAGGCAACACAGACATGTGATCAATCAAGCATTTGACTTGAAAATGAGGATGGTTGCTTACTGGAAGATTGTGTTAAGGAGGCTAGTTGACACTATAGCATTGCATATGCAGTTAAGTATAAGTAATCTTGTGAACAAGGAGCTGGAGAAGGAGATTAGTCATGAGGTTTTGTCTCCGAATCAGTTTGGAATTGAAAGGTTGTTGGAGGAGTCTCCTTCAGTTGCTGGGAAGCGTCATAAGCTCATGAGGAGTGTCAAAGTGCTGAAAGAAAGCAAGGAGGTGGTTACCAATATTATGGACATAATTTCTAGCTAGGGAGATTAGGTCCCCTAATAAAAATCAGTCTGATAAGTGAAGATTATTAGTAGTAAGATTGGGTGTTTTGTTGGACTATCTTATTTATTTTGGTTTATTGTTTACTTTCTGCGTATTTAGATTAGTAGCTATGGAGATTAGGTACCATTCAAGTTATTAACAATAATCCATTCCTTTACCCAACGCAAAACCTCCAGAACCTTCGACAATTTGACCACCAAGAGATAATGGTGTACAGCTATGAGTTTTCATTTTGATTTCCCCCATTTTATGGGAATTTATTTCATTATTTATATATTATATTTGGTATTCTTTGAGGTTATATCTAGTATTACCTCTTGTATCATAATTTTTTCCCCGTAGTCATTGTACAAGTTTTTGAATATATGAATCCTGCAACCAATTGCGGAACAAAAATCAAGTACTATTATATGTTTGCCTTATAAAGGATCATGATGTCCTGCCATTTGATTGGGGCTTTTGCCATGCACGCATTTCATATAAAGGTTATACGACATAAAAGTTAAGTAATAAGCTTGTTTCATTTTAGTGATTAAAATTTTTTGTCATGTCAGGAATTTGTATTCTTGAGAAGAAAACAGTAGTGGAGAGGGATATCTTCAGTCTTTTGATTGAAAATTATTTTTTGTACATTTAAATTAAAAATGGAATATACGTGATATATTGCTAAAGCTGAAGCTTGTATATTGCCGCATATAGATGTTTTTCTGATTCAAACAAGGTAATTTGAATAGTTTAGAAAAAAAGTAATTTGGATCAATTTAGCTTTTAAGAAAATTTCATTTTCTTCCTTCAATCGTTCTTCTCATTACTCTTATGTGGGTATGCTAGACAGGTTACTGCCTAGTGCCTACTGATATTTTTACCTCAGGTTTTGCACCTTTTTTCCTATGTAACTGTTAAGTTGATTGATATTTAAAAAAACACAGAGCATTGGTATAGTTAGAATTAAACAATAATATAAGTTATTGTGCTGAATTTGGCAAATTTTTTAATAGGTTATTTCTGCAACCACATTGAGAAACTCAACATATTAGCAAAGCACAGGGTAGGTCCTAGGCACATTTGCTGGTGCATTCAGGCGAGGGTTAAGGGTCACACACCCTCTTTGGTGCCCTCCAGAATAGATGACCTACCATACTTGTGCAATACCCATCTCAGTTTTCCTATTTCTGATAGCATGGATTGCTCTAAAGTTTAGATTCTTTTAACTCTTCAACTATTGATTTACACTTCAATCACCTCTTGTAAAATAATAATTTATTTTTATCTATACATCAATCAACTAATTAATGTATAAAATTATTGCACGTTCTTGAATTAAGATTGACTAATTGGTGTAGCCTCCTTTTTTTTCCCTTTTGCTGGGTTGGTTGAGGCGTGCAGGATAGAAGTCAATAATGTTGTGGTTGCTGGGTAGATTAAAATTTGTAACATACCAATTTGCATTAGAACGTCAATTTAAAAATGATGCTGCTTACTTGTAGTTGTAAATAATGTAATATTATTCTATTGAAAGAAAATGGTTATACATGGTCTTGGCCCAAAATAAAAGTTTTAAGACGGTTGAGGGTAAAATTGTAAATAACAATGGGTGATGCTTGGTGTGGTTGGTTTGATCTGTACCACCCACGTTTCACTCTCTTACTGGTTCCCAACGTTAAGGACCATGTATCACATGGTCAAATATTTAGCTGATCACATGGTAGTAACAATACCATCTGTGATTGTTGGCGAGGTATCATGTCCTGCAACACAGGTAACATAAATGTTTCTTTTCTTTACAACAATGTTAAAATAGACACTATGCGTTTTTATAAAATCTAACTGTCTTTCTTTTTCTAATTACAGGCACCTGATGTAGGCAGCGCAGAAGCATCACGTCGACGATCATCTGGAGCTAGTCATGATCCATGATCTTATATATTTATGTAGTTTTATTTTGATGTTAGTTATATTTAATTAGTTTTATTTTGTTGCTAGTACTAAACTTTTTAATTGCTATTAATGTATCCTTTATATTTTGAGATTGAGAATTATGTTGTGAAGACTTTATTTTGAGTTTAAATACTCTTGAACTTTATTAGTAGTTGTTGAAGTCATCTCAAATTCTATTATATATGTTGTAGACTTCATTTTGAATTTATATGCAGATGAAACTTTATTATTAGTGTTGAATTTATCTTAAATTCTATTAGGCTTGATTTATTTATTGTTATTGTTGCTGGAGTTTATTTATTGATGTGCAAACTCTTGAATAGGTTGAGTATGAATGTTACAAAGAAACAAAAACCTAAAAAAAAAATTTTAAAACAAAAACGATTCTAACGGCGGTTGCAACCGTCGCCAAAGGAAGCACCAACAGCATAGCTCTAACGGCTGTTGCAACCGTCGTTAGAATCGTAAACTAACGGCGGTTGGAACCGCCGTTAGATTTAGGTAATCTAACGGGGTTCCAACCGCCGTTAGATTTAGGTAATCTAACGGGGTTCCAACCGCCGTTAGAGTTAGTCACTCTAACGGCAGTTGGTCAAAACCTCTAGCGACGGTTGTAACCGCCGTTAGGTAAAAATATGCCTAACGGCGGTTATTCCAACGGTTGGCTTAACCGTCGCTAGAAGTGGTCCCGACGCATCGTTTGGCGACGGTTGAGCAACCACCGCTAGAGTTCTAGCCACGGTCAGAACCGCCGTTAGAGGCCTGTTCTAACCGTGGCTAGATGCCTGTTTTCTTGTAGTGAATATATGTGTTCCATGATGTACATATGGACTTATAGAATTCATGTTTGTTAAGTGCATAAATCTTCTCATAATACAATTATAGATCCGAAATATTTCTCCATACTTATAAATTATAAGTACCATTGCGCAATTTCTTTGAATATGATATAGTTAAAAGTATTTTCAAATCACTTAACAGTAATTGTAGATAATACTTAGGAAAAGATAGAGGGATGACTTTCTATGACCGAAAATATCAGGAAATAACATTGAGTGAACCAAATCTCAAAATTACTATCAGTTGATAAGACAAATTAAAAGCTCTACAAAACATAAAATAATACTATCAATTGGAAGGGTGTTATACCAACCTCTTGGTCCACTATACATTTGGACTTTTGGGAACGCTTGGCCAAGTGAATCAACTTCAACGCATACCTACCAGAGAAGAATAAAACAAAAGTTTTTTTCTGTATAAAAAAAAAAAGAATAAAACAAAAGTTCACCACTTTTATTCAGGTCAATTCCTCAGTACAACTTTATTCAGGTCATACAAAAGAAATTAACCTATAATAAGATTCAATTTAAGCCACAAAATTTACATAGGCCATATGAATTAGACCTGCAATCATCACATATTTTGAAGCATATATGACTTCTAGCATGTATTCCAATTTAAGCCACAAAATTATTATTTTAATTTAATTCTCTTAAGATGCCTAACTCACCCCAAAAGAGCTCTCAAGGGGAGAGGATTACCTTAACTTATATATACAACTTATTAGCCTTTTAACTAAGCAATGTGGGACTTCAACACGCCCCCTTCATGCCCGACATAGGAGCGTGAAGCTAACAGATTATCTCTAGGGCAGCCCATAGTAAGGCTCATACATCCACACATACCCAACCTCACTCTGATACTATCTCATCCCAACAGCGATGCAGTTTATTGTACACCGTAACAGAGTCACCTCCCTGCCTCAAGGAGGTGGTTTGCCTCTAAATGTGGTACATCTGTGGAGCATTGCTTGCCCCGAATCTTTCTTCGAGCGTGTTCCACAAATCTCTAGCTGTAAGACAGTAGACGAAAGTATCTGAGAAATCCTTGGATATCGAATTGATAATCCAGGATTTAATCATGCTATCCACTAATTTCCATTTTCTTTGCTCGGCGGCATCTGTAGGAGATTCAGTCGAGCCATCGATGAATCCTATCTTTTCTTTTGCTTCTTGTGTCGTTTAAACGGCGATACTCCATGAGAAGTAGTTCCTCCCAGCCAAGGCAGTTGTCACCAATGACATTCCAGGATTGTCAGAGTTCTGCAAGGAGTAAGTGTCCTGAGCATCCTTCCAGATTGAGCTTTTGCTTGAATCCGCCATTATCTTGGTCGTAGTTATTTACCGTTTCAAAGAAATCTCCACAAGTTCTTGGATCTTCTCTCCTTCAATGGAGACGCTCTGATAACATGTAGAAATTAAGAGGTTATGAAAGCAATCGTAATGAACTGAATAATTCGTCGTATCTTCCATTAAGCCAGAAAGCAAATTTATAGAGTACAAGAAGCTGCTCAAGATAAGAGCAGAGAAACGGAAAAGCCAACTACCTAAAACAAAAAGAAACAGAAAGAGAAAACTAATTGAAGCTTTCCTAATACGCAGAGTTTTGTTAAAAGAAGTAATAAAGTAACCAAACACCAAAACATTGCGTTTCCATTAGTCACAAGTCAATGAGAAAAGCTAAACGACTGTGAATTCAACATCCCCCCTCAAGTTGGAGAGGGTCTTCGTGACACTCCCAACTTGACCAAAAATCGCTGAAAATTCGTTGGAGATAAAGCCTTTGTGAAGAAATATGCTAATTGATATTTCGAAGGGACAAATCTCGACTGAATAAAGCCTTCCTTTGTTTTATTTCTTACTACGTGACAGTAATCTCTAAATGCTTTGTCCTTTCGTGAAAGACAGGATTAGCTGCTATGTTTATTGCATATTGGTTGTCACACCACAAAGTGATCAGTTTGGGCAAATCATACTGAAATTCTTGAAGAATGTAGTCAATCCATTGAAGTTCACAGACCGTAGACACCATAGATCTATACTCAGCTTCGCAAGATGAGTGTGACACCGTGTTCTACTTCTTCATTTTCCAGGAAACTAACGAATCTCCAAGAAAAATGCAATACCCTGTGAGTGACTTCCTTGTGATTGGGCAAACCGCCCAATCACTATCGCAATACGCATTCAAGAGCATACTAGAGTCCTCCTTATAGAAGACCCCAAAGTCAATAGTTCCTTTAAGGTAACGAGTAACTTGCATAGCTGCAGTCCAATGAGCCTCTGAAGGTGCAGATACAAATAGGCTCAATTGTTGCACTGCATACGAGATGTCTGGCCTCATCATGCTCAGGTAAAGAAGCCATCCAATTAGACGCCTATACTGATTTTGTTCTTGTAAAGGACTTGAATTCTCTTCAAACTTATGGTTCTTTTTCAAGGGAATTTTGGCAGCATCAGCTTCGAGCATTCCAACATTAGATAGAATGTCTTGCTAGTGTTTCTTTTGAGTGAGGAACAACCCACCATGGGCACGAAGAATCTCTATACCCAGAAAAAACTTAGCATGCCCCAGATCTTTTATGGTGAAGGTACTGTGCAAAAAAGATTTCACCTCCAATATTCTTTCCTCACTATCACCTGCAATTAGAACATCGTCCACATACACTAACAACACCAAAAAATGTTGTGAGTCCCTTTTTGTAAATAAGCAATGGTCATGAAGAGATTGGACAAAGCCAAAATGAACTATCTGTGCTGTAAACTCAGAGTTCCACTCTCTAGAGGCTTGTTTCAGACTATAGAGAGACCTCTTCAATTTGCACACTTGACCAGTTTTGGCTTTGTCATATCCCTCAGGAGGTGTCATATATACTTCCTCTTTGAAGTATCCATGGAGAAATGCGTTATTAATATCTAACTGGTGAATACTCCATTTTTTTCATGCAGGAAAAAGATAAAAACAATCTCACAGTTACCATTTTTGCAACAGGTAAAAATGATTCAAAATAATCTAGGCCTAAAGGTTTGATTATACCCCTTGGCCACCAACCTGGCTTTATACCTGTCAAGGCTTCCATCAGCATTATACTTGGCTTTGTATACCCATTTGCTTCCTATAGCTTGCTTACGCCGAGGCAATTCTATAATCTCCCATGTGTTGTTTTCCTCTAGAGCTGCTAACTCTTGATTCATAGCTTTTACCCACTCTGGATTCTTAGCTGCTTGGTGGTAAGTGTATGGTTCTTGTATCTTGCTTTCATTTGTCATGAAAGCTGCATATTCTTCTGAGATGCTTACTTTGGATCTTGAAATATCTTGTACTTCACTACTTTTAGCAACACAGACATAATTTCATGTTCCTGGTTCCTATTCTGGTTTGTGCAGGTGGAGGAGACTCAGTGTTCTGATCATCATTTTCTTGTTCATTCAGATGGGTATTTTGTTCTCCATTTCTCATCACACCGGCAGGTTCTGGGTCATCCGTTAGAACTGGAAACTCTAGTGGATCCTTTGGCGTCCCATCATGAGTGCCTGAAACAATAGGTACGCTAGGCAAGGGCAACTCATCCTTTTCCTTGTGATTCTGGAAAGGGAATTGATCCTCATAAAACACTACATCCCTAGAGACATAAGTCCTTTTATTAGCTAAATCATAAACTTTATAGGCCTTTTGCCCCAAGACATACCCTATAAAAATGCACTTAAAGGCCCTAGGTTCGAATTTGTCTTTGTGGGGAATAGTATTACTACTATAGCAAAGGCAGCCAAAGACCTTTAATCTATCATATTGAGGTTTCTTACTGGCTAGTGTTTCATATGGAGTTCTCCATCCTAATAAAGCTGTAGGTGTTCAATTAATGAGATAAGTGGCAGTTAGTATGGCTTCTCCCCAAAAAACCTTAGGAAGATAAGACTGAAACATAAGTGCCCTAGCACCTTCTAGGATGTGCCTATGCTTTCTTTCTACTACCCCATTTTGTTGGGGTGTGTAGCTACAACTCTTATGGTGTTCAATTCCCATGTTATTGAACAACATTGAACATTCATGACTTGTAAACTCCGTACCATTGTCTGTCCTAATTGTTTTAATTTTCGAATCATACTATTTTTGAGCATATTCTATAAAATCTCTCAGAGTTTGTACTACTTGTGTCTTATTTTTCAGCAGAAAGGTCCATGTGACCCAACTGTAATCATCAACAATAGTAAGAAAATAGTGAGAGGCATTCAGGCTTACATAATTGTAAGGCCCCCAGAGGTCTATATGTAAAAGCTCAAACTTCCTACTTGCCCTAGTGTTGCTACTTAGAAAAGGCAGCTTGTGCTGCTTTGAACTATGGCATACATCACACGCATTATTAGAGTAAGTAGGAATTGCAAAATCTTGTATGTGATTCAAGGCTTTTGAAGAAGCATGTCCTAATCTCATATGCTATACATTCGTAGAAATATTATTGATTTTATTATTATCAGACGCCACATTACAATGTACTGAAACACCTTTACATGCCACACTTTGTCTCTCTCTACTAGGATAAGAACTTTTATTATGCTTCATAGGTTGACTACTCATACAAGTAAACACGTCTTTGTTACATTTCAAACATTCTCTTTCATTGCATGTAGGAACTGAGTCTAAGTTTAGATAGTAAAGGTTATGGACTGTAATTCCTTTAGCCAGTATGTGTTTACTCTTCGGGTCCTGCAAAACACAATGAGATGGATAGAAAGTAAATGAGATTTTCCTATCCTTAGCAAGTTTATTAACCGATAAAAGGTTGTACCTAAAAGATGGAATATAAAGAACATTTTCTAGTATAATCTCATCATTCAATTTAACTTTCCCTATGCTGTCAATTTTTCTTGTACTTCTGTCAGGTAGATGAACAGTTTTATGGCATGTTGTGGTTATTATGTCATACATCATCCCTTTATTAGAGCACATGTGCGTAGTAGCCCCAGTGTCTATTATCCAATGGTTATAAGCAGAACCATATGAATGATGAGTTTGAGTGTTACCTGAGAAATCATAGAGGTTAGCGATATTGACCTGCTCCTCTTTGCTTGCAGAGGATTTTACCTTTCCCTTTCCCAGCCTCTGAACTTCCTTCAAAAGATAGTTCACCACAGTGGTCAGATCTCCCTTGGAGATTAGCTCTCCTTCCTGTCCATTCCCTGTCTCAGAAGCAGTTTGTTCCTTGGCCATCCCCGCAATTGGCTTCATAGATCCCTTCTTTTCTTTCAGTTCCTTGTACCAGTCGGGGAACCCATGAATTTTGAAACAAGTTTCTCGTGTGTGGCCATTGGCATTACAATGGTCACAGTATGTATCTTTCTTGGATAGATCTTTCCTTTTGAAGTTGGCTCCTTCATTCTTTCCCGGGTTGGTCTTAGCTAGCATTGCACTGCTTGCATCACCGGTGCCCGAATACACCATATTTATCTCCCTTTGAGCCTCATCAGTGACAATCATAGAAAAGGCTTTGTTCACTGTGGGCAAAGGATCAAGATTTAGAATCTGCGTCCTTGCCACATCAAATGTGGGGTTTAAGCTCATTAGAAATTGTAGCAGCTTGGTCGAAGCCATCATATCAGATACCCTCTTCTTGAATCCACAGTTGCATTTCCCGCAAGTGCGCGTGGGCCTGGGCATGACTCTGTCCATCAATAATACTAAGATTTATTATAATATTAAATTTGCCTTCAATTTCTATAAACAAAGTAAACCAGTGAATTATGTTGAGAACCTGAAACAACAGCAAGATCGATGGTAAATGGTTCATATACCTTTAAAGAAACTGCAAACTATGTGTTATTCCCAACATGGTTCCTATTGTATTGGGTTCCTACAAAATCAAACTTGGATGGATGAATACATATGTCATATTATGTTAGCACAATTCAAAGTCAAAACAAACACGAAATGCAGTAAAGAGAAAGAAAGCTTGCATAAACAAAGATATATAGAATCATCATATATGCTGCTACGAATCCTAAAAGAAATAAAAAAAGTAGTTAGAGAAAAAAAAAAGTAATTTATTACCTCAGCCAAGGTGCAAAAGAGAGTTTGACTGAAAAATAATAATTCAACATGAAAACAAAAAAATTAATTCCAAAGCAATGACCAAGAAAACTAAGAAAGTATTCTAATGTGATATTAGAAATTTAAGAACCCAACACAAGGATGCAACCAAGCTGGGAAAAAGCACAAATAGTCGTTTATAAAAGCCTCTAAGGTATGACTAAGTACTTTTCATAATTGGAAAATCCTGGGGCAACTACTCTCTTTCACACGTTCATAGCTGTTATTTTCCAACAAATTATAAGCTTAAGGACAAGAAATTTTCAAAGTATATTGAACTTATGCATAATGAAATTGTTCATAGATAATGCTCCATCATGTATAATTGAAACTGAAATTGGGGTGCTGTTGGATATTTTATAAATTAACAAAATAAATTAATAAAAAATATGTAAAACATTGGTAAGTTACAAAATTTATATCATAATTACTGCATCATTAGTTGAACGGTTTCAAACTAAAAAAACGTGTGCAAGGTTTTATTATCTTCGATTGAAAAGATGTTGCAACCTACAAAGAGTATTGATGTCCAATAATTTCATATAAATTTGGTGCAACATTATTTACTTATCTTTCATATATAAATATGGATTGATGAAGGCATTTGATATATATATATATATATATATATATATATATATATATATATATATATATATAGTACTACAAAAAGAAGAAACCATAAGGAAAATTATGGGTAATAAACATATGTGTGTTATTTGGATAGAGAAAGGTGTGGGAGACAGAGTCCTGTCTATCACCGACGTGCAGAGGTTGTAGACAAACAGGCGAGTACTGGGCTGTTGTATCCTGGAGGTAACGCGTCTGAGTACCCACTGCACTGGGTGATATAGCAAAATCAACCCGTGGGAGGCATGAATTACCTTAAAGATAATGAGATATCCGTGCCTCAGTCCGGTACTACGTGTTTTATATTTCTTTAAGAATTTTATTCTCTCCTATTTTTTGTGTTTATTCTTATTTTCAGGTTGCTGCTTCAACAAGTTTAAGGTAATTCATCATGTTAATCCCCATAATGCAGCAAATGAAAAGTAAGAATAATTGGGGAACACTACAAAAAATCCAAATTTTAGCGACGGTTAAAACCGTCGCTAAATGTTTAACGACGGTTAAGTTGACCGTGGTTAAAGTTACCGTCGGGAATAACTTTAGCAACGCTTCACATAAGCGTCGGCACTAACTGTCGTTAAAATTTGCGACGGTTTCATCTAAAATATACCATTGTTATTGTATGTTTAATGACGGTTTTAACCGTCGTAAAAACAGCGACGGTTTTAACCGTCGTAAAACCACAACGGTTTTCTATGAAAAAATTGGCAACGGTTTAAACCGTCGCTAGATCACTTTATTTTTTAACATTTATTTCAATTTATATTGAAGCTTTTAATTTCCTAAAAAAAACATAAATGCTTAATCAACCAAAATAGTTTCATTTGAACTCAAGATGTACTTAAAGGTTTACAACCAAAACATATTCATAATCACCAACCAATTCAAGACTTAAGTATTAGTAATCAAAAGTTTTACAATATAACAATAATAAAAACAAAATTGTTCAAGAGTCGAGACCATAGAATGCTACAAGCTAAGTTAGCCTCATTAGTTGATGCTAAGGCTAGTTGAAGTGTGTAGTTTCCCACTAATTAATGTGTCATTTTCAAGTTGAAATTTAATCTGCCACATTGTTGTTGGTTGGCATGTATTTCCTATGCTTCTGCACATAGCAAGAAAATTGAGAATAAAAGCTTAACGCAACTTAACAAGAAACAATTATTACAATAAATTATAGAATAACTAATTAATGTGTAAGAAAATTACTTGGTAACATGAGCATAAGTTATTCAACAATAAAAACACATCAAATTACAATGATTATCTATTAAACTAACCTCATTGTTTTTTCTCTTCCTCATTTGCTTCTTTGACTTTTCTACCTTGCTATCTAGTCCATTCTAAAATAGAAAGAAATTTCAATTTGCATTGAAAAAAGATTAAGTAAATAACAATCCCCAATGACAAATTGACAAACACAATGAAGTGCATGGCCCAAAATAAAAACATCCACATGGTAATACACTAATACATACCTCTAATATTATATTGTTCAATTTCCAACCTAATAGTGTATATATGGTACAGTTAGGTTGGACTATATATATTGTAATTATAAGAGTATATAGTATTTGTGCTTGAATTGAAACGTTGTGTTTCTTTAATTTGTGAAGTGTTTGTGCGTGAGGCAGAGGCATTACCTTCTTTCCACAAAAATCAATTGGAGAACATCAAATAACAGGTGAATCAATTGCAGATCATGGATGTTCTTCTCAAGTACCCAATCAAGATGATGAAACAAAAATAAATGAAGATTAAAGTGAGAATTTTTTAGGAACCTGAATTAGACACCACAGCAGCAGCAAGATGTCCACCACTTAATCCCAGAGCCAATAAGCCATACCCACACACCCCAGCTGCATCAAATTCAAAAGACAAATATGTGTGTGTTAATTAATGAGAAATCAAATTGAAAGAATAGTTCATTAAGGAGTAGAGTAGTATATGAAAGAGCAAAGGCCTTGGAGAAGTATGCAGTCTTGGATGAGAAATAAGTTTTTTCTAGGAAGTCATAATTCATTTTTTTTCTCATTACATAGCAGTAACATAAGTCAGTTTATGTTTATACATATATACTTTTAGGAAGTCATAATGCATCTGTCTTTATATATATATATATATATATATATATATATATATATATATATATATATTGCCTTTAACTTTAATAAAATCTTTATGATACTCAGAGTCTCCTTCTCAAGATTATGTTCTTGATCTTCTGATTGTTTGACACAACTATAGTAAGTTAGTAACAGTAATTAATCAAATTACTAAAAGGACTAACTCAATATGAACTAAATCTCTTCACAGAGTCTAACAATTACTAAAAGGACTAACTCAAGTATCAAGGTCTATAGTTTTAATAAAGTCAAAAAAACAAAGCCCACCCAGTGCCCACCAATAAAAAACTAGGATTTTGCAAAGGATACATATTACACGCTTCATCAAAAAGCAAAGAGTAATTCAGTAAAAAGTGTGATAACTCTCCACAAAGACTAGTGGAATCAAAGCACACCATACCCTAGCTACCTACTGTTAAAAACCCACTCTTGCTTTCTTTGATTCAGCATGGTAAGCTTATATAATTAAGTATATATATATTACCAAGCTCAATCAAAGAAAGCAAGAAACAAAGAGATGAAAAAAACAAGAAAGAAAGCAAAAGTTAATAAAACAAAAGACAAATTATAACCACTTAATAAAACAAAACACATTTATTCCGTGTAAAAATCAAAAACCTACTTCCCTAAAACTCTTTAACAAAAGACAAATTATAGCCACTTAATAAAACAAAACACATTTATTTAGAAGTGTCGGGGTTAGAGATGCAAGGAATAGTTTTTGTATTGACTCAGGATTTAAAAGGAGATACTTGTAAACTCAATTACCAAAGTTAAGTCAGTATTGTTCTACAAGAAGACAATATAAATATATATATATATATATATATATATATATATAACAGAAAAGAATTGGGGTCCTTCTGCGAACAATTTGGATTCCAACCTTGTAAAAAGCCCAAATCAAAACAAAAGGGTCAAAACCATTACCACAAACACAAAGATTATCAAAAGACAAAGAATTATTATAAAACCCCTAGGAATAGGCACCCTAGGAACTTATCAAAACACGTTTCTTCCAAAAATCCTATAGATTTACCCAAAACTAAAGTCAAATGTTTTAGGTGCGGTAAAGAAGGCCATATGGCTAGATACTGCAGGCTAAACAGAAAAATCAGATAGCTAGACCTAGAAGAGCCAGTCAAAGAACAGATTTTCAGCCTCATGGCTCAAACATCTTCTGAAGAAGAAATTGAGGAATCTGACCAAGATATTAACTATATCCTGGAAGATGATATCTCCTCTTCATCTGAAGAAGAAAATTGCGAAACCAATTTAATAGTGGGGATGTAAGAGTTGTGGAGGATGGATCTGAGTATTGTATGTACATTACTTTAAATTCTGCTTCTTGTCAATATAGTCATGTTTTAAAATACTACCAACTAAACTGATAGCAACTTTGGTATGAACAGTTTATTCATTCGTTTTTCTAAGGCAATGGATGGTAAGACCACGAGGATAGTGGCAATATGTCCAGAAGCCGCTTGCTTGAATGCCTGTTCATTTTGTTTGGCTAAGTTTAGTTGATTAGTCTTAAAAAAAAAAGAGTTTTTCTGTTTATTTTCCACTCAGATTCATCTAACACACTCTGCATCTTTACTGAACCTAATGAAGGTGATGATATCATGGGGATAATTACAACCATGCTTAGCCGTACTTTCTCATCGTTCACCAGACGTTCCTCTATTCCCGACTCCTCTTCCGTTTCTGAAGAAGGTTCTTCTTCCATTACCTCTTCAAACCAAATTTTCAAAGAAGAAATTCATTTTGAAAATTTAAATCAAAATTTTGACAATTGGACCATTCCCAAGGTCCATGAAAAGGATCTTTACAAACCCGAAGGAAAATTCTTCACTATTTCTGATTTTATAATCAAAACCGCTGAAGAAACCATTAATATAGATGGTGACAAAGAGGACATCCCTTTATTGTCACAGAAATCTTTAAACCTTCACAAAAGGAAATACAAATTCCTACACATCGGATGTGTACAAGTAGACCTAAAACCCCTAGTCAGAGATGGCTTGAAATTTTCTGCTCTTGTCTGTTTAAGGGATGCCAGGCACATCCAGTTTTCAGACTCGATTCTTGGAGCAGTTGAAGTAGGCCTGCATGCAGGACCAGTATATTTCAATTGTTTCCCAAACAGATCAGTGGCCTTAGGTGATGCTAATATTTTAGACGCCTTAAGACTCAACATTCAACTAAATGGCCTTGATATGAAGCCAGGATCTATTCCTGCTGCACTCATATACAGGGTAAAATACAAAGTCATGAATTCTTCCGCTTCAAAAGTATCTATTCCCCAAGAAAACGGATATACGACTCTATTCCTTACTGATGCTACAAAAACAAACGTCATGATTCCTCAAACAATCAGATGGGAAGATGTTGATCTCCCTGAAGAATGGATCATGCAAAGAGCAGCTCCTGCTCAGCCAGATCCTACACCCGTTTTACTTCCTACTCATATGGAGGTGAGACAGGATGTAAATGGAACTGTAGGAATATCCTTTAGGAGAAATTCCTTCAGCATGTCTAGAACTAGGTCCGTTAGATCTAGTGAAAATTTTAGAACTGCAATAGAACCATCTAGGCAATCCTGCTCTTCGATTCCCCATACAGTACGGACGGTTCCTTCTGTAATTCATCTTCAAGGATTAGATACATCATCTAATCTCCCAAGACCAATTTACCAACCACCCCATGAGGAAGATCAAACCTCTGTCCAATCTCCAACATATTCTGACATGGTAGAAAATACCATTAATGTCATAACCCAAGACTTTCAATTAGATAAGGAGTCCTTAAGGAAGGATTTCTATTCTGAACAAAACACTGAGAAAAGAGAATGGTTTTTGGAAAATTATGATCCAAAAGCTAGAAAACCAATCCAAGAAACATATTATAAATCTCTAAACAAAGTCCGTGACAATATTCCTTTCTTTGAATGGTTTAATGCGTATGCAGTATACCATACAATTAATTATCCTTTTAAAACTCCTATACAACCTGCCGGGATTAATGTTACTTGGCAAACAAAACATTCTGGTTCTATCCAATCGGAATTACCTCCTACACAGGCTTACTTTGTCCCCAACATGACAATTAATGAAAGCTCGGTGGTGGCCTCCCCCTTCAAAGCCAAAGACACAGCCAAAGAAATCGATTCTAAAGACATCTCAAGTCTTATGGAACAAAATAATTACACAAATTCTTACAAGAGGTATGGGGAGAGATAGGGGTGAGTGAAGTGGGGGAGTATGAATGCAGTGCAGATTTAAACCATGCAAACAGAAATATTTAAACTTGCAGAAAAATAAAAGCTTGAAATAAATGGGGACCTATGCCGGCGGTAGTCCGCACTGGTATAGGTATAGGAAAGGGAATGCAAGAAAAATGAAGAAAATTGGATTGTATTCCAGAAAGAAAACTTACAAAGACTCTCCTTCTATAAGTATTCTCTCTGTCTAACTCTCTAAATGTAGCCTATTTGTAACCTGCCTACAACTGAAGGCAAGAGGCCTTTAAATAGAAAGTTGAGGGAACAACCAGACAAAAGATTGAACAGGAAAAGCAGATTCCTGAATAGTAAAATTACAATAATTTGAAAAGCAGATTCCTGAATAGTAAAATTACAATAATTTTCTTCTACAGTGTTTGGACATGTGAACTAAAGTAGAAAGAGATTGACAGCTACAGGAGCCAGATTGACGGCCACCGAAAGATACCAACGAAAGCTAGAGAGGAACATGTTTGGCGTGCCGGACTACAGTAAAATTTCTTTACTCGTCGTCGCTAAGGTTGATGCCAAAACAGTCATCTTCATTACTTTGTAATGACCCAGATAAAGAGGAGTCATCAAAAGAGGTGTTTGATTTTGAAGCCGGAGACTTCGGAGGACCTGCTACTTCTTCAGTCTGGAGCAGCATAAGAATATTGTTGAGTTGTTGAGCCAGATCTTTTTTGTTAGTTGAAGAGGCTAAACAGGATTGGATTTTTGACTTCTGGTTGAGGAAGATGCATGTTTCCTTGTCTTCAGCCAGAAGGAATTTAGGGTTCTTTGCGAACCATTTTCTAATCAAGCCAGGAGAGACTCTCTCAGAACCTTCGAACTTTGGCCACCATTTGACAGAGGGTAGCCTTTGAAGTATGGGAGAATTGTTTGGGAAACGGGATTCTCCATACTTATATTGCCATTTAAATACCCAGGCTAAACCAAATTTTGAAAAGAAATGGAGATCCGCTGGGTGAGGATCATCAGAATGATTGATTTTCTTAGAAAAATATTCAAAAACCTATTGTCACGTTTTGTGGGAAAATTTCTTGAATTGGACCGAAGTAGTTCCACCAAGAATTAAACCACTGTGAAAATTGGTAGTGAACACCATTTTTTAAAAGAATTAGCCAAGAGTGACTAAATTTTTTGTTTTGATACCAAAAGGTGTTGAACCAGGCACTACGATAGTCCCAGTAATTGAAACCGATTGGATCAAAAGGCTGAGAAAACTTCGTAATTTTATTTAGGTCATTACCCCACTCAGCTGGGGAGATGACTTTAAGGATCTGGATGGTGGAGTAAGCATGAGCTCCTTTTTCAGAATTGTCAGGGAAGTGTTTGATGCTTGCAGACTTGGTGTCCACAAGAATGAATTCGTAGAATAATTGGGTTTTAGTTTTTAAAGGAGGGACAAAATGGAAGTTTGGGGGGAAAACCTTTGAGGCAAGAGTTTGAGGATTAATTGGGTAGAAAGAATTTTCTGTCTGGAATAAATCCATGGGTTTACTGGTCTTCTGGACATAGGAAGACTTTTGGGAATTGGTATTAGTTTGGCTCAAGTTAGGAGAAGAGATTCCTGCTTTAGAAGAAGATTTGGACTTATTGCTAATAGTTAAGGCCAGATTTTTGTTAAGATTTTCTTCTTCGGCAATATCTGCCCAGGTTTTTGTAGGGAGCTTGGCAAGTTTTTGGTTGGATTGAAGAGCAAGCAGGGTTTCCATGGGGATTGCATAGTCACTAGGGCTTTGGATTGAATGAGCGGAAGGCTCAATTTTAGGTTTGAGGGCAGAAGGCCCTAAGGGTTTTTGGGTAGAAGACCCAAGGGTCGAAGACCCCAAGAAGAATTTTTCAGGTTGAACCTGAAGTGGGTTTTGCCCAGAGAGGGACTTTGAATCATCTGAAAGGGCAATTCCCTTCCCTTTATCTTTCTTTTTGGGGGGCATCTATTTTCCCTGTAAAAACTCCCTGGTTAGAAAATCTGGGAGAGAATTTGAGGTTCCTTTTAGATATTTAATATCAAAATCAAAGATACTAAGAATTGCTTGCCAACGGGCAAAAATTTGTTTTGTTGCTAAATTCTTTACATCCTTTTTGAAAACGTCTTTAGCAGCTTTGCAATCGACTCTGACTAAAAACTTTTGATTTAGTAAATCACTTTGAAATTTATTAATGCTTAAAACAATGGCTAGCATTTCTTTTTTGATGGTGGAATAGTTTTGTTGGGTTCTATTCCAATGTTTTGATGTGTATGCAATGCAGACTTCTTTGTTATGAATTTTTTGTTTTAAAATGCCTCCATAACCAATATCGGAAGCATCAGTTTCAACAATTTTGAATGCATGAGGGTCAGGAAGATACATGCAAGGGAGATTGTGGACATACTTTTTTATTTGTCTGACTACGGAAGTATGATCATCTGTCCAAGGGGGGGATTTTTCTTTAACCTTTCATGAAGGGGCTTAATAATATTACTAAGATTTGGAATAAAATCGGCGACATAATTTATGCAACCTAAGAATCGTTGTAATTGATTTTTATCAAGAATTTGGTCTGGGAATTTATCAGCGAACTGAATTGCCCTATGAATTGGGGTAATTGTTCCTTGGTAAATATCATGACCAAGAAACCTAATTTTTGTCTGGAACAGACTGATTTTGGATTGGGAGATGGCCAGGCCATTTCTTCTGATTACTCCTATGAAGATATGAAGATGCTTTATGTGCTGATCTATGGAATCAAAATAGATTAACACATCATCGATATATACAATGATGAATTTGGTGTAAGGATTGAAGATTTCATTCATAATTCTTTGAAATTCAGAGGGGGCATTTTTTAAACCAAAAGGCATGACATTCCATTCATACTGTCCGAAAGGGACAGTGAACGCTGTTTTATACCTATCTGATTCATGAATTTGGATTTGCCAAAATCCTGATTTCATATCAAATTTTGAAAACAACTTTGCTTGGAACAGTCTATTAAGAAGGTCCCTTTTGTTGGGAATTGGGTACCTTATCCATTGGAGAGCGTCATTAAGGGGTTTGTAATTTATTACGAGTCTAGGTGTTCCTCTTTCTAGCTCAGCATTTTTATTGACATAGAAAGCAGAACAAGACCAGGGACTCTGGCTTTTCCTGATCAAATTTTTTGAAAGAAGATCCTTGATTTCCTTTTGACAGTGCTCTAAGAGCTCTTGATTCATTTGGATTGGCCTAGCTTTTGTAGGGATATTTCTTTCGTCAAAATCCTTTTCATAAGGTAAGGAGACCACATGTTTCTTTCTCTCCCAAAATGCATTAGGAAGATCAGAACAGATTGATTCTTCGATATAGGATTGAATTTCCTTAGCCTTAGTTTTTACTTCAGTTTTGGCCAGTTGGGACTCTATCATCTTATGGGAGATTTCCTCCTTAAGGAAATTGATTTGATTTTCTTTGTCTTGAATGTAATTTATAGTTTTGGTAAAGGGTGGTTTTGAAAATGGGAAAAGAATTCTTTTACCAAAATATTCAGTTTCGATCCCTTGTCTGGAGATGGAGAAGGGCATAATTTGGTCAATGAAGGGGGCTCCTAGAATGATATCACAGGCAAGATTTTTGACTATGATAAAAGGAGTAGAGATTGTCAAATGTTCATTTTCTACTAGAGCATCTGAGAGTTTGTAGGTGATATCTAATTTTGCTCCATTAGCACCGTGGAGTGATTCGATGGTCTTCTCAAGGAATTTTGTTGGGATTATACCTTCCTTAATACAGTTTAAGGATGCCCCTGTATCAAAGAGAGCGGTGACATTGTAGGCAGAATTGTTCTGGAGAACTAATTGGATAGGAATGTACCATTTTTGGATAGATACTCTGGTGATCAGATTTAGAAATGCATCGGGAAGTTCATTATCTTTCTTCTCAGCACCTTCTTTATTGATTTCAGGAGTTTCTAGATTTTGGATTTGGCTGATAATCAAAGAATGTAAGCTTTGGGTGGTTTTTAATTCCTTAACTTCATTTTTTAAATTATTTATTTCCTTTTGAAGGTCTGTCATAGTTACAGACCTAGATTTGCTATCGAAGCGTTTGATGATTTCAGTAAAATCATATCTTTTAGGTTGTTGGATTGGGGCACTGGTTGAAGTTTTATCTTCTTTTATCTTAAGGAGGAATTGGACCTTTTCTTCTTCAGTTTGTAAGGAGTTAAGAGCTTTTGAGAGAATATCCTCTTCAGTGTTTATGACATTGATAAGAAGAGGAACTTCTTCTTC